>OV702279.1:414033513-415233513 GCA_916181665.1 Avena sativa
AGGGCCAGTCTCTCCATTGGCAGTGCACACAGATGCATGTAAAGGTTTAGAAAATGCAGTGAAGATTGTTTTCCCTCATGCTGAGCAGAGGGAGTGCTTCGGCCATATGTGGATGAATTTGATCAAAAAATTCAGAGGAGATGATTTTGGACGCATGTGGACAGCAGCAAGATCTTACACCAGGCAGACACATTCATATCACCTTGAGAATATTAAGGCGGCATGCTCTGGGGAGGATAGGGTCAAGTTTTGTACATGGTTGGAAACCTACCATTCTCTTTTATGGTACAGGTCTGGTTTTAACACTGCCATCAAATGTGATCATATCAACAATAATTTGGCAGAAAGTTTCAAAAACAAAGTGAAGGAGTTAAAAGACTTGCCTGTCCATGACATGGTTGACCAGATCAGGATCATGATCATGAGGTTGTGGGAATTGAGAAGAAGGCTTGGTGATGTTTTTCAAGGAGATAAGCTTCCTGATGTTGTGAAGCAGGTGGTCAAGAGGAGGAGAAATCTTGCACATTTGTGTGTTGAGAAATCCTCATTGTGGGGTGCTGAAGTCAGAGATACAAAGACTGGCAGGAGGCATGTTGTTGACACTCAATTGCATGAATGCACATGTCTTGAGTGGCAACACACTGGGAAGCCTTGTGAGCATGCCATACTTTTCTTGGCCTCCAAACACAAGCTAAATATGCACCCATATTTGCATGAGTATTATTCTGTAGCAAAATTCAAGGCTGCATATGGAACACCAATTCCAGCACTTACAGATCAGTCTCAGTGGCCTAAACTGGACATTCAGTTCTCCTTGTGTCCTCCTTTGATGAAAAGAAAGGCTGGCAGGCCTAAGCAGAGTAGATTCAAGGCTTGGTTGGAGAAAGGTGGGAGCAGCAAGAAGGGAAAGAAATATGAAAAGAAATATGCCAAGCCAAAAAGGGCCCAAAAAGGTAACAAGAATATATGCAAACTCTGTGAAGAACTTGGACACCGAGCTGGCTCTACCAAGTGCAGATACACTACTGAAAAGCCAAAGTATGTTCATCCAAAATCTATCCCATTTCTTGTTGATGATTTTTCTCCCCCAGCTAACTTGCTTGTTTTCAGGAGGAAGCGTGGATAAAAAGGCCCACCTCTTGTTGTTGACGAATGCTAGCCAGTGAAAAGGGCAAGAATCAATGGCCAAACAAAGAAGAGAACTAACCAGATCATGTTTGGTGCTGCTGAGGTGCAATCTGAACTTGTTTTGGAGGATGATGTGCAAACTGTTGAGGCTTTAGGGCACACCATTTCTGATTTGGAAGCTCTGGTGCAAAATGAGGGGCAAAATGAGCCTGTTGTTGAGGCTCTAGTGCAAAATTAGCCTATTGTTGAGGCTCTGGTGCAAAATGAGCCTGTTGTTGAGGCTCTGGTGCAAAATGAGCCTGCTGTTGAGGCTCTGGTGCAAACTGACCATGTTGTTGAGGCTCTGGTGCAAAGTGACCATGTTGATGAGGCTCTGGTGCCAGATTGTGTTTTTGAGGAGGTGCAGGAGGTGAAGAAGACTCTTGGACGTGTTGTGGGGAGGCCAGATGGTAATGGTAAGAAAAAGAAGAGCATAAACCTGTTGTGTGGTGTAAAACTTATGAAGGAGAAGAAAACGAGGGGTAAGAAGAGCCAAAATAAATAGACTTTGAATTTGGCACTTGTTGTTGTAAACATTTGTTATTGTAATAATTTGGCAGTTGTTGTTGTTGTTGTTGTAAACATTTGTTATTATAATAATTTGTCACTTGTTGATAATTTGGACAAAATTCAAATATGATGGTAAATTTGAATTTCAACAAATGTAGCTATGTCACTTCTCTATGTTTGTATGAGCTTACAATGTTTTTCTCATATGTACAATACAACTCATCCTCACCCTCATCCCTTTTGTGAAGTACAACTCACCCTCACTCAAAATGTGGTAGAAATGGGCTCCAAAGCTAGGGTAAACCACCCCATTTCTAAGCATGATGGGGATATGCCTACCGGGGTATACCCAGCAGGACATTTCCTACTGGCCCAGGTGCCAGCGAGTGGGCCTACAGGACGGCGACTGGATCAAGATCTGGCGTGGACTCAAGCGACTGGAAGCTGAAGGCTCAGAAGCGTAGATAGGCCCAGTCGGATTAGGTTAAAGAATCACTGAAACCTCAACTGATTCGGTTGAGATCTATAAACCCTAGGGAGGTGAGTCTATATAAACCTCCCTAGAGGACGCATAGAGGGTACGTTCCATCATACACCCAAGTGACTCGCTGCCTAGCTGGCGAGCTCGCCCCATTGTACTCTCCCAATAATACAATCTAGCAGGAGTAGGTCTTTACCCTCCCGAGGGCTGAACCTGGGTAAATCCTTGTGTTTCAGCCCTCATCTCGCACCGCAGATGGCTGGCCGCCCTTGCCCCATGTTCTACTACTCGCTGCCGATTGCAGCATCTGCCGTGGTCATTCTCACGACAGTGGCGCCCACCGTGGGGCCTGGCCGGTCATGCCGGTGTTCTGCGGCGAGATCCAATCTGCCCATCAACGAGACGATCGCCACCGGCTGCATGATCGCGATCGGCGAGATGCTCCAGATCTTGCCGAGCAGCTACGTCCCGGTGGCCCTGCCCGTCATGCATAGCATGATCCTGCCGGTCATCACGATCAGCCTCTTCGTCGGCCTCACCGACGTCATCGTCTCGGAGGACTCGGCTCGCATCCGCGAGTCGCCACCATGCGACCGGCTCTCTGAGAGTCAGGTCCGCACGATCCACCGCCTCGCCTCCGAGTACGACTCAGCCCACAGCAACGTGGCCAAAACCACCGCGGCCGCGGAAGACGCGGCCCTCAACGACGACGCCGATTCGGCGACCTCGGCGTCACTCGCCGGGTCCATTGTCGCCGCGTCACCCGCGGGATCCATCACCCAGGTATCCAACGTCGGAGACTTCGAGGATCCCTCTATCCTTGGGATCTTCGACTTCGACTCCGGGTCGGAGAACTCCGCCGACCTCCGCGATGGAACCGGCCGCCACGCCGCGACCTACATGGCGACTGGCGCCGACCCGCCAGAAGATCCATTCTCCACGCCGATCCCTCCCAACGCGACGGCAACGGAGGTCGAGGAACTCCGCCTGAAGATGGCGGAAGCAGTCCACAAGGAACAAGCCGAGCGCGAAATTTTTTGCCTCGAGCAGGTGATAGCGCAGGAGCTGTCGCGCTACCACCAGCTCTGAATCAGGTCGCGCCTGAACCACACTGTCCAGGGGCGCGCCCTGAATTTCGACGACAAGAACGACCCGGCCCGCGCGGCCGAGCACGTGATCTGCGAGAACGCGCCACTAGGAGGAAGCACTCGGCCCCCACCAGGGTCAACGGCCAATGGCGCCCCGCCACCACCCAACCGCGCACCCCCCAGGGACCAGCCGAGGATCATGGTCTCCTCACGGGAGCAAGACGCGAACGGCCTACTGCTGTTCTCCACCCCAATGGACAACCTCGTCGCGGGCCGAGCAGCAGTCGACAACATCTCAGCCACTGGTGAAGGCGCCCTGCAGATCTAGTACGCCAAGGCCCTGCTCGCAAAAGCGGTCGAGCAACAAAACGCAGGCGTCGACTCACAGGGTCGGATGTACTCGCGTTTATCGGGCAGCAGAGCGGCCTCAAGCGGCCGCCCCATGGCGGCAAACACCCTCAACTGCCCGCCACCCGAACCACTACAGCTCCAACACCGACCCGCGAACGCGACACTCTGCACCAACGACCCCCGGTCGGCGACCAACTTCGTCGCCGCCAGCGGTCAACCCGTCGACGCCCGCACCCACATCATCAACAACCAGAGCTAGCGCGCATGCCAGCCCGACGACCTGCGGCATACCCTCACCAACCGCAGCGACGGGAGCCGAGGGGATCGCTAAGCCGACTCAGGCCCCGGTGCTTCGGACCGATGATCCGAGGCGAGAGATACCCCGCGAACTTCAAAGCGCCGAAGTAAATAGAGAAGTACGACCCCTCGTATGATCCCTCCGTGTGGCTGGATACCTACCTCATGGCGATGGGGATCGCCGGCCACACCGATCTACTAGCCGCCCCTGATGATGGAGGGAGCGTGCATGCAGTGGATCAACACCCTTCCTGCGGATAGCATCGACTCCTGGGAAGAGATGCGCGACGCCTTTGTCAGGCACTTCGAGGGTTCATACACCCGCGCCACCACCATTGAGGACCTGGAACGATGCGTCCAGGGACCTCGCGAGTCGACCCGCAGCTGGGTCCAACGGTGGCAAGAACTGTGGTACAACGCGGTCGGCATGCACCCAGACACCGCGATCCACTGCTTCAAGACCTCGTGCCGCTACGAGCCCCTGGTCGCCAAGCTAAAACGAGCGTACCGCACACTCGACAACATACCGGATCTCCTGGAGATCGCCAAAAGATACGCGGAGGAAGACCCAAACCAAGAAACCGACGACGAGTCGGGAGGACAACGCCGCACGAGCGGCCACGACAATGGAAGACGATCCGATCTACGCTACAGCAACACTCGCCTCACCGGCAAGCGCCGCAGTGACGGGCGAGTCGACTTCGTCGCCAACGCTGGATACGCGCAGCGCGAGCCCAAGAGCTTCCGCCGCGACAGGGGGCAACGCCGCGACGTCGGCAACTATAAGGCGAAGCCGAGGTTCGACCCCGCGGCCCTTCTTAACCAACCTTGTGTATTTCACAGCAGGGAAGGAAAGCCCGCTACGCATACGGCCGCCGACTGCCACTCTCTCAAGGAGATCGAGAAGGCACGACGCGCGCGGGAAGACCCAGACAACAACCCGCCAAATGGCGGAAAATTCGGCAGCGTGGCCGGCTTGCTCCACACCTTCACAGGCTTCAACACGAAGCGCGAGAAGAAAGTCATCGCCCGCGCCGTCGCCGTCAACGCGGTGGCCCAGGTGGACGTTCCCCCAGTTCCTCAACTGGTCTGAGCAATGAATCACGTGGAGCCGCCAGGACCACTCTCCACGGATCGAGTACCCAGGCCGAGTCGCCCTGGTGGTCAAGCCCAAGGTGGGAGACTACTGGCTCCCCAAGACATTGATGGACGGCGGCAGCTCCATCAACATCCTGTACCTGGAAACCTTCAGGTGACTGCGGCTCCCGCAGTCGATGATCGAGACGACCTACACCACGTTCCACGGCATCGTCCCCGGTCGGAAGGCGTACCCGATCGGCAAGGTCACGCTGCCAGTCACCTTCGGCACACCGGCAAACTTCCGCACCGAGCGGATCGTCTTCGAGCTGGTGACCTTCGACAGCCCCTACCACTGCGTCCTGGAACTCGCTGAGCACAAACTCAACGCCGACCCCAAAGTGCGACCTGTCAAGCAGTCGCTGCGGCCCTTCAATGAAGAGCGCCGCCGAGGCATCGCCGAGAAGGTGCAGCGCCTACTCGCTGCAGGCTTCATCCGGCCAATCAAGTACTCCAAGTGGCTGGAAAACCCAGTCCTGGTCGAGAAGAAAAATGGGACCTGGAGGATGTGTATCGATTACACAAACTTAAACAGCGCCTGCCCGAAGGAGCAATTCGTCCTCCCGCGGATCGACCAAATCATCGATTCCACCGCGGGCTCGGAGTCGCTATGCTTCCTCGACGCCTACTCTGGGTACAACCAGATCAAAATGGCCGTTGAGGACGAAGAAAAGACGGCGTTCATCACGCCATTCGGAGCCTTCTGCTACACTGCCATGACCTTCGGCCTAAAGAATGTCGGGGCAACCTACCAGCGGTGCATGCAGGAGTGCCTTGCGAGCCAAATTGGCCGCAATATCCACGTCTACATCGACGACGTGGTGGTGAAGTCCGCTCGCCAGAGCGACCTACTCGCTGACCTGGCGGAAACATTCACCAACCTGCGGAAATACAAGATAAAGCTAAACCCAGGCAAATGCACCTTCGGCGTACCAGCTGGGCAGCTACTGGGATACGTTGTCTCCAAGCGCGGGATCGAGGCAAACCCCACCAAGATCGACACGATCGCTCGACTTGGCAAACCCGAGTGCCTGCGCGACGTCCAGAAGCTGGCCGGGCGAGTCGCGGCTCTCAGTCGCTTCAACCCCCGATTGGGCGAAAAGGCGATGCCCCTCTTCCGCCTGATGCGCAAGAACCTCACCTTCCAGTGGGACAAGGAGGCGGATGATGCGCTCCGCGACCTCAAGAAGGTGCTACTCGCAGCACCGCTACTCGCCGCCCTCGTCGACAAGGAACCCATGCTGGTCTACGTCGCAGCTTCCGAGCGTGTCGTCAGCGACGTCATGGTCGTCGAACGACCAGAGGAAGGAAAGGAGCGCCCAATGCAGCGACCAGTGTACTACATCAACGAAGTCCTCACCGAATCGCGCCAGCGCTACCACAATACCAGAAATTGGTATACGCGGTCTTCAGAGCACAGCGGCGACTGCCACACTACTTCCAGGAGCACCCGATAACGGTCGTCTCCTCAGCACCGTTGCAGGACATCATCCGCAACCGTGAGGCGACCGGGAGAGTCGCCAGGTGGGCCGTCGAGATTGGCGTCCACAACATCAAGTACGATCCGTGCAAAGCGATTAAGTCGCAGGCTCTTGCGGACTTCATCGCCGGCTGGGAAGAGGCCTAGCAGCCAGAAAAGCTGCCATACCTCCATTACTAGAGCTTACACTTCGACGGCTCCAAGAACGCGGACGGCGCAGGAGCAGGGATCGTGCTAACTTATCCAAAGGGCGTCAAGCTCCACTACGTCCTCTGCCTCGACTTCACCCCCTGCACCAACAACTTGGCCGAGTACGAGGCGCTACTCCACGGCATGCGAGCTGCCAAGGAAATGAACGTCAACCGCCTGCGCTGCTACGGAGACTCCGTCCTCATCGCCGCGCAAGTCGCTGGCACCTGCGACGCCGTCTCCCCCACCATGGCGGCATACCGCCAAGCAGTGGACAATCTGGGTGGACACTTCGTAGGCTACTCCGTTGAGTGGATTGATAAGCGGAAGAACTAGGAGGCCGACGCACTCTCTCGCATCGGCTCGGCTCGACTTGCACCACCCGCCGGCGTCTTCCTCGACACCATCACCAAGCCTTCCGTCTCTCCCCCAAGGGAGATCGACATCGGAATCCCACTGCAACCAGAGGCAGCCCTGGTCGCACTTATCGCCGAGCCAGACGACTGGAGGCACCCTGCCAGCGGATGAAACGGATGCCCAGATGATAGCACGCCGCTGCAAATCCTTCGTCATCATCAACGGCGAGCTCCACAAGCGTAGCGTGACCGGCGTGTTCCAAGACATTCACTCCGGTGACTGCGGCCACCACGCCGGAGCCCGCTCTCTGGTCGCAAAGGCTATGCGACACGGCTTCTACTGGCCCACCGCACACACAGACGCCGTCGACATTGTCCAGCGGTGTGTCGGATGCCAGAAGTACGCCAACCAGACCCACGTGCCGAGCTCGGCGCTCAAGACAATCCCCATCACCTGGCCGTTCGTCGTGTGGGGCATGGACATGGTAGGCCCTTTCAAGAAGGCCCCCTCCGGCTTCACCCACCTCCTGGTCGCAGTCGACAAATTCACAAAATGGGTGGAGGCCAAGCCAGTCCGCAAATGCGACGGGAAGACCGCCTCCAAGTTCCTACGCGAGCTCATCTATCGCTACGGGTTCCCAAAGAGCATCATCACGGACAATGGCACCAACTTCGCCAAAGGAGCCATGGCCGAGTTCTGCGAGGAACATCACATCCGACTCGACCTCGCCTCAGTCGCCCACCCGGAGTCCAATGGCCAGGCGGAACGAGCCAACCAGAGCATCCTCCATGGCCTGAAGCCACGACTCCAAGTACCACTCGAGCGCACCGCCGGGTGCTGGGTCGAAGAGCTACCCTCCGTCATTTGGGGCATTCGCACCTCCGTCAACAGGTCGACAGGATTTACACCCTTCTTCATGGTGTACGGCGCCGAGGCAGTCATGCCCATCGACCTCGAGCACGATTCGCCAAGGGTGGTCAACTACACGGAGGATGCAAACGAACTCGCACGACAAGACGGAGTCGACCAGCTCGACGAGGCACGCGACCTAGCTCGCTCCCGCATCGCCATCTACCAGCAAGGGCTCCGCCGCTGCCATAGCCGACGAGTAAGGACTCGCACTTTCCAGGAAGGCGACCTGGTGCTACGCCTCATCCAGGACAAGAAGGGCATGCACAAGCTCTCCCCCCTTGGGAGGGACCATTCGCCATCGAGCGAGTCCTAGGCAACGACGCCTACTACCTCACCGACGTCCGAGGAGACGGGAAACTCGACGTCAAGCGACCGTGGAATGTAAACCTCCTACGGAAGTTCTACTCCTAGAACTCCATACATGTACCCTCCACCTGCCATGAAATAAAACAGATCGGTTACCGCAAATTGTGTCTACTCTCCATGTCTTGTGCCACTCGCACTCGTAATAACAACGTTAAGCTATTCGTAGAAGTCAACCTTTGGTAAAGCGACCGACACGTCCAAGTAATGCGGTACAAGGGCACTGGGAGACCCCAGGCCTTGTAACGTCCACGAAGAACGCCGACCTAGAGCCCCATTGGAGTCACCTAGCCCGACTGGCTTACCAAGCCAAGACAACTGCCCTCGCTCCTCACAGCAACCAAGGTCATTCGCATCCTCGGCACAACGACTCGAACGGCCAAGTACCACACTCGGGGACTGACGTCCAGTCAAATATGAGCGGCTAGGGAAAATGCCCAGTATGAGAGCGTGCCCAGGACTCGCCATGCGACTGATCCTTCGGGTCAGGCAGGAGTGCTGGATCTGCGACTAGAACCACCAAGTACCACGCTCGGGGACTCGGCTACCCGACCTCGTTCGCGCATGGGAAAACGGTCAAGTAAAGAGCACCAACGGGAGTCGCCCTGCGACTGGCTCTCCGATCTCTGGCTAGTCGACCTCAATAGCGAAACAATTGACAAAACATTCAAAATCGCACACACATAACGAACGAGGTAAACCCCATAAAAAGGGCGGACGCGCCCGGGGACTCGTCCAATCAACATTCCAAATCGCGAAACAATTCACAAAACAACACGAATTTCCATTACAGCAGAACAAAGTCGTTCCAAAATACAAGAAAAGTTCAATGGCTATTTGTTACTAACGCCCCAGGGCACAATTCTTCTACTCCGCAGGTTTCGACACCGACTCGCCGCCACCCCTGCGATTGCGAATGAAGGGCACGTACGGGTTCGACGAGTACGTCGTCAAATCACCCGCCATCGCCGCACGGAACGGATGCTCGACTTTGAAGTCCAGATGCTTCGGTTCGGGATCATTAGGGGCGATAGTCGTCTCCTGATAGGGGAGGAGGTCGCCCATCGCCCAAACGCGATCGGAATACACCGCGGCCCGGTCCGTCAGCTTCAGCACCTCGGCAATCTCCACAGAGCCTGTCGACGAGGGGTAGCCACTCGTCACATCATCAAGGTCGAAGTCCTCCGGGAAATGGGCAAGCCCAAGGCTGAGCGCCGTCGCCGCCCCGCGCCAGAAGGCCGACCGCGTCATGAATTCGACAACCGACGGAGCCTTCTCCAGATAACGCCATACCTCGACGAGGTCGCTGGGAATCACTTCCGTGGGCGATATCTCCTGAAGATATGCTCGAATGCAAGTCCCGAATAACACGGCCGAGTCGACCAGAGTGGTCACACACTGCCGCGCGTCGTATGACTGCGCCTCCTCCGAGCTATCAATAATCCGGCCTATGGACAGAAACCGGCAGTGAGCACACCAACGACTCCACAACGCAGCTGTTGCAGGCAGAGGAAAGCGGAAGAAAGGTTTACCAATTAGCGGACGACAGAGGCCCGTGATGAAGCTTTGAAGCAAGGAGAAGTCGTTCTGCAGCCCAACAACGAGTGCGTCAGACACCTTCCGCTCTTCAGCGGCAGCCGTAACAGCAGCTTTCGCTCGCCCCTCCGCCGAGCTCGTCTCCGCCTTCGCTTCCTTGAGCTCATGCTCCAGATCAGCGATTCGCTTCTCGGCCGTATTCAAAGAAGATTGAGCCGCCGTCAGGTCACCCGCCGGGACAAGTCCCCGGCAGCCCAGCAATTGCTTGGAGTCCCTTGTTCGTCTCCTGGACGGCAACGAGTTCCTTCTCCATGCGACACTTTGCTGCAAGCCGATCGGCTGATTCACGCTGCAGACCCTGCGCACAAAAAAACCGTCAACAACATCGAAAATCCTAAGTGCCCACCCGCTGAATTCAACGACTAGGCACTCGGGGACTGGACACTAAAAATCCTAAGTGCCCACCCGCTGAAATTCAGCGACTAGGCACTCGGGGACTGGACACTGAAAATCCAAAGTGCCCATCCGCTGAAATTCAGCGACTAGGCACTCGGGGACTGGACATTGAAAATCCTAAGTGCCCACCCGCTGAAGTTCAGCGACTAGGCACCCAGATACTGGACGCTACAAAAACATTAAGAATCCGACCACTGAAATTCAGTGGCCCGATCCTCGGGGACTGGACATACCTGGATGGCTGCGCCCAGCATGCCGTGAAGTTGCAGCGCGTCCACAGACACAAGAATGACCTGAGTGTGGCCGCGACGCTGCTCGAGCTCCGTCTCGGAGACCCCAGGCGTCCGGCTCGTTGGTGCCGCGCCACTCGCCGCGGCCGCCTTGGCCATGAAGCGAGGGAAAGTTGCAATGGACGCCGCGACACCACTAGGAGCCGGCTCGGCCACTTCGGGCGAGGCAACAGCCTCCTTGGTCTTCGAGGCCACCTCCGCCGCAGTCGTAGGTTCGTTCGGAGCAACCGCCGTGTCATCAGAGACCGTGACGATGTCGTCGCCTTTCGCCCTCTTGGCACCGTCGGCGGGAGCAGCGACTTCATCGGTTTTCCTCTTCCGTGAGGGATCCTCCTCGGTGACGACTGGCGGAACCTTGGCCACAGAAGGATGGCCGATCTTTTTAACTTCAGTCCTGTGAAACAACGATATGAATAAGACTGTCCGACTACAACGGAAGACAAGCGGATGAACAAGACTTACTTGGCTACTGGTATGAACCGCAGACCGGTGCGGATGCTGGCAGGCCTTTCCAGCTCGGGCCCCAACTTCCAACTGAGGCCCATCTCGAATACACCGTGTGCCCAATACACAGAGGGTTTCTTCGAAGACGAGGATGCGGCAGGAGCCTCCGTGACGACGGCTGCGGGAGCTTCCCTGGGAGGCGAAGCTGCTGCGGCCGGAGTAGCTCCCAACCCAGAGACCGGGGCGAATGGAGGTGGCAGCGCCGCTAGAGGCACCTCGTCCAGGGGGCTGCAGCGTCTGGCGCCACGGTCGTGCGCGCCGCCTCGCCCTTAGCTGAACTGGTGGCGTCAGAACTGGTCGCGGATCGGGGCGGAGACGTCTGCTTTGCCGGCTTCGTCTTCCTCTTCGGCGGAGCCTTCACCTCCTTCTTATCCTTCTTATTCTTCTTCTTCTTCTTCTTCGACGACATGGCCTCATGATGTGAGGTGTGCTCGGGAAGCTCGTCGTCATCATCATCGTGAGGCTCGAGGCTTATACTCGCTTCGAGCTCGCGGTGGTGTTGCCCGCGAGTCTTGCGAACTGTTGGGGCGGCATCTTCCACGGGCTCGTCTTCGTCGTCGTCGTCATCATCACCATCGTCGCTCCCGACGTTGACTTTCGCGGACAGCGACTCGCTCCCGTCCTGTACGGACGAGCTAGAGTTTTCGTCGTCTGCTGGTGGGAGCCAGCCTTCCACCACTTGGAACAACTACAACAAACATGAGACAACGTCAGCACAACCGCGAATGCATCATCTGCGACTGCGAGTGGTGGCGAAATGATTGCTTACCGTCGGAGCTGGGCGCCTTGCAGTATAAGGGGCGACCCCGGCCTTCGCGTCTAGATACACCGCCTGGGTAATTTTCTTCAGGGCCAGAGTGTAGTCGTCAAGATGCCATTCGGCGAAGGAATACTTCGTCGGATCGTCCTTACCCGTGTACTCGTACATGTAATGGTCGCGGCGGGCCAAGGGCACGAGCCGCCGCCCGAACCAGCAGTTGTAGAGGTTAATGGTCTGGAGGCTCTTCTTCTTCAGACCGCGGATGGTTTGCAACATTTCATCGACAACCATCCGCTGATCCAGCGGGAGCTTGCCGACCTGGAGCCGACGCGGTTCGGGCCGGTCGGCGGAGTACCTTGGAAGCGCCACCTCGTCGTCTGGAGTCGACTCGGTGACGTAGAACCAGGATTTCTTCCATTCGTTTGCCGCCTTGGCGGGTAGCATCAGGTCGAAGAACGACGCCTTCGACTTCAGCTGGAATGTCAGGCCACCCGCAGCCAGCATCGGGCCACCTGATTCTTCGCGGCTGATCCTCCCATGGAACAGATCTTGCCACAAGGGGAAGTAGGGCCTGCAGCCCAGATAGCACTCACAGAACGCCACGAAAATGGCGAGCTGCTCGATGCTATGTGGGCCTAGGTCCGATGACTGGATCCCGTAGTAGGCGCAGAAACGTCGGAAGAAGAGGGAAGTGGGAAACCCCAGCCCCCGCTCCAGGTGGCTGGTGAAGCAGATGAATTCTCCCTCGCGCGGGTCCGGAGTCACTTCTCCGGCCGCGGGGATGCGCCATCTGCCGGCGCGCAGGATCCCTGCCTCCTCGAAGGACGCCAGTAGCGCCCTGGTACACTTGGATCTGCCCCAGGGTTCGGTGGAGGGGGCCATTGGTTGGAAGTTCGCGGAGGTCGGGGCTCTCTGGATTGGTTGGATTGCGATGCGGAGTGGAAAATAGAGATGGGCGAGATCGGAGGAAGGATGATGGAGTGTTTCCACGTTCGCCTGTCATTCTCCTTATATAGCGGTTGCTACCCGCCAATTTCGGGAGCCGTTACTACGCGGTAATTACGCCGAAGTTACCGTTGGATTACCCCAACGGCTAGTTTGACCCCAATTGACACTCCAACTTCATCCATTCGACTCGTCGCTCCGCGCGACTCGACAATTCGCCGACCCGATCATTATAACAATGACTGAGTATTCGCCGACCCGTTCGCCGAGCTGTGACCTGATTGGTCGCCGTTATTGTGACTAGAATAACTAGTTTTTCCTTTATTCAGGAGTCCGCCGCCGATTCGACTGGGCGTCCGCATTGGACCCATATACTCCGACCGCCAGCGAACGCCTGCGACCAATCAACGACGGCCTCGGGGACTACTGATGGGGATATGCCTACCGGGGTATACCCAGCAGGACATTTCCTACTGTCCCAGGTGCCAACGAGTGGGCCTGCAGGATGGCGACTGGATCAAGATCTGGCGTGGACTCAAGCGACTGGAAGCTGAAGGCCCAGAAGCATAGATAGGCCCAGTCGGATTAGGTTAAAGAATCACTGAAACCTCAACTGATTCGGTTGAGATCTGTAAACCCTAGGGAGGTGAGTCTATATAAACCTCCCTAGAGGACGCATAGAGGGTACGTTCCATCATACACCCAAGCGACTCGCTGCCTAGCTGACGAGCTCGCCCCATTGTACTCTCCCCATAATACAATCTAGCAGGAGTAGGTCTTTACCCTCCGGGGGCAGAACCTGGGTAAATCCTTGGTTCTCAGACCTCATCTCGCACCGCAGATGGCTGGCTGCCCTTGCCCCATGTTCTACTACTCGCTGCCGATTGCAGCATCTGTCGTGGTCATTCCCACGACAAAACAAGTTTTTTTTGACCATTTCTAAAACCAAGTTTGATATTTTTCCTCAGGACTATATCACATAACACGACACCATGCGAAGGTTTTGTATTTTTTTGATTTTTTTTGAATTAGTTATGCACATTTGAATGTCTGGTCAACTTTTTGATGGGTTTTCATAAATATTCTTAGCTAGGGGCTGAGGCTCACAAAATTAGCATTGAATCTCTGATGAAATAGCATGTTGTGAACCTAAAAATGATTTTTACAAATAATCATCAACATGAAATCATGTATATGTAGTTCATATCTTACCCACTTCCAGCCGATTCGGCAGGATTTGTCTTTTTCACCAGGGATGGAATAAAAGGTTTGAGATACTCAAGTTGGGAAATTGTACATGCTAGGTGGTCTAGTATTTTTGAAAAATAGGATGTTACCATTTTGAAACTTCAATTTGGTGGTTGCTTCACAAATCCCCCCTCTTTCGGCACTCAGAAAATAGAATATGGATTTTCTGTGCGTCGAAAGGGAAAACTTTGTGCTACAACATTGTTAGTCATCCCATTATACACATGCATGCCCAATATGGGCACATTATCACAAACTATGCCTTAATTCTAGCCATATCATTGGTCATTTGACCCGAAAGCCAGAAAACCTCGGAGGAGATAGGTCATTTTGTGAAGGGTTTTATGAAATATGATCAATAGACCAAGTTTGATATTTTTCCTCTCAACTATGTCACATAACATGACACCATGCGAAGGTTGTATTTTTTTGATTTTTTTTTGAATTAGTTATGCACATTTGAATGTCTGGTCAAACTTGTGAAACCCCGTTGACTGCATCCTAAACCCAGCTAACCCTAAGTCCGAATGAGTAACGTAGATCTAACCCTAGCGCGACACTGTGGCCGTCCGATCACGTCTTCTAGAAGAATTCCGCGGGTGGCTCTGGGCGATCCGTGGAAGGGCTTGTTCTGCAACCTGATTGGTTGGCGTCTCTTAGAAGGATTTCGCGGCTAGCTCTTGGCGATCCGTGGGATGGATGATTCTGGAATCTGATTGGCTTCATCGTTTTTCCATGAACAGATAAGGTACAGCGTGGCACACTCCATTGAGTGTTGGACCGAGCGTGGCATGCAAGGACGCTGGGCGGGGCGGGCTACATCATGCATGCAGCTGCCCCTAGCGTCGCAGTCTAGCTATTTTGCATGCAACAGCGCTGCAGCGTATTTACTCCCTCCGTCGCATTAAATAAGTGTACGTCTAACAACTTTCTTCAGTCAAACTTACTCCCCTCAGGTTCATGCACCATAGAAAAAGTCAATATTTATAAACTTTGACTATGTATATAAGGCTGGTCATAGTGAGAGTAACTTGGATAGTAACCACTAGTACAAAGAGCTCCATGCATCCCGGTTCGTATGGGCCTTTAGTCCCAGTTGCCCAACCGGGACGGGGCAATCGGGACTAAATCCCTAACCTTTAGTCCCGGTTGCCCCACCAACCGGGACAAAAGGGTGCACACGTGGCGGCATCAGAGCGCGAGGGGGGGGGGGGTGGAGCATTAGTCCCGGTTCGTAACACGAACCGGGACTAATAACCTGCTGCCGCGGCAGAGATTTGGCCCATTTCTCTGCCGCGGCAGAGAATTCATTTTGGCACATTTTGTTGCCGCGGCAGCATTTTCGCCACTTTTTGTGCCGCGGCAGAGAATTCATTTAGGTTGTTTTATTGTTTATTTAGTGTTTTGCACTTATCAATGAAGGAACCTTATATTACACAAGATCATCATGACAACATTTTACATTCAATACACGGATCGAATTCATGCACTACATACAAAAGTTGCTATTCGATGCTACCGGCCAATTTCTTGAAAGTTGCTATTTTTACAATTCCTATTGTCTATACACAGCCGAGTAGTATTCCCCTTGTGTGTTTAGGACTTCTGCATCCAAGAATCCCGCCAATTCCTCCTGTATTGCTCGTATGCGATCCTTTGGCAGAAGACCGTCCCGTAGACGTTCGATCTGATTTAAAAAAGGAGTCAGCCTATATGAATATGAAACTAAACACAATTTGATTGTAATTAAAAACTATAGAAATTATTTACGTACGTGGAGTTGCTCTAAATTTCTGCCCTTCTCATCGCACGTCTCCCGGATGAACTCGCATACATAGTATCCACATAGATTGTTACCTGGTCCCTGCGTCAGGCACTTTACGACAACAGAGTTCAATCAAAATAATAACAAGCATGATAATAACTGTATCAAAACTAGAATCAAAGAGATGCGCGGATATAGCTAGTGGTGCTTACATCTAGTGGTTGAAATGTAAGCTCCTCTTTCCAAACACCCCTAGCCTTCTTGGTGAACCGTTTCCAAGCGCTGCCCGGCGTAGAAAACGAATAAAATAAGTTATTAAGTACTTGATATCATAAAATTCACGAACGTTGCCGATATAGTGTCGTAATGATTAGAATTACCGCTGGAGAAGTATCTGCATGTCCTTCCACGTCTCAAGGGGTTTATGTTTCGAGTCCATGACTAGTACACGCCCTTTGTCAAGTTGAATGATTAACAGAATATAGTGGTACCTGCGAATGCAGAACTAATCAATTATATACTTAACATCGAGTAAGCGAAATAGAAAGTGTATACAAGACAATAACACTCACTGGAAGTTGTAAGGAAATAGTATTTCCCTTTTGGTTTCTTGAAACCTTAATGCGTGTACTATATTATCCTCCGTATCCTGGGGGCTTATTTTGAGATTAGCTTCATGAACCCAATATGGGTCAATGAAGCCAATGTCATAGATTTGTCCTCTGCTGCATTCGAGAATCTTCATTCTGCATATTAAAGTATGATTATATACACACAATAAACAAAATAATATAGATGGAGACTAAATTAATTACAGAATTAGTACTTACAGACAATAGGCACTCATGATCGATTTGTCCAAGGCGTCTTGATTGAATAATTGAAATAGTTCATCAAATTCAATGGATATCATGTCATCCTTATCTTTCCCATGATGCTTTTTTGTAACCCTCAGCACTATCCAGTTAGCCCCGGCCCTTGTGGCATGCATGTACCAGTTATGCAATCTTCGCATTTTTGTTGGAAGATTGTTTACCTCCTCAGGTTTGACGAGAGGTTTTCCGTACTGGTATTGGTATGCTACTTCACTCATGGGGAAGAACTCTAACTGGGATAAGTACTGGGCAATACTCATACCTTGAGCAGCGGCAGCTTCTCCGTATTGTGCAACTACCTCTGGATCATACTGCTCTTCGGCCCCATATTTGCTCGACCCCACATTGGTTTGAGAAATCACCTTGAGAGGGGCGCAAGTCTGTTTTGGTTGTTCTCCGAGCTGGGCAACAGATTTCCCGCTTGCATCAGTACTGCTCTTCGAGGCTTTTTGTGCTGCATGTGACTTGAGAATAGAACGCTCATAGTCTGATGACAGCTTTGGCTCGGGTTGATGAAGAGTCTTTAGCATTTTCAACACTTTGGCTTTTTCTTCTTTGGTGCTGGGGAACTCTGGCTCTTTCGGCCGCCTCAGCTTAGCGAAAAACGCTGTCGTTTCCGCATCAACGATCGCCGCAGTCTCCTCTTCAGTACAGTCATAAGCTCTCTTGGGAGGAACCGTTGGTACTTTTGGAAGAGGCTCTTGTTTACGTTTCGGCGATCGCTTACGACGCACAGTAGCGGTACGCTTACGCTTTTTATCCTGAGGCGCCGGCGATGGCTCCCGCGGCGATGGCTGCACCGGAGATTGGTGAGGCGACGGAGCCGGGTGAGGCGACGAAGACGGCTGCCGCGGCGGCGACGACCTCGCTGGAGACGGGTGAGGCGGCGGCGAAGATGGCCTTGGCGTGTGATTTCGAAGCACGATACAATCCTTCGGCCATAGAATGGTGACGTTTTTTGCGTCACCCAGCACAGTCACATCCCCTTCACCAGCAGGGTAGTGAAGATCCAAAACCTCAAAGGTGGGCATGATTTCATCCACGCCGACAACAGCGTAGCCCTCTGGAACCGGACGACTGTGGTAAGTTGGTGTGGGTCCAATTGGTAAGGCATAGCCGACCGCCACCTTCATTGATATGTTCACAACTTTGACATGTAGCTCGCAGTGTGTCATCTCTGTGATATCATCCACTGGGTAGCCAACAGGAGCCATCGTCGGTGCATCATCGGCATCGCCATTGTCATCACCCGGGACCTCGGTGGAAGCCACACTGCTTTTTTGATTATTCGATAGGCCGGTAGCATCGAATGCAGTGTGCTGCTGAGATGGTCCGGTAGTACTTTGCTCTTTAAGTGAGTTAATTTCATCTTGTTGTTGCTTTAATCGTTCTTCAATTAAACGCATTCGCTCTTTCTGACTTTCTGCTTCAACTGCCGCCCTGTCCTTACTCCTCTGACGGCTTCTATCAGGATATTTCTTCCTCTCTTCGGGAAACCCAGTCCTCCATGATTGGGAGCCTATTGTGCCTCGTGTTCGTCCATCATGTTCCTTATTTCCAAGGGCGAGTGTGAGCTCATCATTCTCTCTATCGGGAATGAAGTCCCCATCTTTAACAGCCTTTACTGCTTTTCTCATCCTCTCGATTGGCAAGGGGTCTTCTTTATGTCGTATGTTATATATACACCTCCCTTCCGAGTCCAACGTGCACCCATGCCCGTAAAACCAATTCCTTGCACGTTCTACCCAATCGTCTGTCTCTGGGGTGATATTTTTAGCACGCAGTTCTTCCTCAAGTTTCTCCCACTTAGGAATGCCAGCCCTGTAGCCACCTTGCCCCATAGTATGGTGATACTTCTTGTTAGCAGCATTCAGCTTATTCTTTGCAGACATTTCCTTAGCTTTTTCCGATGTCTTGTATTCCACAAACTCAGCCCAGAATGGTTTTATCTTCTGAAACTGAGTCTTCTTGAAATCCGGAGTCTTCCTTTTCACGACATAGTCAAGGTGCAATCTTTTCTTCCAGTTGGTGAAACACTGGGCCATCTTCTTCAAAGCCCACTCCCTGACCTTAGCCTCCATGGCTCTCCCATGTTGTAAGGCGTCCTCAACTGGATCCTCCGCATTTGGATCCAGCTCTATCTTCGGTAGTTTGAAATTAACCATGAGCCTCTTCCACAGTAAATCTTTGGCGTGGTTAGGGACAAATAAACATGTTCCCTCTTCATCCGCTTTAGCAGGCCTATTCCAATTTCTAATGGTGATCGGGATTAAGTCCCTAACGATTACTCCGCATTGTGCCACAAATTTGGTTGCGACAACTTCGGGAGCTGTCGGTCTGCCGTCTTCAGCGACATCTTCGATCCTAAACCTCTCATGGTCTTGCAACTTTTTGGTTGGGCCTCGTCTGCTCTTTTCAGTAGATTCCTTCGATCCGGAGGGCTAAAAGAACAAAGATCGTCATTACTATTTCTATATAGATAGCAGATGATTAATTAATGAATTGATTTATATTACATGCACCTCGCCGGAGCGGTCGTCTTCTCGATTACACAAGGCATCGCCTTCTCCCTCGCGGAAGGCAACACCTTCAACCTCAAACAAGTTGTCTACTCCGGTAAAAAGAGGATCACCCTCACCGGAGTTGTTCAGAAACGTTGATACGTCTAAATTATCTTCCCCACGGATCACACCTTGGATCAACTCTTCCTTTTCTTCGTCTCTGACGTGTGGGTCCATATTTTCTGCATAGGTGGAAAAACGAATAAGTCAAAGCGGCTAAAGGAGAAAGTTAAGTACGGTGTTGAGAGATATAAACCTTAATTCAGAGAAACCCTAATATATACATACACAATAATAAAAATGAAGAGAAAGGGAAACCGTGTAGTAGATAGGCACATCGTCGAACCCACATGCACCTAAGTTGCTTGAAAATGTGAATCGGGTCTGGGGCTACCCACATTGACTGACCAGTGGGGCCGAAGACCAATAATACCAAACTAATTAATAAACCTAATAATACCTAACTAATAATAAACCTAATAATCGAAACACCAAAAAGAAAGGGAAACAATCAACACATGGCATCGATGCAATGCTCAAGAAAGTATGATGATATGACAAGTTAATTTGCATTGGAATGTAACCCTAAGAAATGCTCGACGATTTAATCGGGGTTCCGAGGGGTGAAAACCCTAACTCGGAGAAACTCCGAAACACATGAGAGGGGTGGATTTGTTCTTCTAATTAAACTTGTAATTTAAGTTGTTGAACAATGCATGATTATAGCTTAGATAGCTAGGTTTCATTTTTCTGAACAATTTGATATATTATTTGTATTTTTCTGACTTATAAATAAAAAGATATTGAATTTACAAGTTTATATCAATTTCTGGAATTATTAAATCATTTAAAATTGAATTACTGTGTCAATATGACATCAGCAAAGGGTTGGGTTTTTTTTACCAAGACAGAACCTAGCCACTGTCACTGAGTGCTGGGCCCTAGGCCACATCAGCAAGCCACCGTGGGCCACGTCAGCGGGCCCGTGGGCCACGTCAGCGTGACGCCGCGGCTCACCAGCGCCGCCCGCACCTACTGATCGCCAGCGCCGCCCGCGCCGCCGCGCCTACTCGCCAGCGCCGCCCGCGCCGCCGCGCCTACTCGCCAGCGCCGCCCGCGCCTACTCAAAATTGGCGGCGCCGCCTGTGGCATCCCGCAAAACCACTACTAGAAAATCGCGTTGAATTTGTGCATTGCATCGTCATCATCATGCATTGTTTGCCAAAACTATTTTCGCAAAGCCCGTTTTGTTTTCTAAAACGCCCCGTCTTTAATTCAAAACCAAAACCCAGGTCCCCGGAATATTTTGTTTTGCCCGAAATCGGTTTGCAAAAGCCTTGTTTGTAATGAATAAAAATTATAATTATTTTTAGCGGGGCAGTCGAACGGGCTGATTGACCCGAACGACCGCCCTAGAAATTAAAACGGTCCAACCTGCCAGCCCTACCTAAATCCTATTCCTACCAGAGAATCTACCCACCCTCCTTGGCCACATCACCCTGCCCAATAGGATCTCGCCACCTCAGCTTCCCTCTCCCCTCACCCAATCCCACACTGCCACTTGTCCCTCCCTCTCTCTCTCTCCCTGGACCCTCTCAACCCACCAAACACACACACACACCACACCCAGACTCACCCTGGCCACACAACACAAGCACACACACGCGCGCACACCTCCCCCAACCAAACCTGGCCAACGGGCCGCTTTTAAACGGGCCGACACGTGAGCCCGCGAAATAAGCCCGGCACCGGCCCGGCTCGGCCCGCGCGTGCCGGGCCCGTGCCGGCCCGTCAAACGTCGGGGCCGTGCCCGTGCCGCGGCCTCAGGCACGCGGGCCGGCCCGGCACGGCCCGTCTAGACCCTGGCAAGAGAGTTCAGGTTTAATAGTTGCAAAAATAGCAAGGTGGGGGTTCGAACTCCAGATCAACCAGTCATCCCTTCCCTCTCTAACCACCAGACCATCCATTTTCTTGTGTTAAACTAGTATTCCGGACTCTTTTATATGTTTTTGAACCAAACGTGCCTAACGGGCTGCATCTCTCGCGTGCCTAACGGGCCAACGTGCCGGCCCGGCAGATTCTGGGGCCGTGCCCGGGCCTCGAGGCCAGGCCCCGTGCTGGCCCGGCACGGCACGTTTGCTTGACGGGCCACGGCGGGCCGTGCCGGGCCAGGCCCGTTTAGCGCGTGCCGGGCTTGGGCCGTGCCGGGCCAGCCCGTTGGCCAGATTTGCCCCCAACCGCCCCCGCACCTGTCCCTGGGCCCCGCGGGACCCACCCCCACGCGCCCCCCGTCCCTCTCTCTCTTCTCCCTCTCTCTCCCCCCCCGCGAGCAGCCCGTCCCCAGCGCCTGCGCCGCCCACCTCGCTCTGCTCGCCGCTGCCGGCGCCCCCTCGCCGCTCCAGCGTCGCCCCTGCCGCCGCCGCTCCACCCACTCGACCCCGCCGCCGGCCACCGCCTCTCCCTCCCTCTGCTCGCCGTCTCCCTCCCGCACGCAACCTCGGCCGCCTCCTTCCGCCACCGACCTCGCCGGCCACCGCGGTCCCTCCACCTTCCCCTCCCCGCCGCGCGGCCGCCTCCACCGCGCCGTCCGCGCGCTGCCTCCTCCCCGCGTCCGTGCGCCGCCCGACAACCACCCCGTCTGCCCCGCTGCAGTTTTCCTCCGCCGCCGCGGCGCGCTCGCCGGCGCCGGCTCTTCCCCGCAGACCTTCACCGCCGCCTCCGCGTCGCCGGCCGCCGTCCCCGCCGTCGCCGCCTGGCTCTCCCCTCTCGCCGGAGCCGCGACGACCCCGACCGCCACCTGCGCTCCAACCTCCCCCGAGCCGCCTCCGCCCTCCGAGAACCACCTCCCGCCGGCCATCCCTCGACGTCCCTGCTCGCCTAGCCTCGCCGTCCCGCCTCCTCGACCTCGTGTTCTAGCAGAGATGTGGCCGTTCGATGCCCCGGTGATGGAATGTTTGATTGATGTCACGCGCATGCGAAGTCGCTGCTCCATGGCGATGCCCAAGTCCCTGAGAGAAGAACTACGTACCGAGGACCGTTCCAACATCGCCAAGATCTTCCGGACTCGTACCGATGCGAAGCCAAGAACATCGCGCCCCGTCATTATCGCAACCAACAACGGTACTACAAGGTCTACCTCACGGAACCCCCGGAAGACCCCGGTGACGAGCCCCAAGTTCGCCGCTGAGGATCAAGATGGTACCCCAAGGTCTCCATCGTATGTGTCGTGTCCAAGACCAGGGTGATGACAAGATCCACCGATGAAGCGAGGTCACTAGAGGACTAACCAAGATCGTCATCAACGACAGAGACCGAGAACCCGGATGCCCAGATCCTCGACTCGGAGATGCCGGAAACACCAAGTTTGTCGAGACCCTGAAGACCGTTCCCGGAGGCGAAGGCCGAACCCGACGCCGAACCAAGTACTTCCTCGCGGACGCCAAGTACTCCGTCTCGGACACCAAGTGCTGCATCCCGAACGCCAAGTTCTCCCTCCCGAACCCCGAAGACCAAAACCGTGGAACCGACAAGAACGGCACCGACCCGGAAGATCCGATGCGCCCCGACGCCGAACCAAGTCCTCCTTCACGGATGCGACAAGATCTACCCCTGTAACCCGAGAGCGCTTCGAGACCGACCCGTCGAACCCTGGACCCTATCGAACCCCGAATCCCGGAATCCCAAGATCGTCGAGACCCCTAATGTGTGAACCCCTCTCCGAGAACCCTATTTTATAAATGGTCAACTATATGAATTGTTGCATACTTAATTGACATCTTGCATGCATCTTGTCATGTGGTTTGGGGGCCTTATGCTGATTCACCTAATAATTAAATATGGGGCCCGTATGCGGGCAAATCTAGTCTCAGATTGGCCTCATTTAAACTTGTGTAGCGAACCGGTGATACTTTCTGCCTTATTAAAACAACATATAAATTGCGGGGGTTCTAAATAACTTGAACCGTTTAATTATCTGTCGGGACCCCGGATCCACTTAATATGACCTAATTGCATCGCACCTTGCCATGCCATGCCTCATACATGCATCATGCCGATCTTCTGCCGTTGTATTAAATATTGCATCCGGTGTTTCTTCTAGTGTTTTGGTTCTTCGCGGATAAGGCCGTTGAGTTGATGTGAGCTTCGCCCCGATCTTCGGTTGAACCCTTCGACAATGTTTTCAGGCGAGCATCTCCCCCCTTTCTACCTATCTTACTTTTATAGTCTTTATTTCCCTCCTGTTGATCTATTGCTATCTGTGTTGCGATGCTCTAGTTTTCGTACCAGTGATATACCGTGCAGCCCTATATTGCCTTGGACACACCCTATTGCCTGTTGATTGGTAGATAGTTGGACTTGCGCGTCGTAGTCGCTTGCTCTAGTGATGTTGCGTGTTGTCAAATGCCACAGTTGTTGATGTATTGCCGCATGTTGATGATGGAGATGATCATAGTTTTACTTATTGTTCACTTTACTTCCTGTTTAATAACTAAAATTGAAGTAAGCAGAGGCATCGGTGGGTGATAGATAATATTTGGTTTCCGAACGCCCACTTGTGTCCCGTAGGACCCCGAGTACTTGATACCTGTTCCTTGATTTATCGCGCTATCCACATCCGGGAGGTATATGGGACCCCCCTTAGCCAGAGCTTGATTCAGTCTTATTTCTTGGGGCCACAAACTAGTTTGAGGTTTTATTTACGATCCTGTACTTATGCCATGCTTTACTGCTTTATTTACGATTGTGCGATGGATAGCACACTGTACTGTTTAGGTAAGCGGAATGTTTTCGCGGTATCGACAATCCCCGTTTGGGGTTCCCAGTCGTTTACAGCCATTGACGCAAACCTTGAGTCCGTCTCGGAGCTTGCTTACTTCGTTGCGGGTAGACTCCAAGGGGTGGCCCCCTGAAATATTTCTGAATCCTGTGATTGCTTTGTCGTGAAAGCCTCGTTGGGTTTTGATTTGGTTTTTCCGAGGTTGATCGAGTGTGTGTTGCTATTGGTGCACCCCGGCCGGGTAAAACTTTCTGAAAGCCGTGTCCGCGGTTATGGACGACTTGGAGCACAGTATCTCGACCATAGACAAGCATAACTAAAGTTTACTGTTTTAAATTTGACTTTATAATGACTAGTAATCAGCTTCACTATAATGGAATGGCTAATTAATACTGCCCACAATTGCTTGTTCGGAGTGTCGCTTGCGACCATTGTACCTGACTAGTAAGTATGACAACTACAACGGAATGGCTGAATAAAAGTACCAACAACTGCTGGGTTTGGGTTATCTCATGCTAATTGTATCTGATTAGTAATTGTTGCAACTACAACGGAATGCTTAACTAAAAGTGCCCACTGCTTATTTTATCAGGACGATTATCTATACCTGACTAGTAATTGCTGCAACGATAACTGAATAAATAAAACTTCCAACTGTGTGAGTTCCTCGGTTGACTTCCTCGATCGGTGTCGAGGGGGAAACGCCAGGATGGGTTTGATTGGTGATAGCTTCAGGTTGGATCCGGTTAGGTCGTTCTCACCCCTCTATGATAACCGCCAGTTGTATCGAGTCTCTATAGATTGTTTAGTGCATGCTGCCGCTGCCGCTCAGTCCACCATACCTATGTAGGCGAGGACCGCCGAATTCTAGTCTCGCCGTGTACTGGCCTCAGTACTGACGCTCCTTCTTTTTCCTTTGCCCTTTGTCGGCACCCCTTTTGTTTTAAGCAGGTTTTGAGATCGACGCCGTTAGCAGGGTTACCCTTCCGGCTTGGCCTGGGCAGGGTTATGGATGCCATTGGTTATTCTTCAGGGCTCTTAGCCCCATTTGCCTCTTGTCCGTAGCTGGACGCTCTATCGTTTTCAAGGTGATTTGGATCTTTGTATATTATATCTGTATTCTTGACTCTTTGAGTCGCTGTTGTATATATCTGTTCTGTGGGTCCCATCGAGGACTGTTGTGTAATGTTATTACTTCGTTTTCCACCCGCACGAAAGTGCCTGGTGGGCACCTTTGAATCGTTTCTATGCGGGTTTGGCGAATTTTGCTCAAACTTGCATAGGTCCGATTCTGAGGGTGTTACAGAGTGGTATCAGAGCTCAGCAGTTGCGATACCCCACAAGTCCAGCCTGTAGGATAACCTAGCTAACGGCCGCTGTAGAGTGTCAAAACTATTTTGCAAAAACCGGTTGGATAGTTCTGATTAGGTCTGATTTTACTCCTTACCCCTCTGCTTTTCTCCTCGTATCTCGACGCGTTTTGAATCTGCTCTCCTATCTTTTCTTCGAGTCCAGGATTTCTCGTGGTGGGGTTCCGTCGTACCTTCAGGGTTTCGCTTCCTCCTTTGATAACGGTGTTGCCACATCGGGTGTTCAAGCTGCCTGATGAATCCGTCTACGGTGTTACCATTCTTTGTTCTTTGCTTGTGCCTTCCGGCGTTTTCCGACGCGACGACATCATCTACGCCAGATCCGATGCAGAGTCCGCATCACTCCGTTGTTCCGAACCTCGCTTGTCGAGATCTTCAGTCTGATTCCGAGAGTTGGTTGCATAATCCGCCTATTCGTGTGCAGAGTAATGGTTTGGGTGCGCGATGGACTGATCACCATCCGACTACTCTTATCATTCGCTCTTGTACATCGAATCAGTGGGTCCAGCAATTTTACTCCGTCCACGGAAGTTAGGGGTGGCTTAATTGTTGATACCTCTATCTTCGACCTGTTGTTCCCGGAGTGTTCTCCCGACGATCACGGACAACGACCTCTTGTTAGTGGTGTCGCGAAGCTCTACACGAAGTGAGAAGACGCAGATCGCCGACCTTCCTTCCGGTACCATGAGGCGGATCTCGAGGGCGAGATCCTTTGTTAGTGGTGTCGAATTGTGGCATCCCGCAAAACCACTACTAGAAAATCGCGTTGAATTTGTGCATTGCATCGTCATCATCATGCATTGTTTGCCAAAACTATTTTCGCAAAGCCCGTTTTGTTTTCTAAAACGCCCCGTCTTTAATTCAAAACCAAAACCCGGGTCCCCGGAATATTTTGTTTTGCCCGAAATCGGTTTGCAAAAGCCTTGTTTGTAATGAATAAAAATTATAATTATTTTTAGCGGGGCAGTCGAACGGGCCGATTGACCCGAACGACCGCCCCAGAAATTAAAACGGTCCAACCTGCCAGCCCTACCTAAATCCTATTCCTACCAGAGAATCTACCCACCCTCCTTGGCCACATCACCCTGCCCAATAGCATCTCGCCACCTCAGCTTCCCTCTCCCCTCACCCAATCCCACACTGCCACTTGTCCCTCCCTCTCTCTCCCTGGACCCTCTCAACCCACCAAACACACACACACACCACACCCAGACTCACCCTGGCCACACAACACAAGCACACACACGCGCGCACACCTCCCCCAACCAAACCTGGCCAACGGGCCGCTTTTAAACGGGCCGACACGTGAGCCCGCGAAATAAGCCCGGCACCGGCCCGGCTCGGCCCGCGCGTGCCGGGCCCGTGCCGGCCCGTCAAACGTCGGGGCCGTGCCCGTGCCGCGGCCTCAGGCACGCGGGCCGGCCTGGCACGGCCCGTCTAGACCCTGGCAAGAGAGTTCAGGTTTAATAGTTGCAAAAATAGCAAGGTGGGGGTTCGAACTCCAGATCAACCAGTCATCCCTTCCCTCTCTAACCACCAGACCATCCATTTTCTTGTGTTAAACTAGTATTCCGGACTCTTTTATATGTTTTTGAACCAAACGTGGCTAACGGGCTGCATCTCTCGCGTGCCTAACGGGCCAACGTGCCGGCCCGGCAGATTCTGGGGCCGTGCCCGGGCCTCGAGGCCAGGCCCCGTGCTGGCCCGGCACGGCACGTTTGCTTGACGGGCCACGGCGGGCCGTGCCGGGCCAGGCCCGTTTAGCGCGTGCCGTGCTTGGGCCGTGCCGGGCCGGCCCGTTGGCCAGATTTGCCCCCAACCGCCCCCGCACCTGTCCCTGGGCCCCGCGGGACCCACCCCCACGCGTCCCCCGTCCCTCTCTCTCTTCTCCCTCTCTCTTCCCCCCCCCGCGAGCAGCCCGTCCCCAGCGCCTGCGCCGCCCACCTCGCTCTGCTCGCCGCTGCCGGCGCCCCCTCGCCGCTCCAGCGTCGCCCCTGCCGCCGCCGCTCCACCCACTCGACCCCGCCGCCGGCCACCGCCTCTCCCTCCCTCTGCTCGCCGTCTCCCTCCCGCACGCAACCTCGGCCGCCTCCTTCCGCCACCGACCTCGCCGGCCACCGCGGTCCCTCCACCTTCCCCTCCCCGCCGCGCGGCCGCCTCCACCGCGCCGTCCGCGCGCTGCCTCCTCCCCGCGTCCGTGCGCCGCCCGACAACCACCCCGTCTGCCCCGCTGCAGTTTTCCTCCGCCGCCGCGGCGCGCTCGCCGGCGCCGGCTCTTCCCCGCAGACCTTCACCGCCGCCTCCGCGTCGCCGGCCGCCGTCCCCGCCGTCGCCGCCTGGCTCTCCCCTCTCGCCGGAGCCGCGACGACCCCGACCGCCACCTGCGCTCCAACCTCCCCCGAGCCGCCTCCGCCCTCCGAGAACCACCTCCCGCCGGCCATCCCTCGACGTCCCTGCTCGCCTAGCCTCGCCGTCCCGCCTCCTCGACCTCGTGTTCTAGCAGAGAGGTGGCCGTTCGATGCCCCGGTGATGGAATGTTTGATTGATGTCACGCGCGTGCGAAGTCGCTGCTCCATGGCGATGCCCAAGTCCCTGAGAGAAGAACTACGTACCGAGCACCGTTCCAACATCGCCAAGATCTTCCGGACTCGTACCGATGCGAAGCCAAGAACATCGCGCCCCGTCATTATCGCAACCAACAACGGTACTACAAGGTCTACCTCACGGAACCCCCGGAAGACCCCGGTGACGAGCCCCAAGTTCGCCGCTGAGGATCAAGATGGTACCCCAAGGTCTCCATCGTATGTGTCGTGTCCAAGACCAGGGTGATGACAAGATCCACCGATGAAGCGAGGTCACTAGAGGACTAACCAAGATCGTCATCAACGACAGAGACCGAGAACCCGGATGCCCAGATCCTCGACTCGGAGATGCCGGAAACACCAAGTTTGTCGAGACCCTGAAGACCGTTCCCGGAGGCGAAGGCCGAACCCGACGCCGAACCAAGTACTTCCTCGCGGACGCCAAGTACTCCGTCCCGGACACCAAGTGCTGCATCCCGAACGCCAAGTTCTCCCTCCCGAACCCCGAAGACCGAAACCGTGGAACCGACAAGAATGGCACCGACCCGGAAGATCCGATGCGCCCCGACGCCGAACCAAGTCCTCCTTCACGGATGCGACAAGATCTACCCCTGTAACCCGAGAGCGCTTCGAGACCGACCCGTCGAACCCTGGACCCTGTCGAACCCCGAATCCCGGAATCCCAAGATCGTCGAGACCCCTAATGTGTGAACCCCTCTCCGAGAACCCTATTTTATAAATGGTCAACTATATGAATTGTTGCATACTTAATTGACATCTTGCATGCATCTTGTCATGTGGTTTGGGGGCCTTATGCTGATTCACCTAATAATTAAATATGGGGCCCGTATGCGGGCAAATCTAGTCTCAGATTGGCCTCATTTAAACTTGTGTAGCGAACCGGTGATACTTTCTGCCTTGTTAAAACAACATATAAATTGCGGGGGTTCTAAATAACTTGAACCGTTTAATTATCTGTCGGGACCCCGGATCCACTTAATATGACCTAATTGCATCGCACCTTGCCATGCCATGCCTCATACATGCATCATGCCGATCTTCTGCCGTTGTATTAAATATTGCATCCGGTGTTTCTTCTAGTGTTTTGGTTCTTCGCGGATAAGGCCGTTGAGTTGATGTGAGCTTCGCCCCGATCTTCGGTTGAACCCTTCGACAATGTTTTCAGGCGAGCATCTCCCCCCTTTCTACCTATCTTACTTTTATAGTCTTTATTTCCCTCCTGTTGATCTATTGCTATCTGTGTTGCGATGCTCTAGTTTTCGTACCAGTGATATACCGTGCAGCCCTATATTGCCTTGGACACACCCTATTGCCTGTTGATTGGTAGATAGTTGGACTTGCGCGTCGTAGTCGCTTGCTCTAGTGATGTTGCGTGTTGTCAAATGCCACAGTTGTTGATGTATTGCCGCATGTTGATGATGGAGATGATCATAGTTTTACTTATTGTTCACTTTACTTCCTGTTTAATAACTAAAATTGAAGTAAGCAGAGGCATCGGTGGGTGATAGATAATATTTGGTTTCCGAACGCCCACTTGTGTCCCGTAGGACCCCGAGTACTTGATACCTGTTCCTTGATTTATCGCGCTATCCACATCCGGGAGGTATATGGGACCCCCCTTAGCCAGAGCTTGATTCAGTCTTATTTCTTGGGGCCACAAACTAGTTTGAGGTTTTATTTACGATCCTGTACTTATGCCATGCTTTACTGCTTTATTTACGATTGTGCGATGGATAGCACACTGTACTGTTTAGGTAAGCGGAATGTTTTCGCGGTATCGACAATCCCCGTTTGGGGTTCCCAGTCGTTTACAGCCATTGACGCAAACCTTGAGTCCGTCTCGGAGCTTGCTTACTTCGTTGCGGGTAGACTCCAAGGGGTGGCCCCCTGAAATATTTCTGAATCCTGTGATTGCTTTGTCGTGAAAGCCTCGTTGGGTTTTGATTTGGTTTTTCCGAGGTTGATCGAGTGTGTGTTGCTATTGGTGCACCCCGGCCGGGTAAAACTTTCTGAAAGCCGTGTCCGCGGTTATGGACGACTTGGAGCACAGTATCTCGACCATAGACAAGCATAACTAAAGTTTACTGTTTTAAATTTGACTTTATAATGACTAGTAATCAGCTTCACTATAATGGAATGGCTAATTAATACTGCCCACAATTGCTTGTTCGGAGTGTCGCTTGCGACCATTGTACCTGACTAGTAAGTATGACAACTACAACGGAATGGCTGAATAAAAGTACCAACAACTGCTGGGTTTGGGTTATCTCATGCTAATTGTATCTGATTAGTAATTGTTGCAACTACAACGGAATGCTTAACTAAAAGTGCCCACTGCTTATTTTATCAGGACGATTATCTATACCTGACTAGTAATTGCTGCAACGATAACTGAATAAATAAAACTTCCAACTGTGTGAGTTCCTCGGTTGACTTCCTCGATCGGTGTCGAGGGGGAAACGCCAGGATGGGTTTGATTGGTGATAGCTTCAGGTTGGATCCGGTTAGGTCGTTCTCACCCCTCTATGATAACCGCCAGTTGTATCGAGTCTCTATAGATTGTTTAGTGCATGCTGCCGCTGCCGCTCAGTCCACCATACCTATGTAGGCGAGGACCGCCGAATTCTAGTCTCGCCGTGTACTGGCCTCAGTACTGACGCTCCTTCTTTTTCCTTTGCCCTTTGTCGGCACCCCTTTTGTTTTAAGCAGGTTTTGAGATCGACGCCGTTAGCAGGGTTACCCTTCCGGCTTGGCCTGGGCAGGGTTATGGATGCCATTGGTTATTCTTCAGGGCTCTTAGCCCCATTTGCCTCTTGTCCGTAGCTGGACGCTCTATCGTTTTCAAGGTGATTTGGATCTTTGTATATTATATCTGTATTCTTGACTCTTTGAGTCGCTGTTGTATATATCTGTTCTGTGGGTCCCATCGAGGACTGTTGTGTAATGTTATTACTTCGTTTTCCACCCGCACGAAAGTGCCTGGTGGGCACCTTTGAATCGTTTCTATGCGGGTTTGGCGAATTTTGCTCAAACTTGCATAGGTCCGATTCTGAGGGTGTTACAGAGTGGTATCAGAGCTCAGCAGTTGCGATACCCCACAAGTCCAGCCTGTAGGATAACCTAGCTAACGGCCGCTGTAGAGTGTCAAAACTATTTTGCAAAAACCGGTTGGATAGTTCTGATTAGGTCTGATTTTACTCCTTACCCCTCTGCTTTTCTCCTCGTATCTCGACGCGTTTTGAATCTGCTCTCCTATCTTTTCTTCGAGTCCAGGATTTCTCGTGGTGGGGTTCCGTCGTACCTTCAGGGTTTCGCTTCCTCCTTTGATAACGGTGTTGCCACATCGGGTGTTCAAGCTGCCTGATGAATCCGTCTACGGTGTTACCATTCTTTGTTCTTTGCTTGTGCCTTCCGGCGTTTTCCGACGCGACGACATCATCTACGCCAGATCCGATGCAGAGTCCGCATCACTCCGTTGTTCCGAACCTCGCTTGTCGAGATCTTCAGTCTGATTCCGAGAGTTGGTTGCATAATCCGCCTATTCGTGTGCAGAGTAATGGTTTGGGTGCGCGATGGACTGATCACCATCCGACTACTCTTATCATTCGCTCTTGTACATCGAATCAGTGGGTCCAGCAATTTTACTCCGTCCACGGAAGTTAGGGGTGGCTTAATTGTTGATACCTCTATCTTCGACCTGTTGTTCCCGGAGTGTTCTCCCGACGATCACGGACAACGACCTCTTGTTAGTGGTGTCGCGAAGCTCTACACGAAGTGAGAAGACGCAGATCGCCGACCTTCCTTCCGGTACCATGAGGCGGATCTCGAGGGCGAGATCCTTTGTTAGTGGTGTCGAATTGTGGCATCCCGCAAAACCACTACTAGAAAATCGCGTTGAATTTGTGCATTGCATCGTCATCATCATGCATTGTTTGCCAAAACTATTTTCGCAAAGCCCGTTTTGTTTTCTAAAACGCCCCGTCTTTAATTCAAAACCAAAACCCGGGTCCCCGGAATATTTTGTTTTGCCCGAAATCGGTTTGCAAAAGCCTTGTTTGTAATGAATAAAAATTATAATTATTTTTAGCGGGGCAGTCGAACGGGCCGATTGACCCGAACGACCGCCCCAGAAATTAAAACGGTCCAACCTGCCAGCCCTACCTAAATCCTATTCCTACCAGAGAATCTACCCACCCTCCTTGGCCACATCACCCTGCCCAATAGCATCTCGCCACCTCAGCTTCCCTCTCCCCTCACCCAATCCCACACTGCCACTTGTCCCTCCCTCTCTCTCCCTGGACCCTCTCAACCCACCAAACACACACACACACCACACCCAGACTCACCCTGGCCACACAACACAAGCACACACACGCGCGCACACCTCCCCCAACCAAACCTGGCCAACGGGCCGCTTTTAAACGGGCCGACACGTGAGCCCGCGAAATAAGCCCGGCACCGGCCCGGCTCGGCCCGCGCGTGCCGGGCCCGTGCCGGCCCGTCAAACGTCGGGGCCGTGCCCGTGCCGCGGCCTCAGGCACGCGGGCCGGCCTGGCACGGCCCGTCTAGACCCTGGCAAGAGAGTTCAGGTTTAATAGTTGCAAAAATAGCAAGGTGGGGGTTCGAACTCCAGATCAACCAGTCATCCCTTCCCTCTCTAACCACCAGACCATCCATTTTCTTGTGTTAAACTAGTATTCCGGACTCTTTTATATGTTTTTGAACCAAACGTGGCTAACGGGCTGCATCTCTCGCGTGCCTAACGGGCCAACGTGCCGGCCCGGCAGATTCTGGGGCCGTGCCCGGGCCTCGAGGCCAGGCCCCGTGCTGGCCCGGCACGGCACGTTTGCTTGACGGGCCACGGCGGGCCGTGCCGGGCCAGGCCCGTTTAGCGCGTGCCGTGCTTGGGCCGTGCCGGGCCGGCCCGTTGGCCAGATTTGCCCCCAACCGCCCCCGCACCTGTCCCTGGGCCCCGCGGGACCCACCCCCACGCGTCCCCCGTCCCTCTCTCTCTTCTCCCTCTCTCTTCCCCCCCCGCGAGCAGCCCGTCCCCAGCGCCTGCGCCGCCCACCTCGCTCTGCTCGCCGCTGCCGGCGCCCCCTCGCCGCTCCAGCGTCGCCCCTGCCGCCGCCGCTCCACCCACTCGACCCCGCCGCCGGCCACCGCCTCTCCCTCCCTCTGCTCGCCGTCTCCCTCCCGCACGCAACCTCGGCCGCCTCCTTCCGCCACCGACCTCGCCGGCCACCGCGGTCCCTCCACCTTCCCCTCCCCGCCGCGCGGCCGCCTCCACCGCGCCGTCCGCGCGCTGCCTCCTCCCCGCGTCCGTGCGCCGCCCGACAACCACCCCGTCTGCCCCGCTGCAGTTTTCCTCCGCCGCCGCGGCGCGCTCGCCGGCGCCGGCTCTTCCCCGCAGACCTTCACCGCCGCCTCCGCGTCGCCGGCCGCCGTCCCCGCCGTCGCCGCCTGGCTCTCCCCTCTCGCCGGAGCCGCGACGACCCCGACCGCCACCTGCGCTCCAACCTCCCCCGAGCCGCCTCCGCCCTCCGAGAACCACCTCCCGCCGGCCATCCCTCGACGTCCCTGCTCGCCTAGCCTCGCCGTCCCGCCTCCTCGACCTCGTGTTCTAGCAGAGAGGTGGCCGTTCGATGCCCCGGTGATGGAATGTTTGATTGATGTCACGCGCGTGCGAAGTCGCTGCTCCATGGCGATGCCCAAGTCCCTGAGAGAAGAACTACGTACCGAGCACCGTTCCAACATCGCCAAGATCTTCCGGACTCGTACCGATGCGAAGCCAAGAACATCGCGCCCCGTCATTATCGCAACCAACAACGGTACTACAAGGTCTACCTCACGGAACCCCCGGAAGACCCCGGTGACGAGCCCCAAGTTCGCCGCTGAGGATCAAGATGGTACCCCAAGGTCTCCATCGTATGTGTCGTGTCCAAGACCAGGGTGATGACAAGATCCACCGATGAAGCGAGGTCACTAGAGGACTAACCAAGATCGTCATCAACGACAGAGACCGAGAACCCGGATGCCCAGATCCTCGACTCGGAGATGCCGGAAACACCAAGTTTGTCGAGACCCTGAAGACCGTTCCCGGAGGCGAAGGCCGAACCCGACGCCGAACCAAGTACTTCCTCGCGGACGCCAAGTACTCCGTCCCGGACACCAAGTGCTGCATCCCGAACGCCAAGTTCTCCCTCCCGAACCCCGAAGACCGAAACCGTGGAACCGACAAGAATGGCACCGACCCGGAAGATCCGATGCGCCCCGACGCCGAACCAAGTCCTCCTTCACGGATGCGACAAGATCTACCCCTGTAACCCGAGAGCGCTTCGAGACCGACCCGTCGAACCCTGGACCCTGTCGAACCCCGAATCCCGGAATCCCAAGATCGTCGAGACCCCTAATGTGTGAACCCCTCTCCGAGAACCCTATTTTATAAATGGTCAACTATATGAATTGTTGCATACTTAATTGACATCTTGCATGCATCTTGTCATGTGGTTTGGGGGCCTTATGCTGATTCACCTAATAATTAAATATGGGGCCCGTATGCGGGCAAATCTAGTCTCAGATTGGCCTCATTTAAACTTGTGTAGCGAACCGGTGATACTTTCTGCCTTGTTAAAACAACATATAAATTGCGGGGGTTCTAAATAACTTGAACCGTTTAATTATCTGTCGGGACCCCGGATCCACTTAATATGACCTAATTGCATCGCACCTTGCCATGCCATGCCTCATACATGCATCATGCCGATCTTCTGCCGTTGTATTAAATATTGCATCCGGTGTTTCTTCTAGTGTTTTGGTTCTTCGCGGATAAGGCCGTTGAGTTGATGTGAGCTTCGCCCCGATCTTCGGTTGAACCCTTCGACAATGTTTTCAGGCGAGCATCTCCCCCCTTTCTACCTATCTTACTTTTATAGTCTTTATTTCCCTCCTGTTGATCTATTGCTATCTGTGTTGCGATGCTCTAGTTTTCGTACCAGTGATATACCGTGCAGCCCTATATTGCCTTGGACACACCCTATTGCCTGTTGATTGGTAGATAGTTGGACTTGCGCGTCGTAGTCGCTTGCTCTAGTGATGTTGCGTGTTGTCAAATGCCACAGTTGTTGATGTATTGCCGCATGTTGATGATGGAGATGATCATAGTTTTACTTATTGTTCACTTTACTTCCTGTTTAATAACTAAAATTGAAGTAAGCAGAGGCATCGGTGGGTGATAGATAATATTTGGTTTCCGAACGCCCACTTGTGTCCCGTAGGACCCCGAGTACTTGATACCTGTTCCTTGATTTATCGCGCTATCCACATCCGGGAGGTATATGGGACCCCCCTTAGCCAGAGCTTGATTCAGTCTTATTTCTTGGGGCCACAAACTAGTTTGAGGTTTTATTTACGATCCTGTACTTATGCCATGCTTTACTGCTTTATTTACGATTGTGCGATGGATAGCACACTGTACTGTTTAGGTAAGCGGAATGTTTTCGCGGTATCGACAATCCCCGTTTGGGGTTCCCAGTCGTTTACAGCCATTGACGCAAACCTTGAGTCCGTCTCGGAGCTTGCTTACTTCGTTGCGGGTAGACTCCAAGGGGTGGCCCCCTGAAATATTTCTGAATCCTGTGATTGCTTTGTCGTGAAAGCCTCGTTGGGTTTTGATTTGGTTTTTCCGAGGTTGATCGAGTGTGTGTTGCTATTGGTGCACCCCGGCCGGGTAAAACTTTCTGAAAGCCGTGTCCGCGGTTATGGACGACTTGGAGCACAGTATCTCGACCATAGACAAGCATAACTAAAGTTTACTGTTATAAATTTGACTTTATAATGACTAGTAATCAGCTTCACTATAATGGAATGGCTAATTAATACTGCCCACAATTGCTTGTTCGGAGTGTCGCTTGCGACCATTGTACCTGACTAGTAAGTATGACAACTACAACGGAATGGCTGAATAAAAGTACCAACAACTGCTGGGTTTGGGTTATCTCATGCTAATTGTATCTGATTAGTAATTGTTGCAACTACAACGGAATGCTTAACTAAAAGTGCCCACTGCTTATTTTATCAGGACGATTATCTATACCTGACTAGTAATTGCTGCAACGATAACTGAATAAATAAAACTGCCAACTGTGTGAGTTCCTCGGTTGACTTCCTCGATCGGTGTCGAGGGGGAAACGCCAGGATGGGTTTGATTGGTGATAGCTTCAGGTTGGATCCGGTTAGGTCGTTCTCACCCCTCTATGATAACCGCCAGTTGTATCGAGTCTCTATAGATTGTTTAGTGCATGCTGCCGCTGCCGCTCAGTCCACCATACCTATGTAGGCGAGGACCGCCGAATTCTAGTCTCGCCGTGTACTGGCCTCAGTACTGACGCTCCTTCTTTTTCCTTTGCCCTTTGTCGGCACCCCTTTTGTTTTAAGCAGGTTTTGAGATCGACGCCGTTAGCAGGGTTACCCTTCCGGCTTGGCCTGGGCAGGGTTATAGACGCCATTGATTATTCTTCAGGGCTCTTAGCCCCATTTGCCTCTTGTCCGTAGCTGGACGCTCTATCGTTTTCAAGGTGATTTGGATCTTTGTATATTATATCTGTATTCTTGACTCTTTGAGTCGCTGTTGTATATATCTGTTCTGTGGGTCCCATCGAGGACTGTTGTGTAATGTTATTACTTCGTTTTCCACCCGCACGAAAGTGCCTGGTGGGCACCTTTGAATCGTTTCTATGCGGGTTTGGCGAATTTTGCTCAAACTTGCATAGGTCCGATTCTGAGGGTGTTACACCGCCCTCTGTTGGTTGCCGGAGAAGGTGGTATAACGACGGCCGACGGCGGCGAACGCGGAATCTAACGGCGCAGGCATGAACTACAGTGAGAGGGGAAGGAAGGAGGCATCCAGAAGGTTTGCTTGCTCACCCTGAGCGCGTGAGGTTGGTCGGAGAGAGCGCGGGAGGTCGAGGTTGAGCGAATCGACGCCGGCGAGCACGGTCGGGGTCGAGGAAGACAGAGTCGTGGGCGACGACTGGTGCGCGCACGGACGGAGGCGGCGGTGCTGGCGGATGGAGCCTGACGGCGACGCGTGGGCTCGGGCAGCCTGACGGCGTCGGGGGCGGCGAGCTCGGGCAGCCTGCCGGCGGCGGGGGCGGTTGTGCGCGCGTCGGTGAAGCAGAGAAGTGATGGGGAAGGGAAGAAGAAGAGGAAGGGCTAAAGGGTTATAACCAAAGGACCTTTAGTCCCGGTTGGTGGCTCCAACCGGGACTAAAGGGTTATACGTCCCGGTTGGAGCCACCAACCGGGACCTATACTCCAATATTTTCAGCAGACCAAGGGTTGGCGCGCAGGGGCTCTTTAGTCCCGGTTGGTGGCTCCAACCGGGACATATTCCCCTGTTTTCAAAAAATTTCAGGTATTTTCTCTCTGTTCCCGCCTTATTTTTTATTTTGGGGTTTAAATTTGTATTGTTTTTTAAATGATAATTAATTTGGAATTTAGAAAAACTTTAAACATAAAAAGTGTCTGGATTTGAATAAATAATTCAAAACCATTTTCTGTTTTAAAAAATAATTAATGTAACCATTTAAAATATGAACCATTTACAATTAAAAATGAATTAACTTATATTTTTTTAATATCAATTTGGAATTTAGAAAAACTTTAAACATAAGAAGTGTATGGATTTGAATAAATAATTCAAAAACATATTCTATTTTTAAAAAATAATTAATGTAACCTTTTAAAATGAATTAACTTATATTTTTGAATATTAATTTGGAATTTAGAAAAATTTTAAACATAAAAAGTGTTTGGATTTAAATAAATAATTCAAAAACATTTTCTGTTTTAAAAAATAATTAATGTAACCATTTAAAATATGAACCATTTTCAATTAAAAATGAATTAACTTATATTTTTTTAATAACAATTTGGAATTTAGAAAAACTTTAAACATAAGAAGTGTATGGATTTGAATAAATAATTCAAAAACATATTCTATTTTTAAAAAATAATTAATGTAACCTTTTAAAATGAATTAACTTATATTTTTGAATATTAATTTGGTAGAAAAATGTTAAACATAAAAAGTGTTTGGATTTAAATAAATAATTCAAAAACATTTTCTGTTTTAAAAAATAATTAATGTAACCATTTAAAATATGAACCATTTACAATTAAAAATGAATTAACTTATATTTTTTTAATATCAATTTGGAATTTAGAAAAACTATGCATAATATGGGCAGAACATCACAAACTATGCATAATATGGGCACAACATCACATAACATCGGTCATTTGGACCGAAAGCCATGAAACCTCGAACATGATAGGTCATTTTGTGAAGGTTTTTTCGAAACATGATCAATATACCAAGTCTGGTATTTTTCCTTTCAACTATGTAACATAATATGACACCACGCGAAGGATTTTCATTGTTCGGATTTTTTTTGAATTTATTATGCCCGTTTTGAATTATCTGAATTTCTAACTATGGTCGAACCGGTGTGCATGAAGATAGGGGACGAGCATCGTTAGAACTTGCATTGGATCTCTGAAGAAACCACATATTGCGAGTCTAAAAATGATTTTTTCAAAAAATCACGAGCGATAGATCATGTACCTGTAGTACAAACCGGACCCACTTCCTGCCGATTCGGCAGACATTTGTCCTTTTTACCCGGGATGGACGAAAAGGTTTGAGATGTACCGGTTGGGATATAGTCCATGTAAGGTGGTCTAGTATTTTAGGAAAATAGGACGGTAGCATTCTGAAACGGCATTTTGGTGGTTACTTCACAAAACGACCTGTTTTTTGCGCTCGGAAAATGGAAAAGGGATTTTCCGTGCGACAAAAAGGAAAACTTCCTCCTGCAACATTGTTCTCCATACCAATGTCCACACACATGCATAATATGGGCACAACATCACAAACTATGCCGTGATTCAGCACATAACATCGGTCATTTGGACCGAAAGCCATGAAACCTCGAACATGATAGGTCATTTTGTGAAGGTTTTTTCGAAACATGATCATTGTTCGGCACACATTTAGTCCCGGATGTAGTCACAAACCGGGACTAAAGGGATTGCGGCAGAGTGGGCCAGACAACACTAATAATAGGGGTGAGTGTCGACATTATGTCGTGCGGCTTGTACCTTGTCCCGGATGGTGTCACCAACCGGGACTAAAGATGAACCTTTAGTCCCGGTTGGAGACACCAACCGGGACTAAAGATGAGTCAGCACTAATAATAGGGTTGAGTGTCGACATTATGTCGTGAGTGTCGACATTATGCCGAGCTGCTTGTACTATAAATATGCATCCTTGTGAGTCCAGTCCTCCAGCCAGTTTGAGGCATCTCCAAGATGGTTTTAGAGAGCAGGGACACCACTACGGCCAGTTTCAGGGAGATGCCGACGGAGCCCAGTCCTCCGGCATCTCCGAGAAACTGGTCATAGAGGCACTCCCTAATATGTGAAATTAGTTAGCTCCGAGGCGTATTGATCTAGTTAGTGAAGTTACAAGCTGCAAGATGGTTTCCGAGAGCAGGGACACCACTGCGGCCAGTTTCAGGGAGATGCCGACGGAGCCCAGTCCTCCGGCATCTCCGAGAAACTGGTCATAGAGGCACTCCCTAATATGTGAAATTAGTTAGCTCCGAGGCGTATTGATCTAGTTAGTGAAGTTACAAGCTGCAAGATGGTTTTCGAGAGCAGGGACACCACTGCGGCCAGTTTCAGGGAGATGCCGACGGAGCCCAGTCCTCCGGCATCTCCGAGAAACTGGTCATAGAGGCACTCCCTAATATGTGAAATTAGTTAGCTCCGAGGCGTATTGATCTAGTTAGTGAAGTTACAAGCTGCAAGATGGTTTTCGAGAGCAGGGCCACCACTACGACCAGTTTCAGGGAGATGCCGACGGAGCCCAGTCCTCCGGCATCTCCAAGAATCTGGTCATAGAGGCACTCCCGGTCCAGCCACAAAATGGGACTAACACTCAAGACATTTATTAATATTAAAAACTGAGACTACAAAACCGGGACTAAAGGCCACAAACCGCGAAAGATATCCTTCGGTCAAGCCACAAACCGCGAAAGACATGAACTAGAGTTACATAATATGAGCATGAACTTCTTGGCATATGTCATTCCTTATGACCGCTTCAGACGTAACCATGGAGCATCTTCTTTACTTAACGGAATGCTTGGGTCAGTTTTCACTGTGAAGGGCGGAATTTCATCAAACTTATTATAATCTTCTGACATGTCTGTCTTGTCCTCGATTCCCACGATGTTTCTTTTCCCTGAAAGAACTATGTGACGCTTTGGCTCATCATATGATGTATTCGTTTGCATATTTTTTCTTTTTTTCGGTCTGGAGGACATGTCCTTCACATAGAAAACCTGAGACACATCATTGGCTAGGACGAATGGTTCATCTCTATAACCAAGATTGTTGAGATCCACTGTTGTCATTCCGTACAACTGGTCTATCTTTACCCCTTCCCCATTCAGGTTGACCCATTTGCAGCGAAACAAAGGGACCTTAAAAGAGACTCCATAGTCTAGTTCCCATATCTCCTCTATGTAACCATAATATGTGTCCTTTTGTCCATTCTCGTCTATTGCATCAAAGCGGACACCACTATTTTGGTTGGTGCTCTTTTTATCTTGGGCGATCGTGTAGAATGTATTCCCATTTATTTCGTACCCTTGGAAATTCAATACAGTAGAAGATGGTGACGCGGCCAACAAGTATAGCTGATCTCCAACAGTGGTGTCATTCAAGAGATGTGTCCGCATCCAACCACCGAAAGACTTCATGTGTTCATCTGTAATCCATGATTCAGGCTTCCCCGGGTTTTTGGAGCGTACAATATTCTTGTGTTCCTCGATATACGGAGCTGCCAAGGTGGAGTTATGTAGAACTGTGTAGTGTGCTTTAGTGAAAGAATCCCCGTCCCTACATATCATTGCTTTCTTTCCCAGCGTGCCTTTTCCACTTAGTCTTCCCTCATGCCGCGAGTCAGAAACACCAATCGGCTTAAGGTCAGGAATAAAGTCAACACAAAACTCAATGACCTCCTCTGTTCCATATCCCTTGGAGATGCTTCCTTCTGGTCTAGCACGGTTATGAACATATTTCTTTAAGACTCCCATGAACCTCTCAAAGGGGAACATATTGTGCAGAAATACCGGACCGAGAATGGCAATCTCTTCCACTAGATGAACCAGGAGATGCGTCATAATATTGAAGAAGGATGGTGGGAACACCAATTCAAAACTAACAAGACATTGTACCACATCCTTCTGTAACCTTGGCAGAATATCTGGATTGATTACCTTCTGAGATATTGCATTGAGGAATGCACACAGCTTCACAATGGGTACTCGAACATTTTCCGGTAGAAGCCCCCTCAATGCAATCGGAAGCAACTGCATCATAATCACGTGACAGTCATGAGACTTCAGGTTTTGGAACTTTTTCTCTGCCATATTTATTATCCCCTTTATATTAGATGAGAAGCCCGACGGCACCTTGATACTGTAAAGGACTTCAAAAAAGATTTCCTTCTCTGCTTTGGTAAGAGCATAGCTGGCACGACTTAAGTGACGCCCTTTATCCGTCTTGTTATCTGTATGCATGTTCTTTGGGTCTTTCATAATTTGTTGGTCCTCCCGTGCTTCAGGTGTATCTTTTGTCTTACCATACACGCCTAGGAATCCTAGCAGGTTCACGCAGAGATTCTTCGTCACGTGCATCACGTCGATTGAAGAGCGGACACGCAGGACTTTCCAATATGGCAGCTCCCAAAATATAGATTTCTTCTTCCACATGGGTGCGTGTCCTGTAGCGACGTCGTTCGGAACTGATTGACCGCCGGGACCCTTTCCAAAGATTACTTCTATGTCCTTGACCATACCAAATACATCATCACCAGCAGGGAGTTCAGGCTTCTTCCGGTGATCTGCCTCACCTTTAAAATGCTTGCCTTTCTTTCTTACGGGATGATTGGTCGAAAGAAATCGTCGATTCGCTAGGTACACAACCTTCTTGCATTTATGCAAATATGTACCTTCGGTCTTATCTAAACAGTGGGTGCATGCCTTATATCCTTTGTTTGTCTGTCCTGAAAGGTTACTAAGAGCAGGCCAATCATTGATGGTTACGAATAACAACCCTCGTAGATTAAATGGCTCCTGTTTGTTCTCATCCCACGCACGTACACCTGGTTTGCCCCACAACTGTAAGAGTTCTTCAACTAATGGCCTAAGGTACACATCAATGTCGTTGCCCGGTTGCTTCGGGCCTTGGATGAGCACTGGCATCATAATGAACTTACGCTTCATGCACAACCAAGGAGGCAGGTTGTAGATACATAGAGTCACGGGCCAGGTGCTGTGACTGCAACTCTGCTCCCCAAAAGGATTCATGCCATCCGTACTTAGACCAAACCATAAGTTCCTTGCGTCACCTGCAAAGTCTGGGAAGTCTCTCTCGATTTTTCTCCACTGTGACCCATCAGCAGGGTGTCTCAACTCCCCGTCTTTCTTACGGTCTTCTTTGTGCCATCGCAACAACCTGGCATGCTCTTTGTTTCTAAACATGCGTTTCAACCTTGGTATTATAGGAGCATACCACATAACCTTAGCAGGAACCCTCTTCCGGAGGGGCTCTCCCTCAACATCACCAGGGTCATCTCGTCTGATCTTATACCGCAACGCGTTGCATACCGGGCATTTATCTAAATTCTCATACTCCTTACCGCGGTAGAGGATGCAGTCATTAATGCATGCATGTATCTTTTGCACATCTAATCCCAGAGGACAGAGAGTCTTCTTTGCTTCGTAGGTACTCTCGGGAAGTTCGTTATGTTTTGAAAACTTAGGCTTCATTATTTTCAGCATCTTTTCAAATGAGGAGTCAGTTAGACCACACTCTGCCTTCCATCGCAACAATTCCAGTGTGGTACCGAGCTTTGTGCTGCCATCTTCACAATTTGGGTACAACAATTTCTTGTGATCTTCTAACATGCCCTCTAACTTCAACTTCTCATTTTCTGTTTCACAGTCTCGCTTTGCATCAGAAATGACCCTACCAAGTTCATCAGCCGGCTCATCTGATGCCCGTTCTTCACCTTTTTCCTCTCCATTGTCTTCCATTGCAGTATCACTGTATTCAGGAAACATATGATGATAGTTGTTATCATCATCTTCTTCTTCACCATCTTCCATCATAACCCCTCTTTCCCCGTGCTTGGTCCAGCAATTATAGTTGGGCATGAAACCTTTCATAATCAGGTGGCCGCGAATGATTTTCGAGGAAGAGTACTCCTTGTTGTTCCGACATTGAACACATGGACAACGTATAAATCCATTCTCTTTGTTTGCCGTAGCCACATCGATAAATTTATCCACGCCTTTGATATACCCGGCTACCCGCCGGTCACCGTACATCCATTCCCGACCGTTCATCTGCATCATATAAGTAAGTTTATCAAAAAACAGGACATCATAAATAGTGAAATAACCAATTCACACCGACACATGAATTGTATCAATGACCTAGAAAAGATAAGATTGCTAACCTCGATCGAGGGAAATAAAGAGGAGAAAGCTCAAGTGCGTCTCGGACACCTTCTATATTTTTGTTCTATGAGAAATTCAACTGGATTTTTCACTCAAACATTTCAACAAACACCTTCAATGCATGCATGAGAAAAAACTAGCACACACCCTCACACCTTACACCATTAGAAAAAACAGAGTGGAGGCAGAGGGGGCTGGGGCGTTGCATTTATAGAGGGCAAGGGGTCTTTAGTCCCGGTTGGAGCCAGCAACCGGGACTAAAGGTGCGTGCCACGCCACGTGGCTGTGGCCAAACCTTTAGTCCCGGTTGGTGGCTCCAACCGGGACGCATGCCCCCTTACCAACCGGGACCCATGCCCCTGGCCCCGTGCCCGCTCCAACCGGGACGCGTGCCAGCATTAGTCCCGGTTGGTGGCGCAACCGGGACTAATGCTCCGAGGGGTCGCGAACGGATGGCCCTTTTTCCTCTAGTGAACATAGTCCTACATGTATTGTCAACTAGCAATGTTACCATAAACATCACAAATTTCAAGACAGAATGAGTCTATATTGTAATAAATGAGACTTTGCATGATACCACATCTATGTTATTTTGCACTATGGAGTAGTAACTTAGACTAGTAACATATGCATGTTACTACTCTAAGTTACTCCCACATACTCCCTCCGTTCGAAAATAAATTGAAGAGACCATTTGCTAAATGTTATTGGACTTGATTTCCGTAAAGAATTTTTTTTTACTTTAAAGTGCATTGGAAAGGTAGAAGTAGACTTTTGTTGGACAAATTTTGAAGCCAAACGTACACTTATTTGTGGACAGAGAGAGTATGTATGTCACTATGACCAGTCTAAGAAAAAATATCAAAATCTAAAATATGTAATAAATATAAAGTACAGCGTGGCACACTCTATTAACCGTTGGACCGAGCGTGGCATGCGAGGGCGCTGGGCGGGGCGGGCTGCACCATGCATGCATGCTATGCAGCTGCCTCTCGCGTCGCAGTCTAGCTATTTTACGTGCAACAGCGCTGCAGCGTATTTACTCCCTCCGTCGCATTAAATAAGTGTACGTCGAACAACTTTCTTCAGTTAAACTTACTCCCATCCGGTTCATGCGCCATACAAAAAGTTAATATTTATAAATCTAAAATATCAACTTTGACTACGTATATAAGAAAAAAATCAAAATCTAAAATATTATAAACTTAGTTTCATACTCCCTCTATTCCCTCCAATTGACATCCCTCTGATTACTCCCACCGATTTTTCTTGCGTGTGTAAAAACGAACGAGTTTGTTACATGCGGTGTGTAAAAACGAACGAGTACCTTGGTACTAGATTCCTGCATTTATTACCGAGTAAATCAAGGCCAAATTTTATTTTCTCTTTTATTTTTCACTGCCAATGAACAACTACCTTGAACGTTTTTTCTCTCTTTCGCATTAATGCATGCATGCATGCAGGGGCGGGGGTGACAGTGCAGGGGTCACGTCGTATCCTAGCAATTTTTTTTGCACTGCCCGCATTGATCACGCACGCGGCTACGCCTGCTGTCCACACGTAACGCAGCGCACGCGGCTGCGCCAACGCTGGATTCCCACGCCGCCCTCAATAAATAGGCAAAACGCCTTTGCCTTGTCACCTCATCTTCAACCTCGAGCCCGTCCCTTTGCCTCCTCCCAGCCCCAAAACACTTCGGCGACCATGGCGACCTCCCCCCTCCGCTTCCCTTTCGACACCGAAGTTAGCAACGAGGACAACCACCCGGACCACAAGCAGGTCTGGGAGCAGGAGGCGCCCACGTGCCCCAAGCGTGGAAAAAAGGGGGGGCGACGCAAAGCCCCGCCCTGCCCTTGGGCGGAGGGCCCCTTCGTCCACAACCCCGTCCCCGGCGGCGGCAACCTCCCCGACGACGGCCCCTCCGAAGAATACTGGAAGGCGGCGGAGAAGCAGGAGGCAAAGGAGGAGGCTGCTTACGCCAAGTGGGAGGAGAAGCAGGCCAAGCGCGCCTTGAAGAAAAGGCGCAGACATGAGGAGGAGGAACGACGGGAGGCCAATCGCTGGGCCTTCCAGGAGGAGCAGCGGCAGCAGGAGCAGCGGGAGAGGCTGGCGGACTGGAATGCCACGGCGGCTCGGAGGGCGGCGGCACCAGCACCGCCTCCACCGCCGATGGAGTAGGGTAGCTAGGGTTAGGGTTTAGGGGCTAGCCCAGGGTTTAGGCGCCTATTCCCTTCTATATTATTGTACCCTTTTCTTTTTATTGTAATGTTATCCCAATGTTATCGATCGGGCTATCTAATATAAGGAATGTTATCCCAATATTATTTATCCCCTTGTTTTATTGTAATCTGTGTTTTATTGTATTATCATTTGTCAAAACACCCAAAACAACAAGTGTATAAAACAAAAGACACAAAAACAAGTTCTCATATAATACTCGTGCAATATTTATAAAATGAGTGAAATTAGAAAAGCTCAAAAGGAAGAATAAGTTAACGTTATGATGGTTGATTATTTTCAAACAACACATGGTTTATTTTCAAACAAGACATTTACATATTTACATAAGTTAAAGGAGCGCCCAAGTTATGTTAGTTAAATGGATGTCCTTGGACTTCATTTATATATTTACTTTCGCAAAAAATAAAAGATTGCGACATGAGCACGAGTATCTGTAGATCCACACGTCCCTATTTAGATTGTAACGTGAGTACCATTTTTTTTGCCCAATCAACATATAGTTACTATTGGGCCTGGATACGACCATTTTGGCCTGGCTAAGTTCTATTTGGGTCTGGCCTTTTTCAATCCTCGTCAATTGTTTTTTAACTTTTCAACCCCTCCTCCTCCCCTGCACACGGGCGCCCCCTGCACACTGATAAAACTGAAGGAACACTGACAAAACTGACGAAACTGAAGGAACACTCATTTCGAAAACAGAGCAGCTCAAAATTAGCCCAAATTTGTGTTGCATTTTATTCAAGCCAAAGACATAGACCATTACATCCATTACAAAGCATCACTCAAACACTGACTGCGCTGTCTAATGACTAACGATCAGGAGATAAACTAATCTGAGAGAAATTACACAAAAATAAAAAAAACCGGCCATCAGATTGTCCTGCTTCTTCAATTCGATGATTTGCCTTAGCTGCTTGTTCATCTTCTTCAGCTCGGCCTTCACTTCCGCATCCACCGTAGTACCAGCGGAAATGGGGTTGCCACATCCCAATTGCTCCACCACGAACGGGTTTTCGAGCTCCCGGGATGCTACCTCCACCCCAATTCGCTCGATGTACTCATCAAGCCACTCAAAATGACCACATTTTGGCAGTTCCTGAAATCGCAGAGATGAACCCTAAATCCCAAATTCGATGAAATGCATGAAATTTCGAAAGAAAAGCGAGAAATTGGCGCTCGGAACACTCAGATCTCACCATTTACGGCTCGGGCTTGCTCTCACACTTCACAAATTCCCGGCCAATGTTGTCGTTCTTGTCGGTGGATGTGACAAGCCGCTTCTGGGGCGCGGTACGGGGGCAATCGGGGCACCCCCTCATCGACACCGCACCATACCGAGGCCATGAGCGGTGGGAGGAAGCAGAGCTCGACATCCCTTGCCGGCGTTGCCGCACTTGCTCGCCAAAGAAGAAAACGGAAGGGGATGAGATGCTGGAACGGTGGCGGGAGTGCTCGGGTGCGGGGACGGATCGGGGCCAACGGCTCTCTTCAACCACAGGGTGGGTCCCACGATATGAGGTGGACATCAGGTGAGTTCCGTCGTGACGTGGAGAGGCTGTGGGTCCTACTGTGCTCAGCTGATTCGAATTCGTTGACTGTCTCGTGGGGTTAAGTGGAAGTGTCGCACGGGAGCTATTTGACGCTTCAGAAGTGTCGTATGCGAGCTATTCTTTGCAACGATGTCGCGTTCCTTCCAATTCCGTGTAAAGACATTGCATATGAGCTATAAGCCCCTGTTTGGCTCCCCTTCCCCTTCGATATCCTTCCTTCCTTGTAATCCTTCAACGACCATGCATCTAGATCTGAGCCCTTGCCCCTAATCTGTACCCCCTTTATTTATTCAATTCCATATTCATATCTGGATCACAACATGCTTTCGAGATTCTATTGTAGACCCTAGAGCTTCTGTGAGGGTGGGTGGCATAGGTGTCGGAGGAATAAGGGATCGAGGGAGATAATGAGAGGAACAAGTGGAAGAGTAGTAAGAGATAAGGGCAAGTTGCTTGTGTGTGGACCCACTAGAGATGTGTGTTGCTGATGCATGTAAAATGCATACATGAACTTCTTAGTTTATTGTGATATAATCCATAACATTTTCATCATATATAAGCTAAGATCACCATTCTTAATGATTGACGGGATTGCCAACAAAGTCCCATTATTTTGGGCTTTGACATATGCTTTGTTGTAAGAAAATACAAGTCGTAGTGATGGTCTCGGTTTATTTTGGAATAATAATGCACCAATAGATATTTTACCTTATTAACAGTGATGCCATTGTGACTGGGTAGATAAAGACCCATGGCTCCTCACAGCGGTTTATAGGGAAGCTCAAGTTAATGAGCGGTTAAAAACATGGGATATGCTAAAATCCATACACTCGTCCTCTCCATTATCCTAGATGTGTTTAGGGGATATTAACGAAAGTTCAGCACCGCTGCGAGCACGTTGGGGTGCAAGAGAGAAGTATGCATAAATCATTGGGTTTCCTGACATGATCAATGTGTATGGATTGAAAGACTTGGGCTACCAAGGACTCGGCTAGACTTATGAAAAGAAGGTGGCAGGGGCTTGTATTGCCATATGAGGCTAGACTGTGTGTGGCAACAACGGAATCGTGCAAGCGGTTCCCACTCAAAAATCGTGCATGGACTCGGCTTGGAAAAGCTTTGACACTAGATGAGCTAGAGAAAATCACCTCCAACCAGTTCCTTACAGATGTGGGGCTCGTCCACTTTTGGGGGTGCACGGAGGGAAATACGTAGCCTGTATGATGATTTGCAAAAGATGTGGGAGGAACTAGGACGTGTGGGTCAATCTCATGCAGAAACGTGTGGGTCAATCTCATGTAGATCTGGGATAGGCCTGGCGTCAGCCGCGACCTCCTCTCTGTGCGTCACGATAATACTAGTGGTACACCGTTTTAGCGTGCGCCGCTGACCAGGTGCACCACTGAACAACAAAACGGTATGCCACTGATTGTTCGAGTGTTTTTTTAATTTATACAGCAGTTAATTATACAATAATACAGCATGCATACCAATCAAAATAATGATCCAAAGTACAATATACAACACTATACAACAATCAAAATAATCACACCACTAGACAAGTATACAACAATCTGGGATATAAAATGTTTGGTGAACCCACGGAGTCTCAGTTCACACTTAACTTACCACAGAATCTGGTGGTTTCAAAGATTGCCATTTGGGCTACGGTAACTGCTCTTTTCTAAACTACTTCAGAGCCCACTTTTCTGTACTAAGCACATTAGATAGCAGCAGCCTTCATTCTCAATCATGTTAACTCGGCTCTTGATATCTGTCGCATGTGGCAAATCCAATAACCAAATATGCATTAACCATCACCCGCGTGCGGATTGGGGGAGGCACCACCACCGCCTTCTGGCTCGACAAGTGGCTTCCCGGCAAGCCACTCGCCGAGCGTTTCCCCGCTCTCTTCTCGCATGTCACTAGGCCTCATGCGACGGTGGCCTCGGTGGCCTCCCTGGGGTTCTCGCTGCAGCCTAGGCTGAGTGATACCGCCGAGCGGGAGCTCGGCATCGTCCAGGGCCTTGCAACCTCCACCCCCCTTCACGGTGGCCCGGATCACCGCGTCATCGACTCTCCATCGTCACCGACTTTCTGCTCCCGTGAGGCCTACCGCATTCTATCCCCCTGCAGGCCATCGATGCCTCGGCATGCACCGCTTGGGGCCTCCGTCTGCCCGCGAAGATCCAGATCTTCTCGTACCTTGCTGACATCGACAGGCTCAGCACGCGCTCCAACCTCTTCCTCAAGCACTGCGCGCCTTCTGCTCTGTGCGCTGCCTGCCCTTCTTTCGAGACCGGGAGGCACCTCTTCTTCGACTGCGCCATCGCCTCTGAGGTATGGGGTCGCCTCTGTGTGGCGATCCCGTCGGGGTCCTTCTCCATCTGGGACCTGCTTCCGCCGTGCGCGATGCCTGATCGTATCTGGCATGACGGTGTTGCCACGCTCCTTTGGTCCACCTGGAAGGCGCGAAACGATCTCGTTTTCAACGCTAAGGCCTCCACTGCTAGTTATGTGCTTCGTAGAGCTGGTACCGACCTTTCGGTGTGGCGTTGGCGGTACCGGGTGGCTGATCGGGGCCACCTTGACACCCTTCGGATTTTTTTCTTGTCTACTGCTTTGTAATCTGATGTATGATCCGCCCCTGCGTGGGCCCCTCCCCTTCCCTCCCCCTCTGTACCCCTCTCACTTTTGTACATTTGGTATGACTGCCCAGTCACCTCGAGTAATATAACAAGCGGCAGGGACGGTTTCTCTCTCTCTCCCCCCCCCCCCCCCCCCCCGTAATTCTCGAAAAAAATTTAACCATAACCCCTCTGGCTATGAGTTTGGAAGAGTTGCTGCCATGAAGTCAGCATAAGTACTCGAACGTAATCATGCTTAGATCAGCCTTGGTGATATCAACCCTCATCGTTGCTCAGTCGGTTCCCTTCTTCTCTTAGTTTGTTTTCTTTGGTTAGAATACATCATTGACTCTTTGGACAGTAGTAGCACAAGATTCATTCATCCACTGATCTATGTTTCTTGTGTATATGTTTCACAGCACTTGTGATGGCTCTGATTGGTTCTTTACTCGCCATGCTTGTGGTAAGTTTTTCCTGATTATTACATCAACTGTTGAGTACTTGGTGAGAGGCTAAATTCTGGTTCAATTTCAGACCTACATTCTACCATGTGCCTGCTTTTTGGCTATCCTTAAGACAAAAGTGGCTTGGCATCAGGTACACAAATATTCCCAGTGCTACATTTGTATAAAATTATTTTATATGCACGCAAAACCCAAAAGGTTATGAAGTCATATTTTAACCTTGTAAATTAAATTAACATAATTCGTTAGCATATATGTACTCTCTCCATATGAAAATATAGTTCATATTACTTTCTTCCCAATTCAAGTTTTGTAAACTCCGGCCAAGTTTACAAGAAAATATCAAATTCCACTATACCAAATCAATATCATTAGATACTCCATGAAATATTTTTCCATGTTTTATTTATTTGATTTATAGATTTTGATATTTTTTCCTACAAACTTGGTCAATTAAAATAAACATAAATTTTGAAAATGCGTACTCCATGTGAAACTATTGTACATATTAGGATTTTCCTAAGTCAAGCTTTAGAAAGTTTGACCAATTTATATATATTTTTCAATATTTTATCTTATTTTGTAGATGTTGATATTTTTCCTACAAACATGCTCTTGTTTTACAAAACTTTGACTTAGGGAAAAACTACTATGTACATATGAGGATTGTTTATGATGAGATTATTTTGGGACAGTTGGGCATACCTAAACAACTATTTTACAGGTTGTGGTATGCTCATTCATCATTGTCGTAGGGGTTACCTGTGCTTGCGTTGGGACATACTCATCCATCTCTGGGATTATCTAGAACTATTCATGACTCATCAAAATTCTTGCCCGGCATACATATAAGGGCTTGTTCGATTTAACTGGTTTTGAAGTGGACTGAGAGGGATTAAATACCTTACAAGTCAAAATCCCCCCAAATCGACTTCAATACATTCTCATCCACTTGGGAAAAGGATTAACCGAGAAGGCCCAAAAAAGAAGATTGCTTGCTCAACTACATTATTATAAGTGTAATTACACATATCTATATTGGAGCACATAATTTTGTCCAACAATGAAGTCAAACCCATGGATATATGATGTCGAATTAAATTTTTATCCTTATTTTATTTGTGGCAACTCCATGCATGTATGCTATGAATGTCTGTTGATGGATTTTTACCAGTACCAATTTCTACTTCCACTAGATAATTCACGGTTGTTTGGAATTCCATAAATATGTATTTAGAGAGTGCAGTTGTAGCAACAAGTAACTAGGATTACGCACAAAAAAATGTAACTGGGATTACTGCTCTAGATCATCATTACGTATGAAGCATGTATTATGATGGTTGGATGTTGATTGGAAGGACTAGCATGTAAATTCACATATAAGCGTAAACAAACGGTGAATGCATGCACAAAATATAAAAATAGACAATGCATTTACATACCGTGCGGACATGTATGTGGCTTGACCTGATGGTGCAAAGCTTTTCCGGGAGGTGGGAAAGAAAATGAGTGCAACGCTGCAACAATAGAAAACATGATACTTGTGGGAAAATTTTATTGGGAGGGAAGGGGGAGGAGGAGGAGGAAGGAGGTGCTGCATGCGTAGAAGAATGGGGATATAGCTGCCTAGTCGTGCATTCCATATAGAACATAAGACTAGAATTAGTAAGGAATCTCTACTTTTAGGATCCCCGTGAGCATCTATTGCTATTGTTCATTGTAAGGGAGGGAAACACTTGGTAAAATGTCCATACATGCTTTGATAAAATTTTCAAAGCTATATGTACCTCTTTGAGAAGTGTAAGCAAGAATACTGAGCCAAGGGTGCACATAAATATACAATTTGAAATCAAAACCTAGAAATTTCGCACTCTTAGGAGCGAGAGCACTTAAGTAACAACACATGGTTTCTTCCTTGCCGACAACGGAGTATCAAGTTTTATTAATTAGGTATGACACCCTCCTTTGAGCTGCGGTGTGTCATGCTCAAGAAAATACAAGGAAGAGAAAAGGACTATAGGGAGGGTTAAAGAAAGTGGGATGTATATATACGAGGAAACGAGAGAGTTTGGGTCACTGCATGAGAAAGATGTACTATGTGGCCGATGTCCAATAATAATAGAACCAACTCTTAGGGGATTATGTCCTGACATGTGAAACCATTGTTTAATATGTACTTGTTTATAATGGTTGAGCATGTTTTTTAGTCTTGCACGACTATTTTCTTTCCTAAAGCACCAATGTACCTTGTAATCATTTTTAGAAAGTAGTATAGGGCAAAGGAATCAGAGTGGGAAGGAAGTTGAGATTTGTGTAACACATACAGGACCATGCAGCACACGTGCAAGTGCAAATAAACGGACAAAGCACACAAGTAAAAAACGTAAAATTGTTGACATGCCCTTTCAGAAAAAACATGAGTCATTACCACATGACATGTATATGTGAAGGTGGATTCTTTGTTGGTTCCTTTTTCTTTTTGGCTAAGCACAATTTGACAACCTTTTTAACGAACTTTCAGGATATAGATATAAATAGATCTCAAGATCCAATAAGCTAGCCTCATATAGTCACAAGCTAGGTACATGCACATTCATGGGTAAGCCCTAAAAAGTTAGATCGAGCTGAGAAGCACTCCCGGGCCGGCCCTTGGCAAGGACTTGAGAGTTGTGAATCTTAGTCATTTGTCGGCCTAGGGACATACTTGCGGAGCCAGACCTGATGGTGCCCGATGATGATCTTGACGAGCCTCTCTCCGTTGAGGACCAACCTAACGAATGCCTCACTCTTGAAGATGATCCGGCCATACATCGGCGCGTTGCCACCCGACGTCTTCTCCATCAACACCCTCACCACACAGTCACCCCACTTCCTGCATGCCAATTGTGAACATATAAGCATGGCCTTGGTCAGTACTAGTATATGAATGTAACTACCCCAAAATATATCACGATTTTCCTTATAAATATTTAAACTTAGAACGATGTACTTACTGCCTTAAATACTCGAAGATCTCTTCGTGGTCGATGGGCATGCCCTTGGAGAAGGTGATGAATTTAGAGCGGCAGTCCTCTGGCATGGACACTGGCTCGCTGTTGTAGGGCGCCATCAGCTCTGGCGGGTTCCCTACCAGCCCAGTCTGGTACCTCCTGAGCATCACATGCAGACGGTCATAAAAAATGAGCTTGCCGACACCATCGAGGATATCGGCAACACCACGAATGACAAGGTCCTGGTGGAAGGCGAAGAAGCGCGGGTCGACATTGCCGTCCTGGCAGAGCGTGGAGATGAGTGGGATGGCGGGAAGCATGGCCTCCTAGTGGCGGAGGCACTCCAGGATGCCGTTGGCCTCTGCGGCGAGGGAGAGATCAGAGATGGTTTCAAACGATCTTTGGTGCTTTTACATCCTAATTAGTTGATACATGTAACCGTTTCATAACGAAGTATATACAGATGGATATGGACTCACATACACAATACTACTCGCATGTACTTCCTCTTCTAATTTCATGACAATAAATTATTAACATTATATGTAATCCTTTAATTTCGTGGCAAAAAAATATTGTGCTACTAAATATACATGGTGCTAATCGATTGATTTATACGTATGTGGTATATCTTTTCTTGGTACTAATTAATACCGGATATGGCATGGAAGACTCATTGTTGTTCACATGTATCATGCACACACACCCTAGGTTAATGACCCTCCCTCTCTGACGGTGGTCCTCTTCTGCCACGCTACCTCCCCCCTCCTCGACTGCCCACCTCCTTCTTCCTCTTTCCTTCTCCACCTATCATCTCCATGGTGCGGTGTGTTTCATGCCCTATATGTCCTTGCTCCAAATGTGTGCGCTCCCTATATTTTTTGATTTCATATACATATATAGAGCACAAGATGCTTTCACATTCTTTTTTGTTGAACAAGCTTTCACATTTCATTTTTAACCCCTTCAAAGACAAATTCACATCCGAGATTAACGCGACATATTTGCTTGTAGTGGTCGTTGCCTTCCCATCCCCTACCGTCTGCCAATTCCACCTTCAACCTCCTCTCTCAGTTGCCCTGGAATCCACCATCACCGTAGACGCTAACTTCAAGTCAGGGGCACCATCACGCCCTAGTAAGACAGCTAAGTCCATACATGGCTCCTTCGTCCATAGACCACTAAGGCCTCACTCATCACCGAAAGCCATGAGTCACTAGCCGTCAGTTAGCTCCCCTGTCCCTTCGATATCCTACCTTCCCCATACTCCTTCAACGAACATCTCCTTGACACAACATGCATCATGACCTAATCCCTTGCCCCTAATGTGCACTCCCTATATTTTTTGATTCCATATTCATATATCGATCACAAAATGCTTTCGATATTCTATTGTAGACCCTAGAGCTTCTAGGAGGGTGGCAGCCGTAGGTGCGGGAGGAAGAAGGGATCTAGGGAGATAATGAGAGGAACAAGTGGAGGAGGAGTAAGAGTTACAGCCGAGCCACTTGGGTGTGGGCCCACCAGATATATGTGTCGCTGATGCATGTAAAATGCATTCATGAACTGTGTAGTTTATTGTGACATAATCCATCATAGTTGCATTATATTATGAGTTAACATAATTATTCTTAATGATTTAAGGGATTCCCAACAAAGTCCCATTATTTTTGGATTTGATAGAAGCTTTGTTGTAAGCAATACATGCCCTAGTGATGGTCTTGGTTTATTTTGAAATAGTAATGCATCGGTTGAGATTTTACCTTATTCACAACATCACATTGTTGATGCCATTGTGAAGGTATGTAAAGACCCATGGTGCCTTATGGTGGCTTATGGGGAAGCTCAGGTGAATGTGCGGTTGAAAATATGGGATATGCTAAAATTCTTATGCTCGTCCTCGCCGTTACCCTAGATGTGTCTAGGGGATTTTAATGAAGTGTTGTACCACCACGAGCACGTTGGGGGGCAAGAGTGAAGCTATGTGCAAATCGCTGGGTTTCGTGACATGGTCAATGTAAACAGAATAAAGAAGCTAAGGGATGAAAGTGGATATTGGCAAACTGACCCTCGCACACTAGGTTCCATGGCCACAGAGTATTTTAAGAACCTTTTTCAAGCGGATAATACCTTAGAGCCAGAGCTAGTCCTTGGGTTATTTGAAGAGAAGATCACGCCTGAGATGAATGATAAATTGTGCTCGGAATTTTCAGAAAAGGAAATATCAGACGCGCTCTTCCAAATTGGGCCTCTGAAGGCACCAGGACCTGATGGATTCCCAGCAAGGTTCTTCCAGCGAAACTGGGGAGTTCTGAAGGAGGAGATCATCATGGGAGTGAAGGAATTCTTCCGGACAGGTATCATGCCAGAAGGAGTTAATGAAACTACCATTGTTTTGATTCCCAAAGTTGATGAACCGGAGGTGCTGTCCCAATTTCGACCAATCAGCCTTTGCAATGTAATATATAAGGTAGTTTCTAAATGTTTGGTTAACAGGCTGAGGCCGCTACTGGATGGTGTCATCTCTGAGGCACAGAGTGCGCTTGTCCCCGGCCGTTTAATCACAGACAATGCAATGCTTGCATTTGAGTGTATTCATCACATACAACAAGAGAAAGATCCGGAGAAAAGCTTTTGCGCCTATAAGCTGGACCTTTCAAAGGCGTATGATCGTGTGGATCGGGTATTCTTGGAGCAGATGATGCTCAAGTTGGGTTTTGCTCACCAGTGGGTGCGATGGATAATGTGTTGTGTCACCTCAGTGAGATATTCAGTCAAACTCAATGGAACCCTACTTGAATCGTTTGCACCGAAGCGAGGCCTTCGGCAAGGTGATCCCCTCTCCCCATTTTTATTTCTGTTTGTGGCTGACGGTTTATCTGCTCTCCTGAAAAAAGGCATGGATTCGAACTTTGTGAAACCAATTAAGGTGTGCAGAAGAGCTCCTGGTGTTTCACATTTGCTGTTCGCGGATGACACCCTCCTTTTCTTCAAGGCCAACCAGATACAAGCACAACACATCAGCGACATCATTGATAGGTATGCGATGGCCACCGGACAACTCATTAACCGAGACAAATGCTCCATTCTGTTTGGTCCTGGTTGTGTGCCAACAATGAGTGCAGCGATCAGACAGATCCTACAAGTACAACCGGCTGCCTTTGAGGACAAGTATCTTGGCCTTCCGACTCCACAAGGACGCTTGCACAAGGGCGGTTTGAAAATCTGCAAGCAAAGCTGCTGAAAAGATTGCTAGTTTGGGATGAGGGTCTATCCTCTCAGGCTAAGAAGGAGACACTAATAAAGTCCATTGCTCAAGCAATTCCAACTTACATAATGAGTGTGTTCAAATTGCCAAGGGCGGTTTGTGATGATCTCGTGAGAATGGTAAGGAATTATTGGTGGGGCTCAAAACAAGGAAAAAGGAAAACCCACTGGATCTCGTGGGATAAACTCTGCATGCCAAAATCTTGTGGCGGCCTTGGGTTCAGGAACATCCAAGTATTCAATCAGGCCTTGCTAGCTCGGCAAGCATGGCGTCTTTTGATTAAGCCTGATAGCTTATGTGCACGGGTTTTAAAAGCGAAGTACTACCCTAACGGTGCTCTGCAAGATACAGTTCTCTCATCTAATGCGTCACAAACGTGGCAAGGAGTACAACATGGCCTGGAATTACTGAAGAAGGGGTTAGTTTGGAGAGTTGGAAACGGCACAAGTATCCGCATCTGGCGCGATCCATGGATCCCCAGACCACATTCCTTCCGACCCATATCATCTCGTGAGGACTGTCGCCTGCGGCGTGTATCAGCATTGATTACCGAGCAGGGCACATGGAATATGCAACTTCTTCGCCGTCATTTCATGAAGGCGGATGTGGAGGCAATCCTGAAAACCAAGATAAATCCTCGAGGCGCGGAAGACGTACTTGCATGGGCTCCAACGCCGAATGGTATCTTCACTGTGAAGAATGCGTATTGGCTCGGCATGGAAGAGCTGAGTCGGCCTAGTTATGGCGCCACGAGCAGGGCACCGAATGGCCGTAGGGCCATTTGGAAGGACCTATGGGGGTGCCCTGCCCCCCCTAAGGTACGCACCTTTGCATGGAAATTAGCCACCGATTCCCTTGCTACTTGGGAAAATAAAAAGAAAAGAAATCTTGAACTAACTGACACCTGTGTAATCTGTGGTGTGGAACGTGAGAACACATATCACACTTTCTGCAGATGCCCCATGGCGAGGACACTGTGGCAGGCGATGGCGGAGGTCTGGCCGCTCCCGACGATCGAAGAGCTGACAAACACTGACACTGAATGGCTCCTGCATCTCCTGGATGGGAAGTCAGAGACAATCAGATCAATGATTCTGATGACCCTTTGGCGCATATGGCACTGTCGCAATGAGGTGATCCACAACAAACCGGCGCCGTCGATAGAGAGCTCCAAGAACTTCCTCTGTAGTTATATACAGTCTATCCTGATGATCAAGAATTTTCCTAATGCTGATCCAGTGAAGGGAAAAACTATGATCGGTGTGGATCCTGCTGGAGAACTGGAGAAGAAGAGCTCAAGGAAGCAACCTGGTTCACATCAACCCTGGAGGAAGCCACCTGAAGGGGCAGTGAAACTCAATGTCGATGGCTCTTTCTGCGCAGCCACGAGCTCAGGAGGAACCGGTATAATCGTCCGCAACGCTGCAGGCGAGATTATCGTATCAGCTTACCGCCACCTATGGAGTTGCCAGTGCCCCTTGGAAGCGGAGTTGGAGGCCTGTCGGGAGGGCATTGCTATGGCCTTGGAATGGTCCAATCTACCATGCACGGTGGAAATGGATAGCTCAGTTGCTGTAAAGATGATCCAAACAGACGGCCTTGATCGTTCGATGCATTCAGCCATAGTCCAGGAAATTAAGCAATTGTTGGCTTCTATGGATGGCATGACCATCGTTACTATAGGCAGGGAGCAGAATAATGTTAGCCATGTATTAGCAAACATGGGTCGCCTGAATAAAGGTACTCAGACCTGGCCAAGATCTGGCCCCGATAACATCCCGGCACTATGTCGCGATGAATGTAACCTGGCTCCTTGAGTAATATATATTTCAATTCGCAAAAAAAAAATGTGTGTGGATTGAAATACTTGGGTTACCAAGGACTCGACTAGACTTATGAAAATAAGGTGGCAGGTGGCTCATATTGCCGTTTGAGGCTAAACTATATGTTGGCAACAGCAGAATGGTTCAAGCGATTCCCACGCGCAAATCTATGCCACCTGACAACAGCGTCATTGGATTGTTGTCGTATACTTCTAACTTGGGAAGAGGGTCATTGTCTCCCACGTTTGATTAAAGAGGAGACATTGTTTTTTTCTATGAACTCATGCGGGAGCTACATGATGAATTTTTTCTAGTACTCCAACGTGCATGGATTGACTAGGCTTGGGAAAGCTTCGACACTAGCCTTGCTACAAGAAAAATCACTTCCGATATTTTTGAATGGCGGTAGCAGTACATGTACTTTTTCACTGATTATGCCATCATCTTATGTGTTGCATGCGTAGAAGAATGGGGCTATAGCTGCCTTGTTGTGCATTTGATCTAGAATTGAAGACTACTAGCAGTAAGGAATCTCTACTTTTAGGATCCCCGTGAACATTTATTGCTGTTATTCATTGTAAGGGAGGGCCACACTTGGTAAAATTTCCATACATGGTCTAATCAAATTGTCAAAGCTCTTATGGATCTCTTTGAGAAGTGTAAGCAAGAATAGGGAGCCAAGGGTGCACGAAATGTACAATTTGCAAACAAAAACCTAGAAATTACGCACTGTTAGGAGCGGGAGTACCTAAGTAACAACACGTGGTTTCTTTCTTGATAACAATGGAGTATCAAGTTTTATTAATTAGGTATGACATCCTACTTTGAGAGGCGGCGTGTCATGCTCGTGTCATGCTCAAAAAGACAAGGAATATCAAGGGACTATAGGGAGGGTTAAAGAGGGTGGAATGTATATGAGAGGAAATGAGAGAGTTTGGGTCACTGCATGAGAAGGGTGTACTATGTGGCTGATGTCCAATAATAATAGAACCAACTCTCAGGAGATCTATGTACCAACATGGGCAAAGGAATCGGAGTGGGAAGGAAGTTGAGATTCGTATAACACGTAGAAGACAATGCACACGTGCAAGTGTAAAATAACGGACAAAGCACATAAGTAAAAAACGTAAAATTGTTGACATGCCCTTAAAAAAACATGAGTGACTACTGCTCAATATGTATATGTGAAGGTGGATTCTTTGTTCATTCTTTCTCTTTGGCTAAGCACAATATAACAATCTTTGTAACGAACTTTTAGGACATTAGACATAAATAGATCTCAAGATCCAATAAGCTAGCCTTGTAGTGACAAGCTAGATACATGCACATCCATGGGTATAAGCCCTAAGAAGGTAGATCGAGCTGAGAAGCAGTCCGGGTGGGGCGGGTACTTGGCAAGGACTTGAGAGTTGTGAATCTCACTCATTGCTTGGCCTAGGCACATACTTGCGGAGCGGTTCCCGATGATGATCTTGACGAGCCTTTCCCCGTCGAGGACTAGCCTAACAAATGCCTCACTCTTGAAGATGATCCGGCCGTACATCGGCGCATTGCCACCCCACGTCTTCTCCATCAACACTCTCACCACACAGTCACCCCACTTCCTGCCAATTGTAAACATATAAGCATGACCTTGATCAGTACTAGTATATGAGTATAACTACCCTAAATTACATCACAATTTTTCCTGTATGTGTATATAATTAAACTTAGAATGATGTACTTACTGCCTGAAGTACTCGAAGATTTCTTCGCGGTTGATGGCCATGCCCGCCTTGGAAAAGGTGATGAACATAGAGCGGCAGTCCTCCGGCACAGCCGCCGGCTTGTTGCTGTAGGGCGCCATCAGCTCCAACGGGTTTCCCACAAGCCCGGTATGGTACCTCCTGAGACCTGAGCAACACATGCAGATGGTCATAAAAAATGAGCTTGCCGATGCCATCGAGGATCTCAGCAATGCCACAGACAATGAGGTCCTGGTGGAAGGCGAAGAACCGCGGGTCGACGTTGTCGTCCTGGCAGAGTGTGGAGATGAGTGGGATGGCGGGAAGCATGGCCTCATGGTGGCGTAGGCACTCCAGGATGCCGTTTGCCTCTAAGGCGACGGTGGCGACTGCGGCAGGGCTGATGCTCGGCACATGGTGGATGGCGGAGACGGTGCCCTGGTCCAGCCACACAAAAAGCGCCACCGCATTCCGGGCCTGCTCCAGGTTGTCGCAGATCGACATGAACCGCTGGTACGCCTGCCAAGCCATGTTGTACATGTACAGCACCTCGCGCACCGTTATGCCCGCCATTGTTGCTTGCAACGGAAGCTTACCAGGAGAGCTACCTAGGCTAGGCGATGGTCTGGGAGCAAAAAGAGCTCGATGGATAGATGATGGATGAATGGATGGGTTGTGGTGACCAGAGACTGTGGTGGTATTTGTAGCTGGTCCGACCTGGCGACGCATCTCCAGTGGTTAATTGGGTGCCAAAAAAGAATGAAACCTCCTTGGCGGGAGAGATGGTTTCAAACGCATTTTGTTGCTTTTACATCCTAATTAGTTGGTACATGTACGAACTATACACAGTAGTACTTGTATATGTAAGTCCTCCTTCAATTTCATGGCAACAAATTATTATTAACATTGTATGTGCTCCTTTAATTTCAAGGTAAAAAATTATTGTCCTACTAAATATGCATGGTTCTAATCGATTGATTATATACGTATAAGGTGTATATTTTCTTGGTATACTAGTTAATACCGGGTCTGGCATGGAAAACTCATTGGTGTTCAAATGTACCATGCGCACACACCCTAGGTTAAGGATCCCTTATCCGACGGTGGTTCACTTCTGCCCTGCTACCTCCTCCCTCCTCCCTCCTCGACCGCTCAGCTCCTCCTTCCTCTTTCCTTCTCTACCTTTCATCTCCATGGTGTGGTGCGCGTCATGCCCTATGTCCTTGCTCCTCTCACCTCCTCCTTCCTCTTTCCTTCTCTACCTTTCATATCCATGGTGTGCTGCGCGTCGTGCCCTATGTCCTTTCTCCTCTCACCTCCTCCTTCCTCTTTCCTTCTCTACCTTTTATCTCATGGTGTGTTGCACGTCGTGCCCTATGTCCTTGTTCCGAGCGTGCGTGCTCCCCGTATTTTTTGATTACATATAGTACATATATAGAGCACAACATCCTTTCACATTCTTTTTGTAAAACAAGCTTTGATATTACTGTTGGAGATATGCCCAAGAGGCAATAATAAAGTGGTTATTATCATATCTTCATACTTATGATAAATGTTTACATACCATGCTATAATTGTATTAACCGGAAACATTAATACTTGTGTGATTTGTAAACATAAAAAGAGTCCCTAGTAAAGCCTCTTGTTAAACTAGCTTGTTGGTTAATATATGATCATGGTTTCCTGATCATGAACATAGAGATGTTATTAACAAAAGGGTCATATCATTAGGAGAATGATGTGATGGACATACTCCTATAGTTAAGCGTAGCATAAAGATCAAGTCATTTAATATAGTTCATTTTCTATAAGCTTTCTAATACATAGTAACCTAATTCCTTCGACCATGAGATCATGTTAATCACCATCACCGGAAGGATGCTTTGATGACATCAAACACCACACCGTAACAGGGTGGCTATAAAGGTGGCATTGAGTGTTCGGAAAGTATGGGTTGAGGCACATGGATCAAGAGTGGGATTTGTCCATCCATATGACGGATAGATATACTCTGGGCCCTCTCGGTGGAATGTCATCCAATTAGCTTGCAAGCATGTGACTGGCTCACAAGGGATCACATATGACGGGAACGAGAAAAGAGTACTTATCAGTAACGAGGTTGAACTAGGTATGCAGAGATACCGACGATCAAAACCTCGGATAAGTAAACTATCGTGAGACAAAGGGAAATTGGTATCGTATGTAAGTGGTTCATTCGATCGCAAAGTAATTGTAGAAATATGTGGGAGCCATATGAATTTCCAGATTCCTCTATTGGTTATTGTTCGGAGAAGTGTCTCGATCATGTCCGCATAATTCACGAACTGTAGGGAGACACACTTAAGGATTCGACGTTGTTTGAGTAGTTATGGAATGATGAGTAAGAGACCGAATGTTGTTCGGAGTCTCGGATGGGATCCGGGATATCACGAGGAGATCCGTAATGGTCCGGAGAATAAGATTCATATAAGGAAAGTCCTGTTTCGGAGTTCGGGAATGGTTCGGGTGTTTTCATCGGGAATGTTCTAGAAGGTTCCGGAATGTCCGGCACTCCGGAGGGGAAGGGTACATGAATGTGTCATAACAAGTTGGAATGATTGCATCATGTACTAGGTGTCATCACTGAACAAAATAAAGGGTTTAATCAAATCCTAGTTTGAAAAGTCAAACGCCAATTTGAAAAGTCAAACGGCTATTTTGTGAAGTGGAGGGAGAGAAGGAAACCTGGGAAGAGAAGGTTTCCCTTCTCTCCTCCAAACAGCCGGCCAGCAAGGGAGTTGGGGGAGGACTCGGCTAGCCCTAGCCGCCCCTCCCACCTATAAAAGAAAGGGAGGGGGCACCCCCTCTCCCTACACCTTGCCCCTTAGTCGGCGCCCCTCTAAACCCTAGGCCAGCCGCCGCCCCCCCTCTAGATGCGGCTGCCCTAGAGCTCCTCTAAACCGCCGTCTAGCTAATCCCTAGCTGCTGGTTGCTCTAAAATCCCTTGGTGCCTCTAAACCCTAGATCGCCAAGGCCTCTCTCATAGTCCACCATACTCGCTCCGGCTTAAGGCGAAGCCTTGCGAGATCTCCCCTCTACTCCCGGTACCACGCCGTCGTGCTGCCGGAATCGCGAGGAGAGTGCTACAACCTCCGCTGCCTGCTGGAACAAGGGAGAGGAAGGTCTTCGTCGAGTACCGAACGTGTGACCGACTGCGGAAGCGCTGCCGGAACGCAGCGCCGGAAGGATCGTCTACGCAATCTTGAGATCGGGAAGAGTACGACTACATCACCCACGAGAATCTGCTCTCGTTAAACACTTTGGAATCTTCGAGGGTGAGTTATTCCATCGACTCGTTGCTACAATCTAGTAGATAGATCTTGGCTTGTTTGTTTCTGTGCGGTAGAAATTTTTTGTTTTCCATGCTACAAAACCCAACAGTGGTATCAGAGCCGTGTCTATATGTAGATCTGTTGCACGAGTAGAACACAATGATCATTGTGGGCGTTGATGCTTTTGTTGTCGATTGCTTCTTGTGTACTTTGCATCTTGCGGGATGGTGGGATGAAGCGGCCCGGGCTAACCTTACATGACATCGTTCATGAGACTTGCTCCACGCTTGACATGCAACTTGTATTGCATAAGTGGCTTTGCGGGTGCCTGTTTCTCCCAACATAGTTAAGATTCAATTTACAACGGGTGATTGACAATACTAGTATCAATGTTGTGGTTCTTGTTCGTAAGTTAGAACGACACTTATTGAAAGCCCCAAACCACGTAAAACATGCAAAGAAAATTAGAGGCGTCTAACTTTGTTTTGCAGGGGTGTGCTGTGATGTGATATGGCCATGATTGTGATTATATATGATGTATGCAATGTTCCTTATTGTAAGTTGGCAACCGGCAGGAGCCATATGGTTGTATTTAAATTCTATTAAGATCCGCGTGTCTATTCAAAGTAGTTGTAATAGTTCAAGCTGGTGGACGACAACCATGGAGCAGCGTCATTGACCTTGATGCAGTGCCGGTGATGATGGAGATCATGTTCGTGCTTGAAGATGGAGATCGGAAGCACAAAGAAGAAAGGCCATATCATATCACATATTATGAATTGCATGTGATGTTAATCCTTTATGCATCTTGTATTGCTTAGTTAACGACGGTAGCATTATAAGATGATCCCTCATGCACATAAATTTCAAGTTCTAAAGTGTTCATCCTTAGTAAGCACCGTTGCTAAAGCTTGTTGTTTCGAAGCACCACGTGATGATCGGGTGTGTTAGATTCTGCAAGTGTATACAACGTGAGCAAGCCAGATTTGCTCATGCAGAAGCTAAGGTTTGATCTTGACGAGCCTAGCATGTACAGACATGGTCTCGAAACACGGATCACCGAAAGGTAAAGCATGAGTCATATAGTAGATATGATGAACATGTTGATTGTTCGCCATTGAAGCTACATCAACTCTCGTGATGATCGGTTTTGATGTGGTGGATTTGGTTCGTGTGATCACTAAAACAATGTGAGGGATATTGTTTTGAGTGGGAGTTCAACGGCGATATGATTAAAAGTTGAACACTATTTATCATAAATTAAATCAAAGTGAATTTGCATAGTTGTTGTAGTCATTGGCATCCGTTTACCACCTTGCGCTTAGTTTTAATTGAGATGATAGAACTATATAATTCTGGTTAGTTACTTTACGAACTGGTATCGTATTGTTTTGAAGTGTTAATCTAAAGTTTAAAAGTCCTATTGCAAACTTTCAGTAAGTTCCGGTTACTCCATGAAGTTTGATAATTGGTATTAAAACAAGAGTGAAAATTCCAAGAGTTAGTGTATGAGTATCATGTTTGTCTCCATGATTCTTGATATTCAAAGGATTGTCTTAATATCAAGGTTATCTAGGATCTAAAAGAGTTGTTTCAGAAACCATGATGTGTGGAAGATATTGTGATATCTGAAACAAAGTTTTGGTTACAACATGAGTATAATATGGCAAAAGTCATGTTCTCATATTTTATCAGAATTTGCAAAAGGTTGGAGACACTAGTTGTCCTAATCCACCAAAAGGTTTTGGAGAGCAACATTATACTTGCGATTCATCTTTATAAGCTAAAAGTAGCTTGATCATGAATAATTCCATGATAAGGGTGAATATTTGATGTAGGTAAAATGTTTACTACACCAAAGAGATTACTAAAGAAACGAATTTGAAAGAACACCAAACATTTGATAATGGTGATCTACTTCAAAGTGCAAGTCCAAAGACATTGGTATTTAACTATACACGCTTTGGACTATGTGTCATATGTATGACTCCACTATTGATGTTGATAGATTCTTTCGAATAGAAAAAGGAATACTGAAAGAGAATCTCATAAATATATGGCAGAAAAGAAAAGACTAGAATTGTTCAGTTTAAGTATATAGATGACATACATGTTATGGCTATATTCTTTGCTTATTAAACAATGTGGTTCTTAAGTATTTGATACTGAATTTTTTGGTGTGAATCGTCATACGAAACAACACAATTCATGAACTACAATGGCCTAAGTAACTAGCAAAAGAATATGTGATGATGTTCATCGAGAACAAATAAAGGGTTATTGTGTTGCTCGTTAAACATCAAAGCTTGCCTTCAAGATTTGTTTTATCAGGTATTATGAGAACAAAAGGGTTGTTCAAATAATTGTCGTAATCCATAAAAGATGGATGATTCACAAATCTCGTTGGAGAAATCACATCCATAAAACTAGTGCTAAAAATGTCGAAAGACAAATTGATTGAAAGATCGCTTAGGAAGTGACATCGCCGTTTAAATTATATTGGAAAGAAAACATGAAGAAACTCCATGTGGACGGAATTTTGGAGTCTTTTGATTTTGATCACATGATGCTTGTGAAACTTTCCTAGAGATAATTAAAACTTCGTTCATAGGCCAAAAAGGAACGAATGACTAGCTTATTGGAACTTGTACATATTGTTGTACGAAGTCCATTATGTGTAGTCAAGAGCAATGGATTTCAACTTCATATACTTTCTCCGAAAATTTGAGTGAATATATGAATATTTACTTAATAAGGATGAAGTATGAAACATTTGAAAAGTTCAAAGACTTTCAAGATGAAGTGCAAAATCATTGTAACAAGAATATAAATAGTTTATGATAAGATCATAAAGGAAGATATTTGAGTTACAAGTTTAGTATAATACCTAAGATTTAAGGAATCGTTCCGTGAATTTGCATGTCCCGAAACACCATAAGAGTATGGAGCGTTCGAGATATGTAATTAAACCTTGTTTAACATGGTAAGATCGAAGGTGTAATTCATAAAACTGCCATTATATTTAAAAGATTAAAAGATTTAGAGACTACCGTTTTTCCACTGAAAAGAGATCCATCATAATCCGTTGAAATGACACCATATAAAGTTATGGTTTGGGATAAAACCCAAGTTGTCCTTTCTTAAACATTGGTATGCTATGCATAAGAAAGATGTTTGCAACCAAAGTCGGATGAACCTGTCTTTGTATGTTATTTCGAATAATTGTTAAGTAATCCTCCATAACATCGGAGACAAAAGTGTTTGTCACTTAGAACGTCAAGTTTCTTTGAGAAGGAATTTTTCGTGAAAAGATAAGTGGGAGGGCAATAGAACTTTGATAAGGTTAAAAGAACCTTAGCTATATGTGCAAAGTTGCGCGGCGCCGAAATATGTTCCGGAGGCAGCAACAATGCTCATGGCTCACGTTCCTCAAAGGTTGTGCTTACGAAGGTCAAAGTTTCGATTGAACCAAGTAGGTCGAGTAAACAATCAAATACCAAGATTTGAGGGTTGAATCATTATTTGAGAATAATGTACGTACTACATGCAAAGAAGCGATGATGGGCCCTGACTCCGTAAAATGGCTTGAAGCCATAAAATCCGTGATAGTTCCATACACGAGAAATCAAGTTTTGAACTTGAAAGACCCTCGAGAAAGGTGTAAGACCTTACAGTTGTGTTTGGATCTATAAATAAATAGACATGGATGTTGCACATCTATGAAATAGTCGACATGTTGGGAAAGAGTTCACAACAATGTTCAAAGGTTGACTACAACAAGATTTGATCTTTAATAGCGATATTTAGTCTAGACGGATTAATGTAGCAACCACTACATATAATTTTGTTATGTGATAGTTGAATAAACAAAACAAGTTCTTCCAATATAATGGTTACCAAGGACGTGTGCATGACACGGTCCAAAGGGTTTTGTTAAATTCAAAGGATGCTAAAAGCATATGCAAAACTTCAATGGTTGAAGTAAGCATCACGGAGTTGGAATCTTCACTGTGATGAAACTGTTAAAAGAGTTTAATTTCATCGGAGACGATGAAGATGCTTGCACTTGCAATAAATTAAGTGGGAGCTCTAAGACATATTTCTAATACATTATGTAGAAGACATATTGTTGATTGGAAGTGATGTATCTTTTTATTAACACAGGATAAGAATTTCATCTCGATGAAAGACTTAGGCAAAACCGAAATATTTGGCATCAATAGACGCCAATATGGTTGTGCCAGAAGTACATAGATGAGATATTGAATGAGTTCAATATAGAAACTACAAGAAATGTTCTTGTCGCACTGAAAGGATTGAATGAGTTCAATATTGATGATATATTCAAGTGTATTGACACTTGGTAAGTGAAACAAAGATTCAAGTATAGATTGATACTTGATGTATGAAATCACAAAGAATATTTATATCAATCATACTGTGATATGTACAAATCCAGATATGTCCTATGCTCTAAATGTTATGAGCATATACCAGAATGATTCATAAGATGATCATTGGACAATAGTAAGGATATTCTTATAATCTTTTGGAAGAACTAAGAGTACATTATTTGTAGAAGTGACAAATAGATGGTTAGTTCATTGTAAAAGTACTACATTGATACTAGTTTTGTCACAAAGTATAAATTAAGTTTATCTCAATCTAAACTAACGGTGGCACAATATGATGGAAAGTAAGTTCCAAAATGAATTTGGATGAATTCCAAAGTTAAGACATTGTGACAGATACTACAACAAAAGGCTAAGTATATGACTGCTATTATAGCAGCAAAAGAGAGCATTTGTTTCAAGTAGTTTGTTATCAAACTAGGTGTAGTTCACAGTGGGATAGTATTATGAAGATATATTATACAACAATATTATCAACATGTTTTAACCCCAAAGAACTAAAGGTCACACCAAAGGACCAAATTTGTATGAAGCCATCTCATTAGAGAATGAGTGATGCGTAGAGACGCAAAGACATGCAATTACACACGGAACTGGAAGTGTCAGATCCGGAGATCAGTTGACCACTAGCAATCGTGTACATACGACACCAGAAAGCCATAGGTGTTGAATACACAAAGGTTTAAATCTAGATTATTGACTCTAGTGCAAGTGGGAGACTGTTGGAGATATGCCCAAGAGGCAATAATAGAGTGGTTATTATCATATCTTCATACTTATGATAAATGTTTACATACCATGCTATAATTGTATTAACCGGAAACATTAATACTTGTGTGATTTGTAAACATAAAAAGAGTCCCTAGTAAAGCCTCTTGTTAAACTAGCTTGTTGGTTAATATATGATCATGGTTTCCTGATCATGAACATAGAGATGTTATTAACAACAGGGTCATATCATTAGGAGAATGATGTGATGGACATACTCCTATAGTTAAGCGTAGCATAAAGATCAAGTCATTTAATATAGTTCATTTGCTATAAGCTTTCTGATACATAGTAACCTAATTCCTTCGACCATGAGATCATGTTAATCACCATCACCGGAAGGATGCTTTGATGACATCAAACACCACACCGTAACAGGGTGGCTATAAAGGTGGCATTGAGTGTTCGGAAAGTATGGGTTGAGGCACATGGATCAAGAGTGGGATTTGTCCATCCATATGACAGATAGATATACTCTGGGCCCTCTCGGTGGAATGTCATCCAATTAGCTTGCAAGCATGTGACTGGCTCACAAGGGATCACATATCACGGGAACGAGAAAAGAGTACTTATCAGTAACGAGGTTGAACTAGGTATGCAGAGATACCGACGATCAAAACCTCGGATAATTAACTATCGTGAGACAAAGGGAAATTGGTATCGTATGTAAGTGGTTCATTCGATCGCAAAGTAATTGTAGAAATATGTGGGAGCCATATGAATTTCCAGATTCCTCTATTGGTTATTGTTCGGAGAAGTGTCTCGATCATGTCCGCATAATTCACGAACCGTAGGGAGACACACTTAAGGATTCGATGTTGTTTGAGTAGTTATGGAATGATGAGTAAGAGACCGAATGTTGTTAGGAGTCTCGGATGGGATCCGGGATATCACGAGGAGATCCGGAATGGTCCGGAGAATAAGATTCATATAAGGAAAGTCCTGTTTCGGAGTTCGGGAATGGTTCGGGTGTTTTCATCGGGAATGTTCTAGAAGGTTCCGGAATGTCCGGCACTCCGGAGGGGAAGGGTACATGAATGTGTCATAACAAGTTGGAATGATTGCATCATGTACTAGGTGTCATCACTGAACAAAATAAAGGGTTTAATCAAATCCTAGTTTGAAAAGTCAAACGCCAATTTGAAAAGTCAAACGGCTATTTTGTGAAGTGGAGGGAGAGAAGGAAACCTGGGAAGAGAAGGTTTCCCTTCTCTCCTCCAAACCGCTGGCCAGCAAGGGAGTTGGGGGAGGACTCGGCTAGCCCTAGCCGCCCCTCCCACCTATAAAAGAAAGGGAGGGGGCCCCCCCTCTCCCTACACCTTGCCCCTTAGCCGGCGCCCCTCTAAACCCTAGGCCAGCCGCCGCCCCCCTCTAGATGCGGCTGCCCTAGAGCTCCTCTAAACCGCCGTCTAGCTAATCCCTAGCTGCTGGTTGCTCTAAAATCCATTGGTGCCTCTAAACCCTAGATCGCCAAGGCCTCTCTCATAGTCCACCATACTCGCTCCGGCTTAAGGCGAAGCCCTACGAGATCTCCCCTCTACTTCCGGTACCACGCCGTCGTGCTGCCGGAATCGCGAGGAGAGTGCTACAACCTCTGCTGCCTGCTGGAACAAGGGAGAGGAAGGTCTTCGTCGAGTACCGAACGTGTGACCGACTGCAGAAGCGCTGACGGAACGCAGCGCCGGAAGGATTGTCTACGCGATCTTGAGATCGGGAAGAGTACGACTACATCACCCACGAGAATCTGCTCTCGTTAAACACTTTGGAATCTTCGAGGGTGAGTTATTCCATCGACTCGTTGCTACAATCTAGTAGATAGATCTTGGCTTGTTTGTTTGTATGCGGTAGAAAATTTTTGTTTTCCATGCTACGAAACCCAACAATTACATTGTAAACGCCTTCACAAAAGAATTCATACCGGGACTAATAACGCGACATATTTTCTTGTTGTGGTTGTGGCCTACCTTCCCCACTCTCTCCCAATTCTACCCGCAACCTCCTCTCTCACTAGCCTTGGAATCCACCATCGTCGTAGACTAGCTTCATGTCAGGGGCAACGTCGTGCCCTAATAAGACAACTAAGTCCGTACAAGACTGCTTCGTCCATAGACCACTAGGGACCCACTCATCACCGAAAGCCATGAGCCACTAGCCATCGGTTATATCCCATGTCCCTTCAGTATATCCTTCATTCCTCGTACTCCGTCAACGACCATCTCCTTGACACAACATGCATCATGACCTAAGCCCTTGCCCCTAATATGCACTCCCTATATTTTTTTGATTCCATATTCATATCTGGATCACAACATGCTTTTGATATTCTATTGTAGACCCTAGAGCTTTTGGGAGGGTGGTAGGCGTAGGTGCGGGAGGCAAGAAATTATTGTCCTACTAAATATACATGGTTAATCGATTGATTTATATACATATGAGGTGTATCTTTTCTTGGTATACTAATTAATACCGAACCTGGCATGGAAAAATAATTGGCGTTCACATGTACCATGCGCACACACCTCCTCTTCCAATGGTGGTTCACTTCTGCCCGCCACCTCCTCCTCCATCCTCGACCTCTCACCTTCCCCTTTCTCTTTCTTTCTCCACATTTCATCTCCATGGTGCGGCACACGTTATGTCCTATGTACTTGCTCTGTGCGCGGTCTTTTTTTATTGCATATACATATATAGAGAACAACATGCTTTTACATTCTTTTTTGTCGAACAAGTTTTGACATTCCATTCTAGACCCCTTCATAGACGAATTCACACCTGGGACTAACGCGACATATTTTCTTGTTGTGGTTGTGGCCTACATTCCCGCACCGTGTCTCAATTCCACTCGCAACCTCCACTGTCACTAGCCCTAGAATCCACCATTGTCGCAAAATAGCTTCAAGTCGGGGGCACTGTCGCGCTCTAATAAGATAGCTAAGTCTGTACATGACTGCTTTGTCCATAGACCACCAGCTCCCCGCTCATCACCGAAAGCCGCGACTACTGGCCATCAGTTAGCTCCCCTTCCTTTTGATATCCTTCCGTCCTCGTACTCCCTCAAAGACCATCTCCTTGACACAACATGCATCATGACCTAAGACCTTGCCCCTAATGTGCACTCCCTACATTTTTTATTCCATATTCATATCTTTATCGCAACATGCTTTTGATATTCTATTGTATACCCTAGAGCTTCTGGGAGAGTGGTAGGCGTAGGTGCTGGAGGAAGAAGGGATCGAGGGAGATAATGAAAGGAACAAGTGGAGGAGTAAGAGATAAGGGCGAGTCGCTTGTGTGTGTGGGCCCTCTAGAGATGTGTGTCGCTGATGCATATAAAATGCATACATAAAATTTGTAGTTTATTGTGACGTAATCCGTCATAGTTGCATTATATTATGAGTTAGTATCACTATTATTAATGGTTTATGGGATTCCCAACAAAGTCCCATTAATTTGGGCTTTGATAGAAGCTTTGTTGTAAGCAATAGGGGACATACCTTTGTTGTAAGCAATAGGGACCATAGCTTTGTTGCAATGCATCAATTGAGAATTTACCTTATTCACAATATCAATTGCTGCCGTTGTGACAGTAGATAAAGACCCATGGTGCCTCACGGCGGCTTATGGGGAAGCTCAGGTAATGAGTGGTTCAAAACATGGGATATGCTAAAATTCATATGCTAGTCCTCACCATTACCCTAGCGAAGTGTTGCACCGCCACGAGCACGTTGGGGGTACAAGAGTGAAGCTATGATCGAATAGTCGGGTTTTTGGCATGATCAATGTGTATGGATTGAAAGACTTGGGTTACCAAGGACTCATCTGGGCTTATGAAAATAAGGTGGCAGGGGGCTCATATTGTCATTTGAGGCTAGATCGTGTGTTGGCAATAGCGGAATGGTGCAAGTGGTTCCCACTTGCAAAACTATGCCACCTAACAACAACATCATTTGATCATTGACGTATAGGTCTGACTCGGAGAGTGGGTCGCCGTCTCCCCCATTGGAGGGAAGAGTAGAAAGATTTTTCTATGAACTTGTGTGGGAACTACATGATGAGTTTTTTTTCCAGTACTCCAACATGCATGGATCGACTCGTCTGGGGCAGGCTTCGACACTACCCAAGCTACAAGAGAAAATCACCTCTGACCAGTTCCTTAGTTCTAGGGCTCGTCCACTTTTGGGAGTGTATGGAGGATAATAGGTAGCCTGCAGGATGATATGTAGAAGCTGCGCGAGGAATCAGAATGTGTGGGTCCATCCCATGCGGAAACAAAGATTGTTGATTTCCTAATTGAATTAAGTATAAGAGATGAGATCGTGTGGAGGAAGCGATCACCTGTTCAGGGACTAGTGAAGATGACAAGAATAACATATTCTTTCACTTGCGGGCGAGCCCGTGTAAAAGGGAGGACAATGTCACTAAACTTCGTAAACCTGATAGTTAGATGGCTTCTGCTACTAACGTGTTTTATGGTGAGTTGTATATGTTAGATGTGACTAAAGATATGAATATGGTGCTATATACGGTGAACGTTCATGTTACCGATCATATGAATGAGGGCCTAATACTGATCATATGAATGAGGGCCAAATCGCAGAGATCAGCGACAAAGAGGTCAAGGACACTCTCTTTTATATGTTCCTGATGTCACAAAATCATGTGGATACGAGTTTGTTTGGACTCCAATCGCAAAGTGATGTAGCAAGGGTGCAAGGGTGTTTTCCCCACAAGGATAGTTCATGGTTTAATTTCAAACTATTGGGAAAATAGTAGAACTCTTTCCCTCCCCTCTTCTAGCAATCTGCAAAATAAGATTATTTGCTTCGTGTCCCAAACTTCACCGCGTGGTTGCCAACCATAAGATTTGGTATTATAACAAGGCCCAAAAGAGAATATTGCTTGCTCAACCACATTATTATAAGTGTAATTAAGCATGAGTGGTGGACATAATTTTGCCCAACAATGAAGTCAAACCCATTGATATATGATATATGATATATGATGTAGAATAATTTTTTTATCCTTATTTTATTTGTGGAAACTCCATGCATGTATGATACGAATGTTTGTTGATGGATTTTTACTAGTACCAATTGCTACTTCTTCTAGATATTTCTCAGTTGTTCGGAATTTCCATAAAACTATATTTAGAGTGTGAAGTTGTAACAATATGTGACATGAATTACTGTTCTCTAGATCATCATTAGTATGAAGCGTGTATTATGAAGGTTCGATGTTGATTAGAAGGACTAATATGTAAATGCACATATAGGCGTGGTTTGATCTGATGGTGCAAAGCTTTTGCTCGAGATGGGAAAGCAAATGAGTGCAACGCTACAAGTATAGAAAACATTATACTTGTGTGAATATCGCAGGGTGGAGCTAGGAAAATTTTATGAGAGGGGGCGACCAAACAAGACCATTCTCCTGCTATATATTTGTTGATATTTTTTGAAAGGCAGTAGCAGTACATGTAGTTTTTCAGTGATTATATTACCACCATTTGTTGTGATGAATCATACAAAATTGGGGAAGAAAAGGAAGGAGGTACTGCATGCGTAGACAAATGGGGCTAAGCTGCCTAGTTGTGCATTTGATATGGAATAGAAAACTAATAGTAATAAGGAATCTCTACTTTTAGGATCCCCGTGAACATCTATTGTTGTTGCTCATTGTAAGGGAGGGCCACACTTGGTAGAATTTCCATACATGGCTTGATCAAATTGTCAAAGATCTTATGTAACTCGTTGAGAAGTGTAATCAAGAATAGAGAGCCAAGAGTGCACACAAATGTAAAATTTGAAATCAAAACCTAGAAATTTCACTTAAGAAAGGACTATAGGGAGGGTTAAAGAAAGTGGAATGTGTGTGTGTGTGTGTCTATATCACTTAAGAAAACTTTTTTAAAACTTTATCAGTTAAAACTTTTTAAGTAATATAACGCCCCTTATTGGAAAAATATATATGAGGAAACGAGAGAGCTTGGGTCACCACATGAGAAGGGTGTACTATGTGGCCGATGTACAATAATAATAGAACCAACTCTCAGGGGATCTATGTGCTGACATGGGTGATCATTGTTTAATGTGTACTTACTTATAACAGTCGAGCATTGTTTTAGTCTCTTACGACTATTTTCTTTCCATAAGCACCAATGTACCTTGTAATAAGTTTTAGAAAGTAGTATACGACAAAGGAATCAGAGTGGGAAGGAAGTTGAGATTCATATAACACATACAAGACCATTCACACGAGCAAGTGCAAAAAAGGACAAAGCACACATGCAAAAAAGGTAAAATTCTTGACATGCCCTTTCAAAAAAACATAAATAACTACTAGGTAACATGTATATATGAAGGTGCATTCTTTGTTGTTCTTTTTTCTTTGGCTAAGGACAATTTAACAACCTTTGAGCAAACTTTTAGGACATTAGATAGAAATAGATCTCAAGATCCAATAAGCTAGTCTTGTATAGTGACAAGCTAGGTACATGCACATTCATGGATAAGCCCTACCAAGGTAGATCGAGCTGAGAAACACTTTGGGACAAACACTTGGCAAGGACTTGAGAGTTGTGGATCTCAGTCATTGGTTGGCCTCGGGACATACTTGCGGAGCCAGATCTGACGGTTCCCGATAATGATCTTGACGAGCCTCTCCCCGTTGAGGACCAGCCTAACGAACGCCTCGCTCTTGAAGATGATCCGACCATACATTGGTGCATTGCCACACGACCGTCTTCTCCATCAGCACCCTCACCACACAGTCACCCCACTTCCTGCATGCCAATTGTGAACATATAAGCATGACCTTGATCAGTACTGGTATATGAGTGTAACTCCCCCCAAAACACTACCCTGTACATGTATATATATATATACTTAGAATGGTATATGTACTTACTTCCTAAAGTACTCAAAGATCTCTTCACGGTCGATGGGCATGCCCTTGGAGAAGGTGATGAACATGGAACGGCAATCCTCTGGCACAGACACCGGCTCGCTGCTGTAGGGCGCCATCAGCTCGGGCGGGTTTCCCACCAGCCCGGTCTGGTATCTCCTGAGCAGCACATGCAGACGGTCATCAAAAATGAGCTTGCCAACGCCGTCGAGGATCTCGGCGACGCCGCGGACAACAAGGTCCTGGTGGAAGGCGAAGAAGCGTGGGTCGACATTGCCGTCTTGGCAGAGAGCAGAGATGAGCGGGATGGCGGGCAACATGGCCTCCTGGTGGCGGAGGCACTCCAGGATGCCGTTGGCCTCGGCGGCGACGGTGGCGACCGCGGCGGGGCTGATGCTGGGCACGTGGTGGATGGCGGATACAGTGCCCTGGTCCAGCCACACCAGCAGCGCCACCGCGTTCCGGGCCTGCTCCGGGTTACCACAGATGGACACGAACCGCTCGTATGCCTGCCGCGCCATGCTGTACATGAACAGTACCTCGCGCACTGTCATGCCCGCCATTGTTGCTTGCAACGGGAACTTGCCAGGAGAGTTATCTAGGCTAGGCGATGGTCTGAGAGAAAAAGAGCTCGATGGATGGATGAATGGATGGGTTGTGGGTGACCGGGGATGGTGGTGGTATTTGTAGCTGCTCCGATCCGGCCACGCGTCTCCGGTGGTTAATTGGGTGCTAAAGAAAGAAGGAAACACCATGGCGGGAAACAACTGAGGGAGTGATATGGTTTCAAACGATTTCGTTGCTTTTACATCCTAATTAGTTGGTACATGTTACCGCTCTAAAACGAAGTATATGCGGATGGATATGGACTAAAATAAACAATATTATTTGTACATGTACGTCCTCCTTTAATTTCATAGCAACTAATTATTAACATTATATGTACTCCTTTAATTTCATGGCAAAAAATATTGTGCTACTAAATAGTATTAATGATTTATACGTATGAGGTATATATCTTTTCTTGGTACTAATTAATAACGGGCCTGACATTAAAAAGTGCTATTTTTTACATAATATGATTTATTTAACAAATTTTACGAATAATACATGAATTTGAGAAATTGCGAATCTAACGCGGCGTCGGTGTTTGAAATACCGACCACACCCTATCGGTGTTTGAAATGCCGACCACAACCTCACTAGTGCAGAGCCCCCCCTTTAACCCGGTTGGGAGGGCCCTCTAACAGCGGTTCCCCAACCGCTGTTGAGGGTTCGGTGTTAGAGGAGGGGGGCCTTTAACACCGGTTCTTATACGAACCGGTGTTAAAGGGTGGCGCACGTGGGGCTGCCGCAGGCCTCAGCCCCCCCCTTTAACACCGGTTCGTATCTGCAACCGGTGTTAAAGGTTCTTCTGCCGCGGCAGAGATTTAGGCCGTTTTCCTGCCGCGGCAGAGTTCTGCCACGGCAGGAAAACGGCCTAAATCTCTGCCGCGGCAGACTTCTGCCTCTGCCCCGTTCTGGACGTATTTCTGCGGGAGGGGGGGGAGCGAGGGGGGATCGATCGGGAGCGGTATACACATAAATCGTCACCGGTACATACGAGTACATGAATAATTAAGCAACTATTATTATACACAAACATCGTCATCGGCACATACATCGTCATCGTTCATTTTGGTGGATATCTAAAGAGTTCTCCGCCAGGCGTGACGACCTCATCAAGTATGAACCCCGCCAATTTCTCTTGAATGGCTCGTATGCGTTCAAATGGTAGGAGTTGGTCCCGCATCCGTTCGATCTGAATATATATGAAGAATGGGCCGTCAATATATATATATAAGAATAAAACTCAACACAATTGATGGTAATAAAATAATGTTGTGGACTTTGTTTACTTACTCTAAGTTGTTCTAGTGCGGCTTGGCCCGTCGCACATATGAATTCGCAACCATAGTACCCACATAAGTTATTGCCGTGTCCCTGATGCGCGCACTTTACGAGAATAGAGAGTTCAATCAAAATAATAATCAATAAAGCATGATATAATGGAATTGGAAGCTAGCTAGTATTACTTACATTTTGGTCTACAAATTTTAGTTCTTCTGACCATTCACCCACGGCCCTGCCCGTGAACCTTTTTCAAACCCTGTCCGACAAAGAAAATGGATAAAGGAGTAATTAATTACTTATTGTCACGAAAGTTGCCGATCTAGTGCGATAATATGATTGAAATTACCTCTGGAGCATCTCTCTAAAGTTTGCCCATATCTCTTTTTGTTTTCGTAACGAGTCCATGACAAGGACTTTTCCTGAGTCGGGTTGAATGACTAGCAGAATAAAGTGGAACCTACGCACGCATAACTCATCATCAGTTACACTTAACATCGAGTAAGCTGAAATAGAATGTGTACAAGAGAGAGGGTAACAGTACTCACGAGAAGTTGTAAGGCAATAGTATTTCCCTTTTGGTTTGTTGACCTCCAATTTGGAAGCACAATGTGTTCCTTCTTCCAAAGAATGGTTGTTTTCACTGCAAATTTGAGTTGAGTTTCCCCTTCACCTGTAGCATGGTCAAGCTATGCTTCCTCATATTCCTTCACAACCTCATCCACCCCGACAATAGCATAGCCATCTGGAATCGGTCGGCAGTGGTAAGTTCCACCAGCTACAAGAGGTAAGGCATAGCCGACAGCCACCTTAATGGATAAGCCCATTAATCTCACATGCAGCTCAGCGTGTTCGCTCTCCGTGATCTCATCCACGGGGTATCGAGGACCCGTCATTTCAAGTGTGGGCTGCACGTTCTCCGTGGAAGCCACACTGCTTTTCCGCGCAGAGTCTAGGCCGCGGGCAGCTTCCAATGCAGGCTCTTCGTGCCGCTGAGATGGGCCGGTAGCTTGATGGCTCTGTTGTGCATTCACTTGCGCCTGCAGCGCCGCAAGTGCATGTTCTATCTGTGCCATCCGCTCTGTACGCTCTTTTTCTTTTCTGCCGCGCCATCTGTAAGAGTCGCTCCAGTCGGCAAACCCATCCTTCCATGTCATACCCCCTGTGCCTCGTGCATGTCCAGGGTGTTCTTTTTTACCGATGGCGCGTGTGAGCTGGTCATTCTCTCTGTCGGGATGGAAGGTCCTGGCGGATGTTTCCTCGTATGCCTTGATGAGTTCAGTGACGGGTTTGGCAAGGATGGTTGGGAAGATACACAATCCTGTTTCTGGGTCCAACCTTGCCCCGATTCCGTAGAACCAAGTATTTGCACGTAGGTCCCACCCATCTGTCTGGGGTGTGATCCCTCTCTCGCGCAGGGCCTTCTCAGCTTCCTCCCACTTAGGCCTCTGAGATATGTAGCCACCTGACCCCGTCCTCTGGTGATATTCCTTCTTCAGGGCATTAAGCGTATTGGTTTCTGACCTCTTTTTAGCTATAGCACTTTTTTTATATGTCTCAAATTCGGGCCAGTGAGGTCTTATCTTCGCATAATATGCGTCTTCAAAATTTGGAGTCTCGCCAGATTTGACAAATTTGTTCAATTTTGTCTTCCAGTTGCGGAAAGCGTCAGCCATCTTCTTTAGAGTCCACTCTTTGACCTTTTCCTTTATAACCGGGTTGTTTTCATCCTCCTCTGGCGGAAGGGTGAAATTTACCAACAACGAATTCCAAAGCGTTTCTTTGGATCTGTCATCGACAAAGGTACCGTCGCCCTTCTTTGGCTTATTCCAATTTTCAATTGTGATTGGGATTTGGTCCCTAACAAGAACTCCAGCCTGACGTACAAATTTGTCTGCGGCCTTCTTGGGCTCCATCGGCCTGCCATCAACCCGGACTGCTTCGATCGTGAACTTTGCACGATCTTTCAACCGCTGGCTCGCGCCTTGCTTGCTCTTTTTCGTAGAAGAAGATGGTTGCTGGCTGGTCGATCCAGAGGGCTAAAAGAAGAAAGAAGCGTTAATTAATACATGTAGAAGAAGATTGTTTGTGGAAGTCAGCAGAGGCTTAATCAATGCATATACCTCGCCGGACTTTGTAACCATTAAATTGCGTCCACCGGAGTCTTCATCTTCTCCATGACTAGTACTTGAGCTGTCGTCATCATGTCCCTCCAAGTTCAGATATTGTGAGGTGTCCTCATCAATAATGTTCTCCATTATTTCTTCTTCTTCAAGGTTTCTACTAAGTGGATCCATAGTTTCTAAAACAATAATATTATCTATAGTAAGAGTGTAAACATTCAAGTGGACTTGGATTCATAGACAAATATACATATTATTCATACAAAAATACACAAATGAAATTAAAACCCTAAGGATGCTTGATCATTTTAAACGAGTTCCGAGGGGTCCAAACCCTAATTCGGAGAAATCCCGGATGCATATGAGAGGGGCTAGCTATAGTGGCTGACCGGAGGCTGGCGGCGTTGGAGAGCGACCTAGGGAGCGCGAGGTAGCGTGATGCGGCCTACCTAAAACGGGCGTTGTTCGAAAGAGGAGGCCGAGGCAAACATTATAGCGACGGAAAACAACTTGGCAGAACAGATACAATGTGGAGGGGATGTCCCCAAGATAGGCCCCAGACCGAGGGGGGATGCCACATCGGAGCTCGCACCCCACCTAGGCCGCATCGCGAGCTCGCACCCCATGGCCACCACCGGAGCTTGCACCCCACCTAGGCCACCCCCACAGCCGAGAGGGGAGGCCGTCCCCGTACCGCGCCTGGGCCCTGGGCCTCCCCGACGAATCCGCCTCCCTGACCCATCCCCTCCACTTCCCTGTCATTGGCCCCAATCGGTGGACGCGCTCGCGTAGCCGCTCCTGCCCGCCACACCCGATGACGCGAGCTACCACGTCAAAGCTGTCCTCGTGTCCGATTTGATCCTAGCTACTACTAATAAGTACAATGGAGGGGTTCGATTTCATCTTGGTACATCTGTTCGGAGGGATTCGATTTCATCTTGGTACATCTGTTCGGAGGGCCCCAATCCGTGGACGCGCTCGCAAGAGAGCTCGCGTGGGGAGGCCGGCTCCGGCGAGGAACTGCTCGGGGGCGAGCACGGGGAGGCAACGGGCGAGCACGGCGACGACGGGCAGCTGCAACGGCGGACAGAGGCGGCCGGCGACGTGGCAGAGCGCAGCCTGCAAAGGGGGGCGCCGGCGACGAAACAGAGAAGGGGAGGAAACAGAGGGGACCATCCTTCATATTTCCTTCTCCACCTTTCATCTCCATGGTGCGGACCTCGTCATGCCCTACGTCCTTGCTCCGAGCATGCACGCTCTACATATTTTTGATTTCATATACATATATATATATATATATATATATATATATATATATATATATATATATATATATAGAGCACAACATGCTTCCGCTTTCCTTTTTGTCGAACAAGTTTTCACATTCCATTGTAAACCCCTTCATAGACGAATTCCCACCGGAGATTAACGTGACATATTTTCTTATTGTGCTCATGGCCTATCCTTCCCCCACCGTCTCCCAATTCCACCTGCAACCTCCTCTCTCGCTAGCCCTGGAATCCATCATCATCACAGGCCCTAGCTTCAAGTCAAGGGCACCGTCCCGTCCTGCCCTAATAAGACAGCTAAGCCCGTACATGAATCCTTCATCCATAGACCACTAACGCCTCACTCATCACTTAAACCCATGAGCCACTAGCCTCTGTTTGGCTCCCCTTCCCCTTCGATATCCTTCCTTCCTTGTAATCCTTCAACGACCATGCATCTAGACCTGAGCCCTTGCCCCTAATGTGTACCCCCTTTATTTTTTCAATTCCATATTCATATCTGGATCACAACATGCTTTCGAGATTCTATTGTAGACCCTAGAGCTTCTATGAGGGTGGACGGCATAGGTGTCAGAGGAATAAGGGATCGAGGGAGATAATGAGAGGAACAAGTGGAAGAGTAGTAAGAGATAAGGGCAAGTTGCTTGTGTGTGGACCCACTAGAGATGTGTGTTGCTGATGCATGTAAATTGCATACATGAACTTCTTAGTTTATTATGACATAATCCATAACATTTTCATCATATATAAGCTAAGATCACCATTCTTAATGATTGATGGGATTGCCAACAAAGTCTCATTATTTTGGTCTTTGACATATGCTTTGTTGTAAGCAAATACGAGTCGTAGTGATGGTCTCGGTTTATTTTGGAATAATAATGCACCAATAGATATTTTACCTTATTAACAGTGATGCCGTTGTGACTGGGGTAGATAAAGACCCATGGCTCCTCACAGCGGTTTATAGGGAAGCTCAAGTTAATGAGCGGTGAAAAACATGGGATATGCTAAAATCCATACACTCGTCCTCTCCATTATCCTAGATGTGTTTAGGGGATATTAACGAAAGTTCAGCACCGCTGCGAGCACGTTGGGGTGCAAGAGAGAAGTATGCATAAATCATCGGGTTTCCTGACATGATCAATGTGTATGGATTGAAAGACTTGGGCTACCAAGGACTCGGCTAGACTTACGAAAAGAAGGTGGTGTTGGAATTCGCCCACAGATCGACTACATCAAACTAGACAAACAAACACGATAAAAAAAATTGTGGCCACGGACACGTATCATGCCCTCGAATTTTCTTTATTTCTTCTTTTCTCATGCGGTACAAATCCTTACAACCTTGTGCATGTATATATACACGCACTACCTGTCTAGATCAACACACGATCAGATACTACTTCCTAATCTAATCTAAACCGACAAGGACACCAAGTCACTAGTACTCAGACTCAACATGTTGGACTCCTAAACCTACACGAGTGACCATCACGCTCACACACGGACACAAAAAACCTAACCGAACTAGCTAGGAAAAAGATCTAGACTCTTTAAACAAGATTAACTCTAACAGGTGGCAGGGGCTTGTATTGCTATATGAGGCTAGACTGTGTGTGGCAACAACGGAATCGTGCAAGCGGTTCCCACTCAAAAATCGTGCATGGACTCGGCTTGGAAAAGCTTTGACACTAGATGAGCTACAAGAGAAAATCACCTCCAACCAGTTCCTTACAGATGTAGATCTGGGATAGGCCTGGCGTCAGCCGCACACCTCCTCTCTGTGTGTCACGATAATATTAGTAGTACACCGTTTCGGCGTGCGCCGCTGACCAGGTGCACCACTGAACAACAAAACGGTATGCCACTGATTGTTCGAGTGTGTTTTTTTAATTTATACAGCAGTTAATTATACAATAATACAGCATGCATACCTATCAAAATAATGATCCAAAGTACAATATACAGCACTATACAACAATCAAAATAATCACACCACTAGACAAGTATACAACAGTCTGGGATATAAAATGTTTGGTGAACCCACGGAGTCTCAGTTCACACTTAACTTACCACAGAATCTGGTGGTTTCAAAGATTGCCATTTGGGCTACGGTAACTGCTCTTTTCTAAACTACTTCAGAGCCCACTTTTCTGTACTAAGCACATTAGATAGCAGCAGCCTTCATTCTCAATCATGTTAACTTGGCTCTTGATATCTGTCGCATGTGGCAAATCCAATAACCAAATATGCATTAACCATCACCCGTGTGCGGATTGGGGGAGGCACCACCACCGCCTTCTGGCTCGACAAGTGGCTTCCCGGCAAGCCACTCGCCGAGCGTTTCCCCGCTCTCTTCTCGCATGTCACTAGGCCTCATGCGACGGTGGCCTCGGTGGCCTCCATGGGGTTCTCGCTGCAGCCTAGGCTGAGTGATACCGCCGAGCGGGAGCTCGGCATCGTCCAGGGCCTTGCAACCTCCACCCCCCTTCACGGTGGCCCGGATCACCGCGTCATCGACTCTCCATCGTCACCGACTTTCTGCTCCCGTGAGGCCTACCGCATGCTACCCCCCCTGCAGGCCATCGATGCCTCGGCATGCACCGCTTGGGGCCTCCGTCTGCCCGCGAAGATCCAGATCTTCTCGTACCTTGCTGACATCGACAGGCTCAGCACGCGCTCCAACCTCTTCCTCAAGCACTGCGCGGCTTCTGCTCTGTGCGCTGCCTGCCCTTCTTTCGAGACCGGGAGATACCTCTTCTTCGACTGCGCCATCGCCTCTGAGGTATGGGGTCGCCTCGGTGTGGCGATCCCGTCGGGGTCCTTCTCCATCTGGGACCTGCTTCCGCCGTGCGCGATGCCTGACCGTATCTGGCATGACGGTGTTGCCACGCTCCTTTGGTCCATCTCGAAGGCGCGAAACGATCTCGTTTTCAATGCTAAGGCCTCCACTGCTAGTTATGTGCTTCGTAGAGCTGGTACCGACCTTTCGGTGTGGCGTTGGCGGTACCGGGTGGCTGATCGGGGCCACCTTGACACCCTTCGGATTTTTTTCTTGTCTACTGCTTTGTAATCTGATGTATGATCCGCCCCTGCGTGAGCCCCTCCCCTTCCCTCCCCCTCTGTACCCCTCTCACTTTTGTACATTTGGTATGACTGCCCAGTCACCTCGAGTAATATAACAAGCGGCAGGGACGGTTTCTCTCCCCCCCTCCCCCCGCGTAATTCTCGAAAAAAATTTAACCATAACCCCTCTGGCTATGAGTTTGGAAGAGTTGCTGCCATGAAGTCAGCATAAGTACTCGAACGTAATCATGCTTAGATCAGCCTTGGTGATATCAACCCTCATCGTTGCTCTGTCGGTTCCGTTCTTCGGTTAGTTTGTTTTCTTTGGTTAGAATACATCATTGACTCTTTGGACAGTAGTAGCACAAGATTCATTCATCCACTGATCTATGTTTCTTGTGTATATGTTTCACAGCACTTGTGATTGCTCTGATTGGTTCTTTACTCGCCATGCTTGTGGTAAGTTTTTCCTGATTATTACATCAACCGTTGAGTACTTGGTGAGAGGCTAAATTCTGGTTCAATTTCAGACCTACATTCTACCATGTGCCTGCTTTTTGGCTATCCTTAAGACAAAAGTGGCTTGGCATCAGGTACACAAATATTCCCAGTGCTACATTTGTATAAAATTATTTTATATGCACGCAAAACCCAAAAGGTTATGAAGTCATATTTTAACCTTGTAAATTAAATTAACATAATTCGTTAGCATATATGTACTCTCTCCATATGAAAATATAGTTCATATTACTTTCTTCCGAATTCAAGTTTTGTAAACTCCGGCCAAGTTTACAAGAAAATATCAAATTCCACTATACCAAATCAATATCATTAGATACTCCATGAAATATTTTTCCATGTTTTATTTATTTGATTTGTAGATTTTGATATTTTTTCCTACAAACTTGGTCAACTAAAATAAACATAAATTTTGAAAATGCGTACTCCATGTGAAACTATTGTACATATTAGGATTTTCCTAAGTCAAGCTTTAGAAACTTTGACCAATTTATATATATTTTTCAATATTTTATCTTATTTTGTAGATGTTGATATTTTTCCTACAAACATGCTCTTGTTTTACAAAACTTTGACTTGGGGAAAAACTAATATGTACATATGAGGATTGTTTATGATGAGATTATTTTGGGACAGTTGGGCATAACTAAACAACTTTCTTACAGGTTGTGGTATGCTCATTCATCATTGTCATAGGGGTTACCTGTGCTTGCGTTGGGACATACCCATCCCTCTCTAGGATTATCCAGAACTATTCATGACTCATCAGAATTCTTGCCCGACATACATATAAGGGCTTGTTCGGTTTAATTGGTTTTGAAGTGGACCGAGAGGGATTAAATACCTTACAAGTCAAAACCCCCCCCAATTCGACTTCAATACATTCTCATCCACTTGGGAAAAGGATTAACCGAGAAGGCCAAAAAATGAAGATTGCTTGCTCAACTACATTATTATAAGTGTAATTACACATATCTATATTGGAGCACATAATTTTGTCCAACAATGAAGTCAAACCCATGGATATATGATGTCGAATTAAATTTGTATCCTTATTTTATTTGTGGCAACAACATGCTTGTATGCTATGAATGTATGTTGATGGATTTTTACCAGTACCAATTGCTACTTCAACTAGATAATTCACGGTTGTTTGGAATTCCATGAATATGTATTTAGAGAGTGCAGTTGTAGCAACAAGTAACTAGAATTACCCACAAAAAATGTAACTGGCATTACTGTTCTTATGAAGGTTGGATGTTGATTGGAAGGACTAACATGTAAATGCACATATAAGCGTAAACAAACGGTGAATGCACGTACAAAATATAAAAATAGACAATGCATTTACATACCGTGCGAACATGTATGTGGTTTGATCTGATGGTGCAAAGCTTTTCTGGGAGGTGGGAAAGCAAATGAGTGCAACGCTGCAACAATCGAAAACATGATCCTTGTGGGAAAATTTTATTGGGAGGGAAGGGGGAGGAGGAGGAGGAAGGAGGTGCTGCATGTGTAGAAGAATGGGGATATAGCTACCTAGTCGTGCATTCCATATGGAACATAAGACTAGTATTAGTAAGGAATCTCTACTTTTAGGATCCCTGTGAGCATCTATTGCTATTGTTTGTTGTAAGGGAGGGCAACACTTGGTAAAATGTCCATACATGCTTTGATAAAATTGTCAAAGCTATATGTACCTCTTTGAGAAGTGTAAGCAATAATACTGAGCCAAGGGTGCACATAAATATACAATTTGAAATAAAAACCTAGAAATTTCGCACTCTTAGGAGCGAGAGCACTTAAGTAACAACACATGGTTTCTTCCTTGCCGACAACGGAGTATCAAGTTTTATTAATTAGGTATGACACCCTCCTTTGAGCTGTGGCGTGTCATGCTCAAGAAAATACAAGGAACAGAAAAGGACTATAGGGAGGGTTAAAGAAAGTGGGATGTATATATACGAGGAAACGAGAGAGTTTGGGTCACTGCATGAGAAAGATGTACTATGTGGCCGATGTCCAATAATAATAGAACCAACTCTCAGGGGATTATGTCCTGACATATGAAACCATTGTTTAATATGTATTTGTTTATAACGGTGTGCATGTTTTTTAGTCTTGTACGACTATTTTCTTTCCTAAAGCACCAATATACCTTGTAATCACTTTTAGAAAGTAGTATAGGGCAAAGGAATCAGAGTGGGAAGGAAGTTGAGATTTGTATAACACATACAGGACCATGCAGCACACGTGCAAGTGCAAATAACGGACAAAGCACACAAGTAAAAAATGTAAAATTGTTGACATGCCATTTCAGAAAAAACATGAGTCACTACCACATGACATGTATATGTGAAGGTGGATTCTTTGTTGGTTCCTTTTTATTTTTGGCTAAGCACAATTTAACAACCTTTTTAACGAACTTTCAGGATATAGATAGAAATAGATCTCAAGATCCAATAAGCTAGGTACATGCACATTCATGGGTAAGCCCTAAAACGGTAGATCGAGCTGAGAAGCACTCCCGGGTCGGCCCTTGGCAAGGACTTCAGAGTTGTGAATCTTATTCATTTGTCGGCCTAGGGACATACTTGCGGAGCCAGATCTGACGGTGCCCGATGATGATCTTGACGAGCCTCTCTCCGTTGAGGACCAGCCTAACGAATGCCTCACTCTTGAAGATGATCCGGCCATACATCGGCGCGTTGCCACCCGACGTCTTCTCCATCAACACCCTCACCACACAGTCACCCCACTTCCTGCATGCCAATTGTGAACATATAAGCATGGCCTTGGTCAGGACTAGTATATGAGTGTAACTACCCCAAAATATATCACGATTTTCCTTATAAATATTTAAACTTAGAATGATGTACTTACTGCCTGAAGTACTCGAAGATCTCTTCGCGGTCGATGGGCATGCCCTTGGAGAAGGTGATGAACATAGAGCGGCAGTCCTCTGGCACGGACACTGGCTCGCTGTTGTAGGGCGCCATCAGCTCTGGTGGGTTACCCACCAGCCCAGTCTGGTACCTCCTGAGCAGCACATGCAGACGGTCATCAAAAATGAGCTTGCCAACACCGTCGAGGATATCGGCGACACCACGGATGACAAGGTCCTGGTGGAAGGCGAAGAAGCGCGGGTCGACATTGTCGTCCTGGCAGAGCGCGGAGATGAGCGGGATGGTGGGAAGCATGGCCTCCTGGTGGCGGAGGCACTCCAGGATGCCATTGGCCTCGGCAGCGACCGTGGCAACCGCGGCAGGGCTGATGCTGGGCACGTGGTGGATGGCGGATACAGTGCCCTGGTCCAGCCACACCAGCAGCGTCACCGCGTTCCGAGCCTGCTCCGGGTTGCCGCAGATGGACACGAACCGCTCGTACGCCTGCCGCGCCACGCTGTACATGTACAACACCTCGCGCACTGTCATGCCCGCCATTGTTGCTTGCAACGGGAACTTACTAGTAGGAGAGTTATCTAGAGGATAGGCGATGGTCTGGGAGCAAGAAGAGTTTGATGGATGGATGAATGGATGGGTTGTGGGTGACCGGCGATGGTGGTGGGTGACCGGCGATGAATGAAGAGTCCGATCCAGCCAGCCGTCTCCGGTGGTTAATTGGGTGCCAAAAAAGGAAGAAAACACCATGGCGGGAAACAGCTGAGGGAGAGATTTTGTTGCTTTTACATCCTAATTAGTGGGTACATGTAAGCGCTTCATAACGAAGTATACATGGATGGATATGGACTCATATACACAATACTATGTACATGTACGTCCTCCTTTAATTTCTTAGCAACAAATTATTAACATTATATGTACTCCTTTAATTTCATGGCAAAAAAATATTGTGCTACTAAATATACATGGTATTAATTATTTATACGTATGAGATATATATCTTTTCATGGTAGTAATTAATAACGGGCCTGGCATGGAAAAGTCATTGGTGTTCGCATGTACCATGCACACACACCGTACCCTATGTCCTAGCTCTGAGCCGTGCGCTCTCCTCTTATTTTTGATTTCGTATACATATATAGAGCACAACATGTTTTTGCATTTTTTTTTATCAAACAAGCTTTCATATTCCATTGTAAACCCCTTCACAAACCAATTCCTACCCAGGATTAACGTGACATATTTTCTTCTTGTAGTCGTGGACTACCCTTCCCTCACCGTCTGCCAATTACACCTGCAACCTCTTCTCTCACTAGCCCTGGAATCCACCATCATTACAATCCCTAGCTTCAAGTCAGGGGCACCGTCACGCCCTAATAAGACAGCTATGCACGTACATGACTTCTTTGTCCATAGACCAGTAACGCCTCACTCATCACCGAAATCCACGAGACACTAGCCGTCGTTTGGTTCCCTCCCATCTGATATCCTTCTTTCCTCGTACTCCAACAACCATGCATCTAGACCCAAGCCCTTGCCACTAATGTGTACTCCCTATATTTTTTGATTCCTTATTCATATCTAGATCACAACATTCTTTCAAGATTCTATTGTAGACCCTAGAGCTTCTGGGAGGGTGAGCGGCATAGGTGAGGGAGGAAGAAGGGATCAAGGGAGATAATGAGAGGAACAAGTGGAGAGGAGTAAGAGATAAGGGTGAGTCGCTTGTGTGTGGGCCCACCAGAGTTGTGTCTTGCTGATGCATGTAAAATTCATACATGAACTTCTTAGTTTATTGTAACATAATCCATACAATTTTCATCATATTATGAGTTAAGATCAACATTCTTAATAATTGACGGGATTGCCAACAAAGTCCCATTATTTTGGGCTTTGATATAAGCTTTGTTGTAAGCAATATGGGCCATAGTGATGGTCTCAGTTTATTTTGGAATAATAATGGACCAATAGAGATTTTACCTTATTCACAGTATCACATTGATGCCATTGTGACTGAGGTAGAAGAAAACCCATGGCTCCTCACGGCAGTTTATAAGGAACCTCGTGTTAACAAGCGGTTAAAAACATGGGATATGCTAAAATTCATACACTCGACCTCTCCATTATCCTAGATGTGTCTAGGGGATTTTAACAATGTGTTGCATGGCCACGAGCACGTTGGGGTGCAAGAGAGAAGCTATGCACAAATCGCTGGGTTTTGTGACATGATAAATGTGTACGGATTGAAAGACTTGGGTTACTAAGGACTCAACTAAACTTATGAAAATAAGGTGACAAGGGCTCGTATTGCCATACGAGGCTATACCGTGTGTGGCAACAGCGGAATCATGCGAGCGATTACAACTCGCAAATCTATGCGACCCAGCAGTGTCACTAAATCATTGTCATATACTTATGACTTGGGAAGAGGGTTGTCGTCTCCTTCATTGGAGGGAAGAAGAGAAAGTTGTTTTCTATGAACTCACATGGGAGCTACATGATGAGTTTCGGCCAGTACTCCAACATGCATGGAATCAGCTTGGGAAAGCTTCAACACTAGCTGAGCTACAAGAGAAAATCACCTCCAACCAGTTCCATATAGTTGTGGAGCTCGTCCACTTTTGGGAGTGTGCGGAGGGAAATACGTAGCTTGCGTGATGATTTGCAGAAGCTTATGGAGGAACCATGACATGTGGGCTAATCCCATGTGAAAATGAAGGTTTTTTATTGCCTAGTTGAATTAAATATCAGAGAGGAGGTTATGTGGCGGCAGCGATCACGTATGCAGTTGTTGGCTGAAGATGATAGGAATAACAAGTTCTTTCACTTGTGGGTGAGCCGTCATTAAGGAGGAACATGATCACTCACTACTGCAGAAAAGCTTATAGCCGTCAGGTGGTTAGTGGCAGGCAAAACTATGTCTGTCACTAGTAATTATTACTAGCGACAGGCAAGAATAAGCATGTCACTAATATAAAACACTAGTGATGGGCTTATAAAAGTGACCGTCACTAGTATTTTTTGTGGATACCAGTTGAATGAAAAAATTACTTAATGAACACGCATCTATATATGCATGTCACTGATAACACTAGTATTATGAGCCTGTTTGCTTGGTAGCAAGTGCATCTGTTTCTGTTAGTCTGTTTGGATGATTCATGTACTTAATTGATCGTTTCATGCCATGTAATAGTTACTACTTTCTAGTACAACTTTAAGCTGATGTAGAATTAAAATTTTACCGTTATTTTATTTGTGGAAACTCCATGCATGTATGATACGAATGTTTGTTGATGGACTTTTACTAGTACCAATTGCTACTTCTTCTAGATAATTCTCAGTTGTTCGGAATTTCCATAAATCTATATTTAGAGTGTGAAGTTGTAACAATATGTGACTGGAATTACTGTTTTCTAGATCATCATTAGTATGAAGCGTGTATTATGAAGGTTCGATGTTGATTAGAAGGACTAATATGAAAATGCACATATAGGCGTGGTTTGATCTTACGGTGCAAAGCTTTTGCTCAAGATGGGAAAGCAAATGAGTGCAACGCTACAAGTATAGAAAACATTATACTTGTGGGAATATCGCGGGGTGGAGCTAGGAAAATTTTATGAGAGAGGGCAACCAAACAAGACCACTCTCCTGGTATATGTTTGTCGGTATTTTTAGAATGGTAGTAGCAGTACATGTAGTTTTTCACTGATTATACCACCATTTGTTGTGATGAATCATACAAAATTGGGGAAGAAAAGTAAGGAGGTACTGCATGCGTAGACAAATGGGGCTAAGCTGCCTAGTTGTGCATTTGATATGGAATAGAAAACTAGTAGTAATAAGGAATCTCTACTCTTAGGATCCCCGTGAACATCTATTGTTGTTGCTCATTGTAAGGGAGGGCCACACTTGGTAGAATGTCCATACATGGCTTGATCAAACTGTCAAAGATCTTATGTAACTCGTTGAGAAGTGTAATCAAGAATAGAGAGCCAAGGGTGCACAAAAATGTAAAATTTGAAATCAAAACCAAGAAATTTTGCACTATTAGAAGCGAGAGTACCTAAGTAACAACATATGATTTCTTCCTTGCCGACCGCGGAGTATAAGGTTTTATTAAATAGGTATGCCATCCTCCTTTGAGCAGTGGCGTGTCATGTTGAAGAAAAGGCAAGGAAGAGCAAGGGACAATAGGGAGGGTTAAAGAAAGTGGAATGTGTGTGTGTGTGTGTGTCTATATCACTTAAGAAAACTTTTTTAAAACTTTATCACTTAAAACTTTTGAAGTAATATAACGCTCCTTATCGGAAAAATATATATATGAGGAAACGAGAGAGCTTGGGTCACTGCATGAGAAGGGTGTACTATGTGGCCGATGTCCAATAATAATAGAACCAACTCTCAGGGGATCTATGTGTTGACATGGGTGATCATTGTTTAATCTGTACTTACTTATAACGGTCGAGCATTTTTTTAGTCTCTTACGACTATTTTCTTTCCATAAGCACTAATATACCTTGTAATAAGTTTTAGAAAGTAGTATATGGCAAATGAATCAGAGTGGGAAGAAAGTTGAGATTCATATAACACATACAAGACCATTCACACGAGCAAGTGCAAAAAAAGGACAAAGCACATAGGCAAAAAATGTAAAATTCTTGACATGCCCTTTCAAAAAAACTTAAATAACTAGTAACATGTATATATGAAGGTGCATTCTTTGTTGTTCTTTTTTCTTTGGCTAAGCACAATTTAACAACCTTTTAACAAACTTTGAGGACATTAGATAGAAATAGATCTCAAGATCCAATAAGCTAGCCTGCTTGTATAGTGACAAGCTAGGTACATGCACATTCATGGATAAGCCCTACCAAGGTAGGTCGAGCTGAGAAGCACTTTGGGACAAGGACTTGAGAGTTGTGGATCTCAGTCATTGGTTGGCCTCGGGACATACTTGCGGAGCCAGATCTGACGGTTCCCGATAATGATCTTGACGAGCCTCTCCCCGTTGAGGACCAGCCTAACGAACGCCTTGCTCTTGAAGATGATCCGACCATACATCGGCGCATTGCCACACGACGTCTTCTCCATGAGCACCCTCACCACACAGTCACCCCACTTCCTGCATGACAATTGTGAACATATAAGCATGACCTTGATCAGTATTGGTATATGAGTGTAACTCCCCCCAAAATACTACCCCAAAATATATCACAATTTTCCCTGTACATGTATATATAAATATACTTAGAATGGTATATGTACTTACTGCCTGAAGTACTCAAAGATCTCTTCACGGTCGATGGGCATGCCCTTGGAGAAGGTGATGAACATGGAATGACAGTCCTCCGGCACGGACACTGGCTCGCTGTTGTAGGGCGCCATCAGCTCCGGCGGGTTTCCCACCAGCCCGGTCTCGTACCTCCTGAGCAGCACATGCAGACGGTCATCAAAAATGAGCTTGCCAACACCGTCGAGGATCTCGGCGACGCCGCGGACGACAAGGTCCTGGTGGAAGGCGAAGAAGCGTGGGTCGACATTGCCATCCTGGCAGAGCGCAGAGATGAGCGGGATGGCGGGCAGCATGGCCTCCTAGTGGCGGAGGCACTCCAGGATGCCGTTGGCCTCGGCAGTGACCGTGGCAACCGCGGCAGGGTTGATGTTGGGCACGTGGTGGATGGCGGATACAGTGCCCTGGTCCAGCCACACCAGCAGCGCCACCGCGTTCCGAGCCTGCTCCGGGTTGCCGCAGATGGACACGAACCGCTCGTACGCCTGCCACGCCACGCTGTACATGTACAGTGTTAGCTTAATCTTGATAAGTGAGTCAAGTTAGTTTGTCCATGTCCGAGTGGCGCACTAGTTCGTAAGTCCTTAGTCCTAGTTTGAATCGGTTGTCTAGTACTAGTCCAATTAGGAAGGTTTTGGCATACGGGTTCAATGTTGAGTCGGTTTGGTACTGCTGCCTCGTGCGTGTATATAAGCACACCTCGGGTTTAAGAAGTTGTGCCGTGTGAGAACAAGAAAAGAAGAAATAAACAGAAAATAGAGGGCACGATACGAGCCCTTGGCCATAAGATTTTTTAAGCGTGTTTGTTTGTCTAGTTTGATGTAGTCGATCTGTGGGCACATTCCAACAATTGGTATCAGAGCAAGGTCGAAGATTTGAAGCCACGCTTGCCCCGGGGAGGCGACCCGACTAGCGCCTCGGGGCGGGCGACCAGGTGGAGGCGGCGAACATGCCGTCATCGGTGAGGTGGCGGGCGATCGTCGTTTGGCGGAGCGATACGGAGGAGACGACAAGGAGGCGTCGTCGGCAAGGTGGTGGATGGGGATGATCGTTGATGAGTGCGGTGGTACCAGGGTGCGGTGCTGGAGAATCTTGTCAAGATCGTCGTTCGGGAGAGTATGAGTCAAGAAGTCATGGGCGTGCGGGTTGGCACGTTGAGTCAGCGTCGTGTCCGTTAGTCATTGTTGTGTCCAAGTGCTCGTCTCTGTGAGGATCCGTTGCAGCTGAAGCGAATGAAGGTTGAGGGACTGTTCATCGTATGGACGAAGACGCAATTTGCGTGCCTCGATCAGGTCGTCTATGTGTCTTGACGAGAGGATCAAGTTCAAGTGTGAAGGGGGCGGTAAACCAGTGAAGGTGAGTCTCTTCAATGAGGCCATGTCTCTACATGAGGCCCAAGTGGATGGTCTAGTCCACGCCAGGAGGTCGGCATGTATTGCGCTAGGGTGGACGGTGTGTTCCACGGGTGGTGCGATTCCACAAGGTTGCTAGCGTGGCTGGGTAGTCCGGATCATACTTGAGTTGTTCCGTAAATTAGCCAAGTCGAAATTGAGGAGAGTCAATTAGACTTGTCGTGGTGCGAGACCTAGACAAGACGCAGATCTACAAGGATTCAAGATCAGAGAAGCATGGAAGACGAAGGGTAGTCAATCAAGATTAGGGAGAGATTGTTAGCTTAATCTTGATAAGTGAGTCAAGTTAGTTTGTCCATGTCCGAGTGGCGCACTAGTTCGTAAGTCCTTAGTCCTAGTTTGAATCGGTTGTCTAGTACTAGTCCAATTAGGAAGGTTTTGGCATACGGGTTCAATGTTGAGTCGGTTTGGTACTGCTGTCTCGTGCGTGTATATAAGCACACCTCGGGTTTAAGAAGTTGTACCGTGTGAGAACAAGAAAAGAAGAAATAAACAGAAAATAGAGGGCACGATACGAGTCCTTGGCCATAAGATTTTTTAAGCGTGTTTGTTTGTCTAGTTTGATGTAGTCGATCTGTGGGCAAATTCCAACATACAGCACCTCGCGCACTGTCATGCCCGCCATTGTTGCTTGCAACGGGAACTTGCTAGGAGAGTTATCTAGGCTAGGCGATGGTCTGGGAGCAAGAAGAGTTTGATGGATGGATGAATGGATGGGTTGTGGGTGACCGGCGATGGTGGTGGTATTTGTAGCTTCTCTGATCCGGCCAGCCGTCTCCGGTGGTTAATCGGGTGCCAAAAAAAAGAAGGAAACACCATGGCGGGAAACAGCTGAGGGAGAGATATGGGTTTCAATCGACTTTGTTGCTTTTACATCCTAATTAGTTGGTACATGTAAGCGCTTCATAACGAAGTATATACAGATGGATATGGTCTCACATACACAATACTAATTGTACATGTACGTCCTCCTTTAATTTCTTAGCAACAAATTATTAACATTATATGTACTCCTTTAATTTCATGGCAAAAAAATATTGTGCTACTAAATATACTCCCTCCGTCCCAAAATAGATGTCTCAAATTTGTTAAAATTTGGGTGAATCTAGACACTATTTAGTATATAGATTTATTCAAAATTTAAAAAACCTAAGAAATCTATTCTTGGACGGAGGGAGTACATGGTATTAATTATTTATACGTATGAGATATATATCTTTGGGCTTATAGCTCCTATGCAACGTCTTTACATGGAATTGGAAGGAAAGCGACATCGTTGAAAAGAATAGCTCGCATGCGACGGTTGTGAGGCAGCTAATATCCCAGGGCCACACGGGCCTTAAAACGGTCGTAAGAACACATTTAACTTTGTTCCAATATTAGGGTTAAGCCAAACCGGTTGGTTGGGACAGCCAGTCAAACCAACCGCTTCCGACCGAGAGCGCGCGTAACACTGACTGTAGCTTCCCCGACGGCGGCGGCGGACCTCACCCATCGTTCTCGGCACCGGCGGCGGCGGCACGGCAATTAATTTAGGCGGCGGCGCTTTCGTTCGACGACGAAGGTGGTGAGTGCCATTTGAAAGCTAATTCCTCTCCCATTCTTCTCAATTCGAGATCTGAGCGTGCCCATTGATGCTAGATTGTGGAGGCGAGGGTGTGCTGAACGGGGCGAGGGGGAACGATATGGAGCATGGAGAGGGGACTTCTAATCGGTATATCCCGTATCTCTGCACTTAATTTCTCTAAGGTTGAGCTCTCTGTTCGCTTCCGCTAGCTCACAGTGCCCGCCAAAAACAGGGGAGACGATGTTGCGCGCCAAACCTTCGAATTTCGCATCAATTTCTTTCCCTCTAGGGCTGTTTTAGTTGATGGCAGCACGCAGATCATTGAGAGAGACACGGTTGTTAAATGGGAGGTGGAATTAGAACATGTTGATCCCCAAGAGCTAATAAACATGGGAGAGGAGGCAGTAAGGAAAATGGTGGAAAAAATTGGGGATAGTGTGGTTTGGGGGCCAGAGCAAGAAGTTTCTTTGTTACGATTTGATGATTGCAAATGTGACTATGTTAGGGTTGAGACAGGGGAACATATAGTTGATGAAATCGATGATCGAAACGGTTGGACAAGCAAAACTGTTCTGTTTTTAGCAGAGCTCATTGATCTGAAACCTGATTCGAGGGTTGGATATGTGGCCTCGAAGCTGGCTGCTCAGATGGTCGAGGATGATTGGGCTGCACAAAGGCAAGTAATGCCTATACTTACTGAGTTGGAAGTGTTAACAGTGGAGGATGATGATGCTAATGCACAAGGGGAGGCTGCAGATGGTAATGCACAAAGGATTGTAACTGTTGATTGGAATTCAGTTGAGATACATGACCGCACTGATTTGGTCATTGCACCAATAGATGACATTGAAATGGCAAAGCTTTTTGGCATTCCTATAGATGACAGAGACAAGGAGAAGAAGAGGGATGAAGCTGCAAATGATGGTGACAACCATTTAAGAGATGAAGAGGCAGATATAGATCTAGAGTTGTTGTAAAATGCTGCAGTTCATGTAGATGATGCACATGATGATGAGCTAGTAACAGTTTATGACAAAGAGGACCCAGTTATTGAAGTTGGGAGATTGTTTCCAAGCATGGATGAATTCAGGATGTGTTTCAGGACATATGCAGTCAAACGTGAGTTTGCTACCAAGACTATGTGGACTGATAAAAAGAAGTTCTATGCAAAATGCATAGGTTATGATGGTGGTGCCAAGCCTTGCAAGTGGTATATATCTGCTAGACGCCAACCTGATGGAAGGACAATAAGAGTGAATCAAATTCCAAAACCTCATACTTGCATTACAAGTTCTCAAACAGTTACAAAGATGACATCACAATTATGGGTTGCAGAAAAGATCAAGCCCATTTTAGCCACAACACCAAACATCACTGCAAAGAGACTGAAAATAGACTTGGAAAAGCAGTACCCCATTAAGCTGAATTATAATACAGTGTGGAAGGCAAAGCAAAGGGCAATGAAAGAGCTATATGGTGATTGGGCAAATACCTTTCGAATGCTTTATAACTTCAAAGCAGAAGTAGAGAAGAGGTCACCTGGCAGTGTTGTGGAGATAGATACTGAGGTAACAGCTGATGGGAAAGTCTTCTTCTCTAAATTCTTCATGGCTTTAAAGCCTTGCATCGATGGCTTCAAAGCAGGTTGCCGTCCATATTTGAGTATAGACTCATCTTTCTTGACTGGAAAGTGGAATGGTCAACTAGCAGCATGCAATGCTTTAGATGGACAGAATTGGATGTTCCCTGTAGCTATTGGCATGTTTCAGTCTGAGACAGAGGCATCATGGACATGGTTCATGATGCAGTTGAAAAGATGCATAGGGCCAGTCTCTCCATTGGCAGTGCACACAGATGCATGTAAAGGTTTAGAAAATGCAGTGAAGATTGTTTTCCCTCATGCTGAGCAGAGGGAGTGCTTCGGCCATATGTGGATGAATTTGATCAAAAAATTCAGAGGAGATGATTTTGGACGCATGTGGCCAGCAGCAAGATCTTACACCAGGCAGACACATTCATATCACCTTGAGAAGATTAAGGCGGCATGCTCTGAGGAGGATAGGGTCAAGTTTTGTACATGGTTGGAAACCTACCATTCTCTTTTATGGTACAGGTCTGGTTTTAACACTACCATCAAATGTGATCATATCAACAATAATTTGGCAGAAAGTTTCAACAACAAAGTGAAGGAGTTAAAAGACTTGCCTGTCCATGACATGGTTGACCAGATCAGGATCATGATCATGAGGTTGTGGGAATTGAGAAGAAGGCTTGGTGATGTTCTTCAAGGAGATAAGCTTCCTGATGTTGTGCAGCAGGTGGTCAACAGGAGCAGAAATCTTGCACATTTGCGTGTTGAGAAATCCTCATTGTGGGGTGCTGAAGTCAGAGATACAAAGACTGGCAGGAGGCATGTTGTTGACACTCAATTGCATGAATGCACATGCCTTGAGTGGCAACACACTGGGAAGCCTTGTGAGCATGCCATACTTTTCTTGGCCTCCAAACACAAGCTAAATATGCACCCATATTTGCATGAGTATTATTCTGTAGCAAAATTCAAGGCTGCATATGGAACACCAATTCCAGCACTTACAGATCAGTCTCAGTGGCCTGAAGTGGACATTCAGTTCTCCTTGTGTCCTCCTTTGATGAAAAGAAAGGCTGGCAGGCCCAAGCAGAGTAGATTCAAGGCTTGGTTTGAGAAAGGTGGGAGCAGCAAGAAGGGAAAGAAAGATGAAAAGAAAGATGCCAAGCCAAAAAGGGCCCAAAAAGGTAACAAGAATAGATGCAAACTCTGTGAAGAACTTGGACACCGAGCTGGCTCTACCAAGTGCAGATACACTGCTGAAAAGCCAAAGTATGTTCATCCAAAATCTATCCCATTTCTTGTTGATGATTTTTCTCCCCCAGCTAAATTGCTTGTTTTCAGGAGGAAGCGTGGAGAAAAAGGCCCACCTCTTGTTGTTAACGAATGCTGGCCAGTGAAAAGGGCAAGAATCAATGGCCAAAGAAAGAAGAGAACTAACCAGATCATGTTTGGTGCTGCTGAGGTGCAATCTGAACTTGTTTTGGAGGATGATGTGCAAACTGTTGAGGATTTAGGGCACACCGTTTCTGATTTGGAAGCTCTGGTGCAAAATGAGGGGCAAAATGAGCCTGTTGTTGAGGCTCTAGTGCAAAATGAGCCTGTTGTTGAGGCTCTGGTGCAAAATGAGCCTGTTGTTGAGGCTCTGGTGCAAAATGAGCCTGTTGTTGAGGCTCTGGTGCAAACTGACCAAGTTGTTGAGGCTCTGGTGCAAACTGACCATGTTGTTGAGGCTCTGGTGCAAAGTGACCATGATGATGAGGCTCTGGATCATGATCATGAGGTTGTTGAGGAGGTGCAGGAGGTGAAGGAGACTCTTGGACGTGCTGTGGGGAGGCCAGATGGTAATGGTAAGAAAAAGAAGAGCATAAACATATTGTGTGGTGTGAAACTTGTGAAGGAGAAGAAAACGAGGGGTAAGAAGAGCCAAAAGAAATAGACATTTGTTATTGTAAACATTTGTTATTGTTGTAAACATTTGACACTTGTTGTTGTAATAATTTGGCACTTGTTGTTGTAAACATTTGTTATTATAATAATTTGTCACTTGTTGATAATTTGGACAAAATTCAAATATGATGGTAAATTTGAATTTCAACATATGTAGCTATGTCACTTTTCTATGTTTGTATGAGCTTCCAACGTTTTTCTCATATGTACAATACAACTCATCCTCACCCTGATCCCTTTTGTGAAGTACAACTCACCCTCACCCAAAATGGGGTAGAAATGGGCTCCAAAGCTAGGGTAAACCACCCCATTTCTAAGCAAGTTTTTTTTCGACCATTTCTAAAACCAAGTTAGATATTTTTCCTCAGAACTATGTCACATAACATGACACCATGCGAAGGTTTTGTATTTTTTTGATTTTTTTTGAATTAGTTATACACATTTGAATGTCTGGTCAAACTTGAAGGGTTTTCATAAATATTCTTAGCTAGGGGCTGAGGCTCGCAAAACTAGCATTGGATCTCTGATGAAATAGCATGTTGTGAACCTAAAAATTATTTTTATAAAAAATCATCAGCATGGAATCATGTACCTGTAGTTCATATCTTACCCACTTCCAGCCGATTCGGCAGGATTTGTCTTTTTCACCAGGGATGGAATAAAAGGTTTGAGATACTCAGGTTGGGAAATTGTACATTCTAGGTGGTCTAGTATTTTTGAAAAATAGGATGTTACCATTTTGAAACTTCAATTTGGTGGTTGCTTCACAAATCCCCCCCTCTTTCGGCACTCAGAAAATAGAAAATGATTTTTCTGTGCGTCGAAAAGGAAAACTTTGTGCTACAACATTGTTAGTCATCCCATTATAGACATGCATGCCAAATATGGGCACATTATCACAAACTATGCCTTGATTCTAGCCATATCATTGGTCATTTGACCCGAAAGCCAGAAAACCTCGGAGGAGATAGGTCATTTTGTGATGGGTTTTTTGAAATATGATCAATAGACCAAGTTTGATATTTTTCCTCACAACTATGTGACATAACATGACACCATGCGAAGGTTTTGTATTTTTTTGATTTTTTTTGAATTAGTTATGCACATTTGAATGTTTGGTCAAACTTGTGAAACCCCGTTGACTGCATCCTAAACCCCGCTAACCCTAAGGCCGAATGAGGACCGTAGATCTAACCCTAGCGCGACACTGTGGCCGTCCGATCGCGTCTTCTAGAAGGATTCTGCAGGTGGCTCTGGGCGATCCGTGGAAGGGCTTGTTCTGCAACCTGATTGGTTGGCGTCTCTTAGAAGGATTTCGTGGCTAGCTCTTGGCGATCCGTGGGATGGATGATTCTGGAATCTGATTGGCTTCATCGTTTTTACGTGCAACAGCGTGGCATGCGAGCGTGGCATGCGAGGGCGCTGGGCGGGGCGGGCTGCACCATGCGGGCATGCAGCTGCCCCTAGCGTCGCAGTCTAGCTATTTTACGTCCAACAGCGCTGCAGCGTATTTACTCCCTCCGTCGCATTAAATAAGTTTACGTGTAACAACTTTCTCCAATCAAACTTACTCCCCTCAGGTTCATTGTAATAAATGAGACTTTGCATGATACCACATCTATGTTATTTTGGCTTGTGGATAGCCTTAGGCTGGTCATAGTGCTAAGTAACTAAGACTAGTAACTTGCACATGTTACTAGTTGATGTTACTACCTTCATAGTGGGTGATAACATATGTATGGTGTCATGCAAGAGCTAATTAATTAGGTTGTAGACTCATATGATCTTGGTATGTGTGATGTTATGGTAACTAGCTAAGTTACTACCTCTCTCTCTCTCTTTCTTCATTAATTGTCATGCCATGTCACCAATTTGCCTAATTGGCATTGCATGTACATGCATGTTACTACCTAAGTTACTCCCACTATGACTAGTCTTATGGACTACTTTTTGGCTTGTGGATAGCCTTATGGACTACATAGTGGATGCCCAAGTGCATTGGAAAGGTAGAAGTACATTTGTTGTGGACAAATTTTGAAGCCAAACGTACACTTATTTGTGGACAGAGGGAGTATGCATGTCACTATGACCAGCAGAAAAAATATCAAAATCTAAAATATGTAATAAATATAACGTACAGCGTTGGCACACTCGAGACCGTTGGACCGAGCGTGGCATGCGAGGGCGCTGGGCGGGGCGGGCTGCACCATGCATGCAGCATGCAGGGTCGGGGGCGGCGGTGCAGGGGTTACAGTACGTCGCATCCTAGCTATTTTTTTTCTCTCTTTCGCATTGATCACGCCCGCTTCCCACACGCAACGCAGCGCACGCGTCTCGTCTCGGCGTCTGGGCGGGCTGCACCATGCATGCAGCAGCTGCCCCTAGCATCGCAGTCTAGCTATTTTGCGTGCAACAGCGCTGCCCCATTAAATAAGTGTACGTCGAACAACTTTCTTCAGTCAAATTTACTTCCATCTGGTTCATGCGCCATACAAAAAGTCAATATTACTCCCACCGATTTTTCTTGCGTGTGTAAAAACGAACGAGTACCTTGGTACTAGATTCCTGCATTTATTACCGAAGTAAATCAAGGCCAAATTATATTTTCCCTTTTATTTTTCACTGCCAATGAACAACTACCTTGGACGTTTTTTTCTCTCTTTCGCATTAATGCACATGCATGCATGCAGGGGCGGGGGCGTCGCATCCTAGCTATTTTTTTCTCTCTTTCGCACTGATCACGCCCGCTGCCCCGCTTCCCGTCTCTTTCGCATTGATCATGCATGCAGGGGCAACGCAGCGCACGCGTCTCGTCTCGGCGTCTGCGCCAACGCGACGCTGAATTCCCACGCCGCCCTTCACGCTCCGCCCTCAATAAATAGGCAAAACGCCTTTGCCTCCTCATCTCATCTTGCCCCTCATCTCTTCAACCTCGAGCCCGTCCCTTTGCCTCCTCCCAGCCGCCCCCCAAACACTCCGACCATGGCGACCTCCCCCTTCCGCCTCCCTTCCGACACCGAACTCAGCGACGAGGACAACCACCCGGACCACAAGCAGTGGTGGGAGCAGCCCACGCGCCGCCCCAAGGGTGGCAAGAAGGAGAAGTCCCCGCCCTGCCCCTGGGGAGACCAGGGCCCCATCGTCCACAACCCCGTCCCCAACCTCCCCGGCGGCGGCGACCTCCCCTCCGAAGCCTACTGGGCTAAGGCGGCGAAGGAGGAGGCAAGGCAGGAGGCTCGCATCGCCAGGTGGGAGGAGAAGGAGGCCCAGCGCGCCTTGAAGAAAAGGCGCAGACGGCAGGAGGAGGAGCAACGGGAGGCCAATGGCCGGGCCTTCTGGGAGGAGCAACGGAAGCGGGACCAGCGGGAGAGGCTGGCGGCGTGGAATGCGGCCCGGAATGCGGCTGCACCGGCACCGCCTCCACCGCCGATGGAGTAGGGGGTTAGGGTTTAGGGGCTAGCCCAGGGTTTAGGCGGGGCGCCTATTCCGCCCCTTCTATATTATTGTACCTTTTTATTTTTATTGTAATGTTATCGATCCCCCCTATCTAATATAAGTAATGTTATCTGTGTTTTATTGTAATATTATTGCGCCTATTCCATCCCTTGTTTCATTGTAATCTGTGTTTTATTGTATTGTCATTTGTCAAAACACCCAAAACAACAAGTGTATAAAACAAAAGACACAAAAACAAGTTCATATAATACTCGTGCAATATTTATATATTTACAAGTGTATAAAACAAAAGACACAAAAACAAGTTCATATAATACTCGTGCAATATTTATATATTTACAAGTGTACAAAACAAAAGACACAAAAACAAGTTCATACAACACATGGTTCATTTTCAAATAAGACATTTACATATTTACATAAGTTAAAGGAGCGCCCAAGTTATGTTAGTTAAATGGATGTCCTTGGACTTCATTTATATATTTATTTTTGCAAAAAAAAAGATTGCAACCTGAGCACGAGTATCTGCAGATCCACACGTTCCTATTTAGATTGTAACGTGAGTACCATTTTTTTTGCCCAATCAACATATAGTTACTATTGGGCCTGGATACGTCCATTTTGGCATGGCTAAGTTATATTTGGGCCTGGCCTTTTTCAATCCTCGTCAATTGTTTTTTTACTTTTCAACCCCTCCCCCTCCCCTGCATACGGGCGCCCCCTGACGAAACTGAAGAAACACTGATTTCGAAAACAGAGCAGCTCAAAATTAGCCCGAATTTGTGTTGCATTTTATTCAAGCCAAAGACATAGACCATTACATCCATTACAAAGAATCACTCGAACACTGACTGCGCTGTCTAATGACTAACGATGAGGAGATAAACTAATCCGAGAGAAATTACACAAAAATAAAAAAAACCGGCCATCAGATTGTCCTGCTTCTTCAATTCGATGATTTGCCTTAGCTGCTTGTTCATCTTCTTTAGCTCGGCCTTCACTTCCGCATCCACCGTAGTACCAGCGGAAATGGGGTTGCCACATCCCAATTGCTCCACCACGGACGGGTTTTCGAGCTCCCGGGATGCTACCTCCACCCCAATTCGCTCGATGTACTCATCAAGCCACTCAAAATGCCCACATTTTGGCAGTTCCTGAAATCGCAGAGATGAACCCTAAATCCCAAATTCGATGAAATGCATGAAATTTCGAAAGAAAAGCGAGAAATTGGCGCTCGGAACACTCAGATCTCACCTTTCCCGGCTCGGGCTTGCTCTCACACTTCACAAATTCCCGACCAATGTTGCCGTTCTTGTCGGTGGATGTGACAAGCCGCTTCAGGGGCGCGGTACGGGGGCAATCGGGGCACCTCCTCATCGGCACCGCACCATACCGAGGCCATGAGCGGTGGGAGGAAGCAGAGCTCGACATCCCTCGCCGGCGTTGCCGCACTTGCTCGCCGGAGAAGAAAACAGAAGGGGATGAGATGCTGGAACGGTGGCGGGAGTGCTCGGGTGCGGGGACAGATCGGGGCCAACGGCTCTCTTCAACCACAGGGTGGGCCCCACGATATGAGGTGGACATCAGGTGAGTTCCGCCGTGACGTGGAGAGGCTGTGGGTCCTACTGTGCTCAGCTGATTCGAACTCGTTGACGGTCTCGTGGGGTTAAGTGGAAGTGTCGCACGGGAGCTATTTGCCACTTCAGAAGTGTCGCGTGCGAGCTATTCTTTTCAACGATGTCGTGTTCCTTCCAATTCCATGTAAAGACGTCGCATAGGAGCTATAAGCCCATATATCTTTACATGGTAGTAATTAATAACAGGCCTGGCATGGAAAATTCATTGGTGTTCGCATGTACCATGCACACACACCGTACCATATGCCCTTGCTCCGAGTCGTGCGCACTCCTCTTATTTTTGATTTCGTATACATATATAGAGCACAACATGTTTTTGCATTCTTTTTTATCGAACAAGCTTTCATATTCCATTGTAAACCCCTTCACAAACAAATTCCCACCAGGATTAACGTGACATATTTTCTTCTTGTGGTCGTGGACTACCCTTCCCTCACCGTCTGTCAATTACACCTGCAACCTCCTCTTTCACTAGCCCTGGAATCCACCATCATTACAAGCCCTAGCTTCAAGTCAGGGGCACCGTCACGCCCTAATAAGACAGCTATGCATGTACATTACTCCTTTGTCCATAGACCACTAACACCTCACTCATCACCGAAATCCACGAGACACTAGCCGTCGTTTGGTTCCCCTCCCCTCTGATATCCTTCTTTCCTCGTACTCCAACAACCATGCATCTAGACCCAAGCCCTTGCCCCTAATGTGTACTCCCTATATTTTTTGATTCCATATTCATATCTAGATCACAACATTCTTTCAAGATTCTATTGTAGACCCTAGAGCTTCTGGGAGGGTGAGCGGCATAGGTGAGGGAGGAAGAAGGGATCAAGGGAGATAATGAGAGGAACAAGTGGAGAGGAGTAAGAGATAAGGGTGAGTCGCTTGTGTGTGGGCCCACCAGAGTTGTTAAAATTAATACATGAACTTCTTAGTTTATTGTGACATAATCCATACAATTTTCATCATATTATGAGTTAAGATCAGCATTCTTAATAATTAACAGGATTGCCAACAAAGTCCTATTATTTTGGGCTTTGATATAAGCTTTGTTGTAAGCAATATGGGCCATAGTGATGGTCTCGGTTTATTTTGGCATAATAATGCACCAATAGAGATTTTACCTTATTCACAGTATCACATTGATGCCATTGTGACTGAGGTAGAAGAAAACCCATGGCTCCTCACGGCAGTTTATAGGGAACCTCGGGTTAACAAGCGGTTAAAAACATGGGATATGCTAAAATTCATACACTCGACCTCTCTATTATCCTAGATCTGTCTAGGGATTTTAACAATGTGTTGCATGGCCATGAGCACGTTGGGGTGCAAGAGAGAAGCTATGCACAAATCGCAGGGTTTTGTGACATGATAAATGTGTATGGATTGAAAGACTTGGGTTACTAAGGACTCAGCTAGACTTATGAAAAGAAGGTGGCAAGGGCTTGTATTGCCATACGAGGCTATACCGTGTGTGGCAACAACGGAATCATGCGAGCGGTTACAACTCGCAAATCTATGCGACCCAGTAGTGTCACTAGATCATTGTCATATACTTATGACTTGGGTAGAGGGTTGTCATCTCCTTCATTGGAGGGAAGAGGAGAAAGTCTTTTTCTATGAACTCACATGGGAGCTACATGATGAGATTCGGCCAGTACTCCAACATGCATGGAATCAGCTTGGGAAAGCTTCAACACTAGCTGAGCTACAAGAGAAAATCACCTCCAACTAGTTCCATATAGTTGTGGAGCTCGTCCACTTTTGGGAGTGTGCGAAGGGAAATACGTAGCTTGCGTGATGATTTGCAGAAGCTTTCGAAGGAACCATGACATGTGGGCTAATCCCATGTGAAAATGAAGATTTTTTTATTGCCTAGTTGAATTAAATATCAGAGAGGAGGTTATGTGGCAGAAGCGATCACGTGTTAAACTGTTGGCTGAAGATGATAGGAATAACAAGTTCTTTCACTTACGGGTGAGCCGTCATTAAAGGAGGAACACGATCACTCACTGATGCAGAAAAGCTTATATCCACCAGGTGGTTAGTGGCAGACAAAATTATGTCTGTCACTAGTAATTATTACCAGCATCTATACATGCATGTCACTGATAACACTATGATTAGTGACATCCACTAGAGGAAAAAGGTCCATCCGTTCGCGACCCCTCGGAGCATTAGTCCCGGTTGCGCCACCAACCGGGACTAATGCTGGCACGCGTCCCGGTTGGAGCGGGCACGGGGCCAGGGGGCATGGGTCCCGGTTGGTAAGGGGGCATGCGTCCCGGTTGGAGCCACCAACCGGGACTAAAGGTTTGGCCACAGCCACGTGGCGTGGCACGCACCTTTAGTCCCGGTTGCTGGCTTCAACCGGGACTAAAGACCCCTTGCCCTCTATAAATGCAACGCCCCAGCCCCCTCTGCCTCCACTCTGTTTTTTCGAATGGTGTAAGGTGTGAGGGTGTGTGCTAGTTTTTTCTCATGCATGCATTGAAGGTGTTTGTTGAAATGTTTGAGTGAAAAATTCCGTTGAATTTCTCATAGAACAAAAATATAGAAGGTGTCCGAGACGCACTTGAGCTTTCTCCTCTTTATTTCCCTCGATCGAGGATAGCAATCTTATCTTTTCTAGGTCATTGATACAATTCATGTGTCGGTGTGAATTGGTTATTTCACTATTTATGATGTCCTGTTTTTTGATAAACTTACTTATATGATGCAGATGAACGGTCGGGAATGGATGTACGGTGACCGGCGGGTAGCCGGGTATATCAAAGGCATGGATAAATTTATCGATGTGGCTACGGCAAACAAAGAGAATGGATTTATACGTTGTCCATGTGTTCAATGTCGGAACAACAAGGAGTAATCTTCCTCGAAAATCATTCGCGGCCACCTGATTATGAAAGGTTTCATGCCCAACTATAATTGCTGGACCAAGCACAGGGAAAGAGGGGTTATGATGGAAGATGGTGAAGAAGAAGATGATGATAACAACTATCATCATATGTTTCCTGAATACAGTGATACTGCAATGGAAGACAATGGAGAGGAAAAAGGTGAAGAACGGGCATCAGATGAGCCGGCTGATGAACTTGGTAGGGTCATTTCTGATGCAAAGCGAGACTGCGAAACAGAAAATGAGAAGTTGAAGTTAGAGGGCATGTTAGAAGATCACAAGAAAATGTTGTACCCAAATTGTGAAGATGGCAGCACAAAGCTCGGTACCACACTGGAATTGTTGCGATGGAAGGCAGAGTGTGGTCTAACTGACTCCTCATTTGAAAAGATGCTGAAAATAATGAAGCCAAAGTTTCCAAAACATAACGAACTTCCCGAGAGTACCTACGAAGCAAAGAAGACTCTCTGTCCTCTGGGATTAGATGTGCAAAAGATACATGCGTGCATTAATGACTGCACCCTCTACGGCGGTAAGGAGTATGAGAATTTAGATAAATGCCCGGTATGCAACGCGTTGCGGTATAAGATCAGACGAGATGACCCTGGTGATGTTGAGGGAGAGCCCCTCCGGAAGAGGGTTCCTGCTAAGGTTATGTGGTATGCTCCTATAATACCAAGGTTGAAACGCATGTTCAGAAACAAAGAGCATGCCAGGTTGTTGCAATGGCACAAAGAAGACCGTAAAAAAGACGGGGAGTTGAGACACCCTGCTGATGGGTCACAGTGGATAAAAATCGAGAGAGACTTCCCAGACTTTGCAGGTGACGCAAGGAACTTATGGTTTGGTCTAAGTACGGATGGCATGAATCCTTTTGGGGAGCAGAGCTGCAGTCACAGCACCTGGCCCGTGACTCTATGTATCTACAACCTGCCTCCTTGGTTGTGCATGAAGCGTAAGTTCATTACGATGCCAGTGCTCATCCAAGGCCCGGAGCAACCGGGCAACGACATTGATGTGTACCTTAGGCCATTAGTTGAAGAACTCTTACAGTTGTGGGGCAAACCAGGTGTACGTGCGTGGGATGAGAACAAACAGGAGCCATTTAATCTACGAGGGTTGTTATTCGTAACCATCAATGATTGGCCTGCTCTTAGTAACCTTTCAGGACAGACAAACAAAGGATATAAGGCATGCACCCACTGTTTAGATAAGACCGAAGGTACATATTTGCATAAATGCAAGAAGGTTGTGTACCTAGCGAATCGACGATTTCTTCCGACCAATCATCCCGTAAGAAAGAAAGGCAAGCATTTCAAAGGTGAGGCAGATCACCGGAAGAAGCCTGAACTCCCTGCTGGTGATGATGTATTTGGTATGGTCAAGGACATAGAAGTAATCTTTGGAAAGGGTCCCGGTGGTCAATCAGTTCCGAACGACGTCGCTACAGGACACGCACCCATGTGGAAGAAGAAATCTATATTTTGGGAGCTGCCATATTGGAAAGTCCTGCGTGTCCGCTCTTCAATCGACGTGATGCACGTGACGAAGAATCTCTGCGTGAACCTGCTAGGATTCCTAGGCGTGTATGGGAAGACAAAAGATACACCTGAAGCACGGGAGGACCAACAAATTATGAAAGACCCAAAGAACATGCATACAGATAACAAGACGGATAAAGGGCGTCACTTAAGTCGTGCCAGCTATGCTCTTACCAAAGCAGAGAAGGAAATCTTTTTTGAAGTCCTTTACAGTATCAAGGTGCCGTCGGGCTTCTCATCTAATATAAAGGGGATAATAAATATGGCAGAGAAAAAGTTCCAAAACCTGAAGTCTCATGACTGTCACGTGATTATGACGCAGTTGCTTCCGATTGCATTGAGGGGGCTTCTACCGGAAAATGTTCGAGTACCCATTGTGAAGCTGTGTGCATTCCTCAATGCAATATCTCAGAAGGTAATCAATCCAGATATTCTGCCAAGGTTACAGAAGGATGTGGTACAATGTCTTGTTAGTTTTGAATTGGTGTTCCCACCATCCTTCTTCAATATTATGACGCATCTCCTGGTTCATCTAGTGGAAGAGATTGCCATTCTCGGTCCGGTATTTCTGCACAATATGTTCCCCTTTGAGAGGTTCATGGGATTCTTAAAGAAATATGTTCATAACCGTGCTAGACCAGAAGGAAGCATCTCCAAGGGATATGGAACAGAGGAGGTCATTGAGTTTTGTGTTGACTTTATTCCTGACCTTAAGCCGATTGGTGTTTCTGACTCGCGGCATGAGGGAAGACTAAGTGGAAAAGGCACGCTGGGAAAGAAAGCAATGATATGTAGGGACGGGGATTCTTTCACTAAAGCACACTACACAGTTCTACATAATTCCACCTTGGCAGCTCTGTATATCGAGGAACACAAGAATATTGTACGCTCCAAAAACCCGGGGAAGCCTGAATCACGGATTACAGATGAACACATGAAGTCTTTCGGTGGTTGGATGCGGACACATCTCTTGAATGACACCACTGTTGGAGATCAGCTATACTTTTTGGCCGCGTCACCATCTTCTACTGTATTGAATTTCCAAGGGTACGAAATAAATGGGAATACATTCTACACGATCGCCCAAGATAAAAAGAGCACCAACCAAAATAGTGGTGTCCGCTTTGATGCAATAGACGAGAATGGACAAAAGGACACATATTATGGTTACATAGAGGAGATATGGGAACTAGACTATGGAGTCTCTTTTAAGGTCCCTTTGTTTCGCTGCAAATGGGTCAACCTGAATGGGGAAGGGGTAAAGATAGACCAGTTGTACGGAATGACAACGGTGGATCTCAACAATCTTGGTTATAGAGATGAACCATTCGTCCTAGCCAATGATGTGTCTCAGGTTTTCTATGTGAAGGACATGTCCTCCAGACCGAAAAAAAGAAAAAATATGCAAACGAATACATCATATGATGAGCCAAAGCGTCACATAGTTCTTTCAGGGAAAAGAAACATCGTGGGAATCGAGGACAAGACAGACATGTCAGAAGATTATAATAAGTTTGATGAAATTCCGCCCTTCACAGTGAAAACTGACCCAAGCATTCCGTTAAGTAAAGAAGATGCTCCATGGTTACGTCTGAAGCGGTCATAAGGAATGACATATGCCAAGAAGTTCATGCTCATATTATGTAACTCTAGTTCATGTCTTTCGCGGTTTGTGGCTTGACCGAAGGATATCTTTCGCGGTTTGTGGCCTTTAGTCCCGGTTTTGTAGTCTCAGTTTTTAATATTAATAAATGTCTTGAGTGTTAGTCCCATTTTGTGGCTGGACCGGGAGTGCCTCTATGACCAGTTTCTTGGAGATGCCGGAGGACTGGGCTCCGTCGGCATCTCCCTGAAACTGGTCGTAGTGGTGTCCCTGCTCTCGAAAACCATCTTGCAGCTTGTAACTTCACTAACTAGATCAATACGCCTCGGATCTAACTAATTTCACATATTAGGGAGTGCCTCTATGACCAGTTTCTCGGAGATGCCGGAGGACTGGGCTCCGTCGGCATCTCCCTGAAACTGGCCGCAGTGGTGTCCCTGCTCTCGAAAACCATCTTGCAGCTTGTAACTTCACTAACTAGATCAATACGCCTCGGAGCTAACTAATTTCACATATTAGGGAGTGCCTCTATGACCAGTTTCTCGGAGATGCCGGAGGACTGGGCTCCGTCGGCATCTCCCTGAAACTGGCCATAGTGGTGTCCCTGCTCTCTAAAACCATCTTGGAGATGCCTCAAACTGGCTGGAGGACTGGACTCACAAGGATGCATATTTATAGTACAAGCAGCTCGGCATAATGTCGACACTCACGACATAATGTCGACACTCACCCTATTATTAGTGCTGACTCATCTTTAGTCCCGGTTGGTGTCTCCAACCGGGACTAAAGGTTCATCTTTAGTCCCGGTTGGTGACACCATCCGGGACAAGGTACAAGCCGCACGACATAATGTCGACACTCACCCCTATTATTAGTGTTGTCTGGCCCACTCTGCCGCAATCCCTTCAGTCGCGGTTGGTTTCACCAACCGAGACTAAATATGAACCCTCTCTTTATATAGGCATTTCCCTCTATTTATTAGGTAACACTTAAGACATTTATTAATATTAAAAACCGGGACAAATCGGGACTAGCTAACACTCAGGCCTAAAGCCGCCCCCTTTAGTCATAATCATGCCTAGTCCTATAGTACGCAGCTTCACGGTCTTCATCGTCGTCGTCATCATCATCGTCATCGTCACCTGCCACTCCGGGGATCCTCAGCCCATCCATGGCATATACCAGGGGCCATTCCAGCCTCGGATTCACGGCGGGTGGGAGAGGGGTCTCCTGGAAGACGATGCCGCTACCGCCGGGACAGTGTGGGGCCTGTGGCGGGTGGACTCGTGGGCACCGTAGGCGAGGATGGTCTCCCCCGGCGATGTAGCGCATCACTTCGATGATAGTACGGTTCTCCCACCACAGACGACGGCCGACTTCGTTGTGGTTCACCGGTGGCGGGCCAGCACCCTCGTACCTGGCGAGCTCCCTTTCCCGCCTATTAGCGAAGAAGGCATTCCAGGTGTCATAGTTGTCGGGATCCCACTGGGGATCCATCCGCTGCTCCGGCGTGAGCTCGTGGTAGAAGTGGTTTGTGATGGCCGCCTGGCGTGCGGAACCTTGAGGGACAGGAGGGAGAGGAACCCCTCCAGCGCTCAGCATCCAGCCGGCGGGCGGCCGGTACCCCGGTGGACAAGGGTAGTTGGAGGCGCACAGCGCCTCGGTCTCCTCGAGGGTCAGAATGGCCCAGTAGGCGTTGTCCATTGTTCTAAGAGAGGAAGGTGTGGATGTGTGGATAGCCATGACACGATCACCCTAAATATAGAGGGAAAGGGCGGGAAAACTTGGCGTGAAGCTTTGGGAAATGGCGGGAAATATTTTTAGTCCCGGTTAGTGACTACATCCGGGACTAAAAGCTCTAGTAGAAAGGAAAGGGCGGGAAAACTTGGCGGGAAGAGGTGGGAAATGGCGGAAAATATTTTTAGTCCTGGTTTGTGACTACTTCCGGGACTAAATGTGTGCCGAACAATGATCATGTTTCGAAAAAACCTTCACAAAATGACCTATCATGTTCGAGGTTTCATGGCTTTCGGTCCAAATGACCGATGTTATGTGCTGAATCACGGCATAGTTTGTGATGTTGTGCCCATATTATGCATGTGTGTGGACATTGGTATGGAGAACAATGTTGCAGGAGGAAGTTTTCCTTTTTGTCGCACGGAAAAGCCCTTTTCCATTTTCCGAGCGCAAAAAACGGGTCGTTTTGTGAAGTAACCACCAAAATGCCGTTTCAGAATGCTACCGTCCTATTTTCCTAAAATACTAGACCACCTTACATGGACTATATCCCAACCGGTACATCTCAAACCTTTTCGTCCATCCCGGGTAAAAAGGACAAATGTCTGTCGAATCGGCAGGAAGTGGGTCCGGTTTGTTAAAATTTGGATGAATCTAGACACTATTTAGTATATAAATTCATTCAAAATTTAAAAAACCTAAGAAATCTATTCTTGGACGGAGGGAGTACATGGTATTAATTATTTATACGTATGAGATATATATCTTTTCATGGTAGTAATTAATAACAGGCCTGGCATGGAAAATTCATTGGTGTTCGCATGTACCATGCACACACACCGTACCGTATGCCCTTGCTCCGAGTCGTGCGCACTCCTCTTATTTTTGATTTCGTATACATATATAGAGCACAACATGTTTTTGCATTCTTTTTTATCGAACAAGCTTTCATATTCCATTGTAAACCCCTTCACAAACCAATTCCCACCAGGATTAACGTGACATATTTTCTTCTTGTGGTCGTGGACTACCCTTCCCTCACCGTCTGTCAATTACACCTGCAACCTCCTCTTTCACTAGCCCTGGAATCCACCATCATTACAAGCCCTAGCTTCAAGTCAGGGACACCGTCACGCCCTAATAAGACAGCTATGCATGTACATTACTCCTTTGTCCATAGACCACTAACGCCTCACTCATCACCGAAATCCACGAGACACTAGCCGTCGTTTGGTTCCCCTCCCCTCTGATATCCTTCTTTCCTCGTACTCCAACAACCATGCATCTAGACCCAAGCCCTTGCCCCTAATGTGTACTCCCTATATTTTTTGATTCCATATTCATATCTAGATCACAACATTCTTTCAAGATTCTATTGTAGACCCTAGAGCTTCTGGGAGGGTGAGCGGCATAGGTGAGGGAGGAAGAAGGGATCAAGGGAGATAATGAGAGGAACAAGTGGAGAGGAGTAAGAGATAAGGGTGAGTCGCTTGTGTGTGGGCCCACCAGAGTTGTTAAAATTAATACATGAACTTCTTAGTTTATTGTGACATAATCCATACAATTTTCATCATATTATGAGTTAAGATCAGCATTCTTAATAATTAACAGGATTGCCAACAAAGTCCTATTATTTTGGGCTTTGATATAAGCTTTGTTGTAAGCAATATGGGCCATAGTGATGGTCTCGGTTTATTTTGGCATAATAATGCACCAATAGAGATTTTACCTTATTCACAGTATCACATTGATGCCATTGTGACTGAGGTAGAAGAAAACCCATGGCTCCTCACGGCAGTTTATAGGGAACCTCGGGTTAACAAGCGGTTAAAAACATGGGATATGCTAAAATTCATACACTCGACCTCTCTATTATCCTAGATCTGTCTAGGGATTTTAACAATGTGTTGCATGGCCATGAGCACGTTGGGGTGCAAGAGAGAAGCTATGCACAAATCGCAGGGTTTTGTGACATGATAAATGTGTATGGATTGAAAGACTTGGGTTACTAAGGACTCAGCTAGACTTATGAAAAGAAGGTGGCAAGGGCTTGTATTGCCATACGAGGCTATACCGTGTGTGGCAACAACGGAATCATGCGAGCGGTTACAACTCGCAAATCTATGCGACCCAGTAGTGTCACTAGATCATTGTCATATACTTATGACTTGGGTAGAGGGTTGTCATCTCCTTCATTGGAGGGAAGAGGAGAAAGTCTTTTTCTATGAACTCACATGGGAGCTACATGATGAGTTTCGGCCAGTACTCCAACATGCATGGAATCAGCTTGGGAAAGCTTCAACACTAGCTGAGCTACAAGAGAAAATCACCTCCAACCAGTTCCATATAGTTGTGGAGCTCGTCCACTTTTGGGAGTGTGCGAAGGGAAATACGTAGATTGCGTGATGATTTGCAGAAGCTTTCGGAGGAACCATGACATGTGGGCTAATCCCATGTGAAAATGAAGATTTTTTTATTGCCTAGTTGAATTAAATATCAGAGAGGAGGTTATGCGGCAGAAGCGATCACGTGTGCAACTGTTGGCTGAAGATGATAGGAATAACAAGTTCATTCACTTACGGGTGAGCCGTCATTAAAGGAGGAACACGATCACTCACTGATGCAGAAAAGCTTATATCCACCAGGTGGTTAGTGGCAGACAAAATTATGTCTGTCACTAGTAATTATTACCAGCATCTATACATGCATGTCACTAATAACACTATGATTAGTGACATCCACTAGAGGAAAAAGGGCCATCCGTTCGCGACCCCTCGGAGCATTAGTCCCGGTTGCGCCACCAACCGGGACTAATGCTGGCACGCGTCCCGGTTGGAGCGGGCACGGGGCCAGGGGCATGGGTCCCGGTTGGTAAGGGGGCATGCGTCCCGGTTGGAGCCACCAACCGGGACTAAAGGTTTGGCCACAGCCACGTGGCGTGGCACGCACCTTTAGTCCCGGTTGCTGGCTTCAACCGGGACTAAAGACCCCTTGCCCTCTATAAATGCAACGCCCCAGCCCCCTCTGCCTCCACTCTGTTTTTTCGAATGGTGTAAGGTGTGAGGGTGTGTGCTAGTTTTTTCTCATGCATGCATTGAAGGTGTTTGTTGAAATGTTTGAGTGAAAAATTCCGTTGAATTTGTCATAGAACAAAAATATAGAAGGTGTCCGAGACGCACTTGAGCTTTCTCCTCTTTATTTCCCTCGATCGAGGTTAGCAATCTTATCTTTTCTAGGTCATTGATACAATTCATGTGTCGGTGTGAATTGGTTATTTCACTATTTATGATGTCCTGTTTTTTGATAAACTTACTTATATGATGCAGATGAACGGTCGGGAATGGATGTACGGTGACCGGCGGGTAGCCGGGTATATCAAAGGCGTGGATAAATTTATCGATGTGGCTACGGCAAACAAAGAGAATGGATTTATACGTTGTCCATGTGTTCAATGTCGGAACAACAAGGAGTACTCTTCCTCGAAAATCATTCGCGGCCACCTGATTATGAAAGGTTTCATGCCCAACTATAATTGCTGGACCAAGCACGGGGAAAGAGGGGTTATGATGGAAGATGGTGAAGAAGAAGATGATGATAACAACTATCATCATATGTTTCCTGAATACAGTGATACTGCAATGGAAGACAATGGAGAGGAAAAAGGTGAAGAACGGGCATCAGATGAGCCGGCTGATGAACTTGGTAGGGTCATTTCTGATGCAAAGCGAGACTGTGAAACGGAAAATGAGAAGTTGAAGTTAGAGGGCATGTTAGAAGATCACAAGAAATTGTTGTACCCAAATTGTGAAGATGGCAGCACAAAGCTCGGTACCACACTGGAATTGTTGCGATGGAAGGCAGAGTGTGGTCTAACTGACTCCTCATTTGAAAAGATGCTGAAAATAATGAAGCCGAAGTTTCCAAAACATAACGAACTTCCCGAGAGTACCTACGAAGCAAAGAAGACTCTCTGTCCTCTGGGATTAGATGTGCAAAAGATACATGCATGCATTAATGACTGCATCCTCTACCGCGGTAAGGAGTATGAGAATTTAGATAAATGCCCGGTATGCAACGCGTTGCGGTATAAGATCAGACGAGATGACCCTGGTGATGTTGAGGGAGAGCCCCTCCGGAAGAGGGTTCCTGCTAAGGTTATGTGGTATGCTCCTATAATACCAAGGTTGAAATGCATGTTCAGAAACAAAGAGCATGCCAGGTTGTTGCGATGGCACAAAGAAGACCGTAAGAAAGACGGGGAGTTGAGACACCCTGCTGATGGGTCACAGTGGAGAAAAATCGAGAGAGACTTCCCAGACTTTGCAGGTGACGCAAGGAACTTATGGTTTGGTCTAAGTACGGATGGCATGAATCCTTTTGGGGAGCAGAGCTGCATTCACAACACCTGGCCCGTGACTCTATGTATCTACAACCTGCCTCCTTGGTTGTGCATGAAGCATAAGTTCATTATGATGCCAGTGCTCATCCAAGGCCCGAAGCAACCGGGCAACGACATTGATGTGTACCTTAGGCCATTAGTTGAAGAACTCTTACAGTTGTGGGGCAAACCAGGTGTACGTGCGTGGGATGAGAACAAACAGGAGCCATTTAATCTACGAGGGTTGTTATTCGTAACCATCAATGATTGGCCTGCTCTTAGTAACCTTTCAGGACAGACAAACAAAGGATATAAGGCATGCACCCACTGTTTAGATAAGACCGAAGGTACATATTTGCATAAATACAAGAAGGTTGTGTACCTAGCGAATCGACGATTTCTTCCGACCAATCATCCCGTAAGAAAGAAAGGCAAGCATTTCAAAGGTGAGGCAGATCACCGGAAGAAGCCTGAACTCCCTGCTGGTGATGATGTATTTGGTATGGTCAAGGACATAGAAGTAATCTTTGGAAAGGGTCCCGGCGGTCAATCAGTTCCGAACGACGTCGCTACAGGACACGCACCCATGTGGAAGAAGAAATCTATATTTTGGGAGCTGCCATATTGGAAAGTCCTGCGTGTCCGCTCTTCAATCGACGTGATGCACGTGACGAAGAATCTCTGCGTGAACCTGCTAGGATTCCTAGACGTGTATGGGAAGACAAAAGATACACCTGAAGCACGGGAGGACCAACAAATTATGAAAGACCCAAAGAACATGCATACAGATAACAAGACGGATAAAGGGCGTCACTTAAGTCGTGCCAGCTATGCTCTTACCAAAGCAGAGAAGGAAATATTTTTTGAAGTCCTTTACAGTATCAAGGTGCCGTCGGGCTTCTCATCTAATATAAAGGGGATAATAAATATGGCAGAGAAAAAGTTCCAAAACCTGAAGTCTCATGACTGTCACGTGATTATGACGCAGTTGCTTCCGATTGCATTGAGGGGGCTTCTACCGGAAAATGTTCGAGTACCCATTGTGAAGCTGTGTGCATTCCTCAATGCAATATCTCAGAAGGTAATCAATCCAGATATTCTGCCAAGGTTACAGAAGGATGTGGTACAATGTCTTGTTAGTTTTGAATTAGTGTTCCCACCATCCTTCTTCAATATTATGACGCATCTCCTGGTTCATCTAGTGGAAGAGATTGCCATTCTCGGTCCGGTATTTCTGCACAATATGTTCCCCTTTGAGAGGTTCATGGGAGCCTTAAATAAATATGTTCATAACCGTGCTAGACCAGAAGGAAGCATATCCAAGGGATATGGAACAGAGGAGGTCATTGAGTTTTGTGTTGACTTTATTCCTGACCTTAAGCCGATTGGTGTTTCTGACTCGCGGCATGAGGGAAGACTAAGTGGAAAAGGCACGCTGGGAAAGAAAGCAATGATATGTAGGGACGGGGATTCTTTCACTAAAGCACACTACACAGTTCTACATAATTCCACCTTGGCAGCTCCGTATATCGAGGAACACAAGAATATTGTACGCTCCAAAAACCCGGGGAAGCCTGAATCAGGGATTACAGGTGAACACATGAAGTCTTTCGGTGGTTGGATGCGGACACATCTCTTGAATGACACCACTGTTGGAGATCAGCTATACTTGTTGGCCGCGTCACCATCTTCTACTGTATTGAATTTCCAAGGGTACGAAATAAATGGGAATACATTCTACACGATCGCCCAAGATAAAAAGAGCACCAACCAAAATAGTGGTGTCCGCTTTGATGCAATAGACGAGAATGGACAAAAGTACACATATTATGGTTACATAGAGGAGATATGGGAACTAGACTATGGAGTCTCTTTTAAGGTCCCTTTGTTTCGCTGCAAATGGGTCAACCTGAATGGGGAAGGGGTAAAGATAGACCAGTTGTACGGAATGACAACAGTGGATCTCAACAATCTTGGTTATAGAGATGAACCATTCGTCCTAGCCAATGATGTGTCTCAGGTTTTCTATGTGAAGGACATGTCCTCCAGACCGAAAAAAGAAAAAATATGCAAACGAATACATCATATGATGAGCCAAAGCGTCACATAGTTATTTCAGGGAAAAGAAACATCGTGGGAATCGAGGACAAGACAGACATGTCAGAAGATTATAATAAGTTTGATGAAATTCCGCCCTTCACAGTGAAAACTGACCCAAGCATTCCGTTAAGTAAAGAAGATGCTCCATGGTTACGTCTGAAGCGGTCATAAGGAATGACATATGCCAAGAAGTTCATGCTCATATTATGTAACTCTAGTTCATGTCTTTCGCGGTTTGTGGCTTGACCGAAGGATATCTTTCGCGGTTTGTGGCCTTTAGTCCCGGTTTTGTAGTCTCGGTTTTTAATATTAATAAATGTCTTGAGTGTTAGTCCCATTTTGTGGCTGGACCGGGAGTGCCTCTATGACCAGTTTCTTGGAGATGCCGGAGGACTGGGCTCCGTCGGCATCTCCCTGAAACTGGTCGTAGTGGTGTCCCTGCTCTCGAAAACCATCTTGCAGCTTGTAACTTCACTAACTAGATCAATACGCCTCGGAGCTAACTAATTTCACATATTAGGGAGTGCCTCTATGACCAGTTTCTCGGAGATGCCGGAGGACTGGGCTCCGTCGGCATCTCCCTGAAACTGGCTGCAGTGGTGTCCCTGCTCTCGAAAACCATCTTGCAGCTTGTAACTTCACTAACTAGATCAATACGCCTCGGAGCTAACTAATTTCACATATTAGGGAGTGCCTCTATGACCAGTTTCTCGGAGATGCCGGAGGACTGGGCTCCGTCGGCATCTCCCTGAAACTGGCCGTAGTGGTGTCCCTGCTCTCTAAAACCATCTTGGAGATGCCTCAAACTGGCTGGAGGACTGGACTCACAAGGATGCATATTTATAGTACAAGCAGCTCGGCATAATGTCGACACTCATGACATAATGTCGACACTCACCCCTATTATTAGTGCTGACTCATCTTTAGTCCCGGTTGGTGTCTCCAACCGGGACTAAAGGTTCATCTTTAGTCCCGGTTGGTGACACCATCCGGGACAAGGTACAAGCCGCACAACATAATGTCGACACTCACCCCTATTATTAGTGTTGTCTGGCCCACTCTGCCGCAATCCCTTTAGTCGCGGTTGGTTTCTCCAACCGAGACTAAATATGAACCCTCTCTTTATATAGGCATTTCCCTCTATTTATTAGGTAACACTTAAGACATTTATTAATATTAAAAACCGGGACAAATCGGGACTAGCTAACACTCAGGCCTAAAGCCGCCCCCTTTAGTCATAATCATGCCTAGTCCTATAGTACGCAGCTTCAGGGTCTTCATCGTCGTCGTCATCATCATCGTCATCGTCACCTGCCACTCCGGGGATCCTCAGCCCATCCATGGCATATACCAGGGGCCATTCCAGCCTCGGATTCACGGCGGGTGGGAGAGGGGTCTCCTGGAAGACGATGCCGCTACCGCCGGGACAGTGTGGGGCCTGTGGCGGGTGGACTCGTGGGCACCGTAGGCGAGGATGGTCTCCCCGGCGATGTAGCGCATCACTTCGATGATAGTACGGTTCTCCCACCACAGACGACGGCCGACTTCGTTGTGGTTCACCGGTGGCGGGCCATCACCCTCGTACCTGGCGAGCTCCCTTTCCCGCCTATTAGCGAAGAAGGCATTCCAGGTGTCATAGTTGTCGGGATCCCACTGGGGATCCATCCGCTGCTCCGGCGTGAGCTCGTGGTAGAAGTGGTTTGTGATGGCCGCCTGGCGTGCGGAACCTTGAGGGACAGGAGGGAGAGGAACCCCTCCAGCACTCAGCATCCAGCCGGCGGGCGGCCGGTACCCCGGTGGACAAGGGTAGTTGGAGGCGCACAACGCCTCGGTCTCCTCGAGGGTCAGAATGGCCCAGTAGGCGTTGTCCATTGTTCTAAGAGAGGAAGGTGTGGATGTGTGGATAGCCATGACACGATCACCCTAAATATAGAGGTAAAGGGCGGGAAAACTTGGCGTGAAGCTTTGGGAAATGCCGGGAAATATCTTTAGTCCCGGTTAGTGACTACATCCGGGACTAAAAGCTCTAGTAGAAAGGAAAGGGCAGGAAAACTTGGCGGGAAGAGGTGGGAAATGGCGGAAAATATTTTTAGTCCCGGTTTGTGACTACATCCGGGACTAAATGTGTGCCGAACAATGATCATGTTTCGAAAAAACCTTCACAAAATGACCTATCATGTTCGAGGTTTCATGGCTTTCGGTCCAAATGACCGATGTTATGTGCTGAATCACGGCATAGTTTGTGATGTTGTTCCCATATTATGCATGTGTGTGGACATTGGTATGGAGAACAATGTTGCAGGAGGAAGTTTTCCTTTTTGTCGCACGGAAAAGCCCTTTTCCATTTTCCGAGCGCAAAAAACGGGTCGTTTTGTGAAGTAACCACCAAAATGCCGTTTCAGAATGCTACCGTCCTATTTTCCTAAAATACTAGACCACCTTACAAGGACTATATCCCAACCGGTACATCTCAAACCTTTTCGTCCATCCCGGGTAAAAAGGACAAATGTCTGCCGAATCGGCAGGAAGTGGGTCCGGTTTGTACTACAGGTACATGATCTACCGCCCGTGATTTTTTGAAAAAATCATTTTTAGACTCGCAATATGTGGTTTCTTTAGAGATCCAATGCAAGTTCTAACAATGCCCGTCCCCTATCTTCATTCACACCGGTTCGACCATAGTTAGAAATTCAGATAATTCAAAACGGGCATAATAAATTCAAAAAAAATCCGAACAATGAAAATCCTTCGCGTGGTGTCATATTATGTTACATAGTTGAAAGGAAAAATACCAGACTTGGTATATTGTTCATGTTTCGAAAAAACCTTCACAAAATGACCTATCATGTTCAAGGTTTCATGGCTTTCGGTCCAAATGACCGATGTTATGTGCTGAATCACGGCATAGTTTGTGCTGTTGTGCCCATATTATGCATGTGTGTGTACATTGGTATCGAGAACAATGTTGCAGGAGGAAGTTTTCCTTTTTGTCGCACGGAAAAGCCCTTTTCCATTTTCCGAGCGCAAAAAACGGGTCGTTTTGTGAAGTAACCACCAAAATGCCGTTTCAGAATGCTACCGTCCTATTTTCCTAAAATACTAGACCACCTTACATGGACTATATCCCAACCGGTACATCTCAAACCTTTTCGTCCATCCCGGGTAAAAAGGACAAATGTCTGCCGAATCGGCAGGAAGTGGGTCCGGTTTGTACTACAGGTACATGATCTATCGCCCGTGATTTTTTGAAAAAATCATTTTTAGACTCGCAATATGTGGTTTCTTCAGAGATCCAATGCAAGTTCTAACAATGCCCGTCCCCTATCTTCATGCACACCGGTTCGACCATAGTTAGAAATTCAGATAATTCAAAACGGGCATAATAAATTCAAAAAAAATCCGAACAATGAAAATCCTTCGCGTGGTGTCATATTATGTTACATAGTTGAAAGGAAAAATACCAGACTTGGTATATTGATCATGTTTCGAAAAAACCTTCACAAAATGACCTATCATGTTCGAGGTTTCATGGCTTTCGGTCCAAATGACCGATGTTATGTGCTGAATCACGGCATAGTTTGTGATGTTGTGCCCATATTATGCATGTGTGTGGACATTGGTATGGAGAACAATGTTGCAGGAGGAAGATTTCCTTTTTGTCGCACGGAAAAGCCCTTTTCCATTTTCCGAGCGCAAAAAACGGGTCGTTTTGTGAAGTAACCACCAAAATGCCGTTTCAGAATGCTACCGTCCTATTTTCCTAAAATACTAGACCACCTTACATGGACTATATCCCAACCGGTACATCTCAAACCTTTTCGTCCATCCCGGGTAAAAAGGACAAATGTCTGCCGAATCGGTAGGAAGTGGGTCCGGTTTGTACTACAGGTACATGATCTATCGCCCGTGATTTTTCTAAATTCCAAATTGATATTAAAAAAATATAAGTTAATTCATTTTTAATTGTAAATGGTTCATATTTTAAATGGTTACATTAATTATTTTTTAAAACAGAAAATGTTTTTGAATTATTTATTTAAATCCAAACACTTTTTATGTTTAAAATTTTTCTAAATTCCAAATTAATATTCAAAAATATAAGTTAATTCATTTTAAAAGGTTACATTAATTATTTTTTAAATATAGAATATGTTTTTGAATTATTTATTCAAATCCATACACTTCTTATGTTTAAAGTATTTCTAAATTCCAAATTGATATTAAAAAAATATAAGTTAATTCATTTTTAATTGTAAATGGTTCATATTTTAAATGGTTACATTAATTATTTTTTAAAACAGAAAATGTTTTTGAATTATTTATTTAAATCCAAACACTTTTTATGTTTAAAATTTTTCTAAATTCCAAATTAATATTCAAAAATATAAGTTAATTCATTTTAAAAGGTTACATTAATTATTTTTTAAATATAGAATATGTTTTTGAATTATTTATTCAAATCCATACAATTCTTATGTTTAAAGTTTTTATAAATTCCAAATTGATATTAAAAAAATATATGTTAATTCATTTTTAATTGTAAATGGTTCATATTTTAAATGGTTACATTAATTATTTTTTAAAACAGAAAATGGTTTTGAATTATTTATTCAAATCCAAACACTTTTTATGTTTAAAGTTTTTCTAAATTCCAAATTAATTATCATTTAAAAAACAATACAAATTTAAACCCTAAAATAAAAAATAAGGCGGGAACAGAGAGAAAATACCTGAAATTTTTTGAAAACAGGGGAATATGTCCCGGTTGGAGCCAGCAACCGGGACTAAAGAGCCCCTGCGCGCCAACCCTTGGTCTGCTGAAAATATTGGAGTATAGGTCCCGGTTGGTGGCTCCAACCGGGACGTATAACCCTTTAGTCCCGGTTGGAGCCACCAACCGGGACAAAAGGCCCTTCGTTTATAACTGGCTCGCCTCCTCTTCTTCTTCCCCATCTCACTTCTCTGCTTCATCGACGCGCGCACAGGAGACGCCGCCCCATGACGCCGGCAGGCTGCCCGAGCTCCGCCGCCTTGCTGACCCTGCCACGAGCTCCGCCTCGTTTCCCTCTATCTCCCCGCAAAAGGAATCGAAGAGAGGCATCGACAACCGTCGCCATCGACGCCATCCTTCCGCCGGTGAGACCTATCCTTCCTCCGCCCTACTTTGGCCACCAAGATCTCATACAGGACCTAGCGCACCCCATTGATGCCCTGTGTTGCTTGCTCGAGCCCCAGATACTCGACATCGTCTTCGTCTGCAAGCGCCGCCCGCAAGCGCAACTCCGGCGAGGAATCTAGGACGAACAGGAGCACCCCTTCCTCAACCGCGACCACCACTGAGCCCACCTCGACCACCGCAACCACTCGTAATAGTCCATGTTCCCCTTACCCCTCTGGAATCGCCGGAGCACCACCCTCCCGACGCGTCGCCGCCGCGCGTAGTGAGCAGCACTGCCGCCCGTCGTGGTGACGTGGTGCCCGCGTGGCCCCGGTCCCACCTGCCAGCCTCAGAGGCTAGGTGCCTCTGCGGTGCAGGTTAGAAGTGGCCTGGTCCAGGTCCACCCGTCAAGCCCTGGTCTAGGTCCCACCTGCCTGTGTGGAGGCTGAGGTGGCCATGGGCCCCTCTGTCAGCCACTGTGGCTAGCAGTGGGCTCGGTTTAAAAATGTTTTTTGTTTTGTTTAAATTTAGAAATGGTTTAATTAAATCCAGAAATTGATATAATATTGTAAATTCAATAATTAATTATTTATAACTTAGAAAAATACAAATAATATATCAAAATGTTCAGAAAAATGAGATCTAACTATTTAACCTATAATCATGCATTGTTCAACAACTTTCAAGACAAGTTTAATTAGAAAACAAAATCAACCCCTCTCATATACTCCGGAGTTTCACCGAGTTAGGGTTTTCACCCCTCGGAACCCCGTTTAAATTGCCGAGCATGTCTTTGGGTTACTTTTTAATACAAATTAACTTGTTATATCATCATCCTTGTTTGATCATTGCATCGATGCCATGTGTTGATTGTTCCCCTCTCTTTCTGGCGCCCCGGTGTAAAAACTATTTGCCTTTTTTTTAATTCCAGAAAATGATTTAAACTTGTAAATTCAATAACTTATTGTTTATAAGTCAGAAAAATATGAATAATATATCAAAATGTTCAGAAAAATGAAACCTAGCTATCTAAGCTATAATCATGCATTGTTCAACAACTTAAATTACAAGTTTAATTAGAAGAACAAATCCACCCCTCTCATGTGTTCCGGAGTTTCTCCGAGTTAGGGTTTTCACCCCTCGGAACCCCGATTAAATCGTCGAGCATTTCTTAGGGTTACATTCCAATGCAAATTAACTTGTCATATCATCATACTTGCTTGAGCATTGCATCGATGCCATGGGTTCGACGATGTGCCTATCTACTACACGGTTTCCCTTTCTCTTCATTTTTATTATTGTGTATGTATATATTAGGGTTTCTCTGAATTAGGGCTTATATCTCTCAACACCGTACTTAACTTTCTCCTTTAGCCGCTTTGACTTATTTGTTTTTCCACCTATGCAGAAAATATGGACCCACACGTCAGAGACGAAGAAAAGGAAGAGTTGATCGAAGGTGTGATCCGTGGGGAAGATAATTTAGACGTATCAACGTTTCTGAACAACTCCGGTGAGGGTGATCCTCTTTTTACCGGAGTAGACAACTTGTTTGAGGTTGAAGGTGTTGCCTTCCGCGAGGGAGAAGGCGATGCCTTGTGTAATCGAGAAGACGACCGCTCCGGCAAGGTGCATGTAATATAAATCAATTCATTAATTAATCATCTGCTATCTATATAGAAATAGTAACGACGATCTTTCTTCTTTTAGCCCTCCAGATCGAAGGAATCTACTGAAAAGAGCAGACGAGGCCCAACCAAAAAGTTGCAAGACCATGAGAGGTTCAGGATCGAAGATGTCGCTGTAGACGGCAGACCGACAGCTCCCGAAGTTGTCGCAACCAAATTTGTGGCACAATGCGGAGTAATCGTTAGGGACTTAATCCCGATCACCATTAGAAATTGGAATAGGCCTGCTAATGCGGATGAAGAGGGAACATGTTTATTTGTCCCTAACCACGCCAAAGATTTACTGTGGAAGAGGCTCATGGTTAATTTCAAACTACCGAAGATAGAGCTGGATCCAAATGCGGAGGATCCAGTTGAGGACGCCTTACAACATGGGAGAGCCATGGAGGCTAAGGTCAGGGAGTGGGCTTTGAAGAAGATGGCCTAGTGTTTCACCAACTAGAAGAAAAGATTGCACCTTGACTATGTCGTGAAAAAGAAGACTCCCGATTTCAAGAATATTCAGTTTGAGAAGATAAAACCATTCTGGGATGAGTTTGTGGAATACAAGAAATCATAAAAAGCTAAGAAAATGTCTGAAACGAATAAGCTGAATGCTGCTAAGAAGAAGTATCACCATACTATGGGGCAAGGTGGCTACAAGGTTGGCATTCCTAAGTGGAAGAAACTTGAGCAGGAACTGCGTGATAAAAATATCACCCCAGAGACAGACGATTGGGTAGAACGTGCAAGGAATTGGTTTTACGGGCATGGGGGCACGTTGGACTCGGATGGGAGGTGTATATATAACATACGACATAAAGAAGACCCCTTGCCAATCGAGAGGATGAGAAAAGCAGTAAAGGCTGTTAAAGATGGGGACTTCATTCCCGATAGAGAGAAGGATGAGCTCACACTCGCCCTTGGAAATAAGGAACATGATGGACGAACACGAGGCACAATAGGCTCCCAATCATGGAGGACTGGGTTTCCCGAAGAGAGGAAGAAATATCCTGATAGAAGCCGTCAGAGGAGTAAGGACAGGGCGGCAGTTGAAGCAGAAAGTCAGAAAGAGCGAATGCGTTTAATTGAAGAACGATTAAAGCAACAACAAGATGAAATTAACACACTTAAAGAGCAAAGTACTACCGGCGCCCCATCTCAGCAGCACACTGCATTCGATGCTACCGGCCTATCGAATAATCGAAAAAGCAGTGTGGCTTCCACCGAGGTCCCGGGTGATGACAATGGCGATGACGATGATGCACCGACGATGGCTCCTGTTGGCTACCCAGTGGATGATATCACAGAGATGACACACTGCGAGCTACATGTCAAAGTTGTGAACATATCAATGAAGGTGGCGGTCGGCTATGCCTTACCAATTGGACCCACACCAACTTACCACTGTCGTCCGGTTCCAGAGGGCTACGCTGTTGTCGGCGTGGATGAAATCATGCCCACCTTTGAGGTTTTGGATCTTCACTACCCTGCTGGTGAAGGGGATGTGACTGTGCTGGGTGACGCAAAAAACGTCACCATTCTATGGCCGAAGGATTGTATCGTGCTTCGAAATCACACGCCAAGGCCATCTTCGCCGCCGCCTCACCCGTCTCCAGCGAGGTCGTCGCCGCCGCGGCAGCCGTCTTCGTCGCCTCACCCGGCTCCGTCGCCTCACCAATCTCCGGTGCAGCCATCGCCGCGGGAGCCATCGCCGGCGCCTCAGGATAAAAAGCGTAAGCGTACCGCTACTGTGCGTCGTAAGCGATCGCCGAAACGTAAACAAGAGACTCTTCCAAAAGTACCAACGGTTCCTCCCAAGAGAGCTTATGACTGTACTGAAGAGGAGACTGCGGCGATCGTTGATGCGGAAACGACAGCGTTTTTCGCTAAGCTGAGGCGGCCGAAAGAGCCAGAGTTCCCCAGCACCAAAGAAGAAAAAGCCAAAGTGTTGAAAATGCTAAAGACTCTTCATCAACCCGAGCCAAAGCTGTCATCAGACTATGAGCGTTCTATTCTCAAGTCACATGCAGCACAAAAAGCCTCGAAGAGCAGTACTGATGCAAGCGGGAAATCTGTTGCCCAGCTCGGAGAACAAGCAAAACAGACTTGCGCCCCTCTCAAGGTGATTTCTCAAACCAATGTGGGGTCGAGCAAATATGGGGCCGAAGAGCAGTATGATCCAGAGGTAGTTGCACAATACGGAGAAGCTGCCGCTGCTCAAGGTATGAGTATTGCCCAGTACTTATCCCAGTTAGAGTTCTTCCCCGTGAGTGAAGTAGCATACCAATACCAGTACGGAAAACCTCTCGTCAAACCTGAGGAGGTAAACAATCTTCCAACAAAAATGCGAAGATTGCATAACTGGTACATGCATGCCACAAGGGCCGGGGCTAACTGGATAGTGCTGAGGGTTACAAAAAAGCATCATGGGAAAGATAAGGATGACATGATATCCATTGAATTTGATGAACTATTTCAATTATTCAATCAAGACGCCTTGGACAAAATCGATCATGAGTGCCTATTGTCTGTAAGTACTAATTCTGTAATTAATTTAGTCTCCATCTATAATATTTTGTTTATTGCATGTATATAATCATACTTTAATATGCAGAATAAAGATTCTCGAATGCAGCAGAGGACAAATCTATGACATTGGCTTCATTGACCCATATTGGGTTCATGAAGCTAATCTCAAAATAAGCCCCCAGGATAAAAAGGATAATATAGTACACGCGTTAAGGTTTCAAGAAACCAAAAGGGAAATACTATTTCCTTACAACTTCCAGTGAGTGTTATTGTCTTGTATACACTTTCTATTTCGCTTACTCGATGTTAAGTATATAATTGATTAGTTCTGCATTCGCAGGTACCACTATATTCTGTTAATCATTCAACTTGACAAAGGGCGTGTACTAGTCATGGACTCGAAACATAAACCCCTTGAGATGTGGAAGGACATGCAGATACTTCTCCAGCGGTAATTCTAATCATTACGACACTATATCGGCAACGTTCGTGAATTTTATGATATCAAGTACTTAATAACTTATTTTATTCGTTTTCTACGCCGGGCAGCGCTTGGAAACGGTTCACCAAGAAGGCTAGGGGTGTTTAGAAAGAGGAGCTTACATTTCAACCACTAGATGTAAGCACCACTAGCTATATCCGCGCATCTCTTTGATTCTAGTTTTGATACAGTTATTATCATGCTTGATTATTATTTTGATTGAACTCTATTGTCGTAAAGTGCCTGACGCAGGGACCAGGTAACAATCTATGTGGATACTATGTATGCGAGTTCATCCGGCAGACGTGCGATGAGAAGGGCAGAAATTTAGAGAAACTCCACGTACGTAAACAATTTCTATATTTTTTAATTACAATCAAATTGTGTTTAGTTTCATATTCATATAGGCTGACTCCTTTTTTAAATCAGATCGAACGTCTACGGGACGGTCTTCTGCCAAAGGATCGCATACGAGCAATACAGGAGGAATTGGCGGGATTCTTGGATGCAGAAGTCCTAAACACACAAGGGGAATACTACTCGGCTGTGTATAGACAATAGGAATTGTAAAAATAGCAACTTTCAAGAAATTGGCCGGTAGCATCGAATAGCAACTTTTGTATGTAGTGCATGAACTCGATCCGTGTATTGAATGTAAAATGTTGTCATGATGATCTTGTGTAATATAAGGTTCCTTCATTGATAAGTGCAAAACACTAAATAAACAATAAAACAACCTAAATGAATTCTCTGCCGCGGCACAAAAAGTGGCGAAAATGCTGCCGCGGCAACAAAATGTGCCAAAATGAATTCTCTGCCGCGGCAGAGAAATGGGCCAAATCTCTGCCGCGGCAGCAGGTTATTAGTCCCGGTTCGTGTTACGAACCGGGACTAATGCTCCACACCCCCTCGCGCTCTGATGTCGCCACGTGTGCCCCATTTGTCCCGGTTGGTGGGGCAACCGGGACTAATGGTTAGAGCTTTAGTCCCGATTGCCCCGTCCCGGTTGGGCAACCGGGACTAATGGCCCTTACCAACCGGGACGCATGGGCCCTTTTCTACCAGTGATCTTCAAAATGCGCCTGTCACTAGTATTATGAGTCTGTTTTCCTCCTAGCAAGTGCATCTTTTTTGTTAGTCTGTTTGGATGATTCATGTACTTAATTGATTGTTTCATGCCCTGTAATAGTCACTACTGTTCTAGTACAACTTTTAGCCGATGTAACTGATGCATCTATGCTAGTAATTTGAGCAATGGTTATTCGGTTAATTAGGGGAAATCATGTAGATAGTAGTTACATAAAGATGGAAAATTATATGGAAAAGAGAGAACACTCAGCAAATTAGAAGCTACAAGATAGACTCCCGGTGAAACCAATCCTAGGTAGTTAGGTGCAAGCGCAGGCATGCCCGACAAGGAATCGATTTGCTAGCTTGGTGCCAAATTTAAAATTTACATCTTTTTACCCTTGAGCATGCTTTCAGGTTTGTAGTTGGGAGAGGTCCAATCAATGCAGATCTTCTATTTTCTGAGGGAAGTTGATGGAGATCTGGAACACCAGTTAAACAAGCTTCATATGATTCAGCTGCAGCATTTCTATAATTCATTCAGATGTTTTCATGGATTATGTTGATTAAGTTTGCTATGTAAAGGTTTCTATGCCAAATTTTTGTTGATGATAGATTGCAAGTTGTTATATGTGCAAATATTATGTTATATCGGTTATGTGAACGCATCATTGGTACAACATCTTACTATATTGGCCTATCTAAAATATTTGTGGAAAATGCATTAAATTTTATTATTACATTTTATTGTGCTAGTATTTGGAATATTTTTCAAAAAACCATTTAATTTTTTTATCGTCAAAATTCAAACTAGTGACAGGCATGATAATGGGTCCGTCACTACAAAACCCCGTAGGGCTACCACTTTTGGTCGCAACTAGTGACATGTATCTCTTTTGACTGTCACTAGTATGTACATATGATGACCCACAAGTATAGGGGATCGCAACAGCCTTCGCGGATAGTATTACCCAATTTATTGATTCGACACCAGGGGAGCCAAAGAATACTTGCAAGCCTTAACAACTGAGTTCTCAATTCAGCTGCACCTGAAAATAGTTCTTGCTCACAGAAGTTTATCAGTAGCAACAGTTTGATAGTAGCAACAGCAACAACAACAGTGAAACAGGAACAATAGTAACAGTAACGGTAACAGTAGGATTCGAGTGCGGTAGGCATAGGGATGGATGGACGGGTGTTGCGTGGACGAGTCTAAACATGTATCTTCAAGATCTAGGGCATTGCAGATAAATAATAACAAGCATCCAAGTACTAAACAATCCTAGACATGTTCTCCAAATATAGTCATACGTGCTCGCAATGAGAACTTGCACAACATCTTCTGTCCAGCCAGCCCATGGCAGCGGGGCCTCTAGGGAACTATTGGCAATTAAGGTGATCCTTTTAATAGAGCACCAGAGCAAAGCATTGACACTCCCTGAACACATGTGATCCTCACACCACAGCCATCCCCTCCGGTTGTCCCAATTATTGTCACTTTGGAGCCTTTGGATCCGGACAATGATATGTGTACACAACTTGCAGATAAGATCACAAACAATACTATCATAATGATTCAATAATAAGTTCAGATCTGAGATCATGGCACTCGGGCCCTAGTGACAAGCATTAAGCACAATAAGTAGCAACAAAGTCAAATAGCACCAATAGAGATACTAGGCACTATGCCCTAACAGATCTTATTCGATTACATGATATAACTCATCCAATCCCTATCATCCCCAAGCCTACAGTGGGGGATTACTCACTCATGGATGAGGGAAACATCGGTGGTTGATGGAGATGCGTTGGTGATGACGATGACGATGATCCTCTCCAAATTCCCCGTCCCGGAGCTGGTTTCTGGAAAACTATCGAACCCCCCTCGGTTTTTAGGTCGAAAGGCAACTTATAGGCGCAGAGGGGGGCCGAGGAGCTGCCTGGGGTGGCCACACCACCACCTGGCGCGGGGTCAAGTGGGACCGCGCCTAGGGTGGGTCTCGGCCCCCTAGGCCTCCCATCCATCTATTCTTCTGGCTCCGTGGATCTTCTGGTGAAATATATTTTTTGGCACATTTTCTGGGATTTTTCCTGATAGTTCATTTTCTTCACAAAATCAAGACACCAAGGTAATTCTACTGAAAACAGCGTCAATCCGTGTTAGTTGTATCCAAATCACACAAGTTGTTCACTGAAAACAGCACCTATCTGCAAACCCTAGCGTCTCTGTCACTGGCGAGCCTCGGCGTTCCTGACCTCCTCTCGCCCAGATAAGAACCCTAGGAGATTCGCCTCGTCATGCTGGTCCTTCTCCTCGAAGGAATCGTCCCCGCGTGGTTCCTGCCGAAGACGCCGTCCATTTCCCCTCCGCCTCTGGAAGTTGTTCACCGTCGACCATGTCGCCGTCTCCAAGCTTCCCCGAGCTTGCTAACCATCCCTACACCATCAGGGTGAGCTCGTCGTACTCCTGCACCCCTTAAATCCTTCTATCTTGCCATCATTTGTCATTCCGCTGTGAACCTCTGACCGCCGTCGTGTTTGCTCGCCGTGGAGCACGTTTCGGCGACCAAACAGGGGCGGCGCTACCACTGCTAGGTTCACCGTCACGCCCTCTCTCTGTAAGCCCAAGCACAACCCCGTGCACGCACCCGATTCACGGATCTAACCATGATCTGAGGATGATCCAGGAATGATGTCAGTGTGACATCACGCTGATGTCATATTTCTAGTTTTCTTTTATCATTTTAGAAATTGTGATCAGGTTTCTGTAATAAATAAAAACCAATAGAAATGACATGGCAAGGGTCCCACCAGTTAGTGACTGGGGGTGAGAATCGACCTAGTGAGAAAAACCTTTCGCCCCACGCTGACTTCAGCATTACATCATAACTATTTAATTTATTAATTTTAAAAATTAAATAAAATGATTCAATCTTATAAAATCAATAACTTTTGTTTTGTAATTCAGAAAAATATGTTTAATATATGAAAATTTTCAGAAAAATAAAATCTACATCTTAAAATTATTATCAAATACTATTATGATGATTATTTAAATAAATATTATTTAATAAAGGTTTTATAAGTAATAAAACTTTGATAATTCATATTTTAATTATGGTAAATGTTAAAAATATAAATAAAATACCAAAAATCTTAGAAAAATAAGAATTATAATTTAAAACTATAGTCATGCATTATTATTCCACTTATTTAAATAATTGTTATTTATTAAGTCTTTATAAAGTAATAAGTATTATAAAAATCATATCTTATTATTTTTAAATCACAAAAATAAGTGTAATATACCAAAATGATCACAAAAATAATACCTATATGTTAAAAATATAATATTCCACTTTTGTGTTAAATAAAAAGTTAAACACTTTAATAACTTGAATTTAAACCTATTTCTTTAGTGAATAATTCATATAATGTTAAATAAATTTGTTAATATTCCTAAAATTTCCAATTTAGGTCTAATAATTAATACTAGTCCTAAGTATTTATATTATAAAGTCAAATTGGTCCAACACATTTTAAATACAATCTTATTGAATTATCCTTCAACCAGATATGTAGTTTATTTTCTAAAAAGATATTTATTAAGTATAAGTTCTTCAAGAATAACATGAAATTAAATAAAACCTTTTTACTTACTTCAACCCCAAGTTTTAAACAAATGAAAACACTATAGTGAATCCTTAATATTATTTCCTTATTTATAAACTATAACCACTCATTTATAAAAGCATAAATACTTCTATTCCATTATAATGTTAGGAAACCACTACTCAAATAGAAGTAATTCCATTCTTAAATAACTTTAAGGTCATATTATAAGATGAGCAAATATAATCTCTTAAGCATTACACTTTCAAACCATCTATGTCTTTAAAGTGAACTTTAGTCTATAATACTTTAAATACTATTCTAAAAGACTTTGTTATGTGTTTTATAGTTAACTTTGGTATGTTATAATTAAATTATAAAGCATCTTAATACCAAACTAGCCAAGTTCAAAACCAAGATAGATAAGTCTCAAATACTATTAATATCATTATTCAAATAAAGCAATTTCTTACTTAAAAACTATAACTAGTAAGAACACCTAATAAGGTTAACTTAAAGTTCAAATACTTCTTCTTAGCTAAATAAGATTTTCTTCAAAATTTATTCTTTTAAGAATACAATATAAAACAAGACATAAGCATTCCTCTAAAGGCTCTAAATGATGATCAAACCTGGTATACACAGTCTTTAGGAACCTTCCACACTTATATGTTCTATTATGGTATGCTACTTGTTATGTTCACATATTGTTTCACACACTCCCAAGCCTTAACAAGAAGCATAAGTGTGAAGCTTATCTAAAAGTACAATACATTCTTAAGAAACCATTTATAGTTCCAAACCCTAGATCCACGCTATCCCCGGGATTCGAGTTCGAGAAATTACATTACATTACTTAGGCATAATAGAATTTTGCCTCTTTAAACATTAGTCCTTACCGGACCAATGATGTTGATTTCAGATATTGGATCTTATATTATCTTGAAGGCCGTGAGTGCATAATTTTGCAATCACAAAAGGCAAGTTCACACTTGCTCATGTCCTTTGATTATTTTTTGTAAAGTATTTTGCAAATCCAGTGTTGTCATCCCCTGCATTTGAAAAAGGTCATAAAACACTATTTTCATAATAAATGATTATAGGTTATTTACCATGAGGTAATAACCTACTATGAAAGTTCCGGTGGTAAAGGAACATATTATCTAGGACTTAACAACCAATGTCGCCAGTGATTCTTGTGTCGTATATAACGCATTAACCATGAGATTTGGAATGGGACGGAGAAGTCAGCTGTATCCTTTTCCTCTCATATGGAGGCAAGACGACCTTAACGTGACGTTGTGATTCCTTGTACGGATCCAACATATGGGTGGGCACCCTTACGTCCCACACTTTTGGTGTCTAGATTATCTATGGATGGTGTTTAGTGGATGGACCATTTAATATGGCACATGCCAGGGCAACACCAGGTCATAGATTCTTCGGGAACTCATCAGGGTTTTAGCCTGCCCGAAAGGGGGCTTAACGAAGGTGAGCCAGCCCCGAAGGATCGTGCAGACATATGAGGTCACGGAGAGGGCAGTGATTGGCTTGGTTCTTATTCTAGGACTCATTCCAAGGAAGTATGAACGGGTTCGCGGCCCGGATGTGCAACAAAGATAAGATCTCTCATGGGTAAAGTAACGCACCTCCGCAGAGTGTAAGAACTGTAACTTGTTACTCCCTGTTCCGGGAAGGAGCTGCGAACGCTTCGGGAAAGTAACTCCATGAAAGTTCTGGTAAACCCGTGAAGCCTGACGGGCATAGCTTTTCAGAATAAAAGCAACCTTTGAAGAAATGTTTACGAAAAATTGCATTGCCTACGACCTATGGTCTGTGGCTGTAGATATAGTGCATCAAACACTCCTTTTCTAGTGAACTTGTTGAGTACGCTCGTACTCAATGTATCTTCTTAACCCTTGCTAGGTTCTAAAGCCAGTACAGACGATGTCTACATCAACTTCTACTTGAAGAAGTCCTCATCAACAGCTCAAGTCTTCAATGAAGTCAAGAAAGTCAACATATACATCAACTCAAGAGGAGACGAAGCTACTAATTAGTTAGGAATATAATCTCTAGCCATAGAACCCATTCCTATAGTGTATTGCAATAGAAGCAATGCCAAACCAATAGTTTCGATACTAATCTTATTAGTATAATAGTTTTTGAGTTGTTTATTCCTGATTATTCTTTGTAAGAAGTTTCTTTCTCTCTCTTTAACCTAGAGTGTTCTTTGGATCTTGTGTAAAGAGTTGAGTTGTAACATATAGTCATGTCTTGGACCTGCTGTGTTTCTGTTGTACCACTCTGGGGATGTAATACTAGTGAACGGTGTTTCATTGGTGTTATGTCAATGAATATAGCATACTACATCATGCAGTGGTATGTTGGGTCACCGCACATAATGATTCAATAATAAGTTTAGATCTGAGATCATGGCACTCGGGCCCTAGTGACAAGAATTAAGCACAACAAGTTGCAACAAAGTCAAATATCACCAATAGAGATACTAGGCACTATGCCCTAACAGATCTTATTCGATCACATGATAGAACTCATCCAATCCCTACTATCCCCAAGCCTACAGCGGGGTATTACTCACTCATGGATGAGGGAAACATCGGTGGTTGATGGAGATGCGTTGGTGATGACGATGGCGATGATCCTCTCCAAATTCCCCATCCTTGCAGGGTGCCAGAACGGAGTTTCTGGATCCGAATCTTGGTTTCTGGTGGCGGCGGTGGAGCGGAACTCTTTCTGAAAAACTATCGAACCCCCCTTGGTTTTAGGTCGAAAGGCAACTTATAGGCGCAGAGGGAGGCCGAGGAGCTGCCTGGGGTGGCCAGACCCCCACCAGGCGCGGGGTCAGGTGGGCCCGCGCCTGGGGTGGGTCTGGGCCCCCCAGGCCTCCCCTCCGTCTCTTCTTCTGGCTCCGTGGATCTTCTGGTGAAATATAATTTTTGGCATATTTTCCGGGATTTTTCCTGATAGTTCATTTTCTGCACAAAAATTAGACACCAAGGTAATTCTGCTGAAAACGGCGTCAGCCCATGTTAGTTGTATCCAAATCACATAAGTTTAGAGAAGAAACAATAGAAAAGTGTTCGAGAAAGTAGATACGTTTTGGACGTATCAACATACTAGTGACATGCAAGTGTATCTGTCACTAGTAACCTCATACCAGTGACTAGTTATCAGTGACAAGCGCTTTGCTTGTCACTAATGGGCCTTTTGCGCCTGTCACTAATAGCTTATTTTGAAGTAGTGACTAACCTCCATAAACCTGATAGTGAGATGACAGTGTATCAAAGTGAGATGGCTTGTGCTACTAATGAGTTTTACGGTGAGTTGTATAGGTCAGACATGATGAAAGATATGAATGTGGTGCTATATATGGTGCATGTTCATGTCACTAATCATATGAATGATGGCCTAATCGTAGAGATCATTCGCAAATAGGTCAAGGACGCTCTCTTTTAGATGTTCCCGATGACACCAAATCACGTGGATAAGAATTAGTTTGGACTCTAAGCAAAAAGTTATGTAGTGAGGGTGATTTCCCCACAAGGATAACTTAGGGTTTAATATCAAAACTATTGGCAAAATAGTAGAACTATTTCCCTCTCCTCTTCTTGCAATCTGCAAAACAAGATAATTTTCCTTGTGTGGTTGGCAAGCACAAGGTTTGATATTAGAATTGAAAACTAAAACAAATAACAAAATAAAATAAAATAAAATAAATTATGCAAGCAATGAAAGTAAATTAATCTATATGCAAAGCTAAAACTATATGCAATGGTAATGGTAGTGTTGTTTTGGGTTTTGGATGGTAAACGCAAGTAAAAGTGTATTTTATTCTTCAATTAAATAATGCGGGTAGTAAAAGAGCTTGCAAATATCATAAATCTTGATTAATCGGGGTTTTGAGGTTCACTTGTCTACTATCTCATGAACATGGTAGATCAAAAACAGTCTTATAGATATCATAAATCTTAATAAAACTTTCATGTATTAGAACATAATCATAACTCATATACATAAGTGGGTGATGCATCCTGGTAACATCAGTCTAGTGCCGCACCTAGTCCTTGCTAGGGCATTCAGAGTTATTAAGATAAATAAACCAAAATATTACGCTATGTGACATCATAGTTGTTCTCTACAGAATATCTTACCTCTATTGTACTCCCCTTACTATCATCAAGTGGCATGTCACATAGTTCAGATAAACTCTATTCTAACCTTTGTACCTTTACCGATCTTTGAAGTCTTGGGGGTATCTAACAGGTTCTAGGATCGAGGCAAAAGACAACATACAAACATACATGTAGATAGATTACTTCCGAAATACAACATTTTACTGAATATTCTTGAGAGATAGATATCAAATAGTCTTACAATGCCACTAATCGCGAAGGAATCAGGACTACAAGTAGAGGAATATGGCTATGCGGTTGAAATGGAGTGTACATGAGATGACATCATTGGCGATAGTGTGACGACCTGGTGAAGATGATGGTAGGTGATTGATGACCCACAAATATAGGGGTTCGCAACAGTCTTCAAGGGTAGTATTACCCAATTTATTGATTCGACACAAGGGGATCCAAAGAATACTTATAAGCCTTAACAACTGAGTTGTCAATTCAGTTGTACCTGCAAATAGTCTTGCTCATAGTATTTTATCAGTAGCAACAGTTTTGTAGTAGCAATAGCAAAGTAATAGCAGCAGTAAAACAAAGGCAGTAGTAACAATAGTAGCAAACAGTACGATATGAGTACGGTAGACATAGGGATGGATGGACGGACGTTGCATGGGCGAGACTATTCATATAACTTCAATATCCAGGGAAATTGCAGATAAATAAGATAAAGCATCCAAGTACTAAACACTCATAGGCATGTGTTCCACATATAGTCATACGTGCTCGTAATGGGAACTTGCACAACCTCTTTTGTCCTACCAGCCCATTGTAGCGAGGCCTCAAGGGAATCTACTGGCAATTAAGGTACTCCTTTTAATAGAGCACCGGAGCAAAGCATTAACACTCCGTGAACACATGTGATCCTCATATCACAGCCATCCCCTCCGGCTGTCCCAATTTCTGTCACTTCGGGGCCTTTGGATCCGGACAATGATATGTGTACACAACTTGCAGATAAGATCACAAACAATACTATCATCATGAATCAATAATAAGTTCAGATCTGAGATCATGGCAGTCAGGCCCTAGTGACAAGCATTAAGCATAACAAGTTGCAACAAAGTCAAATAGCACTAATAGAGATACTAGGCACCATGCCCAAACAATCTTATTCGATTACATGATTGAACTCATCCAATACCTACCATCCCCATAGCCTATAGCGGGGTATTACTCACTCATGGATGGGGGAAACATGGATGGTTGATGGACAGGCGTTGGTGATGATGATGGAGATGATCCCCTCCAAATTCCCCGTCCCGACAGGGTGTCAGAACGGAGTTTCTGGTTCCGAATCGCGATTTCTGGTGGTGGCGGCGCAGCAGAACTCTTTCTGAAAAAACGTCGACCCCCCCACAGTTTTTAGGTCAACAGGCTTCTTATAGGCAAAGAGGGAGGCCGAGGGGGTGCCCGAGGTGGCTACACCCCTCCCAGGCACGGCCTGGGCTAGCCCGCGCGGCCAGGGGGTATGGGCCCCTCGTGGACCTCCTCCGTCTCGTCTTCTGGCTCCGTGAGTCTTCTAGTGAAATAGGATTTTTTGGCATATTTTCCAGGATTTTTCCTGATAGTTGATTTTCTGCACAAAAAATAGACACCAAGGTAATTCTGCTGAAAACAGCGTCAGTCCGTGTTAGTTGTATCCAAATCACACAAGTTTAGAGGAGAAACAATAGCAAAAGTGTTCGGAAAGTAGATACCGGTAAGTTCTTGTCATAGTAAATACATGTGTATCATAGAGAACCGCCAATGAGGTACCCCTTGCACATGATACATGAGCTATCCCATAGCAAAATGACAAGGCAAGCAGGCAATGATCATCTCAGCAATCTTCTTATTTACCATGGGAAAATGGTGCTTTTTCTCTCTTTCCTCTTTTCTCATCTTTTTTTATTTTTCTCAATATATATATCTTTTTTATAAGAAGAATGCTTCATAGACTGCTCACTATGGTTGTGCTGCAAGTTTCCACCATGATTAGGCATGGCTTAGGCTAGCGGCCCAGGCGTTTCTCTAACACATATACATAACTCCATGGACTTACAAGCTCCCATTTTATTTCACACCGACGACATCCGTAAACAAAAGAGCATGATATCAACTGGGTATATATTTACAGGTGTTGAAAGTGTTCTCCGTGACAGCACGATTCTGCTAACTCCCATCCTATAATTTGCAAGCATATAACTTTCATGGGAAGTCACAATGGTTCAGGTTTATTAAGTGCAAGAAATAAAGTGTGCCATCAAGTTCGTGAGAGCTTTATTAACTAAGTTTCTCATAGCAAGCAACATTTTATTTGGAAGAAAACAAGGCATAATAAATATGCACGGAATAGCAAAATGATGCTAATAGGTAGATATGGTGGACACTTTTGACAATATTGGTTTTGGGGAGTTGGAAGCACGAGTAGAGATCATACTCAGTGCAAGTGAAGGCTAGCAATAGAAAGGGAGCGACAAACGAGAGAGCAATAACTTTCATAATCATGCTTGCAAAAAAAGGACTAATTATGGCATAAAAGTGATATAAGAACTCCGAGGCAAAATAAATATCGAGGCTTAACTAACTTTGGTTCAGTCATATGCATGCGTGAGCATGTGCCAAGTCGATTCAAATGAAACATTCAGAGGAGGATACCACAATGTCATACCAAGTTATGAATAGAACAATGCAAGCAAACATTCATATGACATGCTACAAACTATTAGCAAGCTGGAGCTTATCATAAGAGAGCAAAAACTACTAACCATCTATAAATAACATACACATTACATGAACAGACTAAGCATTCCCACAATGATGAGTATATGTACAAAAATGAAAACAAATAGAGTTCATTACCAGCCTCTTACCACCCCTCAAGTTGTCATTACTCTTCATTATTGCTCTTTACTTGTGTGGCTTGAATAATAACATGAAACCAAACTCCACTAAGAACCTCTGAACCCTGCAAAGAACTTCACAAAACCAAAGAAGAACAACAAATATTTTTGGTTTTTTTGATTTTTAAAGCAAGCACTAAAAGCAAAAAAACAAACAAAGCAAAATATTTTTAGATTTTTTCTTAAGGCAAACCAAAGCTAAAAAACAATGAAACAAACCAAGAGAAACAACGAAAATATTTTTGGTATTTTTGTGTTTTGGGAAAGCAGAAACAAAAACCAAAAAGAAAGCGAAACATGGATATACAAAGTACCGACTAAACATGATATATAGATGAGTGTGATGTCGATATACCTCCCCCCAAGCTTAGGCTTTTGGCCTAAGTAGGGCTCAATAGAGCGGGTAGTAACCCCAAGCTGGTGGATCATCGTAGGAATGATCATAATCAGGCCCTCGCGATGAACAAGAAGACGCGCTCCAATCATAGGAGGGCTGGTGGTATGAATACTCCCCCATGTTGGAGGGCTGAATCGAATCATCTTCGGCATCCTCTCCAACATTCTCCTCTTGCTGGGAGAGCTCCACCACATATGTGTCAAGTTCTTCCTCCGTGAGTGACCATCCTTGCATGTTATCAAAGTTAAACAAAGCAGGTGCAGGCAAAGAGACTACGTTCTTAGACCTACCCCTTCTCCAACCACGCTTGATAAAGGTTATTTCATACGATAAATCACTCAAAGTATCCTAAGAGGAAACAAACTTATGCTGAACCATGGAATTGAGATCAAGTCTCTCTATGGGGAACTGAAAATCTGAATGATGAGGCTCTAAACCATGGAAATCTAGCAACCGAGAGGCAATGAGACCTCCAAAAATTCCACCTTTCTCGCGGTTAGTAGCAAGATGGAAAGCAATCAAATCATCCAAGTTATAAGTTCTATACCTATTCAAAGCAGTTGAGATAAAAGCTAGATCAAATGAAGATATTTTTTAGCAGTATTTCTAACAAGAACAGACTTGTTAGTGTAATAGGCAAAATATCTAATAGATGGGAACTGAATGTTCTGAATTTTTCCACTTTCCTTTGAGAAGTCACAACCTTGGTAAATTTCAGCATATAAATCCATGAGTGGCTTAGGCCTTTCTCTAATCTTCTCACATGAACCCCACTGTGGCACTCTAATAGCTGCACAAAAATCAACAAAAGGAAGGTTGACAGCTATATTGTATATTTTATAGTGGACCATGGGAATAGAAAAGGACCAAATAAACCGAAAGTCCTACACCACAGACATGGTTAGCTTAACATATTGATATGGTTCTTCTCCAACAAAATGTTCCATCCTTGCATTAGTAATTATAGTTTGGAAATCCTGAAAGATCCCCGCAGCTCTCATAAATTCAGGGCATGGATATATGGAAGAGAAAACTTCCTCCGCACGATGGACTTTCATTGGCTCAAGTACCATCAAATCATGTTGATTCAGTTGATATTCACTCATCTTATTTTCTCAAAAATTTTAGATAAACATCAAACCAAGTGATTTCCAAGTTGATAAATGATGAGGAACTACTATAGGAACATGCTAGAGGGCTAAACATGCATCAAAATGAAATATCTAAGCATATAACAAGCATGAAAGTTCACACAACATGTCACCTACAGTAGCAAAATACTCAAGATACAATCTACCGATCAAAAATCTAATTGGACAAGCGGAGGAGGCACATACCAGAGAGCAATCCCTCCAAAAATCAGCAGCAAAGATGGGATGAGCAAGGAGATCGAAAATCGGGAGCAATAACAGCAAGAACTCGAGCTTGAGAAAGTTTTCCGGTGTTTTTCGGGAGAGAGAAAGAAGTGGCTGGGAGGAGGCACTTTGGAGGGCCACGGGTGGGTCCCACCCAGGCCAGGCGCGCCCTAGGGCTGGCCGCGCCACCAGGGAGTGCTGGCCTGGTGAGCCCCCTGGGCCAAACCAGGTGTCCCTCTGCCCCTTTTTTCAAGGAAAAATTTAATATGAATTTTCTGAAATTTTTCGGGAAACTTTATTTTTTTCTCGCAAAAAAAGATTTTTGAAAGACACAAAAACAAAAACAAAAACTACATAAGTTCGAAGACACTCTAAAAAGCAAACAACTAGCAAAACTAAAACTAACAAGAGGAAGAGCAAAGATTGGAAAGGAGAAAAATAAAGGTGAGCAAGTATAACCATTGTGAAAGCATTGTTTTGTTCATTAAAATCCCTTTGTTAACAAGGTTGATCAAGGGTGACTTCTTTTGGGCTTATGCTTATGCATAAGCTTGCTTATAGATTCCGGTGGGGAGAAACTGCAGTGGGCAGAAGCTTGTAGAAACTCTCGGGATACTTCTTTTGGGCTTGTGTTGTTCTGGCTTATTTGCTGCGATGAGGTGTGAGATGTCCGTTATGCCCCTAGACTTGATCTAGCCACTTAATAAAACAATATATAGTATACACACACTATTTTTTAGTAAAAAAGAGCTAGAAGTAAAATAACTTCTAAAGCTATCATTCCTTCAGCGATAGATCTTTGGTCCACACTATTCAGCAGTAACGCTGATTGCAACTCTGAACTACTTTAGCTAAACTGACCTGACAAAATCAGTGCGGTGCTACATAAAGAATTGTCTTCCATAAAGAGTTTAGAAAATGAACTGAAGATTTGAAGATGAAAAGGCTAGCTCGTTCAGGAGCTTTGGCTCACTTGCGCTACCACAGCAAATGCATGCAGCAAGTGACTGCCACCCTTCAGGCCTTCACCATCCATCTACACCCCAGTCTCCACCATTCTTTTCCAACACGAATCATGCCTGGGAGCATTGGGAGGAGCAGGCCGATCGGGGCAGAGATGGGCCAGGCGGGTGGGATCCGACCGTGGCCTGGGATCATCGGGAGGAGAGGGTCGGGGGAGAAATCGGGAGTGGAGGGTGGGATCCGGCCGCGGGCTACCGAGATCTGGAGGTGGCGGTGCTGGGAGAGCTGCGGTGGTGGGGGTGGCTGGGCTGTGGGTGAGCGGCGGCGCACCATGTGCGAGCGGAGCGAGGGAGGATCGCGGGGCGAGGCAGGTCGGGAACGGTTTGACCTTTTTTTTTTCGTTTCGGTCGTTTCCTCGGCGGTGGCATTCTGAGCGTAATAATTGAAAACGATATGTCTGTTTTCGGGGAACGTCTGTTTCCGGGGAACGGTTCGCGTCCGATCGGAGAAGCTCAGGAAACTGCTCTCCACCAGTTTCTCCCCACTGTGTGTAAATGGGCTTCTGGGGGTTTCTCGGTGGGGAAAAACTGGAGACTTCTTTTCTGCTTATGCGGTGGGGAACCTAGAAGCCTTGTTAGAAGCCCAAAAGAAGTCACCCCAAGTCTTGTTGCCAAAACAATCTTATATGAAACAAAGATTTGCATTTCACAAAATGATTATGTTACCTGAAACTTGATAGCAGTAGTCCCAATCATAATAGTTTCAAAACATTCTTGTGGAATGGGACAATATATTTCTCCAACTTTGATGCGCTCAATATTTTCAATGGAATTCAGGCAATAGCTTTTATCAATCTTCTTGGGGAAATAGAAAGTATGCTCTTTGTCATTAATATTTAAAGTTACTTTTCCTTGATTACAATTGATGACAGCACCTGCAGTATTAAGAAAGGGTCTCCCAAGAATAATAGACATATTATCATCTTCAGGCATCTCAAGCACAATAAAATAAGTTAAAACCAAGCAATTATGAGCCACTTGAATAGGAACATCCTCACATATACCAACAGGAATAGTAGTGGACTTATCAGCCATTTGCAAAGATATATCAGTTGGTATCAACTTTTCTAGCTGGAGTCTTTTGTAGAGAGAAAAAGGCATAACACTAATTCCAGCTCCCAAATCACACAAAGCAGTTCTAACATAATTATTCTTAATAGAGCAAGGAATATTTGGAATACCTGGATCACCAAGTTTCTTTAGAACCTTACCATTGAAGGAATAATCAGCAAGCAAAGTAGAAATTTACTCATTAGGAATCTTCCTTTTATTAGAGATAATATCCTTCATATACTTTGAATAAGGAGGCAACTTAATAGCATCAGTCAAAGGAATTTGCAAAAATAAAGGTTTCATCCACTCACAAAACTTATTATAGTGTTCTTCCTCCTTTAACTTGTGTTTCTTAGTAGGAAAAGCCATAGGTTTCTGCACTGAAGGTTCTCTTTCACTACCATGTTTATTAGCAATAAAATCTTTCTTAGTGTACTTAGTGTTCTTAGTATGCTTCTCAGGTTCTTCCTCAATTTCTTCCTTATCAGGAGCATCATTCTTATCATTACCACTTTCAGTTTTAGCATCAGAGATAGATATACTATTAGGATATACAGCAGGTTCAGGAGGTTCCTCAACTGTTTCATGTTTCTTTCTCTTTCTCTTATGAGGACTACCACTATTTTTAGCTTGTTGAGAATCCTGCTCAATTATTTTAGGATCTCCTTCAGGATATAAAGGATCTTGAGTGGTTGTACCACTCCTAGTTCTAATTCCATAAGCATGTTTATCTCCTGAAGCATTAACTAGCATATTTTTTTGTACCTTAGCAAGTTGATTAATTTGGGTTTGAACCATTTGGAAGTGTTTAACAAGCATTTTAACATCATTAGCAGTTCTTTCCACAATATCTTTCAACTCATTAATAGCTCTAGAGTTTTCTAATAAATGATTCTGAACTTGTTTATTAAAATTACCTTGTTTAACAATAAAAGTGTCAAGTTCCTCTAAGCATTGATCAGGAGGTTTACCATAAGGAATATCACCTTCATCAAAGTGTTGGAGAGAATGTACATCAATAGTATATGAGTGGGTAATTGGCTTACATAATTCTTCTATAGGAGGTAAATTCTTTACATCTTCAGATCTAATACCTTTCTCCTTAAGACATTTCTTAGCTTCTTTCATCATTTAATTCAATCATTCCCCTCTTCTTTGGTGTTGGTGTTGGAGTTGGTTCAAGCACAATTGGTTCAAGTGTATTAGGCTCAGGTGTAATTAGCTCAATTGAAGTCCAATCATCATAATTCTTGCTTATTTTAGCCATTAATTCTTCAGCTTCTACAGGAGTTCTTTTCCTGAAAACACAATCAGCAAAGCTATCTAGGTTTGTCCTAGAATCATCTCTTAGTCCATTATAATAAATATCAAGAAGCTCATTTTTAGGTAATGGACATCCAGGATGTGCATGAATCAAGGCACAGAACCGTGTCCATGACTCAGACAATTTCTCTTCTTCTCCCTATATGAAATCAAAAAGTTTCTGCAAAGCAGCATGTCTAGCACTGGGAGGAAAATATTTCTGAAAGAAAGTAGCAATCAAACAATCAGGGCTATCAATGGATCCAGGAGGTAATCTATTAAACCAAGCTTTAGCTTCTCCTTTTAGTGAAAAAGGGAAGATCTTAGTAACAAAGTACTTACGCATCTTAACATCATCAGAAAATAAGGCACTCATAGTGGAAAGCTCATTCATATGTGCCACAACCTTTTCATTCTCAGTACCACAAAAAGGTTCTTTCTCAACAATATTTATATATGATAAATCAAGAGAGAAATCATAATATTTATCTTTAATATCTATGGGAGAAGTTGCAAACTTAGCATCAGGAAACAGTTTAGATATAATTGTACATCTCTCAAGGAGACTCCTAATAGCACTAGAACCATGTGTGTTTTGACACTCTTCAATAAATTCATCAGTCATTTCAATATAACCATCATTAATATCATATCTCTCTCTAGACTCAGGTGAGATAACAGGTGTAATAGTGTCTTCACTAGGAGTTTCAGTGTTTTCCAATATAGTTCTAGCAATAATAGCATCTAGGAAAGGACCTAATGAACCACTTGCATCAAGCACGGTAGAAGTAACATCATGAGTATCAGAAGCCATTTTAGATTCAGAAGTAGTAGCAATGTGTGTAGCATGTGTATGTGGTGGTGGTGTAACAAGCTTACTTATAACAGATGATGAATCAAGAGCAGCAAAGGTGTTTAGAATTGTACCTCTTCTTGTAGTGAATGGTAAAATAGGAAAATTTCCATCACGATACTTTCCCATGATTAAAGAAATATAAGTGAACAATAATAGATCCAAGTGAACTTACAAATAAAGCTATGCTCCCCGAAAACGGCGTCAGAAAATAGTCTTGATGACCCACAAGTATAGGGGATCGCAATAGTCTTCGAGGGTAGTATTACCCAATTTATTGATTCGACACGGGAAGCCAAAGAATACTTATAAGCCTTAATAACTAAGTTGTCAATTCAACTGCACCTGGAAATAGTCTTGCTCACAGTAGTTTATCAGTAGCAACAGTTTTGTAGTAGCAATAGCAAAGTATCAGTAGCAGTAAAACAAAGGTAGTAGTAACAATAGTAGCAAACAGTAGGATATGAGTGCAGTAGGCATAGGGATGGATGAACGGGCGTTGCATGGGCGAGACTATTCGTATAACTTCAAGATCTAGGGCAATTGCAGATAAATAAGATAAAGCATCCAAATACTAAACACTCATAGGCATGTGTTCCATATATAGTCATACGTGCTCGCAATAAGAACTTGCACAACATCTTTTCTCCTGCCAACCCGTTGCAGCGGGGCCTCAAGGAAATCTACTGGCAATTAAGGTACTCCTTTAAAAAAAGCACCGGAGCAAAGCATTAACACTCCGTGAACACATGTGATCCTCATTAACACTCCGTGAGCACCGGAGCAAAGCAAAGAATTAACACTCCGTGAGCAAAGCAAAGCATTAACACTCCGTGAGCACCGGAGCAAAGCATTAATAGAGCACCGGAGCAAAGCATTAACATCATCCCATTCGGCTGTCCCAATTTATGTCACTTCAGGGCCTTTGGATCCGGATAATGATATGTGTACACAACTTGCAGATAAGATCACAAACAATACTATCATCATGAATCAGTAATAAGTTCAGATCTGAGATCATGGCAGTCAGACCCTAGTAACAAGCATTTAGCACAATAAGTTGCAACAAAGTCAAATAGCACTAATAGAGATACTAGGTACCATGCCCTAACAATCTTATTCGATTACATGATAGAACTCATCCAATCCCTACCATCCTCATAGCCTACAGCGGGGGATTACTCACTCATGGATGGGGGAAACATGGATGGTTGATGGAGAGGCGTTGGTGATGATGATGGCGATGATCCCCTCCAAATTCCCCATCCCGACAGGGTTCCAGAACGGAGTTTCTGGTTTCGAATCGCGGTTTTTGGTGGTGGCGACGCAGTGGAACTCTTTCTGGAAAAACATCGACCCCCCTTCCCCCGAGTTTTTAGGTCAAGAGGCTTCTTATAGGCGAAGAGAGAGGCCGAGGGGGTGCCCAAGGTGACCACACCCCTCCCAGGCGTGGCCTGGGCTGGCCCGCGTGGCCAGGGGGTGTGGGCCCCTCATGGCCCTCCTCCGTCTCGTCTTCTGGCTCTGTGAATCTTCTGGTGAAATAGGATTTTTGGCATATTTTTCGGGATTTTTTCTGATAGTTGATTTTCTGCACAAAAATTAGACACCAAGGTAATTCTGTTGAAAACAGCGGCAGTCCGTGTTAGTTGTATCCAAATCACACAGGTTTAAAGGAAAAAACAATAGAAAAAGTGTTCGGAAATGTAGATATGTTTTGGACGTATCAGTGATGTGGTGGAGCCTTTCTCTCCTCCCCCTTATATAGTATTACATACAGACGTAGGTTTTCAATGGCCTTCTGGTTCACGAATGTTGGTCTGTTTGATGACAAGGCTCTGACACACCATACAAGTAAATGGTATGATGTCTTTTACTGTGCAGTAGGTCGCTAGCTAGGCCTTCTTGTAGGTCGCTAGCTAGGCCTTCTGCTCCCCCTCTAGCTTGGCAAAATCCCCAACTCATGATTCTTCATTAATTTTCCCAGATTTCATCATTAAAGCATCCATATCTACAAGTAAATAAATAATAAAGAAGATTTCCACATCTATGTGATAATTAGTGATTAGTGGCAGGTTTAGAGGGTTAACCTCATCAAATAAATGAGTAATATTTGGTTTTAAAAAGGATAAAAATGGATGTATTTTCCATTCATCAAAGGCTAAGATTTGGCTATTTACGATGATTGACACATTGACTCATGATCAACTCAGACGGATGTGCGTTACCCTTTTGGATATCTGGTAAACGCATCGCAAGGAAATTCATGAGGACACCTTCAAAATTCCTCTCAGTACTCATTCTTTTATCAAGAGTTTGCTCGCAAATGTTCAGCAGATGGCGAAACCAAGACTGGAAAGAATATACAAGCTACGACTCCGAGACAACCCACTTGGATCCCTCCGCCATCAGGGGTGGCTGAGCTCAATGTTGATGCTGGAGTTGCAAGGAGTGGTGTGGATGGTGCAGTTAAAGAGGGTTGCTCGGTCTGATACCGCGGTGTTCCTTGGGACATCTGCAATTCTCTTTGCTAGGCTTGCTGAACATGAAGTCCTGGAAGCTTTGGCGGTCACGCAGAGTTTGCATTTGGCACAAGACTTAAACCTACCCAGGATAAAGGTGGCGAGCGACTTCATGCTTGTCGTCAAAGCATTGCAGGAACAAAATCTTGGCTGCTATAGTCACATTGTCCAAGAAATGAAGACGAGTGCAGCAGGGTTTTCTGAAGCCACATTCGTGTATGAAAGTAGATAGATCATCTAAGGAAGCGTGCGACTTAGCGTGTCTAGTGTTTTGCCTTATTGTTGGGCGATACGTTTGGTTGGTTAATCCGCAGCCGGGCATTTGTTGTATTCCCATTAACGTGTTTGTACTAGTGCTTGCAATGCAGATGAGTATGATGCACTTATTGCCAATCACACCTGACATCTTGTGCCTCGAAGCTACAATAAAAATATTATTAACTACAAATGGGTTTATCGTATCAAGAAAATTGTTGATGATACCATTGACAGAAATAAAGCACGTCTTACTGCTAAAGGATTCAAACAACGATATAGTATAGATTATGAGGATACCTTTAGTCATGTTGTTAAGGCTGCTACTATCAGACTTGTTTTCTCTATATTAGTCTAACGAGACTGGAGTTTACAAGATGTAAAGAATACGTTCTTACATGTTGTTTTGGAATAGAAGGTTTATATGAAAAAACCACGTGGTTTGAGTCTTCCATTACTCCAAACTACATTTGCAAGCTTGATAAAGCCTTATGTGGTATAAAACAGGCACCTAGAGCATGGTATTCTCATCTCAGCTCCAATCTACACTCCCTTGGTTTTATTCCATCTAAGGCCGATACCTCACTTTTTCTTTCCAAGTCAGGTATCACTATGTTTATTCTTATTTATGTTGATGACATCATAGTGATGAGTTCCTCAGATCAGGCCATTTTCAGCTCTCCTTCATAACTTAAGTTCAAAGTTTGCTCTTAAGGATCTTGGAAATCTTCACTTCTTTTTAGGACTTGAGGTTCACAGATAGTCCAATAGCTTGATTTTAAATCAGGAAAAAAATAGATTTATAAGATCGAGTTGGTATGAGCTCATGCACATCCTGTTCCACGCCACTCTCCACCACTGACACATTGTATTTGACAAATGGCTTCCCTTTTGGCTCTGAGGATATTACTCGCTACAGGAGTATTGTAGGTGCACTTCAGTATTTTACACTGACTAGACCTGATCTTTCTTTTTTAGTTAATAAGGTTTGTTAGTATCTCCATGCTCCCACAACTGCACACTGAACTGTTATCAAGAGAATTCTTAGGTACATTCATGGCACAAGAACGATCGGTCTTACTTTTCAGAAGTCCTCTTGTACCCTTCTTAGTGCCTTTTTAGATGCAGACTCAGCCAGTGATTTAGATGAAAGACGCTCCATGGGTGGCTTTGTTATATTTTTTGGTCCTAGTCTTATCTCTTGGAGTGCTAGAAAACAACCCATTGTGTCTCGCTCTAGCATAGAGGCTGAATACAAAGCACTTGCAAATGCCACTTCTAAGCTTATTTGGGTTGAATCTCTTGTTCAAGAACTTCGTGTGACACTCATGAAAATACCATGTGTATGGTGTGATAATCTTGGTGCCACCTACCTATCTGCTAACCTAGTTTTTCATGCTCATACCAAGCATATTGAGATTAATTTTTAATTTATTGAGAACGGATTGCTAGCAAGCAACTTGATGTCAGGTTCATCTCAAGCAAGGGTCGGATTGTTGATGTACTACATCATATCGTACGTATTGGTATTTCATGTCTAATATCCCTCTCGACATAGCCCCTTTTCCATGGTCGGCCCCAACGATAGGAGCACGCCGAGCTCAAATGCCACCGGCATACCTTGGTTTCACGTCGTGGAGAAGGTGAACTCAACGATTTTGGCGGTCGTTCTGCTCGGCTAGCGGGGCGGGCGACAAGAACTCATGAGCACACGAGAGGGAAGAAAGGAGGCGATACACATGGAAGCAAGCTTGGGTTGGTCCAAGATAAAATGATCTAGCAGCAACTTACATCAACGACGAGCAGGAAACCACGTCATTGGATGCAGAGAAGAGGGGCAAGGCGTCGCCGCTTGATACGTCTCAAACGTATCTATAATTTTTGATGCTCTATGCTTGTTTTATATCATTTGTCTTATGTTTTGTCTACACTTTGAAGTATTTTTATACACTTTCTGGAACTAACCTATTGACAAGATGCCACAGTGACAGTTGCCTGTTTTCTGCTGTTTTTGGTTTCAGAAAGCTAAAAAAGAATATTCTCGGAATTGGACGGGAAAAAAGCCAAAGTTCATATTTTTTCCTGAATGATACAGAAAATCAAAGACGAGATGGAGGAGGACACCAGGGTGGCCAGACCCTAGGTGGGCACGAGTCCCACCCTGGTCGCGCCCATAGGGGATGTGGGCCCCCTGGCCCTCCATCGACCTTGCCTCCTTCGCCTATAAGAAGCCCCTAACTCAGAAACCCTAAAGAATCGACCAGAAAGCCACGAAAAGTTCCGCAGCGCCACCGCCACCAAAGGGAAGATTCGGGGGACAGAAAGTCTCTGTTCTAGCACCCTGCCGGGACGGGGAAGTTCCCCTGGAGCCATATCCTTCGATCCCGGAGCCATCTCCATCGACCTCCACCACCATCTCCATCACCGTTGCTGATTCCCATGATGAGGAGGGAGTAGTTCTTCCTCGAGGCTAAGGGCTCTACCGGTAGCTATGTGTTCATCTCTCTCTCTATGCATGATTTGTTGTGGTCAGGAGCTTTGTAATAAAGTAGATCTACCTTGCTACTCAAGTGCTTTAATAGATCCCTGCTCTCCCCATGTGTGTGAAAGTGACAGTGTGCACGCCATGGTGGTACTTAGGCTAGAGTCTACATAAATACTCATCGTGCTTTAATAGATCTATGCTTTTCCCCACGTGTGTGAAAGTGACAGCATGCACACCGTGTGTGTCACCTAGGCTAGGTTACATATATATTTATCATGGGTATATTTTGAGTTGGTTGTCTCTATGAAATTATGCTGTTTGTTGGAACCATCTAGCGCTCAAGGTGACAGTGTGGGGTTATCTAGATTGGGAAAGGCGGACTTTGAGGAGTGTTTTTATAGCCCTACCATGGATTAGAGTGTCCAACCGGAGAGTAGTTAAGAGTAGTATCATGAAGAGAAGATATTTATATGAGAGAGTGTTCTCTAGTGAAAGTATGATCCCTAGGCCTTGTTTCTAAACATTTAAACACCGTTTGCTACTAGATCTGTTGCATGTTTGCTTGCTTCCTTCTTGTTGCCTTTAGTATTTACCTCACCATCAAGCTATTTTCTGGCACTGTTACCGCTTATATTTCACTATCTCTTCGCTGAACTAGTGCTCCTATACACCTGACAAGTGTATTGGGTGTGTTGGGGACACAAGAGACTTCTTGTATCTTGATTGCAGGGTTGCTTGAGAGGGATACCTTTGACCACTTCCTCCCTGAGTTCAATAAACCTCGGGTGATCCACTTAAGAAAAACTTGTTGTTGTTATACAAACCTCTGCACTTGGAGGCCCAACAACTGTCTACAAGAATATAAATGCGTAGACATCACCGCTACATAAGATGGACCCATCACGTCGCCTTGAAGTGGGTTAGGTGTGTGAACTAGAGTGATAGGGAGCTAGGCATCATATTCCATGTCCTCGATGGCCACCATCATCGTCCTATTCATGCGTCCTAGTGTTGGGGTTCGAGGGCAAAAAAAATTTCCTATGATCGAAACCCTAATGCCAGGATCTATCTATTAGTAATGCAGTAACAGGAGGGGATACAATATTCATACCTTTAAAGACCGAATGCGGTTAACGTACCACCGGGAATGTGGTTGATGAAGTCGTACCGACGCCGACCTCGAGGTCTCGATGTCCAATAGCTCCGACAAATCCTAGCGCCGAAAGAACGACACCGCCGGAGGGAGTCACACACGTACGATGTTTGATGACGACTCCCGCTTCTCTCTGATCCAGTCGAGATTGCGGAAGTAGATCGGTTTGGATCAGATCCAGAATTCCTGTAGCACGACGGTGTGCAGCAGTGGAGTTTGACCTTCACTCCTATGCAGCTCTTCAGGGAGCCACACGGGAAGGAGAGGTGGAGAGAGAGAGAGGAGAGAGGCGCATATAGGAGGAAGGAAAGCTCCCAACTCGTGCCCCTTTTGTTTGTCTCTCCTCCTCCAAGGAGGGGCTTTATATAGGGAAAAGGGGGACCCTTACCCCCCCCCCACCAAGGCAACCCTAGGGCGGCCAAGAGGGGGCAAGGAGCAGCCAACGGGATCCTAGGGCTGGCGTCTAGGGTTTCCCTAGCCGGCCACACCCTATGGTTCCAATTCGGCCCACCCACCAAACCCTAGGGCTCCCACACCCATATCAAACAAAAGGGGGTCGCCTAGGCCTAGTTGGGCTTCCCTCCGGGAGGGCTCGACAAGGTGGGTTGCCTTTTATAAATTAAATAAATCATATATTTAATATTAGTTCAATTAATTAATATTAATTATATATTACTTAATTCCCCTTCACTCCAAAACTCCTTCCAGAACCCTCCGAACACCTTTTGGACCTTCACGAAACTTTTCTGTCTCTCTCTTGTCAATACTTTTGATAATTCCGATGATTCCAAAACGATCTACGAGCTTCGTCAAACCCTTAATCATGCTACCCAACGGTTCGGGAACACTCCAGACATGGTCGAGACCCCTCTCTGACCAATGATCATCAGCTGGACCTGGATGCCCATGATGACCACCTATGCATTCCACAAAACTTGTCGTTGAACCATCAACGTTGTGTCATATTTATTTTGTATATGTGATACTTGTATTGTCCTAGGCTTTCTCAACGACATCATCATGTAGGGGTTTAACCTCGTTACCAACAATAGCTACTTTACTCGATCCGATAAGTGATATTCCCATGACCTAATCACACTGCACGGCTTATGGATATAACTTATCCTAGTGGGCTCAGAGTATCTTTCGTCACGCGGATGGACAAATCCCGCTCTTGACGCATATGCCTCTACCTGCTCCTCCAAATACCCAATGACACCCTTATGATCACCGTTCCACCGAGTGACGTTAGATGCCATTAAAGTATTCTCGGGAGACAGTGACTAGATATGGTCTCACGGTCTAAGGAACACGTCACTACGTGTTCTAATCATCGCAACTTGAACTTCGTGACATGATCGTGTTACGATGCTTAGGTAGGGTATGTTAACCATCTCATTCTCCAATGAGATGACTCCATTGTCAATTGACGTCGAAGCATCAACATGATCAGGAAACCTTGATCATCCATTGACCAATGAACCAGTGACTAGAGATTTCACTGAAAACTCCTCGATGTTTGTATATCACATGTGCATTGACGTTTCCAATCAATACAGTTATAGCATAATATAAAACTTAATCATAAATTTATAAAATATGATAATGGTACTCTAACGGCTATTTAGCGTGTGGCGTTTGTCTCCAACTCCTCTAGCAATGGAGGCTGATGACCCACAAGTATAGGGGATCGCAACAGTCTTCGCGGGTAGTATTACCCAATTTATTGATTCAATACAAGGGGATCCAAAGAATAATTGCAAGCCTTAACAACTGAGTAGTCAGTTCAGCTGTACCTGGAAATAGTTCTTGCTCACAGAATTTTATCAGTAACAACAACAAAGCAACAGCAGCAGCAACAGCAACAGTGAAACAGGAGCAATAGTAACAGTAACGGTAACAGTAGGATTCGAGTGCGGTAGGAATAGGGATGGATGGAAGGGCGTTGCATGGACGCGTCTAAACATGTAACTTCAAGAACTAGGGCATTTCAGATAAATAATAACAAGCATACAAGTACTAAACAATCCTAGGCATGTGCTCCAAATATAGTCATACGTGCTCACAATGAGAACTTGCACAACATTTTCTGTCCAGCCAGCCCGTGGCAGCGGGGCCTCTAGGGAACTACTCGAAATTAAGGTGCTCCTTTTAATAGAGCACCGGAGCAAAGCATTAACACTCCGTGAACACATGTGATCCTCACACCATATCCATCCCCTATGGTTGTCCCAATTATTGTCACTTTGGGGCCTTTGGATCAGGACAATGATATGTGTACACAACTTGCAGATAAGATCACAAATAATACTATCATAATGATTCAATAATAAGTTTAGATCTGAGATCATGGCACTCGGGCCCTAGTGACAAACATTAAGCACAACAAGTTGCAACAAAGTCAAATAGCACTAATAGAGATACTAGGCATTATGCCCTAACAGATCTTATTCGATTACATGATAGAACTCATCCAATCCCTACCATCCCCAAGCCTACAGCAGTGGATTACTCACTCATGGATGAGGGAAACATCGGTGGTTGATGGAGATGCGTTGGTGATGATGATGGCGATGATCCTCTCCAAATTCCTTATCCCGGCAGGGTGCCAGAACGGAGTTTGGTTTCTGACGGCGGCGGTGGAGCGGAACTTTTTCTGGAAAACTATCGAACCCCCCTGAGTTTTTAGGTCAGAAGGAAACTTATAGGCACGGAGGGAGGCCGAGGAGTTGCCTGGGTGGCCAAACCCCCTCTAGGCGCGGGGTCAGGTGGGCCCGCGCCTGGGGTGGGTCTGGCCCCCCCTAGGCCTCCTATCTGCCTCCCCTTCTGGCTCCGTGGATCTTCTGGTGAGAAATAGTTTTTGGCATATTTTCCGGGATTTTTCCTGATAGTTCATTTTCTGCACAAAAACAAGACACCAAGGTAATTCTACTGAAAACATTGTCAGTCCATGTTAGTTGTATCCAAATCACACAAGTTTAGAGAAGAAACAATAGCAAAGTGTTCGAGAAAGTAGATATGTTTTGGACGTATCAACTCCCCCCAAGCTTAGCTTATTGCTTGTCCTCAAGCAATTCAGTTGAAAACTGAGTGCGATAAAAGAACTTTCACGAACATTTTGCTTCATATGATGTAAATATTCTCAGCACAGGAGTAGATGCTTAGACAATTCATAATAAGGAGTATGCAACTAAGTCTACTCAATATTCATTGCAAGCTATGAAGAGAAACCAACTCAATAATAATAAGTACCATGAGACATAAACATAAGCAACATTGCAATGCTCATAATAAGGTATGATAGAGTGGTATATCGCTTGCCTTTGTTTGAAGAGCACAATATAAATGTTGAGGCACCTCTGAAGTTCACATGAAGACTAGAAGTAAAGATATCAGAGATACAAGCATCAAAGTCATGACATAATTAACCAAGTTTTGGAACAAACACAAAAATGACAACTATGCTCTCAAGAAGGTGCTCATAGAATAAGTGGTGACTAAACAAAATTGTGAAACAATTTTGTGAAGGTTTGAAAGGCTTCCTAATGCTGAAAGGAAGGTACCCATTATCTTCGAGCTCTCATTTCCCCTATCATAGGCATCTTCATGTGGTTAAGGTGAAAGTGAGGTCCACTCTGAATCATATGCTTAACAGACCATAGACTAGAAATCCCAAGTCCCTTGAGTACGAGGGTCGTTCCGCATGCTACTCAACTTTAGTCACCTAAAAGCTTGTCATTATAAATACATGCATATCATCGAGAACCGCCAACGGGGTACCCCTTGCACATGGTACAGGAGCTTTCCCATAACCAAAATGACAAGGCAAGCAGACAATGAGCATCTCAGCAATATTTTTATTTACCATATGCATAGCTTTTTATTGAGGACGCTTCATAGATGCTCATTATAGTGATGCTGCAAGTTTCCACCATGATTAAGCATGGCTTAGGCTAGCGGCCCGGGCGTTTCTCTAACACAATGTATAAACTCCATGAACTAACAACTTCCCCTTTTATTTCACATTGTCGACATCCATAAACAAAAGAGCAAGGAATCAACTGGATGAGATATCCAAAAAGTGTTGAAAGCGTTCCCCATGACAGCACGGTTCTGCTGACTCCCAGTATGCACTGAAATAGCAAATGATGCTAATAGGTAGGTATGGTGGACACATCTGGCAATATTGGTTTTGAGGAATTGGAAGCACAGGTAGAGCACATAATCAGTGCAAGTGAAGGCTAGCAATAGAGAGGGAGCGACAAACAAGAGAGCAATAGCTGTCATAATCATGCTTGCAACAAAACAGGACTAATTATGGCATGAAAGTGATACAAGAACTCTGAGGCAAAATAAATCATCGAGGCTTACTGACTATTGATTTGTCATATGCATGCGTGAGAATGTGCCAAGTCAATTCACATGAATAGTCAGAGGAGGATACCACAATATCATAGCAAAGTATGAATAAAACAATGCAAGCAAACATTCATATGACATGCTACAAACTATTAACAAGATGGAGCTAATCATAGACAAGCAAGAACTACTAAGCATCCATAATGACATACACCTTATACAAACAGGCTAAGCATGCTCACAATGATGAGTATATGTACAAAAAATGAAACAAATAGAGTTCGTTACCAGCCTCTTACCACACCTCGAGTTGTCTTAATCTTCATTATTTCTCTTCACTTGTGTGACTTGAATAATTAACATGAAACCAAAGTCCACTGAGGACGGCTGAACCCTGCAAAGAACTCACAAAACCAAAAAAGAACAACAAATATTTTTGGTGTTTTCGATTTTTATAGAAACAAGCAAACAAAGAAAAACCAAACAAAAGCAAAGCAAACCAAACAAAGCAAAACCTTTTTGGATTTTTCTTTTAAGGCAAGACAAAGCAAAGAAACAAACCAAGAGAAACAACGAAAATGTTTTTGGTCTTTTTGGGTTTTTGAGAAAGAAGCAACAAGAACCAAAAAGAAAGTGAAACAATGAATATACAAAGAACCGACCGAACATGATATATATATGAGTGTGATGTCGGTGTACCTCCCCCCAAGCTTAGGCTTTTGGCCTAAGTGGGGAACAATAACGCGGATAGTAACCCCATGATGGTGGGTCATCATAGGAATGATCATAGTCAGGCACCTGCGATGAAGAAGAAGACGCGCCCCAATCAAATGAGGGATGCTGGTATGAAGACTCTCCCAAGTTGGAGGGCTGAACCGAATTGTCTTCGGCATCCTCTTCAACATTCTACTCTTGTTGGGAGAATTCCCCCACATATGTGTCAACCTCCTCCTCCGTAAGTGACCATCCTTGTCTGTTACCAAAGTTAAACAAAGCAGGTGCATGCAAATAAACTATTTTATCAGTCCTACCCTTTCTCCGACCTTGTTGGGCAAAAGATAATTCATATGGAAAACTTCTCACATTATCCCCTAAGGAAACAAAACCATGCTGAATCATAGATTCAATATCAAGCCTCTCTATGGGGAACTGAAAATCTGAATAATGAGGCTCCAAACCATGGAAAGCTAGCAACCTAGAAGCAATGAGACCTCCACAAATTCCACCCTTCTCACAGTTGGTGGTGAGACGGTGAGCTATCAAAGCACCCAGACTATAAGAACTATTCCTATTTAGAGCAGCTGCAATAAAAGCTAGATCAAAAGAAGACAACTTTCTAGCAGTCTTTCTAGCAAGAGCACGCTTGGTAATGAAATAGGCAAAGTATCTAATGGCTGGGAGCTGGATGTTCCGAATTTTACCACTTTCCTTTGAGAAGTCGAAACCTTGGAAAATCTCAGCATACAAATCAACAAGTGACTTGGGCCTCTCCTTGATCTTCTCACAAGATCCCCACTGAGGTACTCTAATTGCTGCACATAAATTAGCAAAAGGCAGGTCGACGGGTATATTGTATATTTTGTAATGGACCATGGGATTAGAAGTAGACCAAGTGAACCCAAAGTCCTACAAAAAATCCATGGTTAGCTTAACATATTGGATTGGTTCACCTTCAACAAAGTGCTCCAACCCTGCATTTGTAACCAAAGTTTAGAAATCTTGGAGGATCCCCGCAGCTCTCATAAATTCATGGCATGGATATATGGAAGGAAAAACTGCCTCCTCACGATGAACCTTCATTGGCTCATGCACCATCAAGTCATATTGATTCAGTAGATAAGCACTCATCTTCCTTGCTGAAATTTTTAGACAACCATCAAACCAAGTGATTTCTAAGTTGATAAATGATGAGCAACTACTATAGGAACTTGCTAGAGGACTACACATGCATCAAAATGAAATTTCTAAGCAAAGAACAAGCATGCAAGCTCAAACAACCTGTCACCTATAGCAGCAAAATACTCAATATACAATCTACCAATCACAAATCTAATTGGACAAGTGGAGGAGGCACATACCAAGGAGCAAACCCTCCAAAAATCAGCACTTGAGATGGGCTGAACAAGGAGATCGAAAATCGAGAGCAAGAAATAGCAAGAACTCGAGCTTGAGCAAGTTTTCCGGTGTTTTTCGGGAGAGAGAAAAAAAGGTGGCTTTGAGGAGGCAGCTTGGAGGGGCCCAGGTGGGCTAGACCCTCCCTAGGTGCCACTAGTGGTGGGCCCACGCCTACCACAGGTGTGGTGTCCTGGGGTGGCTCCTGGGTCACCTCTGGTACCTCTCTGCCCCTTTTTTCGAGGAAAGCTTTATTTTGAATTTTCTGGGATTTTTCGAGAAACTTTATTTTTGGCCGATTTACAGGGTATGAAAATTGATTTTCTTGCAGAAACAGTTTTTTAGAAGAAGCAAAAGCAAACCAAAAGCCAAACTACAGGAGCTCTAAGAAACTCAAACAAGCAAACAACTAACAAAACTAAAGCTAAAGCAAAGACTAGGAAGGAGAAAAGTAAAAGAAAGCAAGTATAATCACAGTGGAAACATTATTTTGTTCATTAAAATCCTTTTGTTAACAAGGTTGATCAAGTCTTGTTACCAAAACAATCTTATATAAAACAAAACTTTGCATTCCACAAGGTGATTATGTTACCTCATACTTGATAGCAATGGTCCCAATCATAATAGTTTCAAAATTTTCTTGTGGAATGGGACAATATATTTCTTCAACCTTGATGCTCTCAATATTTTCAATAGAATTCAGGCAATAGCTCTTAACAACCTTCTTGGGGAAATAGACAGTGTGCTCTTTGTCATTAATATTGAACGTTACTTTTCCTTGATTACAATTGATGACAGTACCTGCAGTATTAAGAAAAGGTCTCCCAATAATAATAGACATATTATCATCTTCAGGCATTTCAAGCACAACAAAATCAGTTAAGACCATGCAATTATGAGCAACTTGAACAGGAACATCCTCACATATACGAACAGGAATAGTAGTTGACTTATCAGCCATTTGTAAAGATATATCAGTTGGTATCAACTTTTCTAGCTGGAGTCTCTTATAGAGAGAGAAAGGCATAACACTAACTCCAGCTCCCAAATCACATAAAGCAGTTCTAACATAATTATTCTTAATAGAGCAAGCAATAGTTGGCATACCTGGATCACCAAGTTTCTTTGGAACCTTACCATTGAAGGAATAATTAGCAAGTAGAGTAGAAATCTCCTCATTAGGAATCTTCCTTTTATTAGAGACAATATCCTTCATATACTTTGAATAAGGAGGAAATTTAATAGCATCAGTCAAAGGAATTTGCAAAAATAAAGGTTTCAGCCACTCACAAAACTTGTTGTAGTGTTCTTCCTCCTTTGACGTGTGTTTCTTACTTGGAAAAGGCATAGGTTTCTGCACCCAAGGTTCTCTCTCTTTACCATGTTTATTAGCAATAAAATCTTCCTTTGTGTACCTAGTGTTATTAGTGTGCTTTTCAGGTTCTTCCTCACCTTCCTCCTTATCAGGAGACTCATTATTATTACCACTCTCAGTTTCAGCATCAGAGACAGATATACTATTAGGATCTGCAGTAGGTTCAAGAGGTTCCTCAACTATCTTATGTTTCTTTTTCTTCCTCTTACAAGGACTACCATTATCTTCACCTTGTTGGGAATCCTGCTCTATTCTTTTAGGGTGTCCTTCAGGATATAAAGGATCTTGAGTAGCTATACCACTCCTGGTTCTAATTCCATAAGCATGTTTATCTCCTGAAGCATTAACTAGCATATCCTTTTGTACCTTAGCAAGTTGATCAAGTTGGGTTTGAACCATTTGAAAGTGTTTACAAAGCACTTTAATATCATTAGAAGTTCTTTCCACAATATATTTCAACTCATGGATAGCCCTAGAGTTTTCCAACAAATGATTCTGAACTTGTTTATTAAAATGACCTTGTTTAACAATAAAAATGTCAAGTTCCTCTCAACATTGATCATGAGGCTTACCATAAGGAATATCACCTTCATCAAAGTGTTGGAGAGAGTGTACCTCAATAGTAGATGAGTGGGGAATTGGCTTACATAATTCTTCTATAGGAGGTAGATTCTTCACATCTTCATCTCTAATACCTTTCTCCTTTAGACACTTCTTAGCTTCCTTCATCACTTCATCATTAAAATGCAATGACTCCCCTCTTCTTTGTTGTTGTTGCTGGAATTTGTTCAGGAACAACTGGTTCAGGAGTAATAGGCTCAGGTGTATTCAGCTCAGTGGAAGTCCAATCATCATAATTCTTGCTTATCTTGGTCATTAATTCTTCAGCATCTGTAGGAGTCCTTTTCCTGAAAACACAATCAGCAAAGCTATCTAGGTATGTCCTAGAATCATCAGTTAGTCCATTATAATAAATATCAATAAGCTCATTCTTAGGTAATGGACATCCAGGATGTGCATGAATCAAGGCACAGAACCTTGTCCATGACTCAGGCAATTTCTCTTCTTCTCCCTCTTTAAAATCAAAAAGTCTTTGCAAAGCAGCATGTCTAGCACTGCGAGGAAAATATTTATGGAAGAAAGAAGCAATCAAGCAATCAGGGCTATCAATGGAACCAGGAGGTAATCTATTAAACCGAGCCCTAGCTTCTCCTTTTAGTGAAAAAGGGAAGATCTTAGCAACAAAGTACTTGCACATCTTAAAATCATCAGAGAACAAAGCACTCATAGAAGAAAGCTCATTCATATGAGCCACATCACTCTCATTTTCAGTCCCACAAAAAGGTTCTTTCTCAACAATATCTAAATAAGACAAATCAAGAGAGAAATCATAATCTTCATCTTTAATATCTATGGGAGAGGTGGCAAACTTAGGATCAGAGGACAACTTAGGCATAATAGTACGTCTAGCAAGGAGACTCTTCATAGCACTAGTACCATGTGTGTTTCGGCACTCTTCAACAAATTCATCAGTGAACTCAATGTAACCATCATTAATATCATAACTATCACTAGACTCAGGTGAGCTAACAGGTGTAACAGTGTCTTTACTAGGAGTTTCGGTATTTCCAAGACTAGCCATAGTAGCATCTAGAAAAGGACCTAATGAACCACTCGCATCAAGCACAGTAGAAGTAACATCATGAGCATCAAAAGCAGTTTCAGACTCAGCAGTAGTAGCAGTGTGTGTAGCATGAGTATGTGGTGGTGGTGTGACAAGCTTACTTATAACAGATAGTGAATCAAGAGCAGCAGAGGTGTTTAGGACTGTACCTCTTCTTATAGTGGATGGTAAAATAGGAAACTTCCCATCACGAGGCTTCCCCATGATGAAAGGAGTAGCAGTGAACAATAATAGATCCAAGTGAACTTACAAATAAAGCTATGCTCCCCGTCAACGGCGCCAGAAAATAGTCTTGATGACCCACAAGTATAGGGGATCGCAACAGTCTTCGCGGGTAGTATTACCCAATTTATTTATTTGACACAAGGGGAGCCAAAGAATACTTGCAGGCCTTAACAACTGAGTTGTCAGTTCAGATGCACCTGGAAATAGTTCTTGCTCACAGAAGTTTATCAGTAACAACAGCAAAGCAATATCAACAGTGAAACATGAGCAATAGTAACAGTAACGGTAACAGTAGGATTCGAGTGCGGTAGGCATAGGGATGGATGGACGGGCGTTGCATGGACGAGTCTAAACATGTAACTTAAAGAACTAGGGCATTGCAGATAAATAATAACAAGCATCCAAGTACTAAACAATCCTAGGCATGTGCTCCAAATATAGTCATACGTGCTCGCAATGAGAACTTGCACAACATTTTCTGTCCAGCCAGCCCGTGGCAGCGGGGCCCCTAGGGAACTACTCACAATTAAGGTGCTCCTTTTAATAGAGCACCGGAGCAAAGCATTAACACTCCGTGAACACATGTGATCCTCACACCATAGCCATCCCCTACGGTTGTCCCAATTATTGTCACTTTGGAGCCTTTGGATCCGGATAATGATATGTGTACACAATTTGCAGATAAGATCACAAACAATACTATCATAATGATTCAATAATAAGTTCAGATCTGAGATCATGGCACTCGGGCCCTAGTGACAAGCATTAAGCACAACAAGTTGCAACAAAGTCAAATAGCACTAATAGAGATACTAGGCACTATGCCCTAACAGATCTTATTCGATTACATGATAGAACTCATCCAATCCCTACCATCCCCAAGCCTGCAGCGGGGGATTACTCACTCATGGATGAGGGAAACATCGGTGGTTGATGGAGATGCGTTGGTGATGACGATGGCGATGATCCTCTCAAAATTCCCCATCCTGGCAGGGTGCCAGAACGGAGTTTCTGGATCTGAATCTTGGTTTCTGGTGGCGGCGACGGAGCGGAACTCTTTATGGAAAACTATCGACCCCCCCCCCTGAGTTTTTAGGTCAGAAGGAAACTTATAGGCACGGAGGGAAGCAGAGGAGCTGCCTGGGGGTGGCCAAACCCCCTCCATGCGCGGGGTCAGGTGGGCCCGCGCCTGGGGTGGGTCTGGCCCCCCCAGGCCTCCTATCTGCCTCCCCTTCTGGCTCCGTGGATCTTCTGGTGAGAAATAGTTTTTGGCATATTTTCCGGGATTTTTCCTGATAGTTCATTTTCTGCACAAAAACAAGACACCAAGGTAATTCTATTGAAAACATTGTCAGTCCATGTTAGTTGTATCCAAATCACACAAGTTTAGAGAAGAAACAATAGCAAAGTGTTCGAGAAAGTAGATATGTTTTGGACGTATCAACTCCCCCCAAGCTTAGCTTATTGCTTGTCCTCGAGCAATTCAGTTGAAAACTGAGTGCGATAAAAGAACTTTCACGAACATTTTGCTTCATATGATGTAAATATTCTCAGCACAGGAGTAGATGCTTAGACAATTCATAATAAGGAGTATGCAACTAAGTCTACTCAATATTCATTGCAAGCTATGAAGAGAAACCAACTCAATAATAATAAGTACCATGAGACATAAACATAAGCAACATTGCAATGCTCATAATAAGGTATGATAGAGTGGTATATCGCTTGCCTTTGTTTGAAGAGCACAATATAAATGTTGAGGCACCTCTGAAGTTCACATGAAGACTAGAAGTAAAGATATCAGAGATACAAGCATCAAAGTCATGACATAATTAACCAAGTTTTGGAACAAACACAAAAATGACAACTATGCTCTCAAGAAGGTGCTCATAGAATAAGTGTTGACTCAACAAAATTCTGAAACAATTTTGTGAAGGTTTGAAAGGCTTCCTAATGCTGAAAGGAAGGTACCCATTATCTTCGAGCTCTCATTTCCCCTATCATAGGCATCTTCATGTGGTTAAGGTGAAAGTGAGGTCCACTCTGAATCATATGCTTAACAGACCATAGACTAGAAATCCCAAGTCCCTTGAGTACGAGGGTCGTTCCGCATGCTACTCAACTTTAGTCACCTAAAAGCTTGTCATTATAAATACATGCATATCATCGAGAACCGCCAACGGGGTACCCCTTGCACATGGTACAGGAGCTTTCCCATAACCAAAATGACAAGGCAAGCAGACAATGAGCATCTCAGCAATATTTTTATTTACCATATGCATAGCTTTTTATTGAGGACGCTTCATAGATGCTCATTATAGTGATGCTGCAAGTTTCCACCATGATTAAGCATGGCTTAGGCTAGCGGCCCGGGCGTTTCTCTAACACAATGTATAAACTCCATGAACTAACAACTTCCCATTTTATTTCACATTGTCGACATCCATAAACAAAAGAGCAAGGAATCAACTGGATGAGATATCCAAAAAGTGTTGAAAGCGTTCCCCGTGACAGCACGGTTCTGCTGACTCCCAGTATGCACTGAAATAGCAAATGATGCTAATAGGTAGGTATGGTGGACACATCTGGCAATATTGGTTTTGAGGAATTGGAAGCACAGGTAGAGCACATAATCAGTGCAAGTGAAGGCTAGCAATAGAGAGGGAGCGACAAACAAGAGAACAATAGTTGTCATAATCATGCTTGCAACAAAACAGGACTAATTATGGCATGAAAGTGATACAAGAACTCTGAGGCAAAATAAATCATTGAGGCTTACTGACTATTGATTTGTTATATGCATGCGTGAGAATGTGCCAAGTCAATTCACATGAATAGTCAGAGGAGGATACCACAATATCATAGCAAAGTATGAATAAAACAATGCAAGCAAACATTCATATGACATGCTACAAACTATTAACAAGATGGAGCTAATCATAGACAAGCAAGAACTACTAAGCATCCATAATGACATACACCTTATACAAACAGGCAAAGCATGCTCACAATGATGATTATATGTACAAAAAATGAAACAAATAGAGTTTGTTACCAGCCTCTTACCACACCTCGAGTTGTCTTAATCTTCATTATTTCTCTTCACTTGTGTGACTTGAATAATTAACATGAAACCAAAGTCCACTGAGGACGGCTGAACCCTGCAAAGAACTCACAAAACCAAAAAAGAACAACAAATATTTTTGGTGTTTTCGATTTTTATAGAAACAAGCAAACAAAGAAAAACCAAACAAAAGCAAAGCAAACCAAACAAAGCAAAACCTTTTTGGATTTTTCTTTTAAGGCAAGACAAAGCAAAGAAACAAACCAAGAGAAACAACGAAAATGTTTTTGGTCTTTTTGGGTTTTTGAGAAAGAAGCAACAAGAACCAAAAAGAAAGTGAAACAATGAATATACAAAGAACCGACCGAACATGATATATATATGAGTGTGATGTCGGTGTACCTCCCCCCAAGCTTAGGCTTTTGGCCTAAGTGGGGAACAATAACGCGGATAGTAACCCCATGATGGTGGGTCATCATAGGAATGATCATAGTCAGGCACCTGCGATGAAGAAGAAGACGCGCCCCAATCAAATGAGGGATGCTGGTATGAAGACTCTCCCAAGTTGGAGGGCTGAACCGAATTGTCTTCGGCATCCTCTTCAACATTCTACTCTTGTTGGGAGAATTCCCCCACATATGTGTCAACCTCCTCCTCCGTAAGTGACCATCCTTGTCTGTTACCAAAGTTAAACAAAGCAGGTGCATGCAAATAAACTATTTTATCAGTCCTACCCTTTCTCCGACCTTGCTGGGCAAAAGATAATTCATATGGAAAACTTCTCACATTATCCCCTAAGGAAACAAAACCATGCTGAATCATAGATTCAATATCAAGCCTCTCTATGGGGAACTGAAAATCTGAATAATGAGGCTCCAAACCATGGAAAGCTAGCAACCTAGAAGCAATGAGACCTCCACAAATTCCACCCTTCTCATAGTTGGTGGTGAGACGGTGAGCTATCAAAGCACCCAGACTATAAGAACTATTCCTATTTAGAGCAGCTGCAATAAAAGCTAGATCAAAAGAAGACAACTTTCTAGCAGTCTTTCTAGCAAGAGCACGCTTGGTAATGAAATAGGCAAAGTATCTAATGGCTGGGAGCTGGATGTTCCGAATTTTACCACTTTCCTTTGAGAAGTCGAAACCTTGGAAAATCTCAGCATACAAATCAACAAGTGACTTGGGCCTCTCCTTGATCTTCTCACAAGATCCCCACTGAGGTACTCTAATTGCTGCACATAAATTAGCAAAAGGCAGGTCGACGGGTATATTGTATATTTTGTAATGGACCATGGGATTAGAAGTAGACCAAGTGAACCCAAAGTCCTACACAAAATCCATGGTTAGCTTAACATATTGGATTGGTTCACCTTCAACAAAGTGCTCCAACCCTGCATTTGTAACCAAAGTTTAGAAATCTTGGAGGATCCCCGCAGCTCTCATAAATTCATGGCATGGATATATGGAAGGAAAAACTGCCTCCTCACGATGAACCTTCATTGGCTCATGCACCATCAAGTCATATTGATTCAGTAGATAAGCACTCATCTTCCTTGCTAAAATTTTTAGACAACCATCAAACCAAGTAATTTCTAAGTTGATAAATCATGAGCAACTACTATAGGAACTTGCTATAGGACTACACATGCATCAAAATGAAATTTCTAAGCAAAGAACAAGCATGCAAGCTCAAACAACCTGTCACCTATAGCAGCAAAATACTCAATATACAATCTACCAATCACAAATCTAATTGGACAAGTGGAGGAGGCACATACCAAGGAGCAAACCCTCCAAAAATCAGCACTTGAGATGGGCTGAACAAGGAGATCGAAAATCGAGAGCAAGAAATAGCAAGAACTCGAGCTTGAGCAAGTTTTCCGGTGTTTTTCGGGAGAGAGAAAAAAAGGTGGCTTTGAGGAGGCAGCTTGGAGGGGCCCAGGTGGGCTAGACCCTCCCTAGGTGCCACTAGTGGTGGGCCCACGCCTACCACAGGTGTGGTGTCCTGGGGTGGCTCCTGGGTCACCTCTGGTACCTCTCTGCCCCTTTTTTCGAGGAAAACTTTATTTTGAATTTTCTGGGATTTTTCGAGAAACTTTATTTTTGGCCGATTTACAGGGTATGAAAATTGATTTTCTTGCAGAAACAGTTTTTTAGAAGAAGCAAAAGCAAACCAAAAGCCAAACTACAGGAGCTCTAAGAAACTCAAACAAGCAAACAACTAACAAAACTAAAGCTAAAGCAAAGACTAGGAAGGAGAAAAGTAAAAGAAAGCAAGTATAATCACAGTGGAAACATTATTTTGTTCATTAAAATCCTTTTGTTAACAAGGTTGATCAAGTCTTGTTACCAAAACAATCTTATATAAAACAAAACTTTGCATTCCACAAGGTGATTATGTTACCTCATACTTGATAGCAATGGTCCCAATCATAATAGTTTCAAAATTTTCTTGTGGAATGGGACAATATATTTCTTCAACCTTGATGCTCTCAATATTTTCAATAGAATTCAGGCAATAGCTCTTAACAACCTTCTTGGGGAAATAGACAGTGTGCTCTTTGTCATTAATATTGAATGTTACTTTTCCTTGATTACAATTGATGACAGTACCTGCAGTATTAAGAAAAGGTCTCCCAAGAATAATAGACATATTATCATCTTCAGGCATTTCAAGCACAACAAAATCAGTTAAGACCATGCAATTATGAGCAACTTGAACAGGAACATCCTCACATATACGAACAGGAATAGTAGTTGACTTATCAGCCATTTGCAAAGATATATCAGTTGGTATCAACTTTTCTAGCTGGAGTCTCTTATAGAGAGAGAAAGGCATAACACTAACTCCAGCTCCCAAATCACATAAAGCAGTTCTAACATAATTATTCTTAATAGAGCAAGCAATAGTTGGCATACCTGGATCACCAAGTTTCTTTGGAACCTTACCATTGAAGGAATAATTAGCAAGTAGAGTAGAAATCTCCTCATTAGGAATCTTCCTTTTATTAGAGACAATATCCTTCATATACTTTGAATAAGGAGGAAATTTAATAGCATCAGTCAAAGGAATTTGCAAAAATAAAGGTTTCATCCACTCACAAAACTTGTTGTAGTGTTCTTCCTCCTTTGACGTGTGTTTCTTACTTGGAAAAGGCATAGGTTTCTGCACCCAAGGTTCTCTCTCTTTACCATGTTTATTAGCAATAAAATCTTCCTTTGTGTACCTAGTGTTCTTAGTGTGCTTTTCAGGTTCTTCCTCACCTTCCTCCTTATCAGGAGACTCATTATTATTACCACTCTCAGTTTCAGCATCAGAGACAGATATACTATCAGGATCTGCAGTAGGTTCAAGAGGTTCCTCAACTATCTTATGTTTCTTTTTCTTCCTCTTACAAGGACTACCATTATCTTCACCTTGTTGGGAATCCTGCTCTATTCTTTTAGGGTGTCCTTCAGGATATAAAGGATCTTGAGTAGCTATACCACTCCTGGTTCTAATTCCATAAGCATGTTTATCTCCTGAAGCATTAACTAGCATATCCTTTTGTACCTTAGCAAGTTGATCAAGTTGGGTTTGAACCATTTGAAAGTGTTTACAAAGCACTTTAATATCATTAGAAGTTCTTTCCACAATATATTTCAACTCATGGATAGCCCTAGAGTTTTCCAACAAATGATTCTGAACTTGTTTATTAAAATGACCTTGTTTAACAATAAAAATGTCAAGTTCCTCTAAACATTGATCATGAGGCTTACCATAAGGAATATCACCTTCATCAAAGTGTTGGAGAGAGTGTACCTCAATAGTAGATGAGTGGGGAATTGGCTTACATAATTCTTCTATAGGAGGTAGATTCTTCACATCTTCATCTCTAATACCTTTCTCCTTTAGACACTTCTTAGCTTCCTTCATCACTTCATCATTAAAATGCAATGACTCCCCTCTTCTTTGTTGTTGTTGCTGGAATTTGTTCAGGAACAACTGGTTCAGGAGTAATAGGCTCAGGTGTATTCAGCTCAGTGGAAGTCCAATCATCATAATTCTTGCTTATCTTGGTCATTAATTCTTCAGCATCTGTAGGAGTCCTTTTCCTGAAAACACAATCAGCAAAGCTATCTAGGTATGTCCTAGAATCATCAGTTAGTCCATTATAATAAATATCAATAAGCTCATTCTTAGGTAATGGACATCCAGGATGTGCATGAATCAAGGCACAGAACCTTGTCCATGACTCAGGCAATTTCTCTTCTTCTCCCTCTTTAAAATCAAAAAGTCTTTGCAAAGCAGCATGTCTAGCACTGCGAGGAAAATATTTATGGAAGAAAGAAGCAATCAAGCAATCAGGGCTATCAATGGAACCAGGAGGTAATCTATTAAACCGAGCCCTAGCTTCTCCTTTTAGTGAAAAAGGGAAGATCTTAGCAACAAAGTACTTGCACATCTTAAAATCATCAGAGAACAAAGCACTCATAGAAGAAAGCTCATTCATATGAGCCACATCACTCTCATTTTCAGTCCCACAAAAAGGTTCTTTCTCAACAATATCTAAATAAGACAAATCAAGAGAGAAATCATAATCTTCATCTTTAATATCTATGGGAGAGGTGGCAAACTTAGGATCAGAGGACAACTTAGGCATAATAGTACGTCTAGCAAGGAGACTCTTCATAGCACTAGTACCATGTGTGTTTCGGCACTCTTCAACAAATTCATCAGTGAACTCAATGTAACCATCATTAATATCATAACTATCACTAGACTCAGGTGAGCTAACAGGTGTAACAGTGTCTTTACTAGGAGTTTCGGTATTTCCAAGACTAGCCATAGTAGCATCTAGAAAAGGACCTAATGAACCACTCGCATCAAGCACAGTAGAAGTAACATCATGAGCATCAAAAGCAGTTTCAGACTCAGCAGTAGTAGCAGTGTGTGTAGCATGAGTATGTGGTGGTGGTGTGACAAGCTTACTTATAACAGATAGTGAATCAAGAGCAGCAGAGGTGTTTAGGACTGTACCTCTTCTTATAGTGGATGGTAAAATAGGAAACTTCCCATCACGAGGCTTCCCCATGATGAAAGGAGTAGCAGTGAACAATAATAGATCCAAGTGAACTTACAAATAAAGCTATGCTCCCCGTCAACGGCGCCAGAAAATAGTCTTGATGACCCACAAGTATAGGGGATCGCAACAGTCTTCGCGGGTAGTATTACCCAATTTATTTATTTGACACAAGGGGAGCCAAAGAATACTTGCAGGCCTTAACAACTGAGTTGTCAGTTCAGATGCACCTGGAAATAGTTCTTGCTCACAGAAGTTTATCAGTAACAACAGCAAAGCAATATCAACAGTGAAACATGAGCAATAGTAACAGTAACGGTAACAGTAGGATTCGAGTGCGGTAGGCATAGGGATGGATGGACGGGCGTTGCATGGACGAGTCTAAACATGTAACTTAAAGAACTAGGGCATTGCAGATAAATAATAACAAGCATACAAGTACTAAACAATCCTAGGCATGTGCTCCAAATATAGTCATACGTGCTCGCAATGAGAACTTGCACAACATTTTCTGTCCAGCCAGCCCGTGGCAGCGGGGCCCCTAGGGAACTACTCGCAATTAAGGTGCTCCTTTTAATAGAGCACCAGAGCAAAGAATTAACACTCCGTGAACACATGTGATCCTCACACCACAGCCATCCCCTACGGTTGTCCCAATTATTGTCACTTTGGAGCCTTTGGATCCGGATAATGATATGTGTACACAATTTGCAGATAAGATCACAAACAATACTATCATAATGATTCAATAATAAGTTCAGATCTGAGATCATGGCACTCGGGCCCTAGTGACAAGCATTAAGCACAACAAGTTGCAACAAAGTCAAATAGCACTAATAGAGATACTAGGCACTATGCCCTAACAGATCTTATTCGATTACATGATAGAACTCATCCAATCCCTACCATCCCCAAGCCTACAGCGGGGGATTACTCACTCATGGATGAGGGAAACATCGGTGGTTGATGGAGATGCGTTGGTGATGACGATGGCGATGATCCTCTCAAAATTCCCCATCCTGGCAGGGTGCCAGAACGGAGTTTCTGGATCTGAATCTTGGTTTCTGGTGGCGGCGACGGAGCGGAACTCTTTCTGGAAAACTATCGACCCCCCCCCCTGAGTTTTTAGGTCAGAAGGCAACTTATAGGCGCGGAGGGAAGCCGAGGAGCTGCCTGGGGGTGGCCAAACCCCCTCCATGCGCGGGGTCAGGTGGGCCCGCGCCTGGGGTGGGTCAGGGCCCCCTAGGCCTCCTCTCTGTCTACCCTTCTGGCTCCGTGGATCTTCTGGTGAGAAATAGTTTTTGGCATATTTTCCGGGATTTTTCTGATAGTTCATTTTCTGCACAAAAACAAGACACCAAGGTAATTCTGCTGAAAACAGCGTCAGTCCGTATTAGTTGTATCCAAATCACACAAGTTTAGAGAAGAAACAATAGCAAAAAGTGTTCGAGAAAGTAGATACGTTTTGGACGTATCAGAGGCCAACAAAGATTTGGTTCTGTAATCGACCCTCTCAAGAATCTGTATGTAAATTATATATATGGGGTGTTTTTTGCTTATGTGCCATGACGTTCATGGTAATGGCACATAAGAAAAAAACGGTTGCCCTGCTCACGGTTGTCCTCTCTATCCGGTGAACTTTCCTTTTGTTGACTTTGAGATGGAAGAGAGATAACTTCATAATTTCTGTGTAGAAGAGAATTCGGATCATCCTGTGTGCCAAAAGACATAATTAAAGAGGAGGATTGTAGTTAAGAGGGTTGGAAGGGGAATTGTGGGGATTGGGTGAAGGTAGGGGTTCACCCAATCCCCTTAGAGATCACCCAATCCCCTTAGAGATAATTATCCCCATTGATCCCCTCAAAACCACTAGTACAAAACAAGGCCTGAAGGGGCGCATTGGTTAGATGGGGTGCGTCACATCCGGCAGCAGTGAGCAGGGCGAGATGAGCAGCCTCCCCTCGCCGGCGGCAGAGGTGCCGGAAGACAACGACCTTCTATCAGAGATCCTCATCCACCTCCCACCGCAGTCGTCCTCCCTACCCCGCGCCTCGCTCGTCTACAAGCGCTGGCGCCACCTTCTCTCCGACCCCCGCTTCTCCCGTCGCTTCCAAATCCACCACCGCTGCAACCCTCCCTTCCTCGGTTTCTCCAGCTTGTACGGCTTCTCATTTCTACCAACTGTGGAGTCCCCCGATGGTGTCTCGCCTGGGTGCTTCTCCATGAAGATCGAGGAAGGCGACGAATTCATATACACCTCGGATGCCGCCATGGCCTCGTCCTAATGTTGGAACATAACCAGAAACAAATCCTGGTATGGGACCCCTTCACCGCCGACAAGAACTGCATTGCTCTTCCCCTGGGGTTAGATGCGAAGAAGACTATGAAAACCAGCGAGGCGGTGCTTGGCGCCGCGCAGCATTTCCAGGTGGCCTTGGTAGTAGCACAAGACGATGGACGAGCTCTTGCCTGTGTTTACTCTCCGAGACTGGAGAATGGGTCTCAACACCACTTACATCCGGTACCTCGACCTTTACCAACACGCCGACTATGCTCGTTGGGGAGTCCCTTTACTGGCAGATATATATCAAGGGTTCTCCTGAAATTCTCGAGTTTGATTTGGAGAGGCAGAGCCTAGCAGTGATACCTGTACCACCGGGATTGCCTGACATGCCCCCTTATGACTGCACAGTTACACGGGCAGAGGGTGGTGGGCTTGGTTTTCTCATAGTGTCAGACTTCTGCGCCAAATTATGGAAGAGGAAGGCTGATTGTGATGGTACTGTTTCATGGTACTGGGAAGAACAATTGACTTGGACAATCTACTTTCCCTGAATTCATAGAATAAGCATTTTTGGATAAGAGGGTTCGCTGAGGACAAACAATAATGTGGTGTTCCTGTGGTCAAACACTAGTGGAAACGAGGTCTTTTGTTGATCCCGAAAAAGGGCTTTAACACCGGTTCTTCTACGAACCGGTGTTAAAGGGGGGGCCGTACCAGCGTGGCCCCTGCGGCAAAAAAGGAGCCCCCCCTTTAACACCGGTTCATGCCACGAACCGGTGTTAAAGGACCCTGCAACAGGTGGCCCGCGCAGCCCCCCTTTAACACCGGTTCGTGGCTTGAACCGGTGTTAAAGGGGGGGCTATATAAGACACCACCCCAGCCCACACACACCCCACTCTTCCATTCTTTCACATTTTGGAGCCTAGCAAGAGGGTGTGAAGAGTGCTAGTTTTTTTTTTCATATGCACAAGAGGTGTTCGGTGAAATGCCCGAGAGCTCAAAATAAGTTTTCTTGTTGCTCTTTCCGTCTCCGTCGAGGTCGGCAACTATCCTTTCATGTGTCATTGATGTACTATATATATAAATGGTCATCTCCCTATTATTTTTTGATATATACTACATATTAATGCAGATGAACCGGCAATGGATGTACGGTGACCGCCGCACTTCCGAGTACATTACGGGCCTCCAAAATTTCATCGTTGTGGCTAATGCAAACTGTGGTCACAATGGTTTTATGTGCTGTCCGTGTGTTCACTGTTAGAACAAGAAAGACTACTCAAATACCAGAACCATTCACTCCCACCTGCTTCGATCCGGTTTCATGCCCATCTATAATTGTTGGACCAAGCACGGAGAAAAAGGGGTTGTGATGGAAGACAACGAAGAAGAAGAGGATGATGACAACTATCATAATATGTATCCTGAATATGATGATAATGCAACGGGGGTAGATAATGAAGATCAAGAGGGAGCAGATGGGCCCGCTGATGATGATCTTGGTCGGGCCATTACTGATGCAAAGGAAGAATGTGAAACTGAAAAGGAGAAGCAGAAGCTGGAGCATATGTTAAAGGATCACAAAACATTGTTGTATCCAACTTGCGAAGATGGCCACAAAAAGCTAGGTGCCACACTGGATTTGCTGCAATGGAAGGCAGAGAATGGTGTGACTGACAGCGCATTTTCAAAGTTGTTGGTAAAAATGAAGAATCTTCTTCCAAGAAATAATGAGTTGCCCGACAGTACATACCAAGCAAAGAAGGTTGTCTGCCCTCTAGGATTAGACGTGCAGAAGATACATGCCTGCATTAATGACTGCATCCTCTACCGCGGTGAGAAGTACGAGAATTTGGATGCATGCCCGGTATGCACTGCACTGCGGTATAAGATCAGACGAGACGATCCTGGCGATGTTGAGGACGAGGCCCCTAGGAAGAAGGTTCCCGCCAAGGTTATGTGGTACGCTCCTATAATACCACGGTTAAAACGTCTCTTCCGAAATAAAGAGCATGCCAAGTTGTTGCGATGGCACATGGAAGACCGTAAGAAAGACGCGATGTTGAGACACCCCGCTGATGGGTCACAGTGGAGAAAAGTCAAGCGAGAGTACCCGGACTTCGCACATGACGCAAGGAACTTAAGGTTTGGTCTAAGTACAGACGGCATGAATCCTTTTGGTGAGCAGAGCTGCAGTCACAGCACCTGGCATGTGACCCTATGTATCTATAACCTTCCTCCTTGGTTGTGTATGAAGAGGAAGTTCATTATGATGCCAGTGCTCATCCAAGGCCCGAGGCAACCCGGCAACGACATTGATGTGTACCTAAGGCCATTAGTTGAAGAACTTTTACAGCTGTGGGCCAAACCAGGTGTACGTATGTGGGATGAGCACAAAGGGGAGCCATTTGACCTACGAGCATTGCTTTTCGTAACCATCAATGATTGGCCTGCTCTTAGTAACATTTCAGGGCAGACAAACAAGGGATACAATGCATGCACACACTGTTTAGATGATACTGAAAGTGTATATTTGGATAAATGTAAGAAGGTTGTGTACCTAGGGTATCGCCGATTTCTTCCGAACCTGCATCCAGTAAGAAAGAAAGGCAAGCATTTCAAACGTCTGGTAGAACCCCGGAGGAAGCCTGTCCTCCGTACCGGTGAGGAGGTATTTGGTATGGTCAAGGACCTAGAAATAATCTTTGGAAAAGGTCCTGGCAGTCTATCTGTTCCGAATGACGATGCCGGACACGCGCCCATGTGGAAGAAGCAATCTATATTTTGGGACCTACCCTATTGGAAAGTCTTAGAGGTCCGCTCTTCAATCGACGTGATGCACGTGACGAAGAATGTTTGCGTGAACCTGCTAGGCTTTCTAGGAGTGTATGGGAAGACAAAAGATGCACCGGAAGCACGGCAGGACCAGCAACGTCTGAAGGCCCCTGAAGAGCCTATGCATCCTGAGAACGAGAAGGGTAAACGATGCCACTTAACTCCTGCCAGCTACGCTCTTACCAAAGCAGAGAAGGAAATATTTTTTGAATGTCTGAGCAGTATCAAGGTCCCGTCTGGCTTCTCGTCGAATATAAAGGGAATAATAAATATAGCAGAGAAAAAATTCCAAAACCTGAAGTCTCATGACTGCCACGTGATTATGACACAATTGCTTCCGATTGCATTGAGGGGGCTTCTACCTGAAAATGTTCGAGTACCCATTGTGAAGCTATGTGCATTCCTCAATGCAATATCTCAGAAGGTAATCGATCCAGAAAGCCTACCAGGGTTACAAACAGATGTGGCCCAATGTCTTGTCAGGTTTGAGTTGGTGTTCCCACCATCCTTCTTCAATATTATGACGCATCTCCTGGTTCACCTAGTAGAAGAGATTGCCATTATCGGTCCTGTATTTCTACACAATATGTTCCCCTTTGAGAGGTACATGGGAGTCTTAAAGAAATATGTTCATAACCGTGCTAGGCCAGAAGGAAGCATCTCCAAGGGCTATGTAACAGAGGAGGTCATTGAGTTCTGTGTTGATTTTATTCCTGACCTTAAGGCGATTGGTGTTCCAGAATCACGACATGAGGGGAGACTGCGTGGAAAAGGCACCCTAGGATGTAAAGCAATGATATGTAGGGACGGGCATTCTCTCAATCAAGCACACTACACGGTTTTACAAAGATCTATCTTGGTTGCCCCGTATATCAATGAACACAAGAATTTAATACGCCTCAAACACCCGGGGCAGTCTGATGAATGGATTATAAGTGAAAACATGGAGAGTTTTGGCGGCTGGCTGCAAAGACTTCTCACGAATAACACCACTGTTGGGGATCAGCTGTACTTGTTGGCCAGGACACCATCTTCGACTGTATGTACTTTCCAAGGGTATGAGATAAATGGGAATACATTTTACACGATAGGCCAAGATAAAAAGAGCACCAACCAAAACAGTGGTGTCCGCTTTGATGCAGCAGAAGACAATGGGCAAAAGACCACGTATTATGGGTTCATAGAGGAGATATGGGAACTTGACTATGGACCTAATTTTAAGGTCCCCTTGTTTCGATGCAAATGGGTCAAGCTAACAGGAGGAGGGGTTGAGGTAGACAAGAAGTACGGAATGACAACGGTGGATCTCAACAATCTTATGAAGGTAGACAAAAACTTAGACGAACCATTCGTCCTAGCCAATGATGTGGCTCAGGTTTTCTATGTGAAGGACATGTCCTCCAGACCAAAAAAAGAAAAAATATGCAAACGAATACATCATATGATGAGCCAAAGCGTCACATAGTTCTTTCAGGGAAAAGAAACATCGTGGGAATCGAGGACAAGACAGACATGTCAGAAGATTATAATAAGTTTGATGAAATTCTGCCCTTCACAGTGAAAACTGACCCAAGCATTCCGTTAAGTAAAGAAGATGCTCCATGGTTACGTCTGAAGCGATCATAAGGAAGGACATATGCCAAGAAGTTCATGCTCATATTATGTAACTCTAGTTCATGTTTTTAATATTAATACATGTCTTGAGTGTTAGTCATGTTTTGTGGATGGACCGAGACTATGAGAAGAAGTTGTCCCGATTCGTACTTACCATTAAGATCTGATCTCCAAACGCGCGCGGTCACATATTAGGGAGTGCCTCTATGACCAGTTTCTTGGAGATGCCGGAGGACTAGGCTCCGTCGGCATCTCCCTGAAACTGGCCGTAGTGGTGTCCCTGCTCTCGAAAACCATCTTGCAGCTTTGTAACTTCTCTAACTAGATCAATACACCTGGGAGCTAACTAATTTCACATATTAGGGAGTGCCTCTATGACCAGTTTCTCGGAGATGCCGGAGGACTGGGCTTCGTCGGCATCTCCCTGAAACTGGCCGTAGTGGTGTCCCTGCTCTCGAAAGGAGGTAAGGTATAGCCTCAACTGGCTGGAGGACTGGACTCACAAGGATGCCTATTTATAGTACAAGCAGCTCGACATAGTGTCGACACTTACGTAATAATGTCGACACTCACCCCTAGTATTAGTGCTGACTCGTGTTTTGTCCTGGTTGGTGTCTCCAACCGGGACTAAAGTTTCATCTTTAGTCCCGGTTGGTGACACCATCCGGGACAAGGTACACGCCGCACGACATAATGTCGACACTTACCCCTATTATTAGTGCTGACTCGTGTTTTGTCCCGGTTGGTGTCTCCAACCGGGACTAAAGGTTCATCTTTAGTCCCGGTTGGTGTCTCCAACCGGGACTAAAGGTTCATCCCGCCATTTTTTCCCGCCATTTTTTTCCCGCCATTTTTCTTCCCGCCAGTTCTTCTTCCCGCCATTTTTCTTCCCGCCATTTTTCTTCCCTCCAGTTCTTCCCGCTAGTTCACTATATATATATATATGTAGGGTTGGCCTCCATTGTCATTGCACATCTCTAGACTCATATCTGCAACCTCATCACTCTTTCCCATGGCTTCCACCGTAGCACTAACCCCCAGGGAGGCGGAGGCGCTTTGCGCCTCGAACTACCCCTGCCCGCCGGGCTACTGTGTCCCCGTCGGCTGGATGCTGAGCGTCGGAGGCGTGCCGGTTCCTCCTGTTCCTCTAGGTGTGGCGCGTCGGATGGCCATCACGAACCACTACTACTTCGAGCTCACGCCGGAGCAGCGGAGGAATCCCAGATGGCATCCCGACTATTTCCCTACTTGGGAAGCCTTCTTCGTGGATCGGCGTGAGAGGGCGCTCGCCAGGCACGAGGAGGACGGCCCACCTCCTCCTAACTTCAACGAGGCCGGCCATCGGCTATGGTGGCGCGGTCGGACTCTCCAGAGCGTCATGGCCTATGACACTGCCGCCGACTCTAACCCCCATCTGCGCTACCCTCAAGTCCAGCCCACGCGCTACCCTCAAGTCCAGCCCACGCGTACTCTCCAGAGGTTCAATTACGGCGACCCCAACGACGACAGCGATGATGGCGGCGGCGAGTACGACGACTACAGTGGCGAGTATTACAGGTGTAGGCAGGAGCATGACTGAATCACTCCAATATTCTGAAACAAGTTCGGCCGATTGTTACTTAATCTGGCCATGTATCTTAATTTTCAGTTCTTTTATGTATCTTAATTTTCAGTTCTAGTTCGGCTTTATGTAACTTACTATTAGTTGCATTCTCATTCGAGGTTGACAATATGCTATTTTATCAAAAAAACAATGCAAGTTGAGCGAGGCTTGGCCCCGAGCTAAGAATCATCATGCCCGTTGTTCGACAAAGTTTGTCGATAGTTTAAAACGGGGATAAAAAAATAAAAAAAGATCGAAACAGTGCGAAACCTTCGCGTGGTGTTATATTATGTGACATAGTTAGAAGGAAAAATCTCAAACTTGGTATATTGATTATGTCTCGAAAAAACCTTCACAAAATGACCTATCTCATTCGAGGTTTCTTGGCTTTCGGGTCAAATGACCAATGTTATGGCTAGAATCAAGGAATAGTTTGTGATAATATGGCCATATTGTGCATACATGTGCATCATGGCATGGCAAACAATGTTGCAAGAGGAAGTTTTCCTTTTTATAGCACCAAAAAGGCATTTCCCATTTTCCGAGCATAAAAAATGAACGGTTTTGTGAAGCAACCACCAAATGGCTAATTCAAAAAACCACCAACACATTTTACAAAAATACTAGACCACCTTATATGCACAATGTACCAACAGGGGATCGAAACCTTTTCGTCCACCTCTGGTGAAAAAGACAAATTCCTACCGAATCGGCAGGAAGTGGGTCAGATATGAACTACAGGTACATGATACGATGCTCATGATTTTTTACAAAAATCATTTTTAGGTTCACAATATGCTATTTTATCAAAAAAAACAATGCAAGTTGAGCGAGGCTTGGTGAGATTCAAGTGTATACAAAAGATGCGACATTTAAATATCCAATCAATTCAAAAATGTTAATACAAAAGATGCGGCATTAAAATATGATTTGATCTAATAAAATAGGGTTAGATTTATTTTTAGATGCTTAATATTTCTTATGTTCAAAGTTTTAGGATTTAACAATTTATTTTTGTTTGAATTGAATAATCAAAATTTATATGTAAGTGTTTTAATTATTTTGAAAATTTTCATGTAAAGTAAATATAAAATGATTTACATGAATGGATAGATATTATTTTTCTGAAAATTATGATATATTATTCATATTTTTCTGAGTTGAAATGAAAAAGATATGAATTTTCTAAATTCATATCATATTTTTTGAATTAAAAATGCCCCTTTAATGCATGAAATAAATGCCCCCCCGCTTTAACACCGGTTCCAGACACGAACCGGTGTTAAAGGTGGGGGCGCATTTATTTCGTTTCCCGCGCGCACCCCCCCCCCCCCCCCTTAACACCGGTTCCTGGATGGAACCGGTGTTAAAGGGGGGGTAATAAATGCGCGCGGGAAACGGAATCCCCCCATTTAACACCGGTTCCAGCCATAACCGGTGTTAAAGGGGGGTCTTAAATTCGCCTTCCCCTTCCTTTCTTCCCCCTAGAGCCAGATCGAACCGCCACCGCCACTGTACCGCCACCGCGCGCGCGCCATCGGAGCAGAGAGAAGCGCCGCCACCGCATCGGAGCAGAGAGAAGCCACCGCCGGCCGCCACCGCCCTCGGAGTGAGGGAGGAATCGTCCGTGGGTGCCCTCGGAGCTCGCGTGTCTCGCCGTCGCCGCCCTCGGAGTGAGGGAGGAATCATCCGTCTCGCCGCCGCCTCCATTGTCGAGCTTCGGAGCTCGAGGTCCTCGACGAGGCATCGCCCTGACCGCCTCTCCCTCTCACTTGACCGCATCGCCCTGACCACCTCTTCCCCGTGCAGGAGCAACCGACCGCGCCCAATTCCTCGCCGGAGCACCGCCGACGCCGCCCGTCTCCAGCCGTCTGCCTCTGTCGCCCGAGGAAGCAATCCACCGCGCTGAGGCCACCAACCTTCTCGCCATAGTACCCCGCCTCTCGTAGGCCACCTCAACATCGCCGGAGACCGCCGCATCCGAAACTAGCACCGCCGCCCGACGAGCCCGCCGCCTCCACGTCACCCCACCGGTGAGTCTCGCCTCGGACGCCCTGCACCGTCCGATCAATCTAAGATCCGACGGCCACCATCTGTCCCCAGGTCGAAAGGGTACCAGCAAACCAGAATGCGCCACCTGTCTGCCACGTCAGCGATGACACAGCGCCAGTCAACGTTGACTCTCCTGAAAAATAGAAGAAAAGACAAAAATTGCAAAAAAATTGTATAATCTTGCAAAAATCATATAAAAAGATTCGTAGATCCAAAAATAGCAAATTATATATCAATGAATTCAGAAAATTGAGTAGATTATTAATATCAAGTTGGATTTAACTTTTACAGTACGTGTTTACTGTAATAATTTAATTAGTTTTAATGGTCTTTTAGGTTAATAAATTCATAGTAAAATATCTACTGGTCCAAAAATCACAAATAATATACCTATGGATTCACAATTGTGTGTAGATCATCAATATGCAAATGGTTAAGCCAAATAATATAAGGTTTTTCAGCAATTAAATAAATGGTGTAATGGCTTATTTAGAGTAATAAATTCATAAGAAAATAAATAATGTTCAGAACATTACAAATAATATGTCCCTGGAATCACAACCCCGTGGGGATTATATATCTGATTTTAGTTTGATTTTTAGACAACAGAAACTATTTAAATGATTTAAAACCCATTAAACACTATTTAAATCATAAGAAAAGATTTGTAACTCTGATTAGGGTGAATCCAACGCCTACTGGTTCGTATTAATGTCCTCTATCCATAACAAATACTCCATTGCATTAATTGGCCTCTTGCATGCATCATATACTTTAGTATTGTTTAGAGAACTAAAGTAACAATCATTGTGACTTATTAAATTGCCATGCATGCATTTGTTGCATTTGTTTGATCTCTATGTGCTATTGTTTATGTTGTATGAAATTGTTTGCTCGATAGATTGCGAGGAGTGCAACATGTGTGATTGCTGACTCATCCTGATTAAAACTTGTTTGCTCGATAAATTGTACTACATGCATATATTAAAACTTGTATACAAATTGGACCTCTGACTCATCCTGATTAGGGTTTCGACCCCTCGGAACTCGTTTAAAATGATCAAGCATCCTTAGGGTTTTAATTTCATTTGTGTATTTATTTGTGTATTTTTGTATGAATAATATGTATATTTGTGTATGAATCCAAGTCCACTTGAATGTTTACACTCTTACTCTAGATAATATTATTGTTTTAGAAACTATGGATCCACTTAGTAGAAACCTTGAAGAAGAAGAAATAATGGAGTACATTATTGATGAGGACACCTCACAATATCTGAACTTGGAGGGACATGATGACGACAGCTCAAGTACTAGTCATGGAGAAGATGAAGACTCCGGTGAACGCAATTTAATGGTTACAAAGTCCGGCGAGGTATATGCATTGATTAAGCCTCTGCTGACTTCCACCAACAATCTTCTTCTACATGTATTAATTAATGCTTCTTTCTTCTTTTAGCCCTATGGATCGACCAGCCAGCAACCATCTTCTTCTACGAAAAAGAGCAAGCGAGGCGCGAGCCAGCGGTTGAAAGATCGTGCAAAGTTCACGATCGAAGCAGTCCGTGTTGATGGCAGGCCGATGGAGCCCAAGAAGGCCGCAGACAAATTTGTACGTCAGGCTGGAGTTCTTGTTAGGGACCAAATACCAATCATAATTGAAAATTGGAATAAGCCAAAGAAGGGCGACGGTACCTTTGTCGATGACAGATCCAAAGAAACGCTTTGGAATTCGTTGTTGGTAAATTTCACCCTTCCGCCAGAGGAGGATGAAAACAACCCGGTTATAAAGGAAAAGGTCAAAGAGTGGACTCTAAAGAAGATGGCTGACGCTTTCCGCAACTGGAAGACAAAATTGAACAAATTTGTCAAATCTGGCGAGACTCCAAATTTCGAAGACGCATATTATGCGAAGATAAGACCTCACTGGCCCGAATTTGAGACATATAAAAAAAGTGCTATAGCTAAAAAGAGGTCAGAAACCAATACGCTTAATGCCCTGAAGAAGGAATATCACCAGAGGACGGGGTCAGGTGGCTACATATCTCAGAGGCCTAAGTGGGAGGAAGTTGAGAAGGCCCTGCGCGCTAGAGGGATCACACCCCAGACAGATGGGTGGGACCTACGTGCAAAGACTTGGTTCTACGGAATCGGGGCAAGGTTGGACCGAGAAACAGGATTGTGTATCTTCCCAACCCTCCTTGCCAAACCCGTCACTGAACTCATCACGGCATACGAGGAAACATCCGCCAGGACCTTCCATCCCGACAGAGAGAATGACCAGCTCACACGCGCCATCGTTAAAAAAGAACACCCTGGACATGCACGAGGCACAGGGGGTATGACGTGGAAGGATGGGTTTGCCGACTGGAGCGACTCTTACAGATGGCGCGGCAGAAAAGAAAAAGAGCGTACAGAGTGGATGACACAGATAGAACATGCACTTGCGGCGCTGCAGGCGCAAGTGAATGCACAACAGAGCCAACAAGCTACCGGCCCATCTCAGCGGCACGAAGAGCCTGCATTGGAAGCTGTCGGCGGCCCAGACTCTGCGCGGAAAAGCAGTGTGGCTTCCACGGAGAACGTGCAGCCCACGCTTGAAATGGCGGGTCCTCGATACCCCGTGGATGAGATCACGGAGAGCGAACACGCTGAGCTGCATGTGAGATTAATGGGCTTATCCATTAAGGTGGCTGTCGGCTATGCCTTACCACCTGTAGCTGGTGGAACTTACCACTGCCGACCGATTCCAGATGGCTATGCTATTGTCGGGGTGGATGAGGTTGTGAAGGAATATGAGGAAGCACAACTTGACCATGCTACAGGTGAAGGGGAAACTCAACTCAAATTTGCAGTGAAAACAACCATTCTTTGGAAGAAGGAACACATTGTGCTTCCAAATTGGAGGTCACTGGCACCCCCGCCGTCTCCGCAGCGTCAGCAGTCTGAGCCGCTTCAGCTATCTCCTGCGCGGCAGCCATCTCCAGCGCTTCAGCCATCTCCTGCGCGGCAGCCATCTCCGGCCCGTCAGCCATCTCCGGTGCTTCAGCCATCTCCTCAGCGTAAGCGGAAGAGCACTGCCACGAAGAGCATCAGTAGCACTGCCACAAAGAAATCCGCAGGAAACCATACGCCAAAGAGTTCAAAAAACTACGTCCCGCAGCCTTCCGCCAAGCCATTGCCGGTTTTACCGTGGAATCGCAGCGACGAGGAGACCAATAGGATCTCGGAAGAACAGGTCAAGAAATTCTTTGCACCTAGATGGGCCGAGCCAAAGGAGAAAATAGATCCGGCGGTGGTGGAGAAGTTTTACAAAAATCTTTTGAAACCTGAAACCCCACTTGTGCCGGACTACGAGCGCCAGATTTTGAAGGCGGATGCAAGGCGCCGTAGGGAGACTGAAAGTAGCAGTCGTGAGTCACCCCAGAAAACAGTCCCCATGCTCGGAGAGCAGGAAAACCAATCATGCGCCCCGCTCCAAATGTTGGACACACGGGACGCTCCTCCCGTAAATGATTACGAGGCAGAGCTACAAAGAAAGGCCAATGAGATGGGGATGACTTACATTGCATACTTGAACGTCATGGGAGAAAACTTGCCCAAATCCGATGCCAACCCCATACAGCCATGGAAGTATGGGAATAATCTCGTCAAGAAAGAGGAGCTCAAGAATCTACCAACAAAGATGCGAAAATTGCACAAGTGGTACCTTGATTTCTGCAAGACGACAAAGGTAGAATGGATCACGGCGCATATAAGAGATGAGATTTTCTTCTGCGGAGACGACGCGATCGACTTCAACATTCAAGACTTGCATTTTCTATTCAATCAGAAGGAGCTCGACAAAGCTGCCATCAGCCTTTATTGTGTGTAAGTACTATTTCTGTAATTTATATCTCATCTCATTCACTTCATTAATTGCATGTATATATATATGCTCACCATATATGTATATACTATTATGCAGGAAAAAGGTTATGGAATGCAGGAAAGGAGGCCCTTTTGACATTGGGTTCGTTGACCCAAATAGAGTTCATGAAGAAGTGGTAAAAACCAAACCCGGGCAAACAGAAGATTACTTGCTAACGTCTTTACTGAGACAACAAACCAAAAGGGAAATACTATTGCCTTACAACTTCTCGTGAGTACTGTTACCCTCTCTCTTGTACACATTCTATTTCAGCTTACTCGATGTTAAGTGTAACTGATGATGAGTTATGCGTGCGAAGGTTCCACTTTATTCTGCTAGTCATTCAACCCGACTCAGGAAAAGTCCTTGTCATGTACTCGTGACGAAAAGAAAAAGAGATATGGGCAGACTTTAGAGAGATGCTCCAGAGGTAATTTCAATCATATTATCGCACTAGATCGGCAACTTTTGTGACAACAAGTAATTAATTACTCCTTTATCCATTTTCTTTGCCGGACAGGGTTTGGAAAAGGTTCACGGGCAGGGCCGTGGGTGAATGGTCAGAAGAACTAAAATTTGTAGACCAAAATGTAAGTAATACTAGCTAGCTTCCAATTCCATTATATCATGCTTTATTGATTATTATTTTTATTGAACTCTCTATTCTCGTAAAGTGCGCGCATCAGGGACACGGCAATAACTTATGTGGATACTATGTTTGCGAGTTCATTCGCAACACGATATGTGCGACGGGCCAAGCCACACTAGAACAACTTAGAGTAAGTAAACAAAGTCCACAACATTATTTTATTACCATCAATTGTGTTGAGTTTTATTCTTATATATATATATATATTGACGGCCCATTCTTCATATATATTCAGATCGAACGGATGCGGGACCAACTCCTACCATTTGAACGCATACGAGCCATTCAAGAGGAATTGGCGGGGTTCATACTTGATGAGGTCGTCACGCCTGGCGGAGAACTCTTTAGATATCCACCAAAATGAACGATGACGATGTATGTGCCGATGAGGATGTATGTGCCGATGACGATGTTTGTGTATAATAATAGTTGCTTAATTATTCATGTACTCGTATGTACCGATGACGATTTATGTGTATACCGCTCCCGATCGATTCCCCCTCGCCCCCCCCCCCTCCCGCAGAAATACGCCCAGAACAGGGCAGAGGCAGAAGTCTACCGTGGCAGAGATTTAGGCCGTTTTCCTGCCTAAATCTCTGCCGCGGCAGAAGAACCTTTAACACCGGTTCCAGCCCCGAATCGGTGTTAAAGGGGGGGGCCTGAGGCCTGCGGCAGCCCCACGTGCGCCACCCTTTAACATCGGTTCATATAAGATCCGGTGTTAAAGGGGCCCCCCTCTAACACCGAACCCTCAACAGCAGTTGAGGAACCGCTGTTAGAGGGCCCTCCCAACCGGAGTTAAAGGGGGGGCTCTGCACTAGTGAAATGTCGGCATCTTCATGAGATCCATCTTGAGTCATTGAAGTTCAAGAAGCTTTTCGAAACAATTTATTTCTTCAGTATCATCCATTTGAATGTGTCTACGCTGCAGGTAATAACATGTCTTACATTGTGGATAAAAAAACAAGCTATCGTTCGATAATTGTTTGATGAAATTATGGTCACGTCATCATTTGTACTGAGCCAACAATCACTACAAAAAAGAACTAAGGTGTCGACGGCCGGCCGGCTACGCCGACGGCCAAATGTCGGGGCCGTCGGCATAGCTACCTTCCCTGGCCAGCTGACCAGTCTGGCCGTCGGCGTAGGTAACGGTGCCGAGGGTAGCCGTCGGCGTAGCGTGGCCGTCGGCGTAGTACAGAGGGCTGTGCCGACGGTGGCCCTCGGCATAGGTACATCCCTCGGCGTAGTCCCAGTTTAGACACGGCGATGGAAACGACGTTAGGCAGATAGGCTGTGCTGACGGCCACAGCTCTTTGAAAATTTTTGTTTGGTCTGTGCCGGCGGCTTAGCCGTCGGCGTAGGCCTCCATTTTCCTTTTATCTCATTATTTTTTGAAAAATCATAACTAAATCATTCTAATTCAGAAAAATACAAATAATATATCAAAATTTGCAGAAAAATAAGACCTATCTATCTACACTCAAATATTACACATTTATAAAAAAATAAGTGAAACATAAAACATTATATATAGTTTAAAACGGGCATTATAAATTTAAAAACGATCCAAACAACGTGAAACCTTCGCGTGGTGTCATATTATGTGACATAGTTAGAAGGAAAAATATCAAACTTGGTATATTGATAATGTCTCAAAAAAACCTTCACAAAATGACCTATCTCGTTCGAGGTTTCTTGGCTTTCAAATGACCAATGTTATGGCTAAAATGAAGGCATAGTTTGTGATAATGTGTCCATATTGTGCATAGGTGTGCATCATGGGATGACGAACAATGTTTTAGGAGGAAGTTTTTCCTTTTCGTCGCACCAAAAAGCCGTTTTCCATTTTTTGAGTGCAAAAAACTGACGGTTTTGTGAAGCAACCACCAAATGGCTAATTCAAAATAATACTGTCACATTTTTCAAAAATACTAGACCACCTTACATGGATAATGTAATAACAGGGGGATCTCAAACATTTCCGTCTATCCCTGGTGAAAAAGACAAATTCCTGCCGAATCGGTAGGAAGTGGGTCAGATATAAACTACAGGTACATAATCGGATGCTCATGATTTTTTACAAAAATCATTTTTATGTTCAAAATATGTTGTTTCATCATAGATCCACTTCATGTTTAGCAAGTCTTAGCCCCGAGCTAAGAATCTTCATGCCCGCCCTTTGACAAAGTTTAACAATAGTTTAAAATGGGCATTATAAATTCAAAAACGATCCAAACAACATGAAACCTTTGCGTGGTGTCATATTATGTGACATAGTTAGAAGGAAAAATATCAAACTTGGTATATTGATTATGTCTCAAAAAAACCTTCACAAAATGACCTATCTCGTTCGAGGTTTCTTGGCTTTCGGGTCAAATGACCAATGTTATGGCTAGAATGAAGACATAGTTTGTGATAATGTGTCCATATTGTGCATAAGTGTGCATCATGGGATAGCGAACAATGTTTCAGGAGAAATTTTCCTTTTTGTCGCACCAAAAAGCTGTTTTCCATTTTTTGAGTGCAAAAAACGGACGGTTTTGTGAAGCAACCACCAAATGGCTAATTCAAAATACTACCGTCACATTTTTCAAAAATACTAGACCACCTTACATGGATAATGTAATAACAGGAAGATCTCAAACATTTCCGTCTATCCCTGGTGAAAAAGACAAATTCCTGCTGAATCGGCAGGAAGTGGGTCAGATATGAACTACAGATACATGATCGGATGCTCATGATTTTTTACAAAAATCATTTTTAGATTCAAAATATGTTGTTTCATCATAGATCCACTTCAAGTTTAGCGAGTCTCGGCCCCGAGCTAAGAATCTTTATGCATGTCGTTTTAAACGAGCAAATGACATTATGATAAGAATCACAACATAGTTTGTGATAAGTTAATATTGATATCATATTTGTATTCCTCTCATTTTTGTAATCAATTTAGACATATTATTTGCCGAATTCCGATTTACAGATATAAAGATATTAATTATTCCATATTAAATAAAAAATACAAAAAAAATAAAATATTTATATTTTTATTTGAATTCAATAATATTTTTACTTATTCATTGTTATTTACTTAAATAATTGCTTATAATTTCAAAAAATACAACCATGTGACATGATGATATAAGAGTTAATAGGAATGATATCATAGTATTGACAACAATGTGTAAATTTCTTTGCGGGAAGAGATGCTGAAGAAACGAGGAAATTAAGCGTGCTAGAGCTGGAGTAGTGCTAGGATGGATGACCGAATGGGAACTTTAACTAAGACTGCAATTTAATCAATTATTAACTATAAATAGTGTTAAAATGATTAAAGCGAGAGATTAAGGAGTCAAATAATTCAAAGATTAAAAAAATAAAAAAATAAAAAATAAATAAATAAATATTTTAGGCTATGCCGACGGCCTGGCCGTCGGCGTAGCTCCATTCCTATGCCGACGGCCTGGTCGTCGGTGTAGCTTCAGGCTGGACCGTTATCGAAGACGGCGTTGACTGACATGCGGGGCCCACCGAAAGACGCTTTGCCGAGGGGGGATGACTGTGCCGACGGCCATGGAGCTATGCCGACGAGGACGTACGCCGAGGGGGCTATGCCGACGGCCACCGTCGGCACAGCCTGTGCCGACGGCAATTTGGCGCTGTGCCGACGGCAGCCGGCCGTCGGCGTAGCGAATCTTTCCTATAGTGAATTTTCAGTAGTATCATCTTGAGTCATTGCAGTTCAAGAAACTTACCCGTCCCAGCGTGCTTTCTTGCTATCGTCCATTTTAAAGTGTGTATGCTACGGGTATTAGAGTGCCCTTGCCCATCTCAAAATAAATAAATTCACATGCCTTTACACCGCGGGCATAACAAACTGAGTTAATTTTTTATAATTGGTTGATGGAAGTATGCTATTCACATCCCTTCGTGTTAATCTAACAATTTTTAGTTGTGTCACATCACTTGTTTCTTCTGCTGCTTAATGACCTCTTTGGCGATGTTGTTCTATAGTGTTCTGTTCTGAAACTTGTGTGGTGGCGTTTTGCTTAGTGCAGAGCCGCGGGGCATTTTTCTCTCAAGATGAGACACACACAACATTTGGAAGTTGACTACATGAGAAACAAGCTTTAACCAACTAGGATGAGAGATAGGTAGCCCAAATAAGTACATTTGGAAGCTTAAAGGTGAGTATTGTATTTGTTCTACTCAGTATTGTTATCGACTTATCTCCTTTGATGTTGCTAATAATTTTAAATCCATAATAACACTTGGTTTGAAATTTACTAGTACTTGTTCATCTAATCACTTGTAGACAGTCCTGCATGTGGCAAGTACACTTGTGCCATGGAAATTTATAAATGGATTTCATTTTCATCTTTTTGGGCTAAATTAATTTAGACATTATCTAAATCATGATCACTTATGTTGCCAGAATTTATTGGTATGAGTGTATTTTATCATTTTCCAGTATGGTGTGGAACAAGCTTAAGAATTGCTCCAGATAACTTTTCCTTTGTGACCAGCTAAACAGTTTGACTGGCGAATTTTTTTTAAATAATACGAATTAATTAATTAATTTGAGTTCTATTATGCGTTTTTTTGAAATTCCAGATCTATCACTTTGTCGGCCAGGGGCAAGCCGACTAGGCCAATCGGCCAGGCCCTGGCCGACTGCATGTGGCACCATGCAATCGGCCCTGCCCAATATATGCAGTCGGCTTGGAGCAAGCCGATTGGTTCAATCGGTCTGGCCCAGGCCGATTAGTGCAATCGGCCAGACCTAGACCGATTGCCTAATCGTCCTGCCCCTAACAAAATCCTGCATGATCAATGCAGCCCTTCCGCTAAATAATCGTCCGCCGCGCCAATCCTTCGCGCCGATTTTTCCCGCCAGTACTTCGTGCCGATTTTTCCCGCCAGTACTTCCCGCCCTTTGTTCCCGCTACTACTTCCCGCCCTTTTTTTTTCCGCCGCTACTTTCCGCCCTTTTTTTCCCGCCACTACTTCCCGCCTATTCGCTTCGGTGCCTCTATAAATCCGGGCAACGAGATGTATCCTTTACCAGTTCATCTCTTCCTCCTCTTACTCTCTCATTTCCCTCCTCTCCTCTTGCTCTCGCATTTCCCTCCACTCCTCTCCACTATGACCGACGCGTCTCCCTGGCCTGTAGATATGTCCATTGGGCTTTTCTTCATAGCCAGAACTGTTGTGATAGGCGATACGTATCCCAACCATGATGCTCTCGTTATGCTTTGTAAGTCACTTCATCGAAGAGGATGGAAACTGAAGACCCCAGATCAGGTACGAGCAGAGCTTGTCAGGATCCAGGCAAGGTGGAACAAGCTCTCCCAGATCTGCTCCAAAGTCATTTGTTCGAACATTCCCAGGACCGTAATAAAACACGAACTTCACTAAATTGGTCATCTCTGCTGACATAAAATAAACAACCTAATCAATTAATTATCGACAACGCGTATAACTTTGGGCAATTCTTGCAAATATTCTAAAAATTATGATATTATTGCTACCGGTCAAATATTGCTACTAATCCACCGGCCAAATATTTGTGTCTAACCCATCAGTCAAATATTGTTACTCATCCACTAGCCAAATATTCTAAAAAATATGATATTATTGCTACCGGTCAAATATTGCTACTAATCCACCGGCCAAATATTTGTGCCTAACCCATCGATCAAATATTATTACTAATCCACTAGGCAGGTATTCTAATAGACAAGCATACGCACGTACGTAACCATATACAATAACCGTGATTATCGAGGGATTAAAGTTTACCCTTGAAGCGAGAGAAGCCGCTCGGTCCACCACCACAGCTCCACCACAGACAGCCTCAGCTCCTCCACCACAGCTCCACCACCATTGCCATTGCTCCACCACAGCTCCACCACCGTTCCTCCAACAAATCAACACCAAATCGCGCTATGAGCTAACCCATCCGTAGATCGGGCTTCCACTATCTCTCTACTGGCTTTGGATTGAAGTTTCTGTGGTCAAATCTAGCCAAATCGGGAAAAAAAAAGCTGATTTTTTGAGCTAGGACGACGAACAGGAGAGAGAGAGAGGAGCGGCTCGGTCGCGTGGAGAAGAAAGGGTGCTGGCGGCGGGGCGCGGCGTCGCTCGCCCCTTATCCTGGCCCCAGTGGGCCTTGGCCCCAGTCGGCCTGGGCCTGACCGATTGGGCAGTCGGCCTAGGCCTGGCCGACTGAACCTGTCGACCAGGGTCGGTCCCGCGGCCCCACCGGCCGACCGTCTGTCGATCAACTGCTGGACGAGTGACATGCAGTCGGCCAGGGCCTGGCCGATTGGCCCAGTCGGCTTGCCCCTGGCCGACAAAGTGCTAGATCTGGAAATTTAAAAAAACGTATAATATAACTCAAATTAATTAATTAATTCGTATTATTTAAAAAAAATCGTGTTTGACTGTGCATGTTCTTCATTTTGACGATATTAATGAATATTATGCTACTTTTGGAAACATTCAAATAAATTTGACAGTAGGTGTGCTTTCTTCTCGAACATGCATGTATATGTGTGTCTTCAGAAAGTTGGTGTGTTTTGTATACCGATTACTATGTTGTATCAAAACTGAGATGTTTTTTCTCAATTACAGCTTTCAGTTTATCTAAATATATCCCATGATACCTCCTTGTTTCTATTTGTCTTTTCTTTGGAATTTCATTCTGTGGTGTGCCTTCATTAAATCATATCCTCACGTATATTCTTTTGATTACAGTTATTGTAGTTTTATGGATGATTAATCTAGTTTTCTGCTGTTTGATTAAACATTTTCGCACCATGTCACTCGTCCGCAGTGGCCATTATCCACTAGACCACTAATGTAATTTGGCTGGTTCAAACTATATATATGTAGCTATATGCTTTGTGTGCTATATCATATTTTTAGTTTCGGCCACCATGGATGTTTAATCTTCATATCGCAAAAACTTGTTCATCACGAATAACATTTTTAATATTGCTAGCATATTATAATTAGAATAACTAGTATTGCTTGATGATCCTCAGAGTAAAAAACAACGATAGTCATTTTGGACCGACGATCCTTCCTTGACGCTTGTATCACATGAATTTTATAAAAATTTATTTGTTGGTGACTTTCTAATTCATACATTTTTAAGAGTGCATGTGTGCTAGATTTCTGCTTTCCTACTCCATGAACCCCTCATGTGCCCATTGTTCTTTTAGCTTCTGCTGATGTAGCCAAAAACTGCTCATTTTAGAAGGTGAAGGTGTGCCCCTACACTACAAATTACTATTGTTGTTTCTGTCTCAAATGTTTGCTTTGTCTAATAATGCTGATATGATCCAACTTTGGTGGTTTTGACACAAATTACACGATGTCGAAGCTCGTGTTTAGTGTTTGAGCCATTCAAAATTTATGAGAATAACTGTAGTGGTTTTTCCTGAATACATAGTAAATATTTGTCTGACTGATGCTATTGCTTGCTCCGCAGGTATCTAGAGTTACATTTGGGTGGCTCAAATGCAGAGTTGCAGGGTGTAGTTTCTTCCATTTGTGTGCTGGACGTGAAGGTTGACCATATGTATATGTAGCATGCACCAGCCAGCTGTGAAGTGAAGGTTGACCATATGTATATGTAGCATGCACCAGCCAACTGTGAAGTGCACTTGTAGGAATGGATCACTTAATTTGCTAACTTCATACTGTTAGATAATCACCTGTCCTACACGTATTGAAATTGCAGTCCGAGTAGGTGTAGGTGTCCAGATAATATACGTATATGTATTATACTAGGTTTAGCTACCGAGTCGGTTGTCTAGTCTTGGTATATATATATGCGTGTATCCTAGCCTGTAAGCACCACCGTGTGAGTTGAGCAATACAAGAGAGAAAGCAAGGCTCGACAAGCGCCTTTGGCAATCAAAGTTGTTTTGCGTGTGCGTGCGTGAGTATACTAGTTAGATCAAAAGAATCGATCGGCTAGCAGCACGTGTATCTCGGCGGAAGTTATCGGGTACGTACGTGTCGTCTCGTCGGTGTCGTCGGAAAGTACTTGGCGACAGGGGGCGACAGGGGCTGTGCTAACAAACTTCACTCATCGATAAGCACCTTTGGGTTAAGCTTAAATAGCAATTCTTATTACATGTCTTGCTTCTTTTTCTACAAGAGGTACGACCACGGTTTGGATGAGTTGTCTAACATTTGAATTTTTACTCAGCTAACTTTCTCACTTGCAAGGAAGACAATAATGATCCAGCCAGGGATATGCCAAACCAAAGCCAGATTTTACATCATTTATGTATATAATTGTACTGTACGTATAGATGGCATCCACATAAACTCTCATTTTATTGCTTGCTACTACTGTTGATCATATTCTAGCTGTTGAACATTATATGATCCTATGATCGACAAGCTCTCTCTCTCTAACATTGTAGTACTTCTTAAAGTGAAACGGAGTAACTACTAACGGCTCCGCTTCTCGTTGCAGTCGCTCACACAGGCCGCGGCATCATCTGCAAATTCGCGGTGCAAGAACAAAAGATTTCAGCATTATTCATCACAACAAGAAGAAGAAACGTAAACAGTGCAAGTAAAGTAAGATGGTCCGTCGTTATACCGGGAAGCATCGCTGATAACCCACAGAGGTTGTCCAGGCCGCAGGCCGTCCTGCAGGTGGCGCTGCCGCCAGCAACGCCGGTCGGAATGGGCCTGCATTCGAGTTCGATGCAGAATAGGAAGCATGCCCATGGTGGAAGGTCTTGCCTGCACAGAGGGTAGCAGTGCTTGTAGCACGCGCAGAAGTCGGACATGGCAGCCACCTGCTGCAGCTGCCCCGACAGCATGAGGAGCACGTAGACGACAGCAATGGCGGACGCCCTCTTCTTCATCTCCATCTCCTTCCTCTTGCCAACGGTGTCTTCTTAAGAATAAGGGAGAAGGAAGAGAACTGCTGTGGTGAGAGTGTGAGAATGTTGGTGTGATAGTGTTGCCTCTTATATAGGAATTCAGAGGGCAATGTCGACATTTGACCTGGATAATTCATAATGTCACTACCAGAAAACCTCGGGTACTTGCCGGGCTGGAATTTCCTTTGACAGGTAGATCACAAGCAGTTGCAGTAGATCATAAATGGTGTCCCTGATAATATGGTAAAAAATCAGTCCATTATAGGTAGTAGTTAAAGAGAAATTCAATTTTCAAGTCTTGTCAAATTTTGGCTGGAACTAATTTCAATAAACCATAAATGATGTCCTTATTGTTCTGGTGAAACTTTAGCCAATTCTGGGTAATAGTTTAAGAGAAATGAACTGATCAAATGTTTTTTTTATCAAAAAATATGGCCCATTTTTTAAGCTTTAATTTTTTGTTGTAAATCTCAGTACAACTAACGACCTTGAGATAACGCCTTGAGAAGCATACAAGAGACAGAATCCAGCAGGTCAGTTGGGGCATACTATATATATTTTTCCTTATTTTCTACCTGCTGACCTAAGGGTAGAACGGTCAGTATGATAGTCAGAAAAAGTTTTATCTCTTCTACAAATCAAATGTCTGGTTATATGTACCCGTTACTAATATTTAGTGGCATATTTGGAAGCAATGAGGTACATGAGCAAGTTGTGAGTTATATGTGTGAAGCTTGCCCTATTTTACTTTTAACAAACTAAGGATTTACGTATCTTCATTAACTAGGGAGTTTCCTTCCATGAGAACTAGAATGTGGTTGGTTCTGTCATTTTTGTAAAATGATTCAGTTGATATGGACTGAAATTGTTTCAGCCCCATCCGTCACCAATTTATGCATCGGCTGAAAACTCATTCCAACAGAGCTAAAATTTGGATACATAGAAGAGAATGATAATAGTTACTGTAACTATTTCAGACAAGGTGAGCAATTTTTTGAGAAAATAATTTGCTTCTCCCTATCCAAAATAAAATGGTTGTAGGATTATGATGGATTTCTCCAGGTCACGACATATGGAGCATGGCCACCCGCAATGTGCGTCGTCTCTCACGCCTCCACACCACCGTGGGTCACAACCATGACACGCAGGTCTAGGGTGCACACTATTACTCGTTCTCTGCGTAGGATGTGTGCCGCTTGCTGCTGTCCTTGCCGCCCTAGGATGTGACACACGCCGATACTTTGAACCCACCATCAAGATTGACACTATAGAACTCCTAGCGTATTATTTTTTAGAGAAGGATGTCATCTTAGTTGGTTCAATAGATATGTGAATTTTCATATATGTTGTAACTCAAAGCGACCGGGGAACCTCCACCATGAAACTTCAAGGTTAGTGGTCATGGCTTCTACTATGTTGTAGACAACATCTGTCCAACATGGTCAACATTTGTCTAAGGCAATCGAACACCCTTAAGGTTCAAATAGAGTCCACTCCGCTAAGGATCAAGAAGCAACAAGAAAACTCATTTTGCATATATTTGGTTGCATGTTGCGTCTAGGACCACAAGACCTTGGAAGACATCATAATTGCTTGTGCGATACTCCATAACATGGTTATAGAGGAAGAGATCCCTCAAGAAAACTTGAGAGTCCACCGTGGGTGCTCTCAACGCTCGGCGCCTCCACCCCCTCCCCCGGCAGTGTGTCCGTCGCGAGTGAGTTCGGGCGAGGTGGCCAGTCTCCTCCTTATATAGTAGGATTTGGTGTAGGTCTTCATGTAGGTTTCTCCTAGTGGAGTATGGCGTCATACCGGTCGGTAATTGGTCGCCGGAGCATGCATGCAGTATTCGGCGACTGGCAGCGGTTGTCTTAGTGGCCATAGCACTTTAGAGGTTGAAGTCGAAGGTGGTATGGGGCAAATATGTTGCTTCCCCCAATCAATAAGTTTGTGTTCAAGGTCGTGGGTTCCCTAGATCGAATGAAGTTGGAGGGAAACCTGCAACTCATCTATGCTCCTTGCCGCTACAATGGTGGTGGAGGCAAGGTGGATGATGAGCCGCGCAGATCTGAAGGGAATATGTCGCTCAGATCTGAAGGAAGTCAGGCGTCACTCCAAATTTCAGGTTCTGCAAATTCAACTCTTGAAGAGAATTTCATGCCTGATGTTCTTGAGATAGCATTTTGTTTAAATTGGAATCACTACATCAATGTGAATCTGTGGAATCAAGACCGTGCCATTATTATTCACACACATGAATCTTTAGTTAGGGCTAGACCTAGATATCCAATTGTTACTACCATCTTGGAGGCCTAGATTGGTGAATTGGAATCAAATAAGCATAACTTACAAATGATCTGGATGCAAATCGCTCAAGGTGCTATGCATATAATTGAGAAAGAAGCAACAAGAAAGGACATTGAACTAGCATCTATTGTGATATATAGCAAACACAATTTGCAATTATTTCTTTGCAAGTTCGTCTAGGACCATAAGACCTTGGAAGACATCATAACTACTTCTGTGATACTCTAGAAAACTTGAGAGTCCAACATCGGTGCCCTCAACGTCCGGCGCCTTCGCCCCCTATTCTGGCGGTGCATCTATCGCGAGTGAGTTCGGGCGAGGTGGCCATGTCTCCTCCATGTATAGTAGGGTTAGGTGTAGGTCTTCGTGTAAGTTTTCCCTAGTGGAGTATGGCGTCATGTCGGTCAGGGTTTGGTCACCGGAGCGTGCATGCGCTATTTGGCAACTGGCGGTGGTTTTCTTACTCGCCATAGCGTTTCAGCGGTTGAAGCCAGAGGTGGTGGGGGGCAAATATGCTACTTCCCTAATAAATAAGTCTGCGATCAAGGTCGCGGGTTCCCCAGATCGAGTGAAGTTGGAGGGAAACATTCATATCGGTTGTGCTCCTTGCCGCTACCTTGGTGGTGGAGGATGAGCAGTGCAGATCTGAAAGGAATATGTCACTTGGATCTCAAGGAAGTCAGGCGTCAGTCCTTTCAGGTTTTGCAAATTGAAATCTTGAAGAGGATTTCTTGCCTGATGTTCTTAAGATAGCAGTTTGTTTAAATTCATTGCATCAGTGTGCATCTGTGGAGTCAAGATAGTTCCATTATTATTCACACACATGAATCTTCGGTTAGGAGTAGACCTAGATATCCAATTGTTACTGTCATCTTGGAGGTCTAGATTGCTGAATTGGAATCAAATAAGCATACTTACAAATGATCTGGATGCAAATCGCTCATTGTGTTATGCATATAATTGAGCAAGATGTTCCTTCAATATTTACAGGCACTCGGTTCTTTTGGTATGATGATAAGCATGTGACGATGTTGTTCCCATTGTTCGGATGATACAGACACTCCCGCTATGGTTCCTCGGATTCAATAGCGGGTACCCCTAATTGAGCTCGGTGACAAAAATTCAGTATCTATAGCTCAGTACTCCCCTTCCTCGGGTGCAAATGCCATATAGACCGTTAGGAGAGACACCCACGGGGTATCAACTGGTATGGAGCATAGAGTCCCTTAAAGACTGCATTTGTGGCACTTCCATATCCGAGTTGTCGACAGATGGTCGATCATCGTGTGGTTCCTTTTGTTGTCTTCCGTGTTTGTGCCATGTGTTATTGTTTTCTCTATTTGGGTTCTACTTTTTAGTTTACATGTATCTTGCTCTATTCTCGCTAGCAGCGATGTATTGTGGTTGTTAATGTTAATATATCTTTACTTTGAAAAATGTTTATAGAGGAAGAGATCCTCCAAAAGGTGGAATATGAGTATGATTGTCCAGGGACTCCTACCAGAACATATAGGAGAACTATATGACGGTGATTTTTTTCAGGCACATGTATAGGAAGGAAATAGAATATCACATGAGCACTTTCGTGAATGACATCATGGAACACATGTGGGCACTACATGCACACTAAGAGGATCTCCAACGGCCCCTAAATTTGGTCCTAATTTGTTCGCATTTTATCCATTTTTGGGGACCGGTGGATGTGTCCTCTCTCTGTCCGCCCTCTAAACCCAACACCACCCTCCAAATTTTGTCCATCATAAATTATTCATCTAAAAAAAACTTGTATAAAAACAAAATTAAATTGCATAAACTTAATGATAATTATACAAGTTCGGCCAAACTGGATACATTTTGAATTAAATTAAAGGTTTAACTAGAAATAAAATCTTAAATTAAACTTAGAATAAACAAGGATAAACTAGTCTAGTCACGGGTTTTCGTCAATTTGGGTGGCGACGGGCTCCGAGGATGTGCCGAGATGCCCATCGGTGGCGTGCTCTCCTCCAGACGCTCGTGGAGCTTCTCGTCGAACTTTGCGCCATCCTTGGAGTCCGAGAGTTAGCACAGCGGGAGCGGGTTGTTTTTAAATGTTGATGTGGCACGAGTTTGGTCACTGTCAGGTGGGCCATCCCGGACACGATACATGTGAGTGTCCATTTTCCCTAAAACGGGTTCAAAGTTTGGGGCTCGTTTGGGGGAAAGTGGCATATCCGGTGAACACTTCGTCCTTTTGGGGGAAGTCACTGGGCGTTGATTTTGGCCCATCGTATCCGCACAACCCGATTCAGAAACTTGGGGGTAGCTTTGGGGATCGCGTTGGAGATGCTTTAAATATTTGATTTGATGCATTTGGACCTAATGTTTTATGCACCGAAGATCCTTGATTTAATGCGTAAATAATATGTTTTTCTTTTAGAAGATGTTCCATTTTTTGAGAGTACTCCAATAATGTATGGTATTTTTACAATACAAGATACTCTAACCGTGAACGATAGAGGAGAGCAACACCTTACAACTCCACACCTAAAGCTCCTAGCCTACTCTGACATTATCCAAGAAAACACATAAGGTGCCCCTCCTAGCCATTGGGCACAATGATGTTCTGTTTGAATATGAAAATTATGAACTTGAAATATTGTCAAATTTGTTTGGTACAAACGTGAAGGTTTGATTTTTATGAGTTAAATTCGAGTTAAAAATGAGCTTCATGTGCATTAAGATAAGAAAATAGAACAAAATATAGAGAAAGCATATTTAGGGAATGTCAAATTTGTTCACCATAAAACTCGAGTTATTTTTTAGGATGAACTCTAAAAACCTTATCAGAGATAATAACTTTGGAGAATTTGCTAAAGTTTATCTAATTGATTAACTTCCCCATTTTGTTTCGTCTGCCAAAATGACCTATTGTTCGTTGCAAGTTAGATGATCTCAAAAGGGGCCTTTAACGAGCCCCTACACAAATTTTTGGCCATGGCATAAGAAAATTTGCTCCAACATGGGCCTTTATACTAGGGCCTAAGTTACGGTGGACAGTTTTTTTTTCTCCCGTGTCGTCCTCCTCCTCTTCCCCGTCCCCTCGCAAAGGCATCCTCTGCCTCATTGAACGGTCTTCTCCACCCCTTCGCCATGCTTTCCTCCTCCTTCCCACCAGATACCACCATGCCAAGATGCTCTGAGCAGAGATAAGGAAGAAAAGGAAAAAAAGAAAGAAAACGCCTTTGACGTGTGGATCTCATGTGTGAGGGTAAACGAAAAAAAATACAAAATGTGGAAGGACTACCGATGGAGATGATGGAGATGATCTGATCAAAATTTCCCACCTTGGGGCGTCACCTATGTATATGGTGATCAAAATATCCCACCTTGGGGCAACACAACTTGTGAAAACAACTATAATGAATAAGTTTAACCTTGCCATAGGATGGGATCCATATGTGTGTGGTAAAAGTATACATATATAAGAGGGAGGGGAGAGAGTATAATTTTTTATTACCTATGGACAATCAACAAAGCTTATGGATCGCCCTTAAGAAAAATTCTTAAAGGTGAAGTTGCAGTATGTATACGGTATGGTAATCTATGAAGACTATTTTGCTTATAGACATTCTTACCGTCAGAGATTTTTTGGTACACATAGGCACCAATGATCCTTTAAAAAAATAAATATCATATTTTTGAGTTTCAAAAATTCTAAAAATAACATCCTAGCCAACAATGTATCCAACAAGCATGAAAATATCAATTTCAATTTGTATTATGAGCTACACAAAATGACAAAAGTGTGGATTTGAGTATGCATATTTCCAAATCTCCAAATTTTAACGTAACTTGTCATATTTTGTGTAGCCCGTATATTGGTTTGCGATTTTGCATGCCTGTAGGATATAAAGTTGACCATGGCTAGAATTTGTTTACGGTTTTTTAACTTGTAAATATGTCTTTTGAATGTTTTAAATGAAAAAAAGCAATGGAGTTTGGGAGCCACTTTCCTCATTCTTATGGACAACATAGTAAATGCCTTACCTTGCTGATAAAATGGTTCACATCTTCTTTAGTTGATTTTTTGAATGGTGCTTTTAGTTTTATAATCACTATAAGTACATGAACTAGAGATGGGAAAGGACATAATTGCCCCTCCCTGAAATCCCCAAAAGTGCTGACACGAGCTGCTCTCCCTTTCTCACTCTGTTCGTCGATTGTTTTACAAATATGCCCACCTACAAATCTGCATCGCCAAAAATACCCTTCGTCGATAGCATTTGTCAAAAATGCCCTGGCGGGAGACGGAAAAGGCGCCATGTGGCACCTCCCGCCAGGGACCATGGCGGTGCAAATATCCCGCCATAGGGACAGGCGGGAAGACCATTCCGTCTATGGGAGTGGCGGGAGGAGCTGAGAGCACAGCTTGGGTTTCCTGCTAGCTTAATTAGCAATAATTGTCCTGATTAATTAGCATCTATATACAGTGTAAAATGGTTGGAATTTGGCCAATGCATGCGACGGATTGACTGGGCTGTTAATTTGCCACATAAATTATTGGTGGTTGTTTCCTTCTTCATTAATCACATGAATCACGGGAGTTTAGCACCTGCATTAATTGTATGAATTAGTAGGATAATTAGCTCACCGTGAGCCCCAGCTCCTCCCGCCATCCCCATAGGCGGGACGCACTTCCCGCCAGCTGCTAGGGCGGAATACTTGCCCCGCCACAGTCCGTGTCGGGATGTGCCACGTGGCGTCTTTTTCATCTCCCGCCAGGGTATTTTTGACAAATGTTGTTGAGAGAGGGTATTTTTGGCGATGCAAATTTGCAGGAGGTTATATTTGTAAAAAAATCATGTTCGTCCAGTTCTTCCTCCTCCGCCGCACGATTGCATCTGCTCCGCCGCCGGCCGCTGGTCCTCCTCTGCCCGCCCAGTCTGCTGGACTCCTCCACCTCCGCTCGTCTCGGAAGCTGCAAACGGCGACGCCCGGAGACCAGCAGCAGCGGCCCGGATCGGCAAGGGTTCCTCTCTAGTGAGCCTCCCTCATTCCATAAAGTTGAAGCGGAACCAGAGTAGAAATGGAAAAACTGAGAAAATGGAGATGCCTTTGTTTCTTTTTTTTTCCCCTTCAAGGGCGCATTGGTTAGATGGGGTTCATCACATCCGGCAGCAGCAGCAGCGAGGAGGGCGAGATGCTCAGCCGCCGGCGAGCGGCGGTGCTGGAAGTCGACGACCTGCTCTCCGAGATCCTCCTCCGCCTCCCGCCGCAGCCGTCCTCCCTCCCCCGCGCCTCACTCGTCTGCACGCGCTGGCGCCGCCTTCTCTCCGACCCCCGCTTCTCCCGTCGCTTCCGCCGCCACCACCGCGGCAACTTTCCCCTCCTCGGTTTCTTCCACTGTGATGCTGACGGCCAACACTTCGTACATACTCTGGAGGCCCCCAATCGTGTGCCTCCCCGGCGCTTCTCCTTGCAGCTCGACGTAGGCTGGGAACTCATGCCCCTCGGATGCCGCCATGGCCTCCTACTATTCTTCGACGCATTGCGGGAGCAGATCCTTGTGTGGGATCCCGTCACTGGCGACCAGCACCGCGTTGCCGTTCCTGGGGTGTCTTACAAGACGGTCAGGTTCGGGGGGTTTGACAGGACGCTCATCCATGGGACGGTGCTTCGCGCTGCTGAAGACGCCAAACACTTCCAAGTGGTCTTGGCAGTGGCAGACGACAAGGACAAAGAACATAGTCGGGCGCTTGCCTGCCTTTACTCGTCAAAAACCGGCTTATGGGGAAATCTCATCTCGACGGTGATTCCATCAGACACTTCTATAAGCAAACGTCCCTTCATTGTTACGCCGGGCAAACCGGCTAGGCTGGTTGGAAATTCCCTTTACTGGTTGCTTGCTGGGAATTCTTTTGGACTTCTCGAGTTTGATCTGGAGAGGCAGAACCTAGCTGTGATACCTGTGCCAGTCGATTTGTATTCCGCAGGCAGATATTGGGACTTCATGGTTACACGGGCAGAAGGCGGTGGTAGCCTTGGTTTCTTCTTCCTATCAGATTTCACTGCCGTTATCTCTGTTGATATTGCTAATAATAACCGTAATAACTAATAATCACTTGTTGTAATCTATAAATAGTTTTTCATTTCAAAATCTATGAATAGTTTTTCATTTCATCAATTGTAGTACAGAACTTCCATGTGGCAGGGGAAATAAAAAAATGGATTTCGTTTTATCTTGTCAGGCTAAATTTATTCAGATAATATAAATCATGATCACTTATGTTGCCATGATTTATTAGTATGAGTATTTTTTTTCTTCTGGTAACAAGCTTAAGGAATAGCTCTACTACTCCTGCCTTCTGACCAGATTAATAGTCTGAGTGTGCATGTTCTTCACTTTTACGGTATTAATGAGTATAGGATGTTTTGCGAATGTTCAGTAAATTTGACAGTATGTGTATTTTGGCTATCTATTTGTATTCTTGTTTCAAAAATGAGTTGTTTATCTCAAAGTACTGCTGTGAGTATATGTAAACATCTTGCTGATTCCTCCTCGTTTCTATTTGGCTTTTCTTCAGAATGTCATTGTGTCGTGTTCCTTCATTAAATCATATGCTGTTTTTTCTCTTCTTGCAGCTATTGTACTTTTATGGACGATTAGTCTAGTTTTAGGATGTGTGGTTAAACATTTTCTCACCATGTCACCTGTTGGCCGCAAAACCTGCATATATATGTAATTGGCCATTAGAAACTGATGCAATATGGCTACTCCAAACTACAGCTATGATTTGTGTGTAGTCTTATATCCAATTCTGGTCAGCATGGATGTTTAATGCCGTACTTCTTATCGAAAACATGATCAAAATGACATGACTAGATTCGTTATAGCATATTGTCAACAATACGCGAGCGAACCTTCAGTGGCTGCTTGCCCTCATCAATTATAAGGCACGCTACTGGGCTCGCTCGGGTGTGCTTGGGTTACACATTGTACTCCCATCTTGTTGAGATGTCCATTAATTTTCCTGTTTCTTTCCTCTGTTTTGTGCTGTAATCTGTCCCTTTTGGGCTTGGACTTTTGCTTCTACATTTTCAATACAACGAGACGGAAGGGTTGGCGTTTTCTCGAAGTAGTGGCGAAAGTATTTCTTGTTGCTGTGCATTGTAAAAAACAATGATACTCATTTTGGACCGATGGAAGTATCATCTTATAAGATGATGCACGATTCCTTGCTTGAGGCTTGTAAGGCATTAATTTGATGAAATTTGATTTGTTAGTGACTAGGTAGCTCGTACATTTCCTAAGAGTATGCCCGAGAGGTAGAAATCAGATGTTTCTGCTTTCCTAGTCCATAAGCCCTTCATGTGCCCACTATTCTTTTAGCCTTTAGTCAGACCTGGTGTAGACAAAAACTGCACATACTAGTAGTTGAAGGAGTGCTAGTCCACTACTAATTAGCCATTCTTGTTCTCTGCCTAAAATGTTTGTTTTGTCTAATATGGCTGATGCTACTCAACTTTGTAGATTTTGACAAAATTTACACAATGGTTAATCCCATGTTTACTGTTTGAGCCATTAAAAGAATATGAGAATTACTTTGAAGGTTTTTCCTGAAGGACTGAAGGAACTGTGCATATTTATTTGACTGATGGTAATGCTTTCTCCACAGGTATCTAGAGTGACTATGGTGGCCGAGTTGCAGAAATGAGTTTGGGTGTAGGTTCTTCTATGTTGTATGCCCGATGTGGACCCTATGTTGCTCGCACCAGTCAGCTGTGAAGTGGAGGTGTAGGAAACCATTTCTTAATTTGCTCACTCCCGTCTAATTTATGCAGACATCAACTAGCATGAAGGGTGAAGGCACATTAACTAGCTTTGATTAGCTAGCACTTACCTTGTGGTTCTTTTAATTTGATTTATGCTTTTCAAATACGTTGCGGTGAGCTCACATTTGTGCATGTGCTTGTGCTGGTGCTTTTGATTATCCTCAACTAGCATGAAGGGTGAATTCATCTTGCTTGCATTTTATAGTGTGTGCATGTGTTGGTGCTGGTGCTGGTGCTTTTGATTATCTTCCATGTTGTATCAAGCGTGGAGATCTCGACGTCGATTTTCTGCTTATGTTCCCAGATATCCCATTTTGTGTGTTTTTTCTTGTTGAATTTCTTCTATCTGGTTCCGAGATCGAAATTTAGAGGCTTTACTGAAAAGTGAGCATTGAACTGCATCAGTAGTCTGACCTGAGTGGGGAAGAAGCTCCTGTATGCTGAATTCAACCAGGACTAGTTTTGGTGCTATTTTGCTTTCTTTGAGTTGCTGTCAAGGCTTGTATGTTGCCTAAATCTTTGTTTCTCTTATGAGCTTTTAATAAGGAATAAAATATTTCATTTCTTCATTGCAAAAGAGATGAATAATCTGGTTACTATGATCAGGGGAATGATAGACGAACCAAGGCCAAAGCAATAATAGCATGGATTTGCCTCGACATGTCAGATAACCGTCTTTGTTTTAAGATCCATGAACTTCTATCATCGGTAGTTCTTTGATTACGTATGCATCTAACTCTGAGCTAGCTAGCTGCATGCTTTGATCCAATCCTGTATTGAGAAATCAGCTAATGAGTTAATCTGTATCTGTTCGCTAGCAACGGTAGTCTCGTAATTTGTTGGTCATTAGGAGTTGGCCAATGTTTGAATTATAATTCCTTTATGAGTTAGCTTAACAAACAAAGTATTCTTTTTCTTCGCAAAAAAAGGCAGATATAGATTTGGTGAGGCAAACCAAAGCCAAACTAATATTTTGTATTATGGGTATGCCTTCACGTATCAGTACCAGCCGAAATCCGTGAGCACAGAAGCAAACATAATAACCCGTTTTATTGATTGCTGCTACAGTAACAGCAGAGAACCCAGATTATCTAATTGCTTAAGCGTGAGCGAAGGCTTTTCAGGGCACTTGCGGGCAGAAGGTGCGTGTTGTCGCTGGATGTGGGCCTAGGAACGCGATCTTTCGTTGCAGTGTTGTCTCTCGCTGGCGTGGAGGGTGGGCTTCGACACGCGTTTCTTCCCGTTCCTTCTTTGGTTAGAGTCGAGAGGCCTTATCCCAACCCCCACATCGTCTCTCTTCTCCCAACGTGCGGTGACCCAGCATACCACTGCATGTGTAATACACTATAGTCATTGATATGACGTTCATGGAACACCGTTCCGTAAATATCACATCCCTCAGAGTGGTACAACAGAAACATTGCGGGTTCATATTACAAACATACACACCTTATTATTATTACAGTACCAGTAGTTTAAGACTTCAAAAGATTCAACTTACAAACCAAATATAAAGTGTTTTAGCGGAAGTTTTAAAGTGCCAAATTCAACTCTGAATTGAGATCAACAACTTATTATTATATATTGTTCATATTGCTCGGCTCAATTGGTTAATACTACTAAGGCAATTATTCTGACTCATTGTGCTCTCCTCCATAGACGATGTTGTAGTCCACCCCTTCTACAATACCGTACAGATCGGGCTCTTTATAGAAGACCTCCTCTTGGTTTTTAGCTGCATACATTGGGGTATCTTCTGGATCCTCAGTGTCTAAGCAGGGGATCAAAGGAAAATATGAGTAACAGCGTTACCCAGCAAGTTCATTATATGCAAGGTGGGAAGTTTGATACTCTATCTACCACCTCGGACTATAAGCCCTTGGCACTATGCAATTTTCGTAAATCTTTCTTCAAAGATTGATTTTATTGTTAGAAACTATGCCCATCAGCCTTCACAGGTTTACCAGAACTTTTATGGAGTTTCTTTCCTGCCACGTTCGTAGCTCCTTCCCGGAACAGGAACTAACAAGTTATAATTCTTACACTCTACAGAGGTGCGTTGCTTTACCCATGAGAGATCAACTCCTTGTTGCATAACCGGGCATATTTTCTCGTCCACAATTCCATCATGTGGGGCCCAGTAGGTGATCCAAGCCAATCACTGCCCTTTCCGCGATCCCATATGTCTGCACGATCCTTTGGGGCTGGCTCACCTCCGTTAAGCCCCCTTTCGGGCAAGCTAAAACCCTGATGAGTTTCCGAAGACTCTATGAGCTGGTGATGCCCCTAGCAAGTACCATATAGGTCCGGCTATACCTCTGACAACCACTCATAGATAATCTAGACACCAAAAACGTGGGGCCTAAGGGTGCCCACCCATATGTTGGATCCGCACAAGGAATCACAACGTCACGTTAAGGTCGTCTTGCTTTCATACGGCGCTAGAATCACTGATGTCATGGGTTGTTAATTCCTAGGTGATTATCCTTGTTGCAAATAGAAACCCAAGTTCTATTGCTCAACTGTATTATCACTTAGGATGATATTAACAATTTATTTATTTAAGAAAATAATATTTTCTTTCCTTGAAACTAGATGATAACACACAATTTATAAATACTTTTATAAAGACTCTTCAAAGGATATGAGCAAGCGATGAACTTGCCTTGTGATTGCAAGGTAGTGAAGTCGGATGCTTGCACTGGACCTTGAGCTTCTATGTCTACAAAACATCATTATTGCACGGTAAGGACAATATTTAAAGAAGCAAAAAATGAACATGCATAGTAATGTAATGCATTATTTATTATTTATTTTCTTTATGTGTTTTACCCAATATTATAGTTTTCTGGAATATCTTTAGGAACTTAAGAAATTCATTTTTTAGGAATAACTTTGATATATTATTTTCACTATTTTATTAATGTAATATATTATTAATAAAGTTAAAAACTAATTTTTATTTAATTTTAACCCTTATAATTATTTTCTTAATAATTCTTTATTAAGAGACCATTGTTTTCTTCCTAGTGTCAACAACACATCTACAACCGAAGAGATTTCTGTCACTTTCCTTGGAAACTAGAGGCATGAACCCACTATCGAGCATAAATACCCCCTCTTGGAGTCACTAGCAACTACTTGGCCAAGATAGCTACTAACAACGGAGAGCATGCAAGATCACAAACAACGCAGACATGATAGTATTAAATAGACAAAACAATTAATCAATCTGACATAGTAATCTCAATATCCATCGAATCCCCGCAAACACAACATGCATGATTACAAATAGATTAGATCTTGATCATGAACGGAGCTCACAAGATCTATACATGAAAGCACAAGGAGAAGATACAACCATCTAGCTACTACATGGACCCATAGTCCAAGGTGGAACTACTCACGCTTCATACCGGAGAGAAGGCCTCCAAGATGATTTCCCCTCCGGCAGGGTGCCGGGAAGAACTTCAGATCCCGCCGATCTAGGGACGATGGTGGCGGCGGCTACAGAAGGTTTCGTGGAGTTTTGATCGGGTACCTAGGGTTTCTGTATCGGGGGATTCTTATAGGCGAAGAGGCGAGGCTGGGAGACGGCCAGGGCCCCCACACCCTACCCAGGCGCGGGATGGGCCCACCCGCGCCTAGGAGGGTCAGGCCGCCCTGGTTCGCTTCTCCGTCTCGTCTTCTGGCTTTGTGTCCCCCACGGTAAAATATTGACTTTGGCTTTTGTCCCGTCCAATTCCGAAAATATTGATTTTCTGCCTTTCTAGAACCAAAAACAGAATAAAACAAGCAACTGGCACTGTGGCAATTTGTTAATAGGTTAGTTACAGAAAAGATATAAAAACACCTCAAAGTGTAGACAAAGAAAAACAAAGTAGATACTAAACAAGCATGGAGCATCAAAAATTATAGATACGTTTCCGACGTATCAAGCATCCCCAAGCTTAACTCCTGCTCGTCCTCGAGTAGGTAAGTGATAAAAGAATAATTTTTTAGGTGACATGCACCATCAAAACCAAGATCAAACCATTTGCAAGCATTGAAAACTGGGATCAAAGAACTCTAAACATGTGCATGAAATATGGAGTTTTAACAATAGGACATAGTAACTATGCATGCAACATGAATGCTATAAACAAAGATCATGAATAACATGCATTGAAAAACGTTTGTTTGTTTATTTCACATATAGAAAACATGGCATAGTGGCATTCAGCTTGTCCCTCATAGAGTAGCAAATAGATGCATAGGACACCTTCAAAGTTCACAAGGGTGACTAGAAACAAGTAGCACAAGAACAAGTAATATCACAATATGCATCCATCAATAAGTTTTGGGACACTGCACACAGAATGATAATTATGCTCTCTTAATGGTGCCTAAAAGTATAAGGTGGAGACTCAAATAATGGTGGAAGAAAAAGCCTTTCATAAAGGAAGCAGGGATTTAAAGTTTTAAAAAGAGCTTTCAAAAATTATGGTACTTGTTAGCTTTCAGCCCTCATTGCCCCTATCATAAGCATCTTGAAGTGGTTAAGGTTAAAGTGAATAAGGATGGATTATATGCTTGACAAAGTATAAGTTGACAATCTCAAGTCCCTTGAATACGAGGGCCACACCTCATGCTATTCAACTTCAGTCACATGCAAGCTCTTGTCATTATAAGTACATGCATATCATAGAGAACCGCCAATGGGGTACCCCTTGCACATGGTACAGGAGCTATCCCATAACCAAAATTACAAGACAAGCAGACAATGAGCATCTTAGTAATCTTTTTATTTACTATATGCATAGCTTTTTATTGAGGATGCTTCATAGATAGCTCTATGGTGATGTTGCAAGTTTTCACCATGATTAGGCATGGCTTAGGCTAGTGGCCCAGGAGTTTCTCTAACACAAAATACATACTCCATGGACTTACAAGTTTCCTCTTTATTTCACACCGGTGACATCCATAGACAAAAGAGCATGATATCAACTGAGTATAAAGTACAAGTGCAACGTTGAAAACGTTCCCCGTGACAGCACGGTTCTGCTAATTCCAATGTATAAGTGCAAGTATATACAACATAGATGACACAATGGTTCAAGTGTATTAGGGGCAAAGAATATAAAGTGTGTCATCAAGTTTGTGAGGGCTTTAATCACTAAGTTTTCACATAACAAAATAGTTTTAAATTGGAAGATAGCTGAAAACAAGAATATACTTGGAATGATGTAACACACCATGCATGGGAATTTATAGTGAACACTTTGGAGTAACTTGGTTTCTTTGGAGTTGGAAGCATGAGTAGAGCTTACTCATACAAGCGGAGGCTAGCAAAAGACTGTGAGCAACCAACTAAGAGAGCAGTAATGATCATAATCATGCAGAGCAACAAAACATTACTAATCAAAGCATAGAGTGGTACTACAAGTTAAGGACTAAATGATCATAGAGGCTATGGTGACTTGTTCATAGTCATAACATGGTGTGAGCATGTGTCAAATCAACCCAAACAAAAGCATCAAAGGAGAATAACACAATATTATGCTTTTGCATGCTAAAACAACGCATAATTTTTTTCAAGGCACACTAAGCAATCTCAATTGTTTGGAACAAGAAATGCTACAACAATAATCACTAAACATAAGGTCAAAACAACACCTAACATGTCATGTTAAAGTCTAAGTCACAGTCAATGCAAGATTCTTTTGCACTTATCAAGCAAGAACTTTCTACTCTTTTCCAACACCAAGCAACTTATTTGAAACAACACAGCGAGATCGGGGGTCCAAAGTACTTTATTCAATTAAACTAAACAAACTAAGCAAACCAAACAAAAACTAAGACGCTCCAAGAATAACACAACTTATGCATGAAACAATAAAAATAAAGTGTCTGGACAGACCTGAGTTTTTTATTGATGAAGAAGGGGATGCTTTGGGCATTACCAAACTTTGACGCTTGTACCTCTTGGATATTTCTTGGGGTGACACACGAGCGGACGCAGCGTCGCTACCGCCCGGCGCTCGCCCGGGCTTCACGTCCACGTGCTTCCTACGACGATCGATCTCAGGCAGCAAAATCAGACTAAGGGATGGGCAAAAAGCTTTTGGCGTGATTGGCCTTTTTCTTGGGCCATGAGCATGGGCCAGAGTCCAACAACGTACACGGGCACAGTGTAGAAACTGGACTAGCTCGGCTACCACCGCATCGATCAATCTGCTTCCTCTCATGTCTAGAGCGGGTCCATAGATTTTGTAGGTCGTAGGACAATATAAGATCAAGGACCCCTTTTATAATGTGTCGGATATTTTCTAGGGTCAAGGGGGGCAATGGCCCTCCTACTCCAAAAAAAAATATTATAGATATATTTAATATTTATGCAATACTTTTAAAGAGTACTCAAAGTTTATCATGATTATCATTCTTAGGCGTCTCAACAATGCATGTAACCTCCACCACTTGTTCACAAATAAAACACCTAAAAATATTAGTATTTCAATTTCTATCATGCAATATCAAATTGAATAATCTGTACATTTAATAGATCCATGATCTTTGAAATCTTGGCGAAGACATTCGAAACCATTTATTTCTATTGATCAAGCGAACTATATATCATGATAGTTATTATCAATTTCTAATCGTGTATATATGCATGTGAAGAAAATGAGTTGATGAGTAAACATATTAGGCACTGAATTAGTAAGATGTAATAGTTTTTCAAACATATAAGATGGGCCAAGTAGAATTGTTGGGAATCAGATAAGAGTTGGTTGCAGAATAATATAGTGATGTTGATAAATATACTCATAAACTTGTAAAGGAATGTGAGGACCGGTGTTATTCTTCATATCTGGAGAGACCAACAAAATCATGTCATCAAGTAAAAAATATTCGATAAGGTTAGAGTATTTTTTTTTTTGAGAAATAGGAGTAAGAGTAGAGTCATGATAGGCTATAGCTTAAATCATCTATATTTTCTTTTCTTAGACAACCATTTATATTTTTAAAAATTATTATACATTGTTGGAAGTCAAAAGTGTTAGACAAAAAATGGATATATAGATAAGTCATGGGTCGGGGCCCCTAGAGCATGGGGGCCAGAGCAAGCGCCCCTCTGCCCTGCCCTATGAGCCGGCCCTGCTCATGTCTCGTCCAAATTCCCCAGCCTCAACCCGCACAAAAGCTACTCTCTTGAATCCCTGGCCTCACCTAGCTAGCTAGAGCGTGATCGATAGATCACATGCACTTCAAACAAGCTCGCTGAATGCAATTTTAGGCCGATTGATTCTCTGGGCTTTGCTGGCCAGATTTAGTTTTCTTTGTCCTCACCCGGTTCAAACAAATTTATACATAAAAAGATACACGTCGATGATGAGATTTCATTCCAACCATCGGCATCGAGTTTCATGAAGTGTATCTTTTCAAATTCGAGGTCAAAATTGGAGGGTTTTTTGACGAATTTTGTCAGATTTGTCGCACTTGGTCGACAGTTCAAATTTTTCTTTGAAAAGTAACTTCGCCTTGCCGTTGTGCACAACTCTTATGTTGCAAGTTTTGTGATTCAGTGATCGTAGGTGATTCTCCTTTTTACGTACTTGAGAGTAGACGGCCGGAAAGCTAAGAACGACCAGCTTTGGCTCGGTGTCGAGGTCGACCTCGAGTTAGTACCGTGAGCGTCTACACAGGCACCCACTCCATGAACCGGAGCGCCGCCACTGCGTGCCGCCGGGCGTCGCTCCCACAACAGCACCATCAGACGACCCCTCTCTCCACCGGAGTTATACTCATCAACCGCCTCCGCCGTGGTGCCCATGGCTGATAACTATGGTGGTATGAGGCACGCATGTTTAGTCTTTGGTTAGTGTGGTTGTTGATGGGTCATCCAATTAAATGCAACCAACCGATCAAAATAGTTCATGCATTGTCAACGATACGACCCGGCATACCAAACAAAGACAACAACTTAGCTCTACGGTAGTTTGTACGTGGCCATGCTTTGGAATCGTGGCCTAGGGAGCTCAAAAATCGCCCCAGTCTTCCCCCGACCAAAGGCCCTCGACATGCGATGGCCGACGGCACTACAACAAGAACCCTCCTTTGCCAACGCATATGTAGCAACGGTGATAGCATGCGCTACTGGGTTCCACCCGTACACCTCCCCACCTCTTCACGATGAGTTAACCTCCCCGGTACCCACCTCGTCCTTATCATCTCTACCTTCTCCATCCTACTATCACGCAGCCAAGAAGCCAAACCTTTTCTAGCTGCCACCCACCCTCCCATGATTACTCTGATCCGCCGCCGCATGAGCTACCTTGCCATCGGAGATAGCTTGCCGCTGGCACTCCACGAGGCTCCTCTACCATCTGCTGTTTCAGTTCTTCAACATCAGGGCATTAAATTGATGCCTAGGGCTGGCCGCCATGGGTCAGATCTGGCTGGACAAGAAACCTTTCACGGTTACCTCGATGGAGACCCAACCATCCGCTTTGCCTTTCTAGGTATTCCAGTTTCAGGCTTGGATCCTTCAACTTCCCGTCTATTTCTGCGTATGCAAGTCGTTTCTAGTTGGATTCATGTTAATCGATTTGGATGTATGATGGCGATTCACCATGGAGTTTATCTGTGTTAATCCAGCAAGATTATTTGCATCCTATTTTTTCTAAAGATTTGTCTCTTGTGCTCCATTAGATTTCAATTTCGTTCGGCTATGTGCGTGGATAATTAATCAAGATTTGCGTTGAAGTCAATTATGATAGATTGGATCAGTCAGCTGTGATGATTTTTCGGCATATCCCAGCTATGGCAAGTCACGAAGAACATTCCTTCAAGCAGTTAATAGGTCAGGATTTGTTCCATCGTATTTATTTTTAGAAGAAAATTGGTATCTCCTTGTCAGTGTGTTGAATCATTACCGATTTTTCTGTCATGCGTTGAGTAATACTAAACGAATAAGTCCAATCTGTAACACTCGTCTAATATTTCTCCTTATTGAATGATCCTTAAATTCATCTGTCCTCACATGTTCTTAATTTTTCTTTGTTTCAGGAAACATGCGTCTATTTGACATGTCTCTTAATAGGTAGATCTTCATGACTTGTGCAGATTGCAAATAGGAGAAAAATAAGTGAACATGACATATAGAAGAAGGCATAAGAGTGCCAACTGCCAACCTCCTCCTCCACCCGGCTTCGTCTCCCTTAATCAGGTGGCATGTCCAACATTACATCACTCTTTTACACTAACTAAAGTTAGCGCATGATCTGCGCCCCAGATTTTGCAGCATGGGTTTCTGTAGCTTTAGTGGTGCTCCCACAAAATATGTTTGAACTTTAACTTGTGTCTGTAGTTTCATTTATTCGAGAGCAGTGTGGTTGATTACTATGTCTAACTCGTTTTGTTCAGTTGTGTCGCTTTCCATATATGCAATAGAAGAATTATCCTATAGACCATATTAATTAAGTCTGGCTGTACATGTGCAACAAAACGAATTTATTAGTTCAGAATATCCATCTTGCCTTCGATGATTTTCTATGGATGTCAATGGTATGCAACTTTCAGGGCTGGTCACGAGAGTAACTAGTTGGCCGCAGGAATAGAAGAAATTGTGCCGACTTCGAATCATATATTAAATAAAATCCCTCTTATACTCAAGGAGGAAGACAAGTAAGATCTAAAATTATTTAACTTCCTATATTCCATCTTATATAGCTGTGTTGGTTAGTACATTGTTCTGAAATTTCTGTTGGTCTTGTGCATGCCTTTGCAGTTTCAGACGAGATGTAAATTTTCAGTACTTGTGCGCTGCAACTACGAGAAATATATAAACATGATTGTACAGAAGAAGTGTCCAAAAAGTAATCAGAGTATGTGGTAAAGCCTGGTGACGTCTCTAGTCCTGAGGCTATTAATTGTCTCAAATATAACTGTCTAGGAATCTCACGTATATACTAGCATACATCTGAAGTGTGCAGACGTATCTAACTTTAGTTCCCTGTTCATTAATTTTGTTTAACTTCAGCTAGCTACTCCTTATTGACGAAAATTTTACATTTTATGCATATTTACTGTCCATTTTACTTCTACAAGGATGCACATTGAGTATGCACATCACATAAATGCTTAGCCAATTACTACGCTGCATATTTTGTTCTATCTGCTATATTCTTATAAATATTTTACTCTGTGAACTATAAGTCTATTGTAGTCAAACGAAATTACTTAGGCAGTTGCTAAGCTACATCTTTTATTCTATCTGGTATATTAATTTAATATTTACTCAGCGATCCACAATAGGTTTAGCCAAAGGATCAAAGGCAGTAAACAACTTGGTATAGGTCAGATTGAACACTCCCGAGAATCTGTCCTCAACGAGTGTGGAAGCCTGGGAAGACTAATTGGAAAGAAGAGGACACATGAATCAGCTGGAATAGATGATAATTTTTTGACTAAAGGAGTTCATGGTTCTTGTCGTTGCTTTCACCTCATTATTCAGAGAAGATAAGCATCAACTTCCTTCTGTCTTCTAAGAAGTAGTCATGTAAGAATAGTAATTATCTCATGGCCATCAACCTTTGTATGCTGCAGCTATTTTAATTGCATTATTTTCTTTAATTGTTTTGTTATCTCACTAATTGTAAGTTACTTATCTAAATTTGGTGTTGTTCTTGTAGATTTCCAAAATAAATGGATGATGCATGCTTGAGATGATGAGAGCAAGATTAGAGATTGGTGCTATTATGAGATAGTTATAGGTTATGTATACAAAACGTGTATTCATTAGATCATTCTATTTGTAAATATACAAAGGTGATTTAATATATGAGGTCTTTCTGTTTACTATATTGCATCTCCGATGAATTGTTAACGACAACATATAAACTACCATTAATTGTTTGAGCTATCTAGGAAGTCTTCCAAGTTTTTGTAGTGCTGTGTTATGCCAATCTCAATTCATTCATGCAGGGCAACCACCAACGCATATAAACCGTTGTTAGGCCCTAAGCATTATATGTTGCTATCTTACAACGCTTCTTCATGTCGATTACCAACACATGTATATGCATTGTTGTAGACCCTTGCAATGGCACCAACGGCAACGCATACCAAATCCGTTGGTGTGGACGTCACCAACGCTTATAGGGACATTCGGCAATGCATCAATGTGTTGCTAAAGGAGGGTTCCTGTTGGCATCCCCAAGCTTGAGCTTTTATCTATTCTTCATCTCATTATATCATTCTCTCTCTACACCTGAAATTTTTTCTTCATACAAAAACTTTACACAATCTTCATTAGCAACATTAGTGTATTTAAAAGATAATAGACCTTTAGGCAAAGCTTTGAAACAGCAAAACTTTTCACTAAAAACACAAGATACAGTAGCAACTCCTTTAAAAAGCTCAATTCACCTAAAGAGAACTTAAAAAGGAATCAATAAGAAGCAAATGCAAATAATGACAGAAATATGTCAAAACAGACCAGTAGGTAGAAATCGATTTTTTCTTACATCTTCTGTTGCTCAAATAATAAAGTGTTGAACTAACCAAAGTTATCTAACATACTGGGGAATTTATTCGTAAATTTTCAGCTCAATCCGAGTTACAGAGACCCCTCACATTTTTTTTGGTGAAGGACAGAAATCTGTTTCGGGACAATAACTCCCCAAATTTTACTTCCCTCTCATTAGAGGTCATTCTTGGCACAAAAAGCAAACAAAAAGGATAAGGAGAGGTCATTACTGAAGTAATAACTTCCAAGACTTAAGGAAACTCTTGGGTTATCTCCCAACAAGTACTTTTATTTAACGCCTTTAAGTTAGGCACAAGAAGCAAGAAGAATCAAGTATTTTCAAATGAGGAAGCATTAACATCAAACCTTGCTTTCAAAGGAGGAGCAAAAAGCAACTTCTCTCTCCTCATAGGGAAGTGTTCAATACCTTTCTTGAATGGAAAATGATATTTAATGGTGCCTTCTTTCATATCAATGATGGCACCAATAGTTCTAAGAAAAGGTCTTTCCAAGGTAATAGGACAAGAAGCATTGTATTCAACATCCAAAACATAGAAATCAACAGAGACATAAGCATTCTAAACCATAATGTGAATATCATTAATACTCCCCATGGGTTTTTTTTAGCATTATTATTGAGTGGGACATTCAAATAACAATCTTCTAGAGGTGGAAAATCAAGCATTTCATAAATCTTTCTAGGCATAATAGAGACACTAGAAACAAGATCACATGCTTTGAGATCAAAGTCATTCACTTGCATATTAATAATGGGTTCCCAAGTATCTTCTACTTTTCTAGGAATAGAAGCTTTGTGTTTTAGCTTCTCTTCCTTAATTTTCATAAGAGCATCTGTAATATGTTTAGTGAAAGCAACATGCATATCACTAGCATCAGGACTTCTAGCAAGCTTTTGCAAGAAAAGAATCACTTCAGAAATATTGCAACCATCTATATCAAATTCAAACTTAGCATCACTAGTAGTAGGCTCAATAGGCTTAGGCATAGTAGGAGGAGGAACAGGGGCTTTTATGGTTTAGTGATATCCATTCTAGTGATGGTGCACACACTATTGTTTTTATAAATTTCAGCTTCCTTTTCCCACTTAGCATAAAGTTGAACTAACAGTATAACATTTTCATCAATAGTAACTTGTATGGCATGAGCAGTAGCAAAGGTATTTTCCATAGTTTTGGGTTTAGCAGCCATTTTATTAAGAGAAAATTCCTTATTTGACATTACTTCTTAATATGATTCCTTATTTGACACCGAAAACTTTTCACTTCCTTATTTGACCACTTCTATAATTTCTTTGTCTTATATGACACTTTAGTGTATTTTGAGAACTAACGGGTTAACTAGAGACCTACAAAGACAATTTTTTCCCCTGGTGTGTAATAGTATGATTAGAAACATCCGGCCGTCTGTTTAAGAAAAAAGAGAATTAAAGTCGATGAAATGCGTGCCCCAATCAGTTTACCTTCTTTTTGCGGACAGTTTACCTTGTGACGTCTATACTCTCAAATCATCGAGTTTGTGTTACGTGCTGTACGGACCGTGCGTATGGCTACCTGCCACCTATCCAGGCCTGCAATGCACTCGCCGCAGTCGAGGCGGAGTTTCTGCTCCCGTATATCACAGGAGCTAGCAAGTATTTGGTTTTGAGAACTGCTATAACGATGAATTTTGTACTATTCCTGACAATGGAATCCATCCAGTGTGAGAGTTTAGCTCATTTTTTTAAGTAAAGAGTTTAGCTCATTTTTTAAGTAAAGAGTTTAGCTCATTGATTGACGATCTGGCGGTGCGGACTTGACTTGGTTTCCTACTCATGTCGGACACCAAGGATCGTAGGCAGAATAATTCCGTTTCTTTTTGGTTCCGCACGCGGACTGCTCCGCATGCGCTGCTGCTCACCTGAAAAAAAAAGCAATGCGCTGCTCGCAATTGCGTTACGCGGTCTAGACCGGAACGAATCAAACAATTGAACTAAGGGTATTTTGGTTCGGTTGAAAAAAAATTAACGGAACCTTCTAACATAGCTGACGGTAGTGTCATATAAGGCAAATAAATTTCACAAGTGGTCATATAAGGAAGTGAAAAAATAGTGTCAAATAAGGAAACATATTGAGAAGTAGTGTCAAATAAGGAATTTTCTCTTTTATTAATCAAGGAGGACTGTGCTTCAGATAAAGAGGATATATTTTTCTCAACAGTTAAAAGTTTCTCCTCCACAGTCTTGTTGAAAACAGTTTTTTTACTAATAAAGTCTTTGAGCATGACTTCAAGTTTAAAAGGGGCACTTCTAGCATTGTTGTAGGAGTTTCCATAGGTATTGCCATTATAAGGCTTATAATTGTTGTTACCACCAAAATTATTGCTGTAAGCATTGTTGTTGAAATTGTTGTTTCTGATGAAGTTCACATCAACTTGCTCTTCTTGAGCAACCAAAGAGGCTAAGGGAACACTATTAGGATCTAGAGAAGCTTTCCCATTAACAAGCATAGCCGTAATAACATCAATCTTATCACTCAAAGAGGAGGTTTCTTCAACAGAATTTACCTTCTTACCATGTGGAGCTCTTTTAGTGTGCCATTCAGAGTAATTAACCATCATATTGTCAAGGAGCTTTGTTGCAGCACCAAAGTGAGGCCCATGAAGGTACCTCCAGCAGCTGAATCCAACAGGTTTCTTGAAGAGAAGTTCAAACCTGCATAAAAAGTTTGGATAATCATCCAAGCAGTGAGTCCATGAGTGGGACAATTCTTAACCAAAGACTTCATTCTTTCCCAAGCTTGAGCAACATGTTCATTATCAAGTTGTTTTAATTTCATAATGTCACTTCTCATAGATATAATCTTAGCAGGAGGATAGTACTTTCCAATAAAAGCATCTTTGCACTTAGTCCAAGAATCAATACTATTTCTAAGCAAGGATAGCAACCATTCTTTAGCTTTCCCTCTCAAGGAGAAAGAAAACAACTTGAGCTTAATAATATCTCCGTCTACATCCTTATACTTTTGCATCTCACAAAGTTCAACAAAGTTATTAAGATGGGCAGCAACATCATCAGAACTAACACCAGAAAATTGCTCTCTCATCACAAGATTCAACAAAGCAGGCTTAATTTCATAAAAGGTAGCATTAGGAGCGGGTGGAGCAATAGGAGTTCTTAGGAAATCATTGTTGTTGGTGCTAGTGAAGTCACACAACTTGGTGTTCTCAGCGGAGTTTATTTTGGCAAAAGTGGAGCAAGCCAAAATAGCAGCAACTATTTTTTTGTGTTTTTTGATAAGAAAAGGCAAACCAAACTAAACTAATTTTTTTTGGAGTTTTTGATAAAAAGAGGTAAAAACCAGCAAAAGAAACTAAGCAAACTAAAAACAAAGAAAAGAGAAAGGTTGAGGAGGACTCCCTTTGTGAAGACCTCCTTAGCCTCCCCGGCAACGGCGCTAGAAAAACTTGTTGGCGCTTTGTCGACGTGGGAGCGCTTCGTTGGGAAACCCCAAGAGCAAGGTCTGATGCAGCAGCAAGTCTTCCCTCAGTAAGAAACCGAGGTTATCGAACCAGTAGGAGGAACGAAACGTCTCAAAGGTGTTTCAAGCAACATGAAACCTGCACAACACAAACTCAAGACTTTGCCCCAACGAACAGTGAGGTTGTCAATCTCACCGGTTGCTGTAAAAAAGGATTAACTGTATGGTGTGGAAGGTGACGATGGGTTGTAGCAAGTAAACAGTAACAGTGAAAGATGTATCAATGGTAAAGATTGGACCGGGGTCCATAGTTCACTAGAGGTGCTCTCCTTAGATAACAAACATGGCATGCTGGATAAACAAATTACAATAGGGCAATTGACAGGACTGAGCAAGGCATAACAATGCAATACTAGACATAAAGATCCTATGAGATTCGATTGGGCAATACAACAATATACATAGACCGCCATCCAACTGCATCTATGACTAGAAGTCCACCTTTGGGTTATCATCCGAACCCCCTCCAGTATTAAGTTGCAAGCAACAGACAACTGCTTTAAGCAAAGTGTGTAAGTTAAACAATCCACTTGTTCCATGAACAAGAGACCGTTGTTTCCCCCTAGTGGCAACAACACATCTACAACCGTAGAGATTTCTGTCACTTCCCTTGATTAAGCAGAGGCATGAACCCACTATCGAGCATAAATACCCCCTCTTGGAGTCACTAGCAACTACTTGGCCAAGATAGCTACTAACAACGGAGAGCATGCAATATCACAAACAACACAGACATGATAGAATCAATAAGACAAAACAATTAATCAATCTGACATAGTAATCTCAATATCCATCGGATCCCCGCAAACACAACATGCATGATTACAAATAGATTAGATCTTGATCATGAATGGAGCTCACAAGATCTAGACATGAAAGCACAAGGAGGAGATACAACCATCTAGCTACCACATGGACCCGTAGTCCAAGGTGGAACTACTCATGCTTCATACCGGAGGCTGGCATGATGAAGAAGAAGGCCTCCGTGATGATCTCCCCTCCGGCAGGGTGCCGGGAAGAGCTTCAGATCCCCCCGATCTAGGGACGATGGTGGCGGTGGCTACATACGGTTTCGTGGAATATTCATCGGTTACTTAAGGTTTAGGCATCAGGGGGCTTTTATAGGCGAAGAGGCGAGGCTGGGAGGCGGCCAGGGGGCCCACACCCTGTCCAGACGTGAGCCCACCCTAGGCCGCGCCTGGGGGGTGCAGCCGCCTTGTGGCGCCCCTCCGTCTCTCCTTTGGACTCCTTGTTCTCCTCAGTGAAACTTTGACTTTGTCTTTTGTCCCGTCCAATTCCGAGAATATTTCCTTACTAGCTTTTCTGGAACTAAAAACAGCAGAAAACAGGCAGCTGGCACTGTGGCAACTTGTAGGGGTTCGTAGCATGGAAAACAAAAAATTTCTACCGCATGAACACACTCTCAAGATATAATCTATGATCAAGCCAAGATCTATATACTAGATTGTAGCAACGAGTCGATAGAATACTAACCCTCGAAAATCCAAAGCGGTTAACGAGAGCAGATTCTCGTGGGTGATGTAGTCGTACACTTGCCGATCTCAAGATCGTGTAGACGATCCTTCCGGCACTGCGTTCCGGCAGCGCTTCCGCAGTAGGTCACACGTTCGGTACTTGATGAAGACCTTCCTCTCCCTTGTTCCAGCAGGCAGCGGAGGTTGTAGTACTCTCCTCGTGATTCCAGCAGCACGACGGCGTGATACCGGAAGTATAGGGGAGATCTCGCAGGGCTTCGCCTTAAGCCGGAGCGAGTATGGTGGAGTATGAGAGAGGCCTTGGTGATCCAGGGTATAAAGACACCAAGGGGAGGGCTTGGTCGGCGGCTAGGGTTTGGGGAAACCCTAACTCGCCGAGTTAGAGGAGGCCCTGGGCGGCGGCTTGGAGGTGGCCGGCGACTTAGAGGCTAGGGTTTGGGTGTGAGAGGTGTAGGGAAGAGGGGCACCCCTGCCCCTCCTTTTATAGGTGGGAGGGAGACACGGTTGGGAGGAGGGAGTCCTCCTCCAACTCCTCCTCCTTGGCCGGCGGGTTGAGGGAGTAGGACTTCCTCCCTAAGTAGGTTTCCTACTCTCCCTCCACCAAGCAAACTTGTCGTTTGACATTTCAAATTGGCGTTTGACTTTCAAACTAGGATTTGAATTCTTCCTTTATTTTGCCCAGACATGATACCTAGTACATGATGCAATCATTCCATATTGTCATGACACATTTCATGTACCCTTCCCCTCCGGAGTGCCGGACCTTCCGGACCCTTCTAGAACATTCCCGGTGAAAACACCGGAATCATTCCCCAACTCCGAAACAGGACTTTCCTTATATGAATCTTATTATCCGGACCATTCCGGATCTCCTCGTGATATCCCGGATCCCATCCGAGACTCCGAACAACATTCGGTCTCTTACTCATCATTCCATAACTACTCAACAACATCGAATCCTTAAGTGTGTCTCCCTACGGTTCGTGAATTATGCGGACATGATCGAGACACTTCTCCGATCAATAACCAATAGAGGAATCTGGAAATTCATATGGCTCCCACATATTTCTATGATTTCTTTGCGATCGAATGAACCACTTACATACGATACCAATTTCCCTTTGTCTCACGATAGTTTACTTATCCGAGGTTTTGATCGTCGGTATCTCTGCATACCTAGTTCAAACTCGTTACCGATAAGTACTCTTTTCTCGTTCCCGTGATATGTGATCCCTTGTGAGCCAGTCACATGCTTGCAAGATAATTGGATGACATTCCACTGAGAGGGCCCAGAGTATATCTATCCGTCATATGGATGGACAAATCCCACTCTTGATCCATGTGCCTCAACCCATACTTTCCGAATACTCAATGCCACCTTTATAGCCACCCTGTTATGGTGTGGTATTTGATGTCATCAAAGCATCCTTCCGGTGATGGTGATTAACATGATCTCATGGTCGAAGTAATTAGGTTACTATGTATCAGAAAGCTTATAGCAAATGAACTATATTAAATGACTTGATCTTTATGCTATGCTTAACTATAGGAGTATGTCCATCACATCATTCTCCTAATGATATGACCATGTTGTGAATAACATCTCTATGTTCATGATCAGGAAACCATGATCATATATTAACCAACAAGCTAGTTTAACAAGAGGCTTTACTAGGGACTCTTTTATGTTTACAAATTACACAAGTATTAAATGCTTCCGGTTAATACAATTATAGCATGGTATGTAAACATTTATCATAAGTATGAAGATATGATAATAACCACTTTATTATTGCCTCTTGGGCATATCTCCAACAGTCTCCCACTTGCACTAGAGTCAATAATCTAGTTTCAAACCTTTGTGTATACAACACATATGGCTTTCTGGTGTTGTATGTACACGATTGCTAGTGGTCAACTGATCTCCGGATCTGACACTTCCAGGTCCGTGTGTAATTGCATGTCTTTGCGTCTCTACGCATCACTCATTCTCTAATTAGATGGCTTTGTATAAATTTGGTCCTATGGTGAGACCTTTAGTTCTTTGGGTTTAAAACATGTTGATAATATTGTCGTACAATATATCTTCATAGTATTATCCCGTTGTGAATTACACCTAGTTTGATAACAAACTACTTGACACAAATGCCCTCTTTAGCTGCTATAATAGCAGACATATACTTAGCCTTTTGTTGTAGTATATGTCATAATGTCTTAACTTTGGAACTCATCCAAATCCATTATGGAACTTACTTTCCATCATATTGTGCCACCCTTAGTTTAGATTGAGATAAATTTAATTTGTATTTTGTGACAAAACTAGTATCAATGTAGAAATTTTACAATGAACTAACCATCTATTTGTCACTTCTACAAAATAATATACTCTTAGTTCTTCCAAAAGATCATAAGAATATCCTTACTATCGTCCAATGATCATCTTATGAATCATTCTGGTATATGGTCATAAAATTTAGAGCATAGGACATATCTGGATTTGTACATATCACAGTATGATTGATATAAATACTCTTTGTGATTTCATACATCAAGTACCAATCTATACTTGAGTCTTTGTTCCACTTACCAAGTGTCAATACACTTGAATATATCATCAATATCGAACTCATTCAATCCTTTCTATGTGACAAGAACCTTTCTTGTAGTTTCTATATTGAACTCATTCAATGCATCATATATGTACTTTTGGCACAACCATATTAGCGTCTATTGATGCCAAATATTTGGGTTTTGCCTAAGTCTTTCATCGGGATGAAATTCTTAATATGTGTTAATAAAAGATACATCATTTCCAATCAATAATATGTCTTCCACATAATGTATTAGAAACATGTCTTAGTGCTCCCACTTAATTTCTTGCAAATGCAAGCATCTTCATTGTCTCCGATGAAATTAAACTCTTTTAACAGTTTCATCATAGTGAATATTCCAACTCCGCGATGCTCACTTCAACCATTGACGTTTGCATACGCTTTTAGCATCCTTTGAAATAACAAAACCCTTTGGACCATGTTATGCACACGTCCTAGGTAACAATTCTATTAGAAGAACTTGTTTTGTTTATTCCACTACCAGGTAACAAAATTATATGTAGTGGTTGCTACATTAATCCGTCTAGACTAAATATTGCTATGAAAGATCAAATCTTGTCATAATCAACCTTTGAACATTGTTGTGAACTCTTTCCCAACATGTCGACCATTTCATAGATGTGAAAACATCCATGTCTATTTCTTTATAGATCCAAACACAACTGTAAGGTCTTACACCTTTCTCAAGGGTCCTTCAAGTTCAAAGCTTGATTTCTCGTGTATGGAACTATCACGGATTTTATGGCTTCAAGCCATTTTACGGAGTCAGGGCCCATCATCGCTTCTTTGCATGTAGTCCGTTCATTATTCTCAAATAATGATTCAACCCTCAAATCTTGGTATTTGATTGTTTACTCGACCTACTTGGTTCAATAGAAACTTCGACCTTCGTAACCACAACCTTTGAGGCATGTGAGCCATGAGCATTGTTGCTGCCTCCGGAACACTTTTCGGCGCTGCGCAACTTTGCACATATAGCTAAGGTTCTTTTAACCTCAAAGTTCTATTCTCCTCCCACTTATCTTTTCACGAAAAATTCCTTCTCAAAGAAACTTGACGTTCTAAGTGACAAACACTTTTGTTTCTGATGTTATGGAGGAATACTTAACAGTTATTCGAAATAACATACAAAGACAGGTTCATCCGACTTTGGTTGCAAACATCTTTCTTATGCATAGCATACCAATGTTTAAGAAAGGACAACTTGGGTTTTATCCCAAACCATAACTTTATATGGTGTCATTTCAACGGATTATGATGGAGCTCTTTTCAGTGGAAAACAGTAGTCTCTAAAGCTTTTAATCTTTAAAATATAATGGCAGTTTTATGAATTACACCTTTGATCTTACCATGTCAAACAAGGTTTAATTACATATCTCGAACGCTCCATACTCTTATGGTGTTTCGGGAAATGCAAATCCACGGAACGATTCCTTAAATATTAGGTATTATGCTAAACTTGTAACTCAAATATCTTCCTTTATGATCTTATCATAAACTATTTATATTCTTGTTACAATGATTTTGCACTTCATCTTGAAAATCTTTGAACTTTTCAAATGTTTCATACTTCATCCTTATTAAGTAAATATTCATATATTCACTCAAATTTTCGGAGAAAGTATATGAAGTTGAAATCCATCGCTCTTGACTACACATAATGGACTTCATACAACAATATGTACAAGTTCCAATAAGCTAGTCATTCGTTCCCTTTTGGCCTATGAACGAAGTTTTAATTATCTCTAGGAAAGTTTCACAAGCGTCATTTGATCAAAATCAAAAGGACTCCAAAATTCCATCCACATGGAGTTTCTTCATGTTTTCTTTCCAATATAATTTAAACGGCGATGTCACTTCCTAAGTGATCTTTCAATCAATTTGTCTTTCGACATTTTTAGCACTAGTTTTATGGATGTGATTTCTCCAACGAGATTTGTGAACGTGTCCATCTTTTATGGATTACGGCAATTATTTGAACAACCCTTTTGTTCTCATAATACCTGATAAAACAAATCTTGAAGGCAAGCTTTGATGTTTAACGAGCAACACAATAACCCTTTATTTGTTCTCGATGAACATCTTCAAATATTCTTTTGCTAGTTACTCAGGCCATTGTAGTTCATGAATTTTGTTGTTTCGTATGACGATTCATACCAACAAATTCAGTATCAAATACTTAAGAACCACATTTTTAATAAGCAAAGAATATAGCCATAACATGTATATCATCTATATACTTAAGCTGAACAATTCTAGTCTTTTCTTTTCTGCCATATATTTATGAGATTCTCTTTCAGTATCTCATTTTATGTTTGAAAGAATCTATCAACATCAATAGTGGAGCCATGCACATGACACATAGTCCAAAGTGTGTATAGTTAAATACCAATGTCTTTGGACTTTCACTTTGAAGTAGATTACCATCATCAAATGTTTGGTGTTCTTTCAAATTCCTTTCTTTAGTAATCTCTTGGTGTAGTAAACATTTTACCTACATCAAATATTCACCCTTCTCATGGAATTATTCATGATCAAGCTACTTTAGCTTATAACAGTGAATCGCGAGTATAATGTTGCTCTCCAAATACTTTTGGAGAATAAAGACAGCTAGCGTCTCCAACCTTTTGCAAATTCTCATCAAATATGAGAACATGACTTTTTCCATATTATACTCTATCATGCTACAACCAAAAACTTCGTTTCAGATATCACAATATCTTCCACACATCATGGTTTCTGAAACAACTCTTTTAACTCCTAGATTACCTTGATATTGAAACTATCTTTCGAATATCAAGAATCATGGAGACGAACATGATACTTATATACTAACACTGGAATTCTCACTCTTGATTTAATACCAATTATTAAATTTCATGGAGTAACCGGAACTTACTGAAAGTTTGCAATAGGACTTTTAAACTTTAGATTAACACTTCAAAACAATACGATACCAGTTCGTAAAGTAACTAACCAGAATTCTATAGTTCTATCATCTCAATTATAACTAAGCGCAAGGTGGTAAACGAATGCCAATGACTACAATAACTATGCAAATTCACTTTGATTTAATTTATGATAAATAGTGTTCAACTTTTAATCAAATTGATCTTGAACTCCCACTCAAAACAATATCCCTCACATTGTTTTAGTGATCACACGAACCAAATCCACCACATCAAAACCGATCATCACGAGAATTGATGTAGCTTCAATGGCGAACAATCGACATGTTCATCATATCTACTATATGATTCATGCTTTACCTTTCGGTGATCCGTGTTCCGAGACCATGTCTGTACATGCTAGGCTCGTCAAGATCAAACCTTAGCTTCCGCATGAGCAAATCTGGCTTGCTCATGTTGTATACACTTGCAGAATCTAACACACCCGATCATCACGTGGTGCTTCGAAACAACAAGCTTTAGCAACGGTGCTTACTAAGGATGAACACTTTAAAACTTGAAATTTATGTGCATGAGGGATCATCTTATAATGCTACCGTCGTTAACTAAGCAATATAAGATGCATAAAGGATTAACATCACATGCAATTCATAATATGTGATATGATATGGCATTTCTTCTTATGCTTCCGATCTCCATCTTCAAGCACGAACATGATCTCCATCATCACCGGCATATCGTCAAGGTCAATGGCGCCGTTTCATGGTTGTCGTCCACCAGCTCCAACTATTACAACTACTTTGAATAGACACGCGGGTCTTAACAGAAATTAAAGACAACCATATGGCTCCTGCCGGTTGCCAACTTACAATAAGGAACATTGCATACATCAAATATAATCACAATCATGGCCATATCACATCACAGCACACCCCTGCAAAACAAAGTTAGACGCCTCTAATTTTCTTTGCATATTTTACGTGGTTTGGGGCTTTCACTAAGTGTCGATCTAACTTACGAACAAGAACCACAATGTTGATGTTTGAACTATCAAGTGCCCGTTGTAAATTGGATCTATACTATAATGGGAGAGACAGACACCCGCAAAGCCACTTATGCAATAAAAGTTGCATGTTGAGCGTGGAGCAAGTCTCATGAACGATGTCATGTAAGGTTAGCCCGGGCCGCTTCATCCCATCATACTGCAGGATGCAAAGTACACAAGAAGCAATTGATAATAAAAGCACCACCTCCCACAATGACCATTGTGTTCTACTCGTGCAACGGATCTACATATAGACACGGCTCTGATACCACTGTAGGGGTTCGTAGCATGGAAAACAAAAAATTTCTACCGCATGAACACACAATCAAGATCTAATCTATGATCAAGCCAAGATCTATCTACTAGATTGTAGCAACGAGTCGATAGAATACTAACCCTCGAAGATCCAAAGCGGTTAACGAGAGCAGATTCTCGTGGGTGATGTAGTCGTACACTTGCCGATCTCAAGATCGCGTAGACGATCCTTCCGGCGCTGCGTTCCGGCAGCGCTTCCGCAGTAGGTCACACGTTCAGTACTCGATGAAGACCTTCCTCTCCCTTGTTCCAGCAGGCAGCGGAGGTTGTAGTACTCTCCTCGGGATTCCGGCAGCACGACGGCGTGATACCGGAAGTAGAGGGGAGATCTCGCAGGGATTCGCCTTAAGCCGGAGCGAGTATGGTGGACTATGAGAGAGGCCTTGGTGATCCAGGGTTTAGAGACACCAAGGGGAGGGCTTGGTCGGCGGCTAGGGATTGGGGAAACCCTAACTCGCCGAGTTAGAGGAGGCCCTGGGCGGCGGCGGCTTGGAGGTGGCTGGCGACTTAGAGGCTAGGGTTTGGGTGTGAGAGGTGTAGGGAAGAGGGGCACCCCTGTCCCTCCTTTTATAGGTGGGAGGGAGACGCGGTTGGGAGGAGCGAGTCCTCCTACAACTCCTCCTCCTTGGCCGGCGGGTGGAGGGAGTAGGACTTCCTCCCTAAGTAGGTTTCCTACTCTCCCTCCACCAAGCAAACTTGTCGTTTGACTTTTCAAATTGGCGTTTGACTTTCAAACTAGGATTTGAATTCTTCCTTTATTTTTCCCATCCATGATACCTAGTACATGATGCAATCATTCCATATTGTCATGACACATTTCATGTACCCTTCCCCTCCGGAGTGTCGGACCTTCCGGACCCTTCTAGAACATTCCCGGTGAAAACACCGGAATCATTCCCCAACTCTGAAACAGGACTTTCCTTATATGAATCTTATTCTCCGTACCATTACGGATCTCCCTGTGATATCCCGGATCCCATCCGAGACTCCGAACAACATTCGGTCTCTTACTCATCATTCCATAACTACTCAACAACATCGAATCCTTAAGTGTGTCTCCCTACGGTTCGTGAATTATGCGGACATGATCGAGACACTTCTCCGATCTGTTGGAGATATGCCCTAGAGGCAATAATAAATGTAGTTATTATTATATCTTTGTGTTTATGATAAATGTTTACATTCATGCTATAATAGTATTAACAAGGAAACATTAATACTTGTGTGATTTGTATACTAAAATAGAGTCCCTAGTAAAGCCTCTTTATAATACTAGCTTGTTGGTTAATAAATGATTGTGGTTTCCCTATCATGAACATTGAGATGTTATTAACAACAAGATCATATCGTTAGGAGAATGATATGGTGGACATACTCCTATAGATAAAGCGTAGCATAAAGATCAAGTCATTTTAATAGTTCAATTGCTATATGCTTTCTGATACATAGTAACCTAATTCCTTCGACCATGAGATCATGCATATCACCTTTACCGGATGGATGCTTTGATGACATCAAACACCACGCCGTAACTGGGTGGCTATAAAGGTGGCATTGAGTGTTCGGAAATTATTGGTTGAGACACATGGATCAAGAGTGGGATTTGTCCATCCATATGACGGATAGATATACTCTGGGCCCTCTCGGTGAAATGTCATCCAATTAGCTTGCAAGCATGTGACTGGCTCACAAGGGATCACATATCACGGGAACGAGCAAAGAGTACTTATCAGTAACGAGGTTGAACTAGGTATGCAGAGATATCGACGATCATAACCTCGGATAAGTAAACTATCGTGAGACAAAGGGAAATTGGTATCGTATGTAAGTGGTTCATTCGATCGCAAAGTAATCGTAGAAATATGTGGGAGACATATGAATTTCCAGATTCCTCTATTGGTTATTGTTCGGAGAAGTGTCTCGATCATGTACGCATAATTCACGAACCGTAGGGAGACACACTTAAGGATTCGACGTTGTTTGAGTAGTTATGGAATGATGAGTAAGAAACCGAATGTTGTTCGGAGTCTCGGACGGGATCCGGGATATCACGAGGAGATCCGGAATGGTCCGGAGAATAAGATTCATATAAGGAAAGTCCTATTTCGGAGTTAGAGAATGGTTCGGGTTTTTTCATCGGGAATGTTCTAGAAGGTTCCGGGATGTCCGGCACTCCGGAGGGGAAGGGTACATGAATGTGTCATACCAAGTTGGAATGATTGCATCATGTACTAAGTGTCATCGCTGAACAAAATAAAGGGTTTAATCAAATCCTAGTTTGAAAAGTCAAACGCCAATCTGAAAAGTCAAACAGCTATTTTGGGAAGTGGAAGGGAAGTGGAAGGGAAGTGGGAAACCGAGTTGGGGAGGAGTTCCTCCTCCACCGCCGGCCCACTTGGGATCCGAGTTGGGGAGGGACTCCCCTCCCCTTGGCCGGCGCCTCCCACCTATGAAGGGAGGGGCAGGTCTGCCCCTCCTAACACACAAGTTCTCCACCCCAAAACCCTAGCCCGGCGCCGCCACCTCCTGTTGCCGCAGCCGCCGCATAGGGCTCCCCTAGCCGCCGACTTGGGAAAGCCCCAAGCCCTAGCCGCCGGCCCTAGCACCTCCTCCTTGGTGTGTCTAAACCCTAGATCGCCGAGGAGCTCTCTCATAGTCCACCATACTCGCTCCGGCTTAAGGCGAAGCCCTGCGAGATCTCCCCTCTACTTCCGGTACCACGCCAATGTGCTGCCGGAATCGCGAGGAGAGTGCTACAACCTCCGCTGCCTGCTGGAACAAGGGAGAGGAAGGTCTTCGTCGAGTACCGAACGTGTGACCGACTGCGGGAGCGCTGCCGGAACGCAGCGCCGGAAGGATCGTCTACGCGATCTTGAGATCGGGAAGAGTACGACTACATCACCCACGAGAATCCGCTCTCGTTAAACACTTTGGAATCTTCGAGGGTGAGTTATTCCATCGTCTCGTTGCTACAATCTAGTAGATAGATCTTGGCTTGTTTGTTTGTATGCGATAGAAAATTTTTGTTTTCCATGCTACGAATCCCTACAGTGGTATCAGAGCCGTGTCTATATGTAGATCTGTTGCATGAGTAGAACACAATGGTCATTGTGGGCATTGATGCTTTTATTGTCGATTGCTTCTTGTGTACTTTGCATCTTGCGGGATGTTGGGATGAAGTGGCCCGGGCTAACCTTACATGACATCGTTCATGAGACTTGCTCCACGCTTGACATGCAACTTGTATTGCATAAGTGGCTTTGCGGGTGCCTGTTTCTCCCAGCATAGTTAAGATTCAATTTACAACGGGTGATTAACAATGCTAGTATCAATGTTGTGGTTCTTGTTCGTAAGGTAGAACGACACTTATTGAAAGCCCCAAACCACGTAAAACATGCAAAGAAAGTAGAGGCGTCTAACTTTGTTTTGCAGGGGTGTGCAGTGATGTGATATGGCCATGATTGTGATTATATTTGATGTATGCAATGTTCCTTATTGTAAGTTGGCAACCGGAAGGAGCCATATGGTTGTCTTTAATTTATGTTAAGACCCGCGTGTCTATTCAAAGTAGTTGTAATAGTTGAAGCCGGTGGACGACAACCATGGAGAAGCGTCATTGACCTTGATGCAATGCCGGTGATGATGGAGATCATGTTCGTGCTTGAAGATGGAGATCGGAAGCACAAAGAAGAAAGGCCATATCATATCACATATTATGAATTGCATGTGATGTTAATCCTTTATGCATCTTGTATTGCTTAGTTAACAACGGTAGCATTATAAGATGATCCCTCATGCACATGAATTTCAAGTCATAAAGTGTTCACCCTTAGTTAGCACCGTTGCTAAAGCTTGTTGTTTCGAAGCACCACGTGATGATCGGGTGTGTTAGATTCCGCAAGTGTATACAACATGAGCAAGTCAGATTTGCTCATGCGGAAGCTAAGGGTTGATCTTGACGAGCCTAGCATGTACAGACATGGTCTCGGAACACGGATCACCGAAAGGTAAAGCATGAATCATATAGTAGATATGATGAACATGTCGATTGTTCGCCATTGAAACTATATCAACTCTCGTGATGATCGGTGTTGATGTGGTGGATTTGGTTCGTGTGATCACTAAAACAATGTGAGGGATATTGTTTTGAGTGGGAGTTCACCTAGATTAATTTAACTATTAATTAGAACTCAATTTGTTATAAACTTAGTCTAAACTATTTTAAATATGTTGTAGATCAATGGCGGCCCCTACCATCAATTTTAATGCGTTCCTAGAGAAAGAAAAGTTGAAAAACAATGGAAGCAACTTCGCGGATTGGTTCCGCAATTTGAGGATTGTCCTCACAGCTGGTAATTTGACCTATGTGCTGGATGCACCGCTGGGTGACCCACCTGCAGCTACTGCTACCGATGAAGTAAAGAATGTTTACCTCGCTCGGAAGACTCAGTACTCCACAGTTCAGTGTGCTATCTTGTATGGTTTAGAATCGGAGCTTCAGAAAAGGTTTGAGAATTCAGACCCACATGATATTGTCCGTGATCTCAAATTGATCTTTGAGACTCACGCGGCGATTGAGAGCTATGAGGCTTCTGAAAAGTTCTTTAACTGCAAGATGGAAGAGGGCAGCTCCGTTAGTGAGCATGTTCTTAAGATGTCTGGGCACGCAAACAAACTTCAAAGCTTGGGTATAGTGATTCCTAATGCTTTGGGGATTTACCGTGTCCTCCAATCACTACCACCAAGTTACAAGAACTTTGTGATGAACTACAATATGCAAAACATGAACAAGCAGTTGCCAGAACTCTTTGCCATGTTGAAATCTGCAGAAGTGGAGATCAAGAAAGAGAACCAAGTGTTGATGGTCAATAAGACCACCAAATTCAAGAAAGGCAAGTCTAAGCAAAAGGGACACTTCAAGAAGGGTGGTAAGAAAGTTACCGCGCCGGCGAAAAAGACCAAGGCTGGACCTAAGCCTGATACTGAGTGCTTTTACTACAAGGGAGAAGGTCACTGGAAGCGGAATTGCCCAAAGTACTTGGCGGATTTGAAGAACGGCAACATCAAGAAGAAAGGTATATCCGATATACATGTTATTGATGTGTATCTCACTAGTACTCGTAGTAGTGCATGGGTATTTGATGATGGTTCAGTTGCTCATATTTGTAACTCGAAACAGGTGCTGCAGAATAAACAGAAGCTAGCGAAGAACGAGGTGATGATGCGCGTGGGAAACGGATCAAAGGTTGATGTGATCGCGGTCGGCACGCTACCCCTTCATCTACCATCGGGATTAGTTTTATACTTAAATAATTGTTATTTGGTGCCTGCGTTAAGCATGAACATTATATCGGGATCTTGTTTAATGCGAGACGGTTACTTGTTTAAGTCCGAGAATAATGGTTGTTCGATTTATATGAGTAATATGTTTTATGCACATGCACCTTTGATAGATGGTATATTCTTATTGAATCTCGATAGTGGAAATACACATATTAATAACATTGAGGCTAAACGTTTGAAATCGAGCGATAACTCGACCTATATGTGGCGCTGTAGTCTTGGTCACATTGGAGTGAAGCGTATGAAGAAACTCCATTCCGATGGACTTCTTGAATCACTTGATTTCGAATCACTTGAAAGATGCGAAGCATGTCTGATGGGAAAAATGACTAAGACTCCATTTTCTGGTATGATGGAGCGAGCTACTGACTTATTGGAAATCATACATACCGATGTGTGTGGTCCAATGAGTGTAGCATCGCGAGGTGGTTATCGTTATGTTCTTACCATCACGGATGACTTGAGTAGATATGGATATATCTATTTCATGAAACATAAATCCAAAACTTTCGAGAAGTTTAAGGAATTTCAAAGTGAGGTAGAGAATCAACGTAACAAGAAGATTAAATTTCTACGTTCTGATCGTGGAGGTGAATATCTAAGTTACGAGTTTAGCGAGCATTTGAAGAAATGCGGAATACTTTCACAATTGACACCGCCGGGAACACCACAGCGTAATGGTGTGTCCGAACATCGTAATCGAACTCTCTTAGATATGGTTCGTTCTATGATGTCACTTACAGATTTACCGCTATCATTCTGGGGTTATGCATTAGAAACAGCCGCATTCACTTTAAATAGGGCACCATCTAAATCCGTTGAAACGACACCGTATGAATTATGGTTTGGGAAGAAACCTAAATTGTTGTTCCTTAAAGTTTGGGGTTGCGAAGCCTATGTAAAGAAGTTACAGCCGGACAAGCTTGAACCCAAAGCGGAAAAATGCGTCTTCATAGGATACCCGAAGGAAACTATTGGGTATACCTTCTATCATAGATCCGAGGGCAAAATCTTCGTTGCCAAGATTGGATCCTTTCTAGAGAAGGAATTTCTCTCGAAAGAAGTGACTGGAAGGAAAGTAGAACTCGACGAGGTTGTCGAACCTTCTCTCGAAATTGCGAGTAGCGCAGCACCGGAAGAAGTTCCTGTGGTGCCTACACCAATAAGAGAGGAAGCTAATGATGATGATCATGAAACTTTGGTTGAAGTTGCTACAGAGCCTCGCAGGTCAACAAGAACTCGTACCACTCCTGATTGGTATGATCCCGTTATGAGTGTCATGTTGGTGGACAACACCGATGACCCTGCGACATATGAGGAAGCGATGATGAGCCCAGATTCCAATAAATGGCAAGAAGCCATGAAATCCGAGATTGGATCCATGTACGAAAACCAAGTATGGACTTTGGTGGACTTACCGGATGGCCGGAAGGCTGTCGAGAACAAATGGATTTTCAAGAAGAAAACAGATGCTGATGGTAATGTTACTGTCTATAAAGCTCGACTTGTCGCAAAAGGGTTTCGACAAATTCAAGGAGTTGACTACGATGGGACTTTCTCACCTGTAGCGAAGCTAAAGTCTGTGAGGATTATGTTAGCAATCGCTGCATATTATGATTATGAGATATGGCAGATGGATGTCAAAACAGCATTCCTCAATGGAGACATTGATGAAGAGTTGTATATGATGCAACCCAAAGGTTTTGTCGATCCTAAAGATGCTAACAAGGTATGCAAACTTCAACGATCCATCTATGGATTGAAGAAAGCATCCCGAAGTTGGAATCAACATTTTGATAAGGTAATCAAAAGTTTTGGTTTTATACAAACTTATGGAGAAGCTTGTATTTACAAGAAAGTGAGTGGGAGCTCTGTAGCATTCTTAATACTATATGTAGATGACATATTGTTGATTGGGAATGATGTAGACCTTCTTAATAGTGTCAAGGAATATTTGAATAATAGTTTTTCAATGAAGGATCTTGGCGAAGCAGCTTACATATTAGGCATAAAGATTTATAGAGATAGATCGAGACGCCTAATATCATTGTCACAAAGTACATATTTGGACAAAGTTCTAAAGAGGTTTGGAACGGAAGATAGCAAGAAAGAGTTCTTGCCCATGTTTCCCAATACGACCTTGAGTAAAACTCAAAGTCCGACAACGACAAAAGATAGAGAAAGGATGAGTAAGACTCCCTATGCCTCAGCCATAGGATCTCTAATGTATGCCATGCTATGTACTAGACCCGACATTGCATATGATGTTAGTTTAACTAGCAGATATCAAAGTGATCCAGGAGTGGATCATTGGACAGCGGTCAAAAACATCCTTAAGTACTTGAGAAGAACTAAGGATATGGTTCTTTCTTATGGAGGTGATGAACAGCTCGTTGTTAATGGTTACACCGATGCTAGTTGGAACACCGATCCGGATGATTCTAAATCACAATCTGGATACGTATTTACTTTGAATGGTGCAGCAGTTAGCTAGAGGAGTGCAAAGCAAAGCGTTGTGGCGAGATCTTCAACTGAATCGGAATACATGGCTGCTTTGGAGGCTTCACAAGAAGCGATATGGATGAAAGAGTTCATTACAGAGCTGGGTGTGGTTCCTAGTGCGCTGGACCCAATGTCTATCTACTGTGATAACATGGGCGCCATAGCCAATGCGCAAGAACCAAGGTCACACAAGAAGCTGAAGCACATCAAGCTGCGTTTTCACGCTATTCGAGAACATGTCCAAGATGGGGACATAAAGATTTGCAAAGTACACACAGATCTGAATGTGGCGGATCCGTTGACTAAACCTCTCCAGAGGGCAAAACATGACCAACACCAAACTGCCATGGGTGTTCGGTATATTACCATGTAATCTAGATTAGATGACTGTAGTGCAAGTGGGAGACTGTTGGAGATATGCCCTAGAGGCAATAATAAATGTAGTTATTATTATATCTTTGTGTTTATGATAAATGTTTACATTCACGCTATAATAGTATTAACAAGGAAACATTAATACTTGTGTGATTTGTAAACTAAAATAGAGTCCCTAGTAAAGCCTCTTTATAATACTAGCTTGTTGGTTAATAAATGATTGTGGTTTCCCTATCATGAACATTGAGATGTTATTAACAACAAGATCATATCATTAGGAGAATGATATGGTGGACATACTCCTATAGATAAAGCGTAGCATAAAGATCAAGTCATTTTAATAGTTCAATTGCTATATGCTTTATGATACATAGTAACCTAATTCCTTCGACCATGAGATCATGCATATCACCTTTACCGGATGGATGCTTTGATGACATCAAACACCACACCGTAACTGGGTGGCTATAAAGGTGGCATTGAGTGTTCGGAAAGTATTGGTTGAGACACATGGATCAAGAGTGGGATTTGTCCATCCATATGACGGATAGATATACTCTGGGCCCTCTCGGTGAAATGTCATCCAATTAGCTTGCAAGCATGTGACTGTCTCACAAGGGATCACATATCACGGGAACGAGAAAACAGTACTTATCAGTAACGAGGTTGAACTAGGTATGCAGAGATACCGACGATCATAACCTCGGATAAGTAAACTATCGTGAGACAAAGGGAAATTGGTATCGTATGTAAGTGGTTCATTCGATCGCAAAGTAATCATAGAAATATGTGGGAGCCATATGAATTTCCAGATTCCTCTATTGGTTATTGTTCGGAGAAGTGTCTCGATCATGCCCGCATAATTCACGAACCGTAGAGAGACACACTTAAGGATTCGACGTTGTTTGAGTAGTTATGGAATGATGAGTAAGAGACCGAATGTTGTTCGGAGTCTCGGATGGGATACGGGATATCACGAGATCCGGAATGGTCCGGAGAATAAGATTCATATAAGGAAAGTCCTATTTCGGAGTTGGAGAATGGTTCCGGTGTTTTCATCGGGAATGTTCTAGAAGGTTCCGGAATGTCCGGCACTCTGGAGGGGAAGGGTACATGAATGTGTCATACCAAGTTGGAATGATTGCATCATGTACTAAGTGTCATCGCTGAACAAAATAAAGGGTTTAATCAAATCCTAGTTTGAAAAGTCAAACGCCAATTTGAAAAGTCAAACGGCTATTTTGGGAAGTGGAAGGGAAGTGGGAAACCGAGTTGGGGAGGAGTTCCTCCTCCACCGCCGGCCCACTTGGGATCCGAGTTGGGGAGGGACTCCCCTCCCCTTGGCCGGCGCCTCCCACCTATAAAGGGAGGGGCAGGGCTGCCCCTCTTAACACACAAGTTATCCACCCCAAAACCCTAGCCCGGTGCCGCCACCTCCTGTTGCCGCCGCCTAGGGCTCCCCTAGCCGCCGACTTGGGCAAGCCCCAAGCCCTAGCCGCCGGCCCTAGCACCTCCTCCTTGGTGTGTATAAACCCTAGATCGCCGAGGAGCTCTCTCATAGTCCACCATACTCGCTCCGGCTTAAGGCGAAGCCCTGCGAGATCTCCCCTCTACTTCCGGTACCACGCCGTTGTGCTGCCGGAATCGCGAGGAGAGTGCTACAACCTCCGCTGCCTGCTGGAACAAGGGAGAGGAAGGTCTTCGTCGAGTACCGAATGTGTGACCGACTGCGGGAGCGCTGCCAGAACGCAGCGCCGGAAGGATCGTCTACGTGATCTTGAGATCGGGAAGAGTACGACTACATCACCCACGAGAATCCGCTCTCGTTAAACACTTTGGAATCTTCGAGGGTGAGTTATTCCATCGTCTCGTTGCTACAATCTAGTAGATAGATCTTGGCTTGTTTGTTTGTATGCGATAGAAATTTTTTGTTTTCCATGCTACGAATCCCTACACGATCAATAACCAATAGAGGAATCTGGAAATTCATATGGCTCCCACATATTTCTATGATTACTTTGCGATCGAATGAACCACTTACATACGATACCAATTTCCCTTTGTCTCACGATAGTTTACTTATCCGAGGTTTTGATCGCCGGTATCTCTGCATACCTAGTTCAACCTCGTTACCGATAAGTACTCTTTTCTCGTTCCCGTGATATGTGATCCCTTGTGAGCCAGTCACATGCTTGCAAGCTAATTGGATGACATTCCACCGAGAGGGCCCAGAGTATATCTATCCGTCATATGGATGGACAAATCCCACTCTTGATCCATGTGCCTCAACCCATACTTTCTGAATACTCAATGCCACCTTTATAGCCACCCTGTTACGGTGTGGTGTTTGATGTCATCAAAGCATCCTTCCGGTGATGGTGATTAACATGATCTCATGGTCGAAGGAATTAGGTTACTATGTATCAGAAAGCTTATAGCAAATGAACTATATTAAATGACTTGATCTTTATGCTATGCTTAACTATAGGAGTATGTCCATCACATCATTCTCCTAATGATATGACCATGTTGTTAATAACATCTCTATGTTCATGATCAGGAAACCATGATTATATATTAACCAACAAGCTAGTTTAACAAGAGGCTTTACTAGGGACTCTTTTATGTTTACAAATTACACAAGTATTAAATGTTTCCGGTTAATACAATTATAGCATGGTATGTAAACATTTATCATAAGTATGAAGATATGATAATAACCACTTTATTATTGCCTCTTGGGCATATCTCCAACACAACTTGTTAATAGGTTAGTACCAGAAAATATATGAAAAGCACCTCAAAGTGTGGACAAAACAAAGCAAAGTAGATACTAAACAAGCATGGAACATCAAAAATTATAGATACGTTTCCGACGTATCAATGCCCATCTTGGTTTCCATGTGTTTACCCAACCAAGTTTTCTTTGACTTCATCAACTCATTAATTTACTCTTTGAAGTTTATGGACTCGGCTTTGTTCTTTGCATTGTCCTTGCCCATCTTCCTTCCATCGGGCCTCCCCTTGTTTTTTCCACCCTTGGGAGGCTTACCACTATCATCCACATCAACCAATGTAATGAATGCACCTTTCTTTGGTGGAGCTTCTTGATCTCTCAACTTCCACTTTTCACTATATTCTCAAGCAATTTTCAACAATGTCCAAGCTTAAAAGGCTTGCCATTAGAAGTCGGCATGTCCTTGTATCACTCCCTTGCAACATGATCCTACATGCCAAAAATGCAATTGTGAGCACTCTCGGAGACAACAACTTCAACACCAACACCCAACATTTGAAAAAAAAGACATTAACAATAAACTTATGTAGTCAATAGTGACCCCACTTGGATGTGCACTCCTTACTTGCTCCAGACAAGCACTCCAATGGTTGTAACATGTCTTGATCACATTGTAATGGCCTTGAATTGATCTCAATGTGCAGGTAGATGGGGTTGGCATGATCCAATGAAAATTGTCCCTAATTCTTTGCCAATATTTTTGCCGCTTTGATTATTGCCGGCCACGCATCGAGTGACACTTTCTCCCATGTCCTCACCAAGCACAAATTCTCCATTTCCATGTAATTGTCACTTATTATTGATTTTCCTTTCATGGATGGAGTAACCTCAAACACCTCATCCTCAATCTCCTCCAAATCATTGAATGCCTCCCCATTCTCATTCCCACCCACCTCCTCATTCTCCGCAAAATCCATGCTGGCATCGAAATGGTTAATTGGTACCCTACCAATGTTGTCATTGTCCGCTAACATATACACATACTGGGTAGGAATGTGATGCAAATTGTAGCTACATTAAGGAAAAACTCAAACAACTAAGCTATATGACTAATTTGACGCAAGTTTGGCCTAAATGAGGGAATTTCTACCTCCTAGGCGTTTCCTTAAACACGTTGGTGGCACCGGGCGCCACAGCCACCGGTGAAAGGGGATTTGGTCATCCAATCGTTGGCTTCTTGACCTTCTTCAGCCAGTGGAAGACACATAGTTTGGACATACTAAAATATCCTAGTCGGCATGCGTATATGGTTGTGTGCATATTAACTAATACGTGTTTGTAGTGGTATCATGAGTGAAGATTTGGTGCACATGACACCAATGATCCTGGTTTAAAAAAACTCAAATTTTTGAGTTCCAAAAAAATCCGGACTGTAGCCCATGATTTATCTCACAATCGTGAAAAATATAAATCTCAAATACTTTCTATTCTGATCTGTTCAAAAATGAAAAAAATATAGATCTTTGCAAGTATGTTTTCAAAGCCCCAAATTTTATCAGATTTGTTATTTTTGTGTAGGACAAAATACAAATAATTTTGGATTGCGTTTTTTCATGCTTACAAGATACAACATTGACTATGCCAAGATTTATTCAAATTTTTATAAAAGTTATAAATATGATTTTTAAAAAATTTTAAACGAACTGAGCACTAGAGCTCGAGAGGAAAGACACTTTCAGTATAGTGGGCTTTCTTTAAGGAAAGAGTAAACTGGATGGGCGGTCCTCATTCTTTCGTCGTTGCCTTCACTTTGATCCTAATTTTTAAAATTACATGTCTAAGTCCTAAATCTTTGATAAGCGATTTATGTGAGGTCCTAAATTAGTTTGACCCGCGTTGACCATTGCCATTTCAGCACCGAGGGCCATATCGGTCAGCTTACATATTTACGGATAGACCCCGATGGTTGTATTTCTTCTATAGTATAGCCCTTGTTTCTAGAGCGAGAGTCTGACGCAGTCCATGGATGCACTGCGCGCACTAGCACAAGATCTGGTGCCGGCTCCACTGTCCACCACCGTATCCGTAACACTACCGTTGCCCCTCCTGGCGCTGTTGGGGCTGCCGGAACCGCCCGCTCGGTTGCCTTGTCGTTGCATACGGATCACTGTAAATGGTCGTACGAGGCGACCCTTACTGGCCGGCGTGGCGCGAGCGGCAGTACTCTAGCTGCATGCGTCAATGAGCGAGGGATCTAACTAGTTGGTAGGTATGTTCAGTCATCGATGGAAGGAGTAATTGTCTATAGCTTCATGTGTCGATGAGCAAGCGAGCTAGCTATTACGTATGCTCATTCATCGATAGATTGAATACTTGTCTCTGGCTGCGTGCGGCAATGAGCGAGCGAGCGAGCCAAATAGCACCAGTTTATCGCCACGACTTTCTCTTCGCCGGTGAGCATCGCCTCCCGCCACCCTTTGGTATAGCTGTTCAATCGGCCGAAGAGCAGCCCGGCGGCGTCCCTACTATGGAGTACTTCTTGCAGATGGATCTCAGGATTTCTCGGGAGCGCAGCCGCGATGTGACCCGCTTGGCCTCGCCGTCGCCTCCATCAATGCTAGAGAGCGGATGAGGAGGAGGCGATTACTTGTAGAGGACAGCCCACGAAGGCACTCGGCAGCGTTGCAGTAGCTACAGCGCCGTAGCAGTTCCGGTTGAGACGAAATGGATTAGGCGGGTCTATTTACAAAATTTGAGCTCTAGCAGTTAGCCCCCGGACCCGCCAGCCGACGTGGCATCGGTCAACGAGGGCCAGACCAGTTTAGGACCTTCTGTGATACACTTATAAAATAATTAGAATCTAGCCGTGCAATTTTAAGAAATAGGGACTAATGTGAAGGTATCTGAAAAGAACTAGGACCGCTCATGCGGTTATCTCTTAAAGAAAATAACGTTCCGAGCTTCAATGGCCATGTAGACAGTTGTGTGCAATGGGCTTTCTATTTAGCTATCGTGGCCTTTTCTTTTCTCTCTGTGAAGAAAAACTCTTGGGCTTCAATTTCATTCGCAGAGTGCTCTCGACTCCCCAAATCCCCACCGAGCGTACCATGGCGCCGCCACCGCCACCGCCACCGCCGCCGCTGGTCGACGACGTCATCGCCGAGATCCTCCTCCGCCTCCCGCCGGACGAGCCCGAGCACCTCTTCCGCGCCGCCCTCGTCTGCAAGCCATGGCTCCGCATCATCTGCGACCCCGGCTTCCGCCGCCGCTACCGCGACTTCCACGGCGCCCCTCCCCTCCTCGGCCTCCTCCACCGCCGCATGGTGTTCCAAGGGGACCCGCCTGCCCGATTCCCCTCCACCACGTCGATGCCAGATTTCCCCCACCCTGGCTCCGACGGCCGCCGCACGCGCCCCCTCGACTGCCGACACGGCCGCGTCCTCATCCACATGTTGCCGGGTTTCCTCGTCTGGGACCCCATCACGGGCGAGCGACACTGCCTGCCACCCGAGCCGGAGGAAATGGAATGGCTCATCTACTCCGCTGCGGTGCTCTGCGCCGCCGACGGCTGCGACCACCTCGACTGCCACGGCGGCCCCTTCCGCGTCGTCTTCGCGGCCACCCATGAGTACAAGGACATCATACTCGCGAGCGTGTACTCATCAGAGACGGGTGAGTGGAGCTTGCCAGTGTGCCTTGACAACACTTGTGAAATCTATGCCCAGCACATCCGTGAGGCACGTGCAGATGGACCCTTGGGACGCTTCTACACACCCTATATCCAGCCTAGGCGGGGCGCCGTTGTCGGAGATGCAGTCTACTTCACAGTTCGGTATGGCAATGCAATCGCCAAGTATGACTTGGGCAAGGATCGCTTATCCATGATTGAGCCGCCGCAAGTGTATGTGTGGGACATTGCCATCACGGCAATGGAGAACAGCACTTCACTGGGCTTTGCCTGCATTCAGGGTTCCAGCCTTTATACGTGGTCAAGAAAGGTGGATACAGAAGAAGAACCTACAGAATGGGTACAATATAGGGTCATCGAGCTGGAGAAAACAATACCTGTTGCCAATCCCGACGACAAACTATCTGTGGTCGGCTTTGCAGAGGGTGTGGGTGTCATCTTCGTTAGCTCAGGTGTTGGCTTATTCATGATCAAGCTCAATTCTGGGCAGGTTAAGAAGGTTGATGAGCCTGGAAAATACTTTAGTGTCCTACCCTACATGAGCTTCTACCTTCCAGGTTTGATACCGGCCCTTGCATCTTATTTGTTGTCCTGCATTTTTGTTACAGCTTCTGTAGGTTCTCTCAATTTTTTGGTTGTGGTTTGTGAATAATCGTAATTCCAGCAATATGTTTTAATCATATTCACATATGGACCTTGCGAAGTTCAATTTTCTGTGCTAGAGAGATAAGTTTTGTTACAGGACAACATACGTAGTTCATGTTATGATATTTGACATGTTAAGGACCATGACCATGCATTGGTCGAATTGCTAAATATGCTCACAAATATGTTGACCTGGTACTGCCATGTTACCTTGCTTCAGATTTTCTTCTAGAAATAATCTTTTATTTGTGGCATAGCTGAAGGCCACATCTCAAACCCAGTCTTGTAACCGTTGGAATTAGTGCTAGCACATAGCACCGAATGCTGACTTGGATTTGGTTATGAGTTTTATGCGTGATATATTTAGATCGTGGCACATTGTTATCGCTAGTGAGGACTATGAAAATCCTTTGAATCAGTACGTACATTTGGAAGCTTAGAGCTAGTTCTAATTCTTTCATTATGATTATCTGTGCCAATCTTGCTAGTGATCTTAAATCAGTAATGGTTAGTTTGTTTCCAATTTACGAATAGTTGGTCATTCTATAACATGTATGATAATGTGTTTTGAGTGTCAAGTCCATTTCTACCTTAGGAATAAATTGAGTTTATTTCATTTTAGTGCTAAGAATATTTGAAGATAACTTGATCCAAAAACTCATGATATTTTTTTCTTGGATTTATTAGTATTTTTTTTCTTCTGACAAGCTATTAGTCTGAGTGTGCATGCTTTTCGTTTTTATGATATTTGTCAGCATAAGCTGTTCTCAACATATTCTTTCGATTTGAAGTAGGTGTAGCTTATTTATATATTCCAAATACTGTATCAAAACTGTAGTTTTTTCAAACTGCAGCTTTGAGTTTGACTTTTCGTTGGAATGTCATTGGTTGTTTGACTTCTTATGCTTGCAGAAACAGGCAATGGTGGTGGACATGATGCAATTGATCTTCCGCACAATGTGTAAGAGGATTGTCCCGTGAGATATGCTATTATGATGTATGGTTGGGCAGGTAAGTTTATGTTCTGCATGCATTTTGAGGTATCGGATCTGTTCCTTCAAATAATGTAAAGCTATTCTTGTTACTGAAATTTCTCAAGCCAAATAATGTATGTATGTTGCCCACCGGGCCACCTCTTATGCTCCGATGGTACGCTGCGTCTTCCTTCTTTTCTCCAGGACCTGTTTCCGTATCCCTTCCCCAGCAGCTCTCTCCCTTCCTCATGATTTTACTCACCCGCCTTCTCTTTTAGTTGCTGATATTACCAGCCCCATCTCTACTGGAAGTGTTTTTTTCGCTTGCCTTCTTGTTCCATCCAGCTGCCTTGCTCTCAGTTTACCCCTTCATTAGTACTCCCCCAGTTCCTTCTGCTAGTGTGGGTTCTTCCTCTAGCTAAGAGCATTCCCCCATTTCCTAGTTGTGTGCATATGCTCGTGTCTGCTCACAGATGAGAATGAACTACTTCACTTCACTGAGCTCTGGGGATATGTTTCTGTTTAACGATACCTTTTGCTACTTTGGCATAAAATAATTATGTGGTTAAGGGTTATCATCATGCCATGCTGTAAGTTACAGGTTGCTCCCATCTATGCAAGTAATTGATATGATACCTAGTGAACTAATGGTTGCCATCACTAAATCTTACTGTCATTTATTGTTTTTCTTGTAGTTTTATGGGCGATTATTCTAGTGTTAGGATGTTTGGATTAACATTTCCTCAGCATGTTGCTCATTATCCGCCAAATTTGCATTTACATGTATCAACCATGAGCCACTGATATAGTTTGGCTGGTAAAAAATCCAACTGTTTGTATATATGCTTTATGTACAGTATAACATCTTCAGTTTTAGCCACCTGGATGTTTATACTTGATATTGAACACATGATCAAAAGGATATGACTAGATTCATCTTTAAAACTGCTTTCGCCACCAATAACAGCTTTTTTCGTATCAACTGATTTTCTTCCCCTATCTACTGGATGTAGTCTTCGGTTTGTCCTCGCGTCCATCCAACTTTCATTCTTTCGGTTTACCTCCTCCTTAGCACTCCCTCTGTTTCAAAATATAAGATGGTTTAGCCTTTTTCTGAAACACATGTATCTAGACGCCTTTTAGTGTAGGTTCACTCATTTTGCTCCGAACCTACACATTAAAGGCGTCTAGATACATGCGTTTTAGGAAAATGGCTAAAATATCTTATAATTTGGAATGGAGGGAGTACTCGCCAAGTTCTTTATGTTAGTGTGGCATCTTCTCCATCTAGCCCATTGAATGGCTGGTGACTTAGAACCGTTTCTCATTCTTTATTTGTGCATGTGTTCATGCCTGCTCAGAAATGAGACTGCTGCCATGCTAAGTACTAGTAGCAAATGACCTAGTAACACTTTGCTGTGCTTCGGGCGTCTATTTCTGTTTTACTCGTTGCTGCATCACCTCTTAACTTTTTTGGATCGAAGTGAGTGTCAATTAATAAGATTATGGACGATCCCTTGCCGGAGGATGGTACTGTGTGCATTTGATCAATTTCAGTTTGTTAGTGACTAGCTAGCTGATTAGGGTGTCAAGTGGGATCCCATCAAAATCCCACTTCTAATTCATTTGTCAAAATCTAGTTCAAATTTTAAGCAAAAATTTACACTAGATTTTGGCAAATGAACTAGAAGTGGGATTTTGGTGGGATCCCACTTGACACCCTATAGCTGATACTCCCTCCATCTCAAATTAGGTGTCTTAATTTGAGACTGCGGGAGTACATTTCTTAAAGTTGCCGAATTCATTTCTTAAAGTTGCCTATGAGCTTGTTTCCTACTCCAGGAGCCCTTGATATGCTCACTCTTCTTTTGGCCTATACTCTAGTTTAGCCAATTCTAAGTTGAAAGTGTACCAGCACAATTTACCTGTTGCTCTTCTATGTTTCGGATGTTGGTTTTATCTAATAATGTTCAGTTGATTCAAGTTCAGAGTTTTTGGCACAACTTCCACAAATTGTGAAGCTAATGTTTCGTTTTCGAGTCATACAGAAATATGTCGGAAAAACTCCAGTAACTTTTCGTGATTGAATAGCTCAAGTTTCTTTGGCTGATGGTATTACTTGCTCTGCAGGTACCTACAGTTACATTTTGGTGGCTGAGATGCAGAAAAGTTGGCTGCTGGGTGTAGTTTCTTCCTTTTGCATGCTTGACGAGGAGATCGACCCTCTATGTAGAATGCACCTGTCTGCTGTGAAGCATACTTGTAGGAATTAATCGCTTCATTTTTAAACTTCCGATCATTTCAACTGATGAAGGTTGAAGGCGCATTTACTGGCTTCGCTTAATTAGTACAGTACTTAACTGGTGGCGCGCTGACCTGTGAACTGATCTTGCTTGCATTTTAGTGTGTGCCCATGTGTGGCTGCGGTTGACAATCTTCCCTGTTGTATCAAGATGGAGATTTCAGCGTCGGGTTTCTGCTTATGTTCTGCTATCCCATTTCGTGTGTTTTTGGTTGAATTTCGATCTGGTTCCGAGCTCTATATTTAGAGGCTTAGTAAGTACCGACTAGTGAGTATTGAGTCAGCATCAGTAATCTGACATGGTTGCTGGGAAGCGCGTGTATGCTGAACTGCACCTGCCTTTTGCTAGTGCATAAATACCTGCCGGTTCAATCAGGGCTTGTTTCAGTGCCGGTTCAATAAGGGCTTGTTTCAGTGCTATTTTACTTTCTTTGAGATGCTGCTGCGTAGGCTTGTATGGCCTGCCTAAATTTGGTGTTTCATGATTTCGTAGTATCAGGTGTCTCGCCTCTTCCTTGCAAGAAACATGAACAATCTTGTTGTAATTAGGATCTGGAATTTGGGATAGATGAACCAAACGAGCAATGATGCTCAAGTGGCAGTATCCTGTAGCCAGTTTTGCCATGGTGTTCATTTTTTTTAACGTAGTCCCTGGTGGTGCATCACTCACTACGAAAATAACCATGGGTATTATATTGATTTGACAAGCACATGGTTTCTTTCTCCTAGATAGCCCTTGTGATGCTACATGTGTTTTTTTTAGAAGGAAAACATAATGCAGTTTTCATACAAATGATACACTAGTGAAGGTTATTCTATGTTTAATGATAATATATGTTTAGCTGTACAGCTTCATGTAAGAGAAATCAGAGTTCCTATTTAACGGTTATAATCGTGTTCCCTAAAAAAAGAGTTTGACGTAACATTTCAGGAAATAAAATTTAAATATAAAATTGATTAATCATTCTAGCATTTATTCACACCATGATTCCATACCCCAACCTTCTGTCTCTAGCTATGCTAAAGTTTGCTTTTAACTTTTTCTTGGCCTAGCAAAAATTAAGATACAGCAACTTATTGTCTTTCTGGAAATCAAACTTGATAATTTGCATCCGTGAAGACTAGAAATTGGGTTGATCGTTTGTGAAGTTAGGTAAATAAATCTTAATTAATTAATCTATCACATGCCTCGTGGTTTGTTTTCACACCAATGCTTCCACAAATCAAAAGGTTGTTTCTATTCAGGAAGTTCATATTTTCCTATCAGAAGCTGATGCAAGAATTGTGTTTGCTGAGAAAACTCTATACATGCCACTGAGAACTTCTCATATGTCAAAAACCACTCAAAAATTCGAGCTTCCACATGTACATAGTACATACCAATATAAAAAGGCTCAGAGGGTGGTGATCCAACACACAACCAACCCAAAAATTAAGATACAATAACTTATTGTGATCCAACACATCGCAGCTCTGCCCAAAAATTTCCCTCGCGGCGCTGAGAAAATCGGCGATGGAACCAGGAGAAGAAGAAATGGGAGCTGTTCGTGTCATTAGCCGATTAGTCGCTGCGCATGGGACCAAACAGACCCGAAGGACCCCTCGCCGCGGGTCCGATCGTGATCGTGCGGCCACCAACTTAACCTCACTGTACGCTAAACTGAGGTCAGCTGTTTATTAGAACGGATTTGCTAGTTTTCAGACGTCACCTACCTCTTTTGTCAGCATCTCCACAAGCGCCCTCGTGCACTCTTCAATCTTCTCACCCACCACACTTCCCCGCTATAGGAGTGGATCTGTTTTACGAGTAGAGGGATGAGGGTGAGTTGTCCTTCTATCTTGGTAGGCTTCCAACTTAGGCCTTGTTCGGTTAATCCACTGCAGAAGTGGATTGGAGTGGATTGGGTGGGATTTGGAGGTATTTTGCCTTACATGGGAATTAATCCACCTCAATCCATGTTGATCCACTCCAAACACTTTCAAACTGAACAAGCCCTTAATGAAATTGAAACTACCACCCCCCTTGCAGATGTCACCGTGTTTCTGGTAGAGCATCTTGACGCGGGTGCCGATGTCCCTGGCACCGAGGGGATTTCGGCTTTCGCATGCAAAAGAGCAGGGGGTTACATCGCCTTGTATGCCCTTGGATGATCTTTCCTCCATGGCTTTGAGCTGGCACAGGTTGAGGATTTCGATGGCTAGGTACATGGCACGCTTCAGCTCACCCGCCCACCCCCGCACGCTTTCGCCGGTGATGTTCCTCTTATTGGCATCTGCAAGGAAGTGCTTGAGGTCTCTCAGTTTGATGCCAGCTTGTCTATCTCACCGGAAACCCCGATGAGCATGGCCACCCTTTCTTTGGCCATCTAATTAAGTGAGCATGTTGGTCACGTAGGATGCCAAAGCATCCAGAACCCCCGCCATCGCTGCAGGGTTTGCTCACCTGATTTGAACTGTTAATGGAAACATGCATACACAAATAAAATTACTCCATGATTGCCCCACCTTTGAAATCAACAATCTCACACAAAAAAAAAAATGGTTCTTACGTGTCACCACACGAGAGCAAGCTACGACAATTGATTTACTCACTCGAGACTAGAGAATATATATTACTTTCAAGGGAAAAAGGTGGCGCCATACATGAATTTACTTGAAAGAGACAAAACTAAAGACATCTCTTTTGGATGGAAAAATTATATAGCTATGAAGAAACGACAAAGCTAGCTTGAGCAAATATGTACCTTAAAGCAATAACTGGAGATGTGGGAACTGAATCTTCTTTCTTGGTCCTTGCTCTAGAACGAGCAGCAGAAAGCTTCGCTTGCTTGCTTGTTGAACCGAAGGTCCCAGCTTTGTAGGCGATATGTTTGTCTATATATGGTGGGCTAGAGAGAATATGTATGGGATATGGCAATCATCGACACTCGCACGGAGAGCAGAAAATGGTATCTCTCTTTCCACGTAATTAAGGTGTATGTAGTCCTTCTCGACAGGGCAAGAAAGTGATTGTGACGGATCATTTCATGCTTTAGGCTTTGCAAGACGACAGGTTTCTGTGGCATATTACTCAGATGACCGAGGAGCAAGTTGATTTATTGATATAGACTAGAAAAAATTGTGTGGAAATCTATTGATTTAAGGGAGAGAGAAAATCAGCTATAGAGAAACAGCAAACCTCTAGTGGCATATAAGTATGTGTGGTAGACGTACTGGAACTAGCTAGAAAATTAGGATTAACCTTGGTCCTTGCTGGTGTAGAAGCACCCAGCAGCCAGCAGGCATGGAGTGAGTGATTGAGTGAGTGAGTGGAGTGGGGTGGGTAAACACCTTAATTTGAAACCCAGCTCTTGTTGCAAGAAAATGTGATGGGTCAGTCATCACCAATCAACTAATTAAAGGCAGAAAGCTACTGTCACGTCCGCATCTGCCTTAATAATTTTCCACGTAAAAGCAAAGGGAGGACTGTGTCGGAGGGAATCAATTATTGGTTGAAGCTTGCAGGGCCGACCCCGGTAGCAAGCTGCGCACGCACCTGCTCCTGTCTGTCCATCTAAAGCTGAGGACTGTGTGATGCATAATGATCGATTGATTGACCCTTTAACCCAAACGCCACCGTGTTCCACGTGCAGGTAGATTGCTGCATCATCAGTTGGCACATCGCTGCCCAGCAGGCCTCACTCTTTTCCTCCACTCCAGAGCTCCTTCACTTCACGGCGTACTCCCCCAGAGCTTCGATCTCCAGGTAATCAGTTTAGTTTCCTTCTAGTAGTCCCTTGTATACGGTCGCACGCATCGAATTCTAGACTATTAGATCTCAACTGTTATGCTGCTGCTGAACTTGCTGTTAATTATGGCACAAGATCTAGATCTCGCCCCTCTCGATCTTACATGACACCACCGCAACATCTCAAAACTCTGCTTCACTCTTAACTGTGTTCAGGATACACTCTTCTTTCATCAACTTTGTTGATGTTGCTTCTGTATGTGTTTTCTACGCTCTCTCCACAAGGCAACTTGTTTTGTTTCTTTACTTTCTCGGATTCAGAGGAGGTGGATGGTGTACTGTTTCCGTGTCTCTATGAGAGATGGGGAGAAGATGAAAATTCAGGGATCCCAATAGATGAGGCTGCAGGTGGGAGCGGGCTGGATGAGGCACCACCACCGGAGCACCAAGCAACGATTCGACGGTGCCGGCAAGGGGAAGGCAACAGCTCTCGCCATGCTACTGAGAGTTGTAGTGGTCGGTGGATAAAAGGCTGGCTGGGCGAGTTCGACGTACGCCGCAGCGGACAGGAGGGGAGCACCACCGTCAAGCGTATCTGTACTGCTTCTAGACTACTCAGTCCATTCTTCCTAGATGCAAAATGTCTTGTCTCTGCTCAAATTAAACTTTTAAAACGTGTTATATTTAGAAACAGAGGAAATACCTACTACTTCTACGCACTTGATCCCGCATACGTACCGTCTCACTTGCAAGTAAGAGAAGCAGTTATACAAAGGCTGGGGTTACCATATCACTAACCATTATGAGAAATCCTTCTTCTACATATAAAGATATCGAAGTTCCTCTTTTCTTGTTCATGTGATCAACTTTCTTTCCTTTTTTTGCAGAAAAAAAGCAGATTCATCTCCCTCTTGCAGGTAGTCTATCTTGTGGTTATTGAGTAATTCGAAAGATAGATCTAGTGCAAGGGCAACGTGGTATATCGTCACCAATGGATTATCGAGATACCGCGGCACTGAGTGACCTTGAGCTCATGTTGCTGGATGAAACGGCCGAGCCAAAGGCATTGCCACTATCACTTCTAGAAGACATCACGAATAGTTTCTCTAGCGATCAAGAAATCGGTCGAGGCGGCTTCGCGGTGGTATATAAGGTGGGACGACTTTGAAATTCATAGTTTTTTTGTGTGTGAGCTCGATACGATGGTGAAAAGACGTGTTCCTATTGCAGGGAGTACTTGGGAATGGTACACTCGTCGCTGTCAAGAGGTTGTTCAATATGTATATGCATGAAAAGAAATTTCACACAGAGGTTGAATGTCTAATGAAGGCAAGGCACAGAAACATAGTACGGTTTTTGGGTTATTGCGCCAACACACAAGGGAATATGATGGCCTACAATGGAAGATTAGTTATGGCAGATAAACAGGAAAGATTGCTTTGCTTCGAATACATGCCCGGAGGGAGTCTACGTGATTATATCGGTGGTACGGACATATGATTTTCTCTACTATAATATTTTTTTTGGCAAACATCCCACACATATATATGATATAAATCATGTACGAGGTCATATACTACCTACCACTCAAATATTTATGAACCCAAGTGTCTTGAATTCTCAACCCACTTTCTCATGACCCCCATATAGGTAAATCTTGCGGACTTGAATGGAGAAAGTGTTGCCAAATTATCAAGGGAATTTGCCACGGTTTAAATTATCTTCATGAGAAACATATAGTTCACTTAGATCTGAAACCAGAAAATGTACTCCTAGATGACAATATGGTGCCAAAGATTACCGACTTTGGTCTATCAAAGTGTTTTGAAGAAAATCAAACTAGTCAATCTATTACATCAAATCTTTGTGGAACACTGTAAGTTGGCTAAGCCTCTTCTAATCTCAACTCCTTTTGATCCTGAGAGAATACATTTCATCCATCTCTTTCTTTACTATGCAGGGGATATATCGCACCCGAACTTCACAATCGAGACAAAATTACAATCAAGTCGGATATATTTAGTCTTGGTATTATAATCATAGAGATACTAACAGGACAAAAGGGGTACCCTGATGATGTTGAAGCCGTAAGAATCATTTCTCGCTACATTTAAATTAGACAGGTCCATTTTAATCACACGGCTGTTTTAACTATAGATATGAAATTCATAGTAAAATCAATAACTCAATAAAGGAAGGTTCGTTTTTATGTTTAGCCAGTAAAAATAGGTATTCTCCACTTTCAATATAGAATACTTTAACCACATAGCTATTGCCGCTCAGATGGACATATTAATTGACAACGAAACTTGTACTAAAGGATTCATTCTCATCGTATGCTACTTCTAAGAATATGGTTGAAGGGTTTAATAATGTCATTATTCTTTGGAAATTATCTACTCCCTCCGATCCAGATCAGTTTTAGGCAAGATATAGCCTAAAATATGTCTAGGTTCATTGAACCTACGACAAATAATTTGGGTTGGAGGGAGTACTAATATTAGTGAAAGCACATTTAATAGTGTAAAACACAAAACAGCACTATTGGAGCATATCGAAGCAAGATTGTTTTGTTTTAGATAAAAAGTAATTATTTGAGTCATATATACCATTAACGAAGATTAAAACATACACAATAACAAAGTTTTTTTATGTACAAATTAAGGGTCATCTTTAAAGAATTATTTCACTTAAAGAACAATATTAAAATGGTGGAACTAAAATAAATACAAAGAACTAAATATACATATTGGTTATTAATTACATGGAGTATTTAATTTTTATTTTCTGTTATTGACCATTAAAATGCAAATTAGATGATGCTAGATCTGTGTGCACACTTCACCTTTTGGAGAACTTTTGTCATTAGTTTGCATGCTTCAACTTTGTAGGTACTTAAGAGTTGGTGTGATAGGTTGGAAAAACCATCGGAAGACAAACAATTGGAAGAAATACGAGTTTGCATTGAAATAGGGATAGAGTGCAGCGAATTTAACCCAGCGAAGAGACCTGGGAGTACACAAAATATAATCGAAAGGCTTATGAAAATAGAAGATACAGATGAGGTGAGGTATTAGTTTAATTTTTTGCTCCTATATGTTATGTGTGGTGAAGAGGGCACAGTTGTTGGTGCATGTCTTACTTTTATGTGCACAAATATTTCTGGAGTTGTCATGCTACTAACCATTTAAACATAGTGACAGTTTTGGATATTTTTATATCATTGACAAGAAATACCTCGATGCATCTTACCAAAAAAATCAAAGAAATCCCCAAGACTAAAGGGAGGATGGATAAAATGTAGTGTCATTAGTTTCTAGAGTTACTAATTAATATACGATGTCAACTTAGATATGGTTCACATCGAGTAAAATGTAAGATGAGACTTTTTTTTTGTTTCATCATGGTTTTGGTTTTCTAGAGTTTTAAATTCAGCAACAATTCTGATTTTGTAATTTTTTATTGATTTGTTTGATAATCTAGTTGCATGTTTCGAGATCTAACGCAAATGTGTATAGTGCACAAAATTCTACTCAGAGTACATTTAGTTTACGGATTTTCTAGATGAAATTTGACTATATTTGTGAAAGTTCAACATTATATTGTTGTAAATATGCTAACAATGACGCACCTCAAAACAATCCTTGGCAAAGATCTTGTGAGTAATTAAGTATAACTTGAAAGGGTAAGAACAGGCTAGGACTTTGGAGCAAATTTAATATCGCATCTACTGGTCTGAACGATCAGCCTGAAAATCATATGCATTATGTAACGTGAAATATCCTCATTCCTGGGAAGTTGTAGAACTTCATTTATACTTAAAAGTAATCATCGTAAGTTAGAAGATGCCTAGCAATTAACTCAAACAGAATGGACTTACGCGGGAAACTCGCCATCACATTAACAACACAAGTTCTCCTCTTGCAGGTATTCAGTGCCGTTTCCAGCACTGTATTTACGAAGCTAGTTGTCCATCCTGGTCTCCTCTACTTTTACTGTGTACCGGACAAGCTGATCTCGAGTTCAATGTACGTTAGAAATTTTACCGGCGATCACTTCGCATTTAGGCTTGCTGAAAATTACGCGAAAGAAACTGAGCGTTGCTTTGCAAAACTTCCACTGTATGGGATCGTGCCGCCGAGGTCAATCCACACTTTTGGTTTGACACTCCAGGAACGCGAAGAAAAATCCATTCATCTGGTCCTGGAGAGCAGTACGATTAAGAATGCACAGATGCCAACTTCCCATGGCGAATTTAAAGGGGACAAATTTTTCGAAGAGATCAAAGAGAAAGGTAATATGGTGCAACAAGTGAAAGTGAAAGCTGTAGCTACTGCACAACGAGAGATGGAGAAAACGTCTGAGGTGAGTTTGAGTTCAACAGAAAAGTCACCGTCAGTATTGAGCTGTGTTATCTCCAACATTCTAACTGGGCTTCATTTTGCTTGTACCTTTCCATTCACTTGCATAATGGCTATGGTCACGATGGTGATTGTCGCATTCCAATGGTCATCATTACGCAGCTAATCCCACCTGAAACGAAGGTATGTACTACTCCCTCCATTTCAAAATATAAGATGTTTTAGATTTGTGAAGAAAATGAATCTAGACTTGTTTTAGTATGTAGGTTCACTCAACTTTGGGATGAATCTACACACTAAAAGAAGTCTAGATTTATTTTCTTTACAAACCTAAAACATCTTATATTTTGAAACAGAGGGAGTATATGTTTTGCAAATTAATAAATTTTATATTGTCTTACATGTTGCCGTTGTCACATATTTAATCCAGTACTACATATACGCTCCATCTATTCTACAACAGATTGTAGAGTACTTATTTTGCGACCTTTCTGAACTACCGTAGACCTTCTTGCTCTGTTAGTTTGGTCCGAGGGTGGAGTTAGGGTCAAATTGTACAACAACTATTTTGAAACTATTAACAATTTTAAGCTAGAACGTAGAATAGTTATTCTGCACTTCTGACAAACTTTGTACAATATGTAGTAAAATTGTGTATAAAAAGTAGTAGAGATTTTGGAATAATCCTTTTACTATCCAAGTCACTATTAGATTGCATTGTTCCTAATTTAACATATTTTTACTTTTACTGTATTTTCTACACTTTTTACTAAGATTGTAGAATATAGAATGGTGATACTATATATGTATTTAAATGGCCAACGGTAGAAAAGTTTGCTTGCATGCATTCTAGACATATATTTATGAACAAAACTAGAGGTGGTTTCTGCATATTAATCTCATACTTGTTCAATCAGATTGTGTTTAAGAACAGCCCATTCACGACTCTGGACTGTGAAGATGTAAACCCGCCCGAGCAATGGTGAGTTTATCATTTGTTAAAAATATATATTATGCAATAGGGATATTCATACTACTCCTTCCTTCCGTTCTAAAAAGGATGTCTCGGATTTGTCTAAATATGCATGTATCTAGATGTGTTTTAGTGTATAGATACGTGCAAATCTAGACAAATTTGCGACATCCTTTTCAGGAAGGAGGGAGTACATTTTTGTTGCTGGATACTTCTTTAGTCACTGAAAATCTATGTTGCGCAACACGAATTTTATGCTATATTCCATTCTTGGATATTATTTGGCATGGCCACCTAGGCTTGCCCATTTTTAATATCAAAACTACCATATACTATATATATCTGTGATGAAAAAACTGTAGATTGCAGTCCATTTTTTTTTGGAAAGATTGCTAAGGCATAAGTAAACAAAAGAAGATGTCCAAATACTTTGTTCCTAGTTTTTTATTTAGGCACAAGGGATATTAGTTGTGAATGCCTTCTGATGAATTCTTTAACTCGAATGTTTCAGGATAATAACAGGTCATATACGGGGATATGTTCACACATGGAACGGTCACACACAGGAAAGTGATACGTACTTATAGTACAAAAATATAAGGACAGAACGCACTATAATTTTATCGGCAGCCTTATTTCATTATGATCAAGAACGTACTGTTTGTAGAACTAGCTAAGTGGTTTCTGTAAACTATTTTCTAAAACACTAATACTACTACTTCTTTCTGTAAAAGGATGTCGCATATTTGTCTAGATTCGTATGTATCTATACATGATACACATGAATCTAGACAAATATGCCGGACAGATTGAGTATAAATTTTGTTATATAATTAAACATATTAATATTTAGCAAAAACAAATATTTGTAGTGTCAACTTCGCCATCGTCATCCCAAATCTCGTACTCTCTCCGTCTCAAATTAGCTGTCTTAACTTTGTCCATATTTGTATGTATCTACACACTAAAATATATTTAGATATTTTTTTTCGAGTACCCGCAGGAGATCTGCGCATTTTGTATTAACCTTGAAGGGGTGGACAAAGTCCAAATAAGTTACAGATTACAGAGTGCTGAGGTGGAAATCCTCTAGTCTAGATATATGTGAATCTAAACAAAGTTGAAACAACTAATTTTGGACTGAGTGAGTAACACACTTAGGTTTTTCTTGTGCATTGATTAACAAAGATATTTGTTTTACTTGCAGAGAAAACTAGATTCGTTTAAAGTCTCCACCGACAAAGGTATGCCTGTTGACCTTTTCTAAACTCTTTTTGTTAAGTTCTTCAGCCATATACTGCCATACTAATAACAAGGTGTTGATTCGGTCTGTAGTTGTTTTTGTAAAATTTATCGTACGAAAGGAATGGTTTGTGGCTGGCTCTGAAGATGGATTTATTCACGTCTACAATTACGAAACGAAACGGCAGCAGGTCCCAAGTTTCAAAGCTCATGCTGGAAAATTGACGTCACTGGCCGTTCATCCAAATAAACCATATCTCCTGTCATGGAGTTCTGATAATATGAAGCTTTGGGATTGGGACAAAGGCTGGGAGTGCACACAAACATTCAATGGCAAACACTCGGGTTATATTTGCCAAGTCATGTTCAACCCGAAAAACACTAACAGTTTTGTCACTGCCTTAGCCAATCACATTGTAGAGGTATGAGTTTCCAATTTTTTCAACTAAGTTTGACATTACATATGACCATATGTGTTGCTACTAGACCTTTATTACGAAATCCAATGCTTGGTGTCCAGGTTTGGGATCTTGACTCTCCACAATGTAAATACACACTCTCTGGGCACTGGGACAGAGTTAACTGCCTCGATTTCTTCACACGTGACGATCAACAATATTTGATTACCGGCTCTAGTGATTGTAGTGCGAAGGTTTGCCATTTCAATTGAACATATTTGCTGATATGGTAGGCGGGTAACCTTGGGTTATAATTCACTCATTATTTTGTCAAATCAGATATGGGATATGCACAACAATGTGTGTATCCATACACTACACGCTTCCATGTCTCCGGTCATGTCTGTCTTGTTTCATCCCAGTCTTCAGTTTCTACTTACAGGCTTAGAAGATGGCACTGTTCATCTGTGGAGTTCGACCAATTTCAGGTAATTGGTTCTTATGGAACATGTGCACATGCTCTCAATTACTGTTGTAATGGATTGTTGTACTAAATTTCCACAATCCCACCAGGCTTGAGAGGATTATTAACGCTCCCGTAAGTGAACCCGGTGGTATTTTCACATGGATCCGTAACTTGTTTGTTAACAAACCTGAGAGTGGACCTGTTTGGGGTCTCGCATGTTCGGTGAAGTCTAAAGGGTAATCAATACTTTCTGCTGTTATCAACTCTACAGCCATAGAGAAATGCTTAGCTTCATACATGTTGACTTTGTGTCGAATACTATGTACCGAGTTGGGTTAGGTTTGGACTTGTGTGGTAGTGTGGATAGGATATGTGTATCATTGGAGTTGGACACTTGGGGCGTGTTTGGTAGGCTGCACGTGATTTTTCGTATCGCAACCAAGTGAGCGGTGCCACACGAAGAAGGAAAAAAATCATGTTGTGCATGTTGTTTGATTGCCTTCATACCAATTTTTGCATGAGGGCAAAAGGCGGATGCCCACCATTTGGTTGCCTGCATTGGATTTGATTGCCACATGACCAATCATTAGTGATCGTGTTCTTCGAGGTGCGGGCTGCTGCACCTGCAGGCTGACACCTGATGCGGCTGCGCTGGCGATGGAGGGCGGTGCAGGAGAACACAAACACGGCCCCTCAAAGTAGCGTCGACACCTTATCGATGGACGTGCGGTGGCACCCGAACACGAATTGCCTGATGACCGGCTTGACCAGGAACTGCTAGGTCTTCCTCGCTGTGTCAGGGTCCTTGCCCACGGCGTATAGGAACTCGAACTAGAATACGATGGACTAGCATGTACTAGGAGCACGACGAAGGGGAGCTCGGCGTGGTCGCAGCCACGATCGACGGTGAGGACGATCTTGGCGCTGAGTCGCTTAGGAAGCAGAGAACGGCGAGCATTGCCGCTGAGTGGGAAGTGCACTTGCTGGTGCAACAATTGTGGCGGTTGTTCGCCAGCGGAGAGCATGATGGTGTTCCTCTACTTGCATGACCCGGCTGTCGACATCTTCAACACGTACAAGTTGGGAAGTTACAGATGAATTCCTCTACCTCCACCAAAATGAAAAACTTGCAACGCTACTGTTGAAAGGAAATTTCGAACGGTTGATTATATACGATGAATCTAACGAGTTCGTAAAAAATCTCCAACTTTGACCACTGAGAAGATACAGTTCACGAAACTCGGTGTCAATGGTCAAAATGAAACCCCACTGTCGATGTGCATCTTTTTCTCATGTAGAGCTTGTTTTGAATTAGAGCTTATTTGTGCTAATGAAAAGTGGGTAGGGAGGAACATGTTTAGAGAGGACGAAAACTAACCTCGCGCTTGCTTGGGATAGGCTCCACAGAAACATCCAAATGGAGTGTTCCTAGCAGGTCTGCCTTTGGTCTGCTTTATCATTTCCTGATCATGAACATTGGATGTTGTTAATAACGGGATCACAACATTGGTGGAATGATGTGATGAACATTCACCCGAAGTATCATAATACAATCAAAGTCATTATGTTTACATTGCTATAACATATCATACGAAGTAACCCTAATCCTTAGACCATGAGATCATGTTAATTGCTAACACCGGAAGAGTGCTTTGATAACATCAAACGTCATACCGTAACAGGGTGACTATAAAGGTGGGTTCAGGTACCCCGAAAGTGTTATGTTGAGGCTCATGGATCAAGAGTGGAATTTGTCACTTCTAATGATGGAGAGATATACTCTGGGCCCTCTCGGTGATATCAAATTGACACAACTTGCAAGCACATGACTAGGTCACAAAGAATGCCATATCACGGGAACGAGAAAAGAGTACTTGTCAATAATAAGATCAAACTAGGTATAGGGTTACCGATGATCGAATCTCGGACAAGTAATATATCGCGAGACAAAGAGATTTAGTTACGACTTCAACGGTCCTCACGATCACAAGAGTTATCGTTGAATGTGTGGGAGTCAGTATGGATCTCTAGGTCCGATGCTGATTATGATCTAAGAGATATCTCGATCATGTCTGCATTATTCGCGAACCCTAGGGTGACACACCTAAGGTATACCGACACTAAATTGGCAGATATAATATACCAGAGAAAGGTTTTAAAAGAGCTAGAATTATTTCGATGAGCACCGAAATTGTTTCGGGTCAAATTGCTGAAATTGGTTTCAGATGTAATATCAAAATAATGCAAAAGGGTTTATGCAAATGTTTGTTAATTAAAGTAATTAACAAATTTTGAATAATTTTTTTTTAAAAAAATGAGAGCTTGCATTTATTTTAGTGGAAAATTAATGCAAGATGAGTGGAGTTTGAATTAATGAAAGTGGGCTTAGTGGAAACTCCACTCACCATTAAGAGGGGAGCGATGGGGGCACCACCATGGCCACTGGCCATGGCCTTGGGGTTGCGCCTCTTCCCTATAAAAGTAGGTGGAGACATCCTCTCCTCACACACCTCCTCTTGAAGGATCTCTCTCCCTCTAGCAAATTCTCCATGTCTTCGGATTAGCGAAGTACATGTTCTCGGTTGTTTCTCTGGAAGGATCTGTTGCTTTCGCTACTTTGCTAGAGAGAGGACTCAGAGGTTGTCGGGGTGCTGAACATGTGTGCGGTCACGAATGTGCTGCTGGTTTGCGGCGCTCTTCTACTCGATCTTGAGATTGGTAAGAGTTCGTCTACTTCATCCACGAGATTAATTCTCGTAACGCTTTTCTGTCTTCGAGGGTGAGTTCTCTATGTATGTATATCCACCCGTTGCTTGCATCTAGTAGATAGATATTGGTGCTTGGTTGTTCATATCGTAGTAAATTTTTTGTTTTCTATGCTGCAAAACCCAACAAGAAGCGCAAGTAGTCATGCCTCATGGAGTAGGCGAGTTCGCAAAACTGCGTTAACAAATCCCGGTGTCGTCATCGTGGTGTGCTTGTTTGGTCCTTGATAGATCAATTGTGCGCCTACAAAGGTGAAGCTGGAGTCATGTGGAAGGTGAAGCGTTGGAGTTATGTGGAAGGTGAAGATTCCAATCGGCTGATGGAGGTGCTACGACGTAAGCTGGCGGAGAGTCGAAGCCTATGTCAAGGGGAAGGCGAGAAGCATGTGGTCACAAAGAGGCGTAGAACTCTGCATCGATGGGGTATGACTGATGGATCTGCAGTGGGGCCTAAGATGGTGCGGGTTCACGACCAAGAAGATCTTGGCCAAGATTGCGGATGCTCAACACAATGATAGCGGCGAGACATGTGGTAAACACACAATACACCTATAGACCAGGGTACTAGCAGTCAGACATGTGGTTTGACAAGTGTGCGGAGGTGATGAAGCAATGTTGACGAGTACCATGTTGAAGTTGGTAACTGAGTCTATCGGGATTGACATCAAGTGATGGACAGGAGTTAGCCATGGGAAATCTGAGAAAGTGTTTTGGAAAGTCTGGAATGTCAAAATCTTAGAGAGTACATGGCCTTATATTCTATGATGTTCAATGCACATGGAAAAATGCAGGTGACGGGATACAGAAGGAGGCAAAGTGTTTGTAGCTATGGTACATGCAGAATACTATCCAAAAAGGATGAGACAACTGTGAATTTGACTCAGGGCGATGCAATGGTGATCGGTGTGATAGTGTTGAATGGAGAGAAATGACTATAGTTGTAGATGGATGCACATGGAGTCTAGGAGTAGTAGCGGAGCTCATGATACAAGTCCAAGATAAAATTTAAGGTGGTGGAAAATATTCGCCAAAGTGGAGTTTGTTGAATTTGTGGCAAATATTATGTACGAGTTGGGTTAGGCTTGGACTTGTGTTGCAGTGTGAATAGAATATGTGTAGTGTTGGATACGGGCACTTGTAGCCTAGGCCTGCTATATTATGTGGGGGTGCCACACAATGTAATTTATGACGACATGGTAGCAGCAGATGCGCAACGGGAGCCTACGGCATTTGCCAGCGACCAAGACGTCTAGTGCAGTGGTATCAATGGGGAGGAGCGTCCAGTCCTGCCCCACATAGTAGGTCTACGTTAACAAATCTCGGTGTCAGCATCATGCTGTGATTTTGCGCCTACGACGGCAACACTACATGTATATTAAATTTGCACACACAAACATGTGGAGATTCTTTTGTACATTTATTGCATATTTTAGTGAAGATTATAAGCTAGATGTATGTATGTTATCATCAGCAAATGTGAATGTTAATTTCGCAAAATACTAGGAAAATGCGGGTGAATAACACCACGACCTGGTGAGGGAACAAGATGTCTTACTATAAATATTGTGATTGTACACAGCGAACAATACCTTTTGTCTTCTCACATTATTATCACTTCCTAATTCTATTATGACAAACTTGGGAAGTTAAGATGTCTTACTATAAATATTGTGCTTGTACACAGCGAACAATACCTTTTGTCTTCTCACATTATTATCACTTCCTAATTCTATTATGACAAACTTGGGAAGTTAGGTTTGTGTTTGGAAGAGGAGAGATGGTGGCAGTGGTGGATATCGACAATGTAAATAATCAGAAGGAATTAACCAATGACAGTGTAGCACAGCTAAGTGTGGACATGGGACCAGGAGACACAACTACTCAGGTGAGCTCATAGAATGAACCAGCAAAATTTCGTCCCTATATGCTTTGCTTAATCTTGAAAAACTTCAAAACATATACTTTTTATCTATCTTTTTCCCATCAATATATTCTTTCAAAAATTGGTTATCTTGTATTGCACAATTAACATTTATTAATTATTAAGGGATGCATGTCACTGACAAAGAGGAAAACAAAAGAACATCTAGACCTCCAAATTGAAGGAGTCCAACATTAAGTATATACTTTTATATTGAAGGAACATGTAATTAATCCACTTTAACCACATCGACTTACTAAATGACACTAATACGTATTGATTTTCCTGTTTTGGGCATTATATCCATGTATCTTTTAGGGTTTTTTTAATAATGAAAGCTTTATCTATGTCATTTTCCGATCAGTTGTAATTTTTATGTGAACCTACAAGTTGAGTGACTCGGTGCTTAAACTTAGTCCCACTAGAATTTTTTTGTAGAGAAGTCCTAATATATACACAGCCGTATGTTTTTAGAAACCCACATATAGTATATTTTTGCTTTGGTAGTATCTATGCCATTTTTTAGGATAGTATCGAACACATATTTGGTTTTTTTGAGCTTTTCTAGGCTCTAGGGGTGTTTTGGGAACACCTCACAGAGTCATACTTGGAGGCCTTCGACATGTGCCATAAGATTTTGTTTATGGGCTTTCTACCCATAAGGGTGTACATAATTTAAATATATAGTGATTATTAATATACGTCACGTCCAATATTTTGCATAATTTAATTATATCTATAATGTCATCATAAATTATTCTTGAGCAGATGATCCAAGGCGACTGCACCCTACTTGAAGTCCACCCGTCTGAGCTCCACTTCACCTTGCAGTCAACCGAGTGCTTGCTGGACCTAACAAACCACACATATGAGCGTGTGGCATTTAGGCTTATGCAGAAGATGAAGAAGAGCGAGCCATTTCGGGAGGAAAAGGAAAATTTGTTTTTCTCAAATCTACCGATATATGGATTTATACCTCCCAGGTCCACATGCACTCTAGTCGTGACAAAAAAAGAGCAGACACATCCACCAGAAGATACAAACTTGGATCTTCTGCTGCAGAGCAGTATATCAGGGGATAAGTTCATCGTCCCATTCAAATACGAAAGTGAGTGTGTTGACCTATTCGAGGAATTAAAAGAGACGGGGAACATGGTGCATGAGGTTACACTGAAAGTTGTTTTAGATCCACAAGGAGAGGTAACACATGAGGTTAGTTCCCTGCTCTTATTTTCCTAATAGTACGTTCCAGAATGATGCTCAAACAAATAGATAAGGTATCAAGCATCACAAAACAAAGCAATACATTGATACGTCTTATAAGGAACTATGCACCATGTATGATCAGATAATATCGGCCACGAAGAAAGTTGATAAACTTGGATTCGGCGGTCGTCTGGTTAGCATAGATACACATCCAACAGAGACATGGTGAGTGCATACCACAAATTTGAGCATTCAAATGTCCTTTTGATCAGGTGAATTTTCTGCGTGCAATTATAATATGAAAATTTTCTTGTTGCCTCGCAGGATCGTAACATGCAAGTTTTTTGGAGAAGTTTTCATATGGGACCTTGTCGCTCAGGCAAGTTATATTTGCATTTTAATATAGCTAGTAGCATGTACTTGATGCACCCTTATCCTTGCATGAACATACTATAAATATTTTTTCATGGATGACCTGCATATGTTTATATTTGGCAATGGACATTTTTGTGATGGTCTTTTTCTTCCGGTACGTACGTATGTATGTGTATGTACAAATGTATGTATGTATGTATATTTGTATGTATGTATCTTTTCCCGTGAAACAAAGACAAAAATGTGCATTTTTTGTTTGCGTTGGACTAACAAAATTGTTTGTATTGTACCGCCAGGAACAAAAGAAGCCCCTATATTCTTTTGAAGTCAAAGAGGAATATGGCATGTTTCCTGACTTAGTATCTGTTAAGCATACAGTGTTTATTTCGCCATGCACAGCCATGCTAAATACGCAATAAATTTCAGGGTCGGGGACTGTTAAATTCCTTAAATTCATTGCACGGAAGCAATGGTTTCTGGCTGGTACAAATGAAGGCTTCATCCATGTCGTCAGCTATGGAACCGAAACAGTACAAGAGATCATGAGTTTCAGAGCTAGTTCTACCTATGTCACGTCAATGGCCATCCATCCAACCCAGCCATATGTGTTGTCCTCAGCTCGTGACAGCCCGATTAAGCTTTGGGACTGGGATAAGGGCTGGGAGTGTACACGGACTTTTGAGGATGAACAATCTGGAACTATCCGTCAAATCGCCTTCAACCCAGTGGATACCAACTGTTTTGCTAGTGCATCAGATGATCAGACAGTAAAGGTATGTTGATTCTCATCTCTCCTATTCCTATTCCTATTCCTATTCCTTTTCCTTTTCCTTTTCTTTACAGGAAAACAGTAGGGAAGGATTCCCCTTTCTTTGATAACCAAAAGTTTATCCAACTGATCCTATATATGCGCGATTGGTGTCCAGGTTTGGAGCATCGACTCTCCGAAATCTAACTACACTCTGTTTGGGCATTTGGCCCAAGTGAACTGCCTTGATTTCTTCACCCGTGGTGATCAACAACATCTGATTTCTGGCTCGGATGATTTGACTGTCAGGGTATGGCACTTGCATTCGGAAAGACATTGTTCTGTAGCATATGCATAACACTGTGAAAACTCATGTTTGATTTTTTTTTCAATTCAGATATGGGACTTGGAGAAAAGTGCATGCATATATACAATAAGCGCTCTCATGGCTCCGATTCTTTCTGTTCTATGTCTTCCTAATCGTCCATATCTGATTATAGGTTTAAAAGATGGCACTCTTCATTTGTTCAGCTCTGCTAATTTTAGGTAAGTTAGCACCGAAGTACATGGACCTGATCTACTACACCTTAAAAACTAAATTCCTTCCTCCATATACTGGTGCGCATGTGTCAACTAACTAATACTGCCACATGTGTCGATGTTGGTGCATGGTTGCCATATTATCCTTGTTGCTCTTTTAATAATCATTTCTGACTTTTTAAAGTGACCGCTTCATATTCCCAGGCTCGAGAGAATCATTGATTTCGGCTGTCGCAATGTTTGCAGTGTCGTTCTGATGGGATCAGTAAGGTAACCAATTCCTTCTTACTCCCTTCGAGCGTTACTAAGGTGCATGCATATGTATAATGCTTTACTTTTCTGAAAACTTATGTGTATTCCTTTGCTTGAATGCACATAAAATTTGTTCCCAGGAGCATGCTACACATTTGATATCCGTTCAACTATGTTGCATTTCTTAACATTAGTTATCATCACCTACAACGCCTAAACATGTAAAACACTATCTTTAATGCTAGGGTTGCGATTGTACAAGAGGGGGCAGTGTCAATCATTGATATAGACAATGAAAAACCAGCTGGCATTATCAGTGAAGTGAGGGCTGACGTGGTTGATGCTGTTAAACTGGATGTTGCTTCGGAAGCACAACTAGAAGCCCCACACATCTTCCAAGAACCAAAAGAGGATCGACCGGATGCGCAAAATGCAGTTTCAGTAACAAGAAATCTAAACTCCACAGAGGCGTCTGATGTGTGATCACAACTAAATGCACACACAAGGGTTAGGAAGAATTAACAGCGTCCGAGGTGAGCAGCTATCTTAGAGGTGTACGTTTTCCTTAAAGCACGTACACACGCTTCAGGTGTGGCATAGAAGTGGAATGCTAAAATGTGGTTTTTGTTTTGCAAAAGTATTTTCAGTATATCAGAGTTCTTGGCTTGTTCCAATAAATGTTTGTTTTGCACGTATTTGTACCTTTACCTCAGTCATATTTTATCTGTTTTACGCTTTTTTATTCCAAGGCCAAACTTATGTACTACCTCCGATCCTAAATAAGTGTCGTCATTTTAAACTAGTGTTAGTTCAAAACCGTGACACTTATTTAGGATCGGAGGGAGTAGTAATAATGCACGAGTAATATGTTGATTTTTCTTTAGGAATGCGATCAGATATAACAATAGGTTAGTGCTGACAGAAATTGACCCCCAATATATTAACAAGTGATTACACCGTCATGACCAACAGAATGAAACCAAAATCCATTGGTGCAAAAACAGATGGATGAACAGCAGAAAATAAGGATGGTTGGTCATTGGAATAACTTTTGATTGTAAAGTGAATATATGTTTGAGAATCCACTAATATTTTTGTGTGTGGAACAGATAGTCTCGATCTGCATGACCATGCGCCACATGTACTGTATATTGCTTGGTAAAATTTTAGACGGATGGAGAACTTGTTTACTTTTTATCAACTCTTTGTATAGAAACTTTGTTACTAATAACTAGGGTAAGTGAGACTGCACTTTGTCTAATGAACATGTACTTGAGCTCCATCTATGTCGTCAAATTGGACTGTTTGCATTGCTCACTAATATGTATTTATACATCGCCTGGTGAATGTTAACAAGTGTATATACTACAGCAACGAATGTAAGCCATTTTAGTCCGTCCTAATCAACTCGCCATTTTAGAATAAGTTGTTCAATTAAGCGATAAGAACATGTAACCACCGCAAAAAAAAAGTGATAAGAACATGTAGTAGCATTAAGTTGCCCTATTCAAAACATGCTATGTATGGTCGAGACTAGAGCTACCACCATAACAACATACTTGGTCAAATGCTAATTTGGTCACTATGGTGGTACGTACCCAGACCACGACGTACAAGCTTGGTCTTGGTGTACTAGAGCTGATTGTAGCAGGCCACTTACAATGCAACATATTACTAGAATTTGTACAAATTTTCATCTAATCAGATCAAAAAAATATAAAAATGCACTACAGATTAAGTTATGACAAAAAATTAAAAAATGATTGAAAATACCTGTAGTCATAATTCAAGGGTTCTCCAAATTCAATGGAACGAGCGGCAGGCAGCGGCAAAGAAGATGGCAGGTCGAGACTGAAATTGGGAAGCCGTTTGAGTGAAACTGTGCCAATCTGGTCTGGGCTGGGCAAGCGAAATTCGGCCCGTATGTCTCGACTAGTTGCTGATGCATCCTCGTCTTGGACTCAACTGAAGAAAAGCATAGCATCAGAAACTGAAACCTGACAAAAGGCACAAACTTGATTCCATGCAAGGGAAGAAGATTAGTACCTAGTACCGCCGAGCACAAATAGAAGACCTCCTTCAATACCGATCAAAGTCCATCTTATGCCGGTGGGGTTGTCCGTCATGTGGCTCCCCTCCGAACATCTGTTGTGTATAAACAATTTACAAATCAAATGTAATATGGCATTCTTGACCCTAAAATTTCCATTATATATTTTGCAAAAACAGTACGTACGTACATGTCTAGAATTTCTCTTATAGATTTGCACATTATATGCAGTAACACATGTTTTGACAACTGTTATTTTGATTTAGCCGTAGGATTACCTACGAGATCTTACGAGTTCATACCTCGTCAGCCGCAACGCGGACGCTAGGATTGATTTGCGATGCTTTCTCCGCTCAGCCGTCTGAACAAGCACTCCACATTGTGGCAGCTCTTAGTGGGGCAGGCGCCAAGCACCCTTTCCCCTCCTCCGCGCCAATTTTGACAGAGCAGTTTGTGCGCACATAATGCCTCACATTTCGTCGAGCAGGCGGGGTGCGTCCCCACACGCTAGCACCGAGGCAAGCTGTTGGGGTTCGGAACGACTGAAGGAGCGGTAAGCGGGGAGCGTGGGTGGGTACCTGGAGGAAGGGCGAGGTCGCAGTGGTCGGTCGAGCCCCAGTCAAAGAGGAAGCGGGAGCCGTCGACGGCCCCTCCCCGTACGCTCCGCTCAGGCTGCACCGGTGGCGGGGAGGTGGGTTCGTTCGGGCGGCGGGTTTGAGACCCAAGTCGGGAACCAGCCCAGCCTAGCCCATAGGCTCGAGATGGACTGAACTGAATACTAAGAGCAGAGCGACAGCAATTGAAGCCTGACCACTGTACATTCGGAACCACCGTACAGTGAACTGAAGAAGAGAACTTCGATCGACAGTGAGTGCAGTCGCAGTTCAGTTTGAGAACATGGATATAAAGTTCCTCTGAATCATCAGTCATTGTTGAGTCTGAACTGGTTACTGCAGGCTCTTAATCGAACTTGCTGGCATCCAAGAACGTGCATGCTCTGTTTTCTTTTACCAGATTTTTTCTAACGGGCGGTCCTTTAGCAGATTATCAATTTCTAAGAAAATTAAGGGCTTTTTCTGTTTCATAGAATGATTATTTTATTTTATTTTTCCAAAAGGGATATACCCGGCCTGATGGATGCACAGCCTTTTATTAATAATTCAAAATCCAATAGTATTAAAATTCAAGGATCGCTTAAAACAAGAATCAATTAGCAAAAAAATAAGAAACGAGCGACTAATCAACATAGTCTAGTCTATTCCAAGCTAAAGATATGCCCAGCGAACATCAGAAGACGGCTGCACCCAGTAGCCAATATATCTCAGTGGTCCGGTGGCGATAGGAGCGCCCAAAGCTGCACACAATGTGCCACCATGTGGATAACCTGCATATGGTTAATTTTTTTGTTAAAAATAATATCATTCCTATGTCTCCAAATAGACCAACATAAAGATGAAGCGCCAATACGAATACTAGCCTTAGATGATTTATCAAAACTATGTAACCAATTACCAAACATGTTTGTTATATTAGTCGGAGGGGGTAAATCATATGCAAAATGAATAATTCGCGAGCAAAAGGGCAAGATATAGATAAATGTTCTATGGTTTCGTGTGACCCACCGAAAAAACACTTCATACATCCTACCCAATTCCTTTTAACCAGATTATCCTTTGTAAGCAGTACCTTACTATTTAGAAACCACATAAAAAATTGATCTTAAGAGGGATTTTTAATTTCTAAAGATATTTCTGAAAAAATATAGTATTATCATTCATAAGGTCTTCATACATGAATTTAATGAGAACACCCATGATGATGTCAAGTTCCACACAAACTTGTCATGGTCTTCCGACAGCTGAACCATCATGAGCCTTTGGCATAATTGTAACCAATCATCCCACTTATTACCGACAAGTACCCTTCTAAAACCAATGTTTAGGGGTACTTGAGATAGTACTTCTGGAACCAATTTCCATAGAATGATAAAGATAAAACCCTAACAACCGCATATATCAGCAGCTTCGGTACAAATATACATGTGGTTTGAAGCATGTAACTACATACAACCCAACCCAAACCTTAAGCAGGCTACTCCAGACCTTAAGCAGGATACTTCAATTCTATCATCTTGATTTAGACCTTAGCATCATTTGGTCCTGGGGGTGTCACATTGTATCTCAAATAATAAATGATATCCCTAATAACCCAAAGGTTCAACCAATTGTGGGCAGTAGCTTAACAAAAATCTAGTTTTCAAGTTTCTTGATTGAATTTTGGCTTAAACTTGATAATGGACAAACAGAAAATTATGAATGGACCTAACTAGTCTGGTGAAATTTGTGTCAATTGTAACACCTGTTGTACAATATTCTAAGCTATCAAGTGTTTATCACCATTTGTCTGTAATTTAATTCTTTTCTAGAAAAAACTCCAAAACTTGCATCACAACTAATGGTCCAGGAGAGAATGTACAAGACATATAGAGTAGAACAGGTTTGTTGGCAAGCAACATTTATATTTAAATGTTTTTAATACATTGTGACCTAAGTGGTAGAATTATTGGTTTGATAAAAATGGCGGAAGGTTTGATCTCTTCTACACAACCAACTTGCAGTTAGCAGTGTATTTATACCCGATACAAATGTCTAGTGGCATATTTGGAAGCCATAAGTATTTGTTTTGGGGTGAGGGGGCGGGGGTGGGGTGGGGGGGGGGGGGATTTGGACATAAGAGCAAGTTCTTTCTAAGTGGTACATATGGTGTATTATCTATTTTGTTTTCTAAAGTTGTTTTCATGACAACTAAAAATTGGTTCTACCATTTCTGCCAAATGCATCCGATTGCTACTTATTGACGTTTCATCGATATGGCAGTTCAAAAGTGGGATTTTTTTCCCATAAAAAAACAATTATAGTTATGCTTGTTTCTAAAGAACGAGATAATTTGCTCCTCCCGATCTACAATAACCTGACTCTATGGTTTGGATTGGCGCCATTTGGCTCTAAACAGGGATGTCTCCTGCAGTGAATGCAGAACATGAAAATGTTTGTGACGCCGCAACATCGTCATTGTGCCCTATTATGACACACATGTCTAGGGAATATATGACGACTGGAAGTCACTTTCACAAGACTCAATGCTTGAGATCCTTATTGTCCCCAAGTTCGCCATAGGTATGTTGAAGTTGTCATGAAGGCCGACATTGTAGAACTCTTGGCCGACGGAGCCTCTTAAGAGTGATATCATTGACAATAACGGGAGGAGGCGAACCACCGATCGCCATGTTAATTAAATTTGGTTCTTGTAGGAAAGATAAGCATGTTAGTTGGCTCAGCAGATATGTGAAATTGCCAGCAAGTACTATACATTTGAATCTGCGTATATGGTTGTGTAAAGTTTTTTTATATTTTTTGTAGGGTTATTTTTGCAGTGTAGTGGTATCGTGGGCTTTCTCTAAGAAAAGGTAAGGCAGGCTCTGAGCTTCAATAGTTACGGAGACGGTTCTGTGCAGTGGGCTTTTCCTTTAGCTAGTGGGCTTTAATGTCCATCGCAGAGTGCTCTCGACTCTTCCCCAATCCCCATCCGAACCACGAGCACGAGCGCACCATGCCGCCGCCACCCTCGCTGGTCGACGACGTCACCGCCGAGATCCTCCTCCGCCTCCCGCCGGACGAGCCCGAGCACCTCTTCCGCGCCGCCCTCGTCTGCAAGCCGTGGCTCCACATCATCTGCGACCCCGGCTTCCGCCGCCGCTACCGCGACTTCCACGGCGCCCCTCCCCTCCTTGGCTTCCTCCACCGCCTCTTGGTGATCCAAGGGGACCCGCCTGCCCGCTTTGCCTCCACCACGTCGATGCCAGAGTTCCCGCACCCGGGCTCCGATGGCCGCCGCACGCGCCCCCTCGACTGCCGCCACGGCCGCGTCCTCATCCACATGTTGGAGCACGGCGCGAGTCCTTACCTCGTCTGGGATCCCGTCAGGGGCGACCGACACTGGCTGCCACCAGAGCCGGAGGAAATCGATTGGCTCGTCTACTCGGCCACGGTGCTCTGCTCCGCCGACGGCTGCGACCACCTCGACTGCCATGGTGGCCCCTTCCGCGTCGTCTTCATGGCCACCCATCAGTACAAGGACACCATACTTGCGAGCGTGTACTCATCAGAGACGGGTGCGTGGAGCGTGCCAGCATGCCTTGACAACAGCTGTGAATGTGAATCCTTTGTCCAGCACATGCTGCGAGGGCAACTTGCAAGACCGTGCTACACACCCTATCTCCATCCTAAGCGAGGCACCCACGTCGGAGATGCAGTCTACTTCACAGTTCGCGAGGGCAATGACATCGTCAAGTATGACTTGGGCAAGGATCGCTTATCCATGATTGATCCGCCGACACGGGACCTGTACTACATTACCCTAATGGCGATGGAGGACAACACTTCACTGGGCTTTGCCTACATTCAGGATTCCACCCTTTACACATGGTCAAGGAAGGTGGATACAGAAGAAGCTACAGAATGGGTACTGTACAGGGTCATCGAGCTGGAGAAAACAATACCTGTTGCCAATCCCAAGGACAAACCATTCGTTGTCGGCTTTGCAGAGGGTGTGGGTGTCATCTTCGTTAGCTCACGTGTTGGCTTATTTACCGTCAAGCTCAGTTCTGGGCAGGTTAAGAAGGTTGATGAGCCTGGAACATACTTTAGCGTCCTGCCCTACATGAGCTTCTACCTTCAAGGTATGATACTGGCCCTCGAGTCTTGTCTATTGTCTTGCACTTCTGATACAGCTTCTGTATGTTTGCTCAATTTGTTGGTTGTGGTTTGTGAATAATCATAATTCCTGCAATATGTGTTAAACATATTCACATATGGAGCTTGCCAAGTTCATTTCTCTGTGCTAGAGAGATAAGTTTATATTTGTCATTGGACGACATAGCGTACTTCATGTTATGGTATTTGACATTCTAAGGACCATGATCATGCATTGGTCGAATTGCTAAATATGCTCACAAATATGTTGATCTGATACTATCCTGTTACCTTGCTTCAGATTTTCTTCCAAAAACAATCTGATATTTTGTGGCATAGCTGAAAAGGCCACATCTTGTTGGTTTTTGGGGACAATTTCTGGATGGGCTTGGTTGGTCCCTTGGACCTCCACACCCTCTTTTATATATAGCACAATCTAGCCTTACATCTTCACTTGTACACTGGAATGATCTAGACTCTAGTAGGACACTACTACTATACTAACACTCCCTAGAATACTCTAGACTCTACAAGAGTAGTACTACTACACTAACTCAGACTCCAACACTTACTGGAATACTCTAGACTCTCCTAGGACAATACTACTATGCTAACCTAGACTCCAACACTCCCCCTCAAGATGGGCATGGGTCAGTCACAATGACCATCTTGCTACAACTCCATGACACTTACTAGGACCACTACACTTCTAGCTTGCAAGCATACAAAGATACATGAGAGTGATTTGAGATATCACCTCCGACCATCCAGCTCCGCTCATGGGAGATATCACCTACTCTGCATCAAGCTAGCCTCCTCCAATCCTTCTTGTGTTGGTCCACTGTTGCCTCTCCAACCATACGTCTTCTCACACCGGCGCCTACAACGGCGGCACCACACGCCTTCCCTCATCAGCTTGAGCATCGGCATTGCCTCTTCATCAGCTCTGGCTCCCACATAACCACGGCTGCTTAACCTCAACAACCACTCCTACAGAGCCACAACCGTCTCACCTCACCGGTCAGCTATCTACAGTTCCACACTCTCCTGACCTCCACATGACTTCCACCTATCCAACGCGGTGACAACCTTGACCTCTACCACCTCTCCATCAACCCTTCGGCCATCTTGCCTCAACCATCTTTGCCTCGGTCACCACATCCTCTACCTCTCTCTCAGATCCATTCCATTCTCTCCTCTTCTCCTAGCACCAAGCTCTGTTCATTTTGCTCCTCACAGCCGCCCAAATCAACTCCAGCAGCTACTCCCTCCTGGACTCCTCTTCTCAGCTCCGCTTCATACCTCAGGCGTCCACACCTTGCAGCTCTGCAGCTCGCCTCTTCCCGGAGCCAAGAACGACCAAACTGGAGACCTCACCCAGTTGTCTCCTTCCACGACCACAGCCCAGCACCACACAGCTCCAGCCATCACCATCACCATCACCTCTGCATCTGCCCATCTCCAACCAGATCAGAGGTCCTCCTCCACCTCCAGTTTCTCTTGGTCCCCAAATCCAGCTAACTTATTTTCCTCCTATCAACATCTTAGTTGCACCATTCTAACTAGCTCACTAAGCAACCTCCGTACAGAGCAGCAACCAAGCCTCACACAACACATCGTGCAACATAAGGTGGTTACTGCCTGTAGAGAGCAACGGGATGCGGCCTCCCGCCGCTTAGGTGACTACAATGTGCGTGGTGTTGTTGACAACAAGAGTCGGGATGGGTGTTGTAGTGGTGGAATGGTGGTAGCTAGGGTTAGGAGGAGGAGCCTAGCTCTGATACCATGTTGGTTTTTGGGGACAATTTCTGGATGGGCTTGGTTGGTCCCTTGGACCTCCACACCCTCTTTTATATATAGCACAATCTAGCCTTACATCTTCACTTGTACACTGGAATGATCTAGACTCTAGTAGGACACTACTACTATACTAACACTCCCTAGAATACTCTAGACTCTACAAGAGTAGTACTACTACACTAACTCAGACTCCAACACTTACTGGAATACTCTAGACTCTCCTAGGACAATACTACTATGCTAACCTAGACTCCAACACATCTCAAACCCAGTCTTGTAACCGTTGGAATTAGTAGCACATAGCTCACCGGATGCTGACTTGGATTTGGTTGAGTTTCGTGCATGATATGGTTTAGATCATGGCACATTGTTATCGCTAGTGAGGACTGTGAAAATCCTTTGAATCAGTAGGCACATTTGGAAGCTAGAGCTAGTTCTAATTCTTTCATTGAGTATTATTAGCTCTGTTAATCTTGCTAGTAATGTTAAATCAGTAATGATTTTTTTTTAAAAAATTACGAATATTTGGTCATTCTATATATAGCATTTCTGATAATGTGTTTCGAGTGGCAAGTTCATTTCTACCTAGGAGAAGTAATAAATAGAATTTATTTCATTTTAGTGCTAAAAGTATTTGAAGATAATTTGATCCAAAAACTCATGATTACTTTTTGCTAGGATCTATTAGTATGGTTTTTTCTGGTATGGCATGGAACAAACTTAATAATAGATAACTTGTTTCTTCTGACAAGCTATTATTCTGAATGTGCATGCTCTTCATTTTTACGATATTTTTGTCAGTATATACTGTTCTCAACATGTATATTCTTTAAATTTGAAGGTAGGTGTATCTTATTTATATATTCCTAATGCTGTATCAAAACTGTTTTTTTTTCAAACTGCAGCTATGAGTTTTTCTTTTCTTTGGAATGCCGTTGGTTGTTTGACTTCTTATGCTTGCAGAAACAGGCAATGGTGGTGGACATGATGCAACTGATCTTCCGCACAATACTTAAGAGGATTGTCCTGTTAGATATGCTATCATGATGTATGGTTGAGCAGGTAAGTTTCTCTTCTGCATGCATGCTGAGGTATCAGATCTGTTCCTTCAAATAATGTAAAGCTGTTATTTTTACTGAAATTTCTCAAGCCAAATACTGTATGTGTGTTGCCCACCAGGCCACCTCTTATGCTTTGATGGTAGGTTGTGTCTTGCATCTTTTCTCCAGGACCTATTTCTGTATCTCTTCTCCAGCAGCTCTCTCTCTTCCTCATGCTTTTATTCACCCGCCTTCTCTTTTACTTGCTGATGTTTTACTGGCCCCATCTCTACTGGAGCTTTTTCGCGTGCCTTTTCGTTCACCCAGCTTCCTTTGCTCTCAGTTTACCCCTTCTGGTAGTGTGGGTTCTTCTTCCTCTAGCTAGGAGCCTTCCCCCATTCCCTAGTTGTGTGCATATGCTCATGCCTGCTCACTGATGAGAATGAACTACTTACACAGTTACACTTCAATGTGCTTTGGGGACATATTTCTGTTTAACTTTTACTTTTTGCTACTTTGGCTTAAAAAAAATACGTGATTAAGGGTCTATCAAGTCACATTGTAACCTATAGGTTCTCCCGTCTAAGCAAGTAATTGATATGATAGCAATTTCTGAACATTTTAGACTTATAGTTATGCCACTTCGCGTTGGTTCTTATTTGATCATTATGATACCTAGTGAACTAATGGTTGCCATCACTAATCTTATACTGTTATTTATTGTTTTCCTTGCAGTTATTGTAGTTTTATGTGCGATTATTCTCGTGTTAGGCTGTTTGGATGAACATTTCATCAACATGTTGCTCGTTGTCCGCCAAATTTGCATTTATATGTATGGACCATGAGCCACTGATATAGTTTGGTTGGTCAAAAGTCCAACTGTATGTAGCTATGCTTTATGTACAATATAATATCGTCAGTCTTAGCCACCTGGATGTTTATACTTGATACTGAACACAGGATCAAAAGGACATGACTAGATTTATCTTTAAAACTGCTTTCATCACCAATAACTGATGTTCTTCCCCTATCTATTGGATGTGCTCTTCTGCTTGCCCTCGCTTCCATACAACTTCCGTCCTTTCAGTTTACCTCCTCCTTAGTACTCCCCAAGTTCTTTATGTTAGTGTGGGATCTTCTCCATCTAGCCTGTCGAGTGGCTGGTGACTTAGAACCGTTTCTCATTCTTTACTTGTGCATGTGTTCGTGCCTTCCAGAAATGAGACTGCTATCATACTAAGTACCCCCTCCGTCCAAAAAAGGATGTCGCAAATTTATTTGAATTTGGATGAACCTATATACTAAATAGTGTCTAGATACATTTGAATTTAGACAAATCTGTGGCATCCTTTTTAGGACGGAGGGAGTAGTAGAAAATAAACTAGTAACCCTTTGCTACGCTTCGGGCATCTATTTTTGTTTTACTCGTTGCTGCATCACTTAGCAATTATTTATCGAAGTGAGTATCAATTAATAAGATTATGCACGGTCCCTTGCCAGAGGCTGGTACTGCATGAATTTGATCAATTTTTATTTGTTAGTGACTAGCTAGCTCATACATTTCTTAAAGTTGCCTATGAGCTTGTTTATACTTTCCTAGTCCAGGAGCCCCTCATGTGCCCACTCTTCTTTTGGTATTTAGCTAATAATTCTGATTTGAAGGTGTACCATCACACTACAGTTTACCTATTGCTCTCCTGTTTTTCAGATGTTGTTTTGCCTAATAATGTTGAGTTCATTCAGCTTTGGAGTTTTTGGCACAACTTCCACAAATTGTGAAGCTAATGATTTCTGTTCGAGTCATACAAAAATATATGAGATTAACTCCAGCAACTTTTCCTGATTGAATAGCACAAGTTTCTTTGGCTGATGCTATTACTCGCTCTGCAGGTACCTACAGTTACGTTCTGGTGGCTGAGATGTGGCTGAGATGCAGAAATTGGCTGTTGGGTGTAGTTTCTTCCTTTGTGTGCTTGACGCGGAGATGGGCCTTCTATGTAGCATGCACTTGTCTGCTTTAAAGCGCACTTGTAGGGATTAATTGCTTAATTTTTAACTTTCGTCTATTATCTAATTTCCGCTGACATTCGTGAACTGATGAAGGTTGAAGGCACATGACTTGCTTTGCTTAAGTAGTACTTAACTGGTGGCGTGCTGACCTCTGAACTGATCTTTCTTGCATTTTAGTGTGTGTCCGTGTGTGGGTGTGTTTAATTATTTTACATGTTTTATCAAGCTGGAGATTTTGACGTCGGTTCCTGCTTATATTTCTGATATCTCATTTTGTGTGTGTGTGTTTGTGTCGAATTTCTATCTGGTTCTGAGGTTTATATTTATAGCCTTAGTTAGTTTGGACTAGTGAGTGTTGAAACTGCACCAGTAATCTTACCTGGGAGCTGGGAAGAAGCACTTGTATGCTGAATTGCACCTGCCTCTTGCAACTGCATAAATATCTGTCGATTCAACCAGGCTTTGTTTCAGAGCTATTTTGCTTTCTTTGAGCTGCTGCCTAGGCTTGTATGGGTTGCCTAAATTTGTTGTTCTTTTATGATTTCGAAGTATCGAAATTTCTCACTTCTTCTTTGCAAGAATCATGCAGAAGTCTTGTTCTTATAATGAGGATTGGGATAGATGAACCAAATCCAAAGCCATAATATATATGGCACGGATTTGCCTCTGCATATTGATAACCGCCTTTGGTTTAAGATTCATGAACTGATATTGTCACTAGTGCATCTAACTATGAGCCAACTTAGTAAAAACAAAACTCTGAGCTAACCGCATGCTTTGATCCAGTCGTGCAGCGAGAACTCAGCTGGTGAGTTGAATCTGTATTTGTTCAGTAGCAATGCTAGTCTGGTAATTTGTTGGTCATTAGGAGGTAGTGGTGCTGCCATATTGATTTAAGATCTGTGAATTTATGTTATCTGTAGATCTTTCATCTAGCTGCATGCTCTGGCCAAGTTGTGCATTGAGGTATGATATGTCTGCTATATATTTCGTTGATCATTGTGAGAAAGTGGTGGTATTTGGCTACCAGGACATGTTTATCCTGTGCATATACTCTGACACTTTTATGAGTGGGCTATCATTATGAGAAAGTATGGATGACATAGTGACATGCATAGCAGTGAAAGTTATTGTATGTCTAGTTACCTCTCTTTTTGCGGTTTAATCACCTGGAATGTTATTGCATGTCCAATCACCTCTTTTTCTTTCCGATGATGTTTTTCTTTGCAATGTGTTTGGTTCGTTAGATTGTAACGCAACCCTTTTACAGCGCAAAATGGATGATGTTAAATTCTGTTTGGTTACGATAGACTGTAATCGGTTACCACAGTAAGAAATCCCAGTCCTGTATTAATTTGATTGCGCCCAACAACCTGTGTAATCGGATACCGCTTCCCGCACGGCAATTCTCTCACGAAGTACTCTTCTCCGTTTCTCTTCCGCATAGCACGCCGGCGACTCCACGATCCAAATCTCCGAACAACATTCTATAGCTTTTATTTTCCGTTTGCAGGGAAGGAATTTGTTAACGTTACAATCTGCAACCAAAACAAGTTTCAGTTCTGCTCGATTACGTTTACATTAACAGCATAACTTGATACCGTTTACGTTTACATTGCCTCTCACGAACCAAACACCTTCTAAGTGGTATATAATGATTGGTGTGAAGAATCTGACACGGTTTTACCTCTTTTACATGATGAACGTCTTTTATACCAGGTACAAACATCTAGTGGCATATCGGGAAGCCAGATCTTTTTAAGGGTACTTGGGCATATGACCAAGCTAGTAAAATACATGAAGTATATATCCTCTACTGCCTCCATCTCGAAATAGATGTCGGGGGTTTGCCTAATTCGCATGTAACTAGATAATACTAAAATAATGTCTAAATGCATGTGAATCTACAAATCTCCGGTATCTATTTTCTGCATCAACTCAGGGAATTTGCTCCCATGACACCTGGAAATTGGTTGTACTTTGCGATAAATGCTACCGTTGCTACACACATAAATTCGTTTCAACCACCTCTCTCCAATGTTTTAAAACTGAGTCTAGCATAACTGAATTTTTACATGAAAAACAATTATAGATGTTATACTCCTACTTGCTTCACATGATTTTGAAATTTGTTTTAAAGAACAAGATAATTTGCTCATCCAGATCTACAATGAAATGACTATGTTGAAATGGCTATAACACGAAGACTCTAATATGCATTCTGATAACGCCACAACACCGTAATTATACCTTATCATTGTTAGGATTTAATTAATAGATTAGATTAATTAAAGGGACAATCCTTTCATGTAATTTTCATATGTCGGTTGCAATATGGCAACCGACTAACTTGCACCTCCTCGTACGGATGTGCCTCTTCACTTGAGTCCCTTCCCCTTGTATATATACTGAGATCATCGATGAAATAAACATAGTTGAATCATTTGTATCTCGATTCTGAGTTCTAACATGTTATCAACACTGCTCTGCCAGAGTAATTTTGAGGCCAAGAAGAAGAAGATTGACACGGGTTCTACAGGCAAAATGCCCGGGAGTTTCCTTTTTACACCGAAGAGGCCGGGTCATCTCCTCTTTACTGAGGTGGTCCGTGTGGTTCTGGCGCCGCCCGCCAGGTTTTGTAATATTTTTCCCTCTTGCAGTAAGATTATGAATCCACCCCCGGGGCACACTCCAAAGGCATCCGAGTCCCCCTTGAGGACCGTGGATGGGCGGGAGTCTTTCCCTCGTGAGGTCACCCGCCCGAAGGTGCCCCGTGCGAGGCCTATGCCCCAAGGAGTGGGGCTCTTGGGGGGGGGGGGGGGGGGGTTGTTCCCCAGCACTCGGCTCCCGAGGCGATGTGTTGTGGCCTTGAGGCACCACGGGGCCGACATTACTTAGGTGGTAGGCCCAACAACCATCGGGTCGTGGTACCCCTTTTACCAGGACCTCGATAGAAATGGAACAAATAGTCGAACGAAAAAAATAGTGGAAGCACTAGAGAAACATCGAGAGAATCATAATATGGGTCGGCCCATGACTTATCCGCTTCAGGCGGTGCGAGTCGGACCCGCCACTACAAGCGGTGTATAACACCTCTATCATCTTAATTATTTGGTTCTTACATCAAAGATTGCCATGTTTCTTGGGTTAGTAGGTACATGAAATTACTTGTATGTACTATACATTTGAATCTGTTTTTTATTTTGAGGATTGAATCTGGGTATACGGATGTGTGTATTTATGTTTTTAGAATTTTCGTGTATGTATCTAAAAAAAAAGAATTTTCGTGTATGTGTGTGTGGAGGTGATGTCGTGGGCTTTCACTAGGAAAATAATGTTCTGGGCTTTAATGGCTACGAGGACGCTTGGGCTTTGAGTTTAGCTATCGTGGGCTTCTATTCTTTTCTCAAGAAAAAGTCTTACTCACCGTGTTGTCGGCTCTTCCCCAATCCCCACCCGCACCATGGCGCCGCCACAGCCGTTGGTCGACGACGTCACCGCCGAGATCTTCCTCCGCCTCCCGCCGGACGAACCCGAGCACCTCTTACGCGCCGCCCTCGTCTGCAAGCCGTGGCTCCGCATCATCCGCGACCCCGGCTTCCGCCGCAGCTACCGCGAGTTCCACGGCGCCCCTCCCCTCCTTGGCTTCCTCCACCGCCTCATGGTGCTCCAAGGGGACCCGCCTGCCCGCTTCGCCTCCACCACGTCCATGCCAGAGTTCCCTCACCCGGGCTCCGACGGCCGCGCCACGTGCCCCCTCGACTGCCGCCACGGCCGCGTCCTCCTCCACATGTTCGATCACGGCGACGGGAGACCGGGGTACCTCGTCTGGGACCCCGTCACGGGCGAACGACACTGGCTGCCACCCGAGCCGAAGGAAATGGATTGGCTCATCTACTCCGCCGCGGTGCTCTGCGCCGCCGACGGCTGCGACCACCTCGACTGCCACGGCGGCCCCTTCCGCGTCGTCTTCGCGTCCGCCCATGAACACAAGGACATCATCCTTGCGAGCGTCTACTCATCTGAGACGGGTTCGTGGAGCGTGCCGGTATGTCTTGACAACACTTGCGAAACCTATGCCCGGCACGTGCTGCGAGAGGGACGTGCAACATCCTTGGGTTTCTTCTACACACCTTATCTCCAGCCTAGGCGAGGCACCCTTGTCGGAGATGCAGTCTACTTCACTGTTCGCGAGGGCAATGGCATCGTCAAGTATGACTTGGGCAAGGATCGCTTATCCATGATTGATCCGCCGACACTGGATGAGTTCTACATTGCCCTCATGACGATGGAGAACAACACTTCATTGGGTTTTGCCTGCATTCAGGGTTCCACCCTTTGTACATGGTCAAGGAAGGTGGATACAGAAGAAGAAGCTGCAGAATGGGTACAATACAGGGTCATTGAACTGGAGGAAAAAATACCTGTTGCCAATCCCGTCGACGGACCATTCATGGTCGACTTTGCAGAGGGTTTGGCCAATCCTGTTGGAAAACCATTTGTGGTCGGCTTTGCAGAGGGTGTGGGTGTCGTTTTCTTTGGCTCAGGTGTTGGCTTATTTACGATCAAACTGAGTTCTGGCCAGGTTAAGAAGGTTGATGGGCCTGGAAAATACTTTAGCGTCCTACCCTACATGAGTTTCTACCTTCCAAGTATGATACTGGCCCTTGTGTCTTGTCTATTGTCTTGTATTTTCGTTACAGCTTTTGTGAATAATTAGTCACAATGCAAGCAATTTGTGTTAGTTTTATATTCACATATGGACCTTGCCAAGTTCAATTCTCTATGCTAGAGATAACTTAATATGTGGCGCTGGAAGAAAACATAACGTAGTTTATGTCATGAGATTTGATATGTTGGTCAATTACCAAATATGCACATAAAGATGTTGATCTGGTACTTTCCTGTCACCTTGCTTCGGACTTTCTTATAGAAAAAAACCTGTTATTTTGTCGCATAGCTGAAGGCCACATCTCAAACCCAGTCTTGTAACCGTTTGAGTTAGTACTAGCACACAGCTCACCAAATGCTGACATGGATTTGGTTATGATTTTTGTGCATGATATATTTTAGCTCATGGCACATTGGTATTGCTAGCAAGGAGTAACTTGTCAAAGTCTGCTGCTGGTTTCTTTCAGAGCTGCTACTATTAAGTATCAAGTTGTTTATTCTCTGTTCAGCAGTTTATATAAAAGTTGTCCAAGTTCTAATGATCAATTGTTGTTGTTGTCTGTCGAATTATTCGAGATCCCTATGAAAATCCTTTGAATCAATAGGTACATTTGGAAGCTTAGAGCTAGTTCTAATTCTTTCATTCTGTATGATTATCTTTGCTAGCAATATTAGATCAGTAATGATTGATTTTGTTTGTAATGTACGAATAGTTGGTTATTCTATCACATTTAAGATAATGTGTCGTGAGTGGCAAGTCCATTTGTACCTGGGAAAGCTAATAAATAGAGTTCATTTCATTTTAATGCTATAAATAATTGAAGATAACCTAATCTGAAAGCTCATTACCACTTTTTCCGAGGATTTATTAGTATATAGTTTTTTCTGATATGGCATGGAACAAGCTAACAATGGATAACTTGTCTCTTCTGACCAGCTTATAAGTGAGTGTGCATGTTCTTCATTTGTACGATGTTCATCAGTATATACTGTTTTAACGTTCTTTAAATTTGATGGTAGTGTACGTTATTTTGTCTATTCATAATGCTGAATCAAAACTGTGCTTGTTCAAACTACATCTATAAGTTTGGCTTTGTGTTGGAATGTCATTGTGTTTTTTGACTTCTTATGCTTGTAGAAACAGGCAATGGCGGTAGACATGATGCAACTGATCTTCCAAACAATACTTAAGTGGATTGTCCCGTTAGATATGCTATTGAGATGTACTGGTTGAGAAGGTAAGTTTATCTTTGGCATGTCTGTTGAGGTATCAGATCTGTTTCTTCAAATAATTTACTGCTATCCTTTTTACTGAAATTTCTCAAGCAAAATTGCAAGACAGGACCCTAAGATTTTTTGTACAACTATTTTCTTCAAATAACGTGTGTATCTTGCCCACCTGGCCACCTCTTATGCTTTGATGGTAGGCTGCATCTTGCATCTTTTCTCCAGGCCCTGCTTTTTCTTCCCTTCCTCAGCAGCTCTCCACTCTCTTCCTGATGCTTTCACCCACCTGCATTTTCTTTTACTCAATCATGGTTTACCGACCCGCTGTCTACCGGATCTTCTTTTTCACTTGCCTTCTCGTTCCATCCAGCTGCCTTGCTTTCAGTTTACCTCTTAGTACTCTTCTTCCTCTAGCTCCTCCGATGACTACTGAACTAGGAGCCTTCCCCATTCTGTATTTGTGCATATGCTCGTGCCTGCTCACAGCTGAGAATGCTATTATGCTAAGTAGAAGAAAATGTACTACTTGCACTTCACTGTGCTTTGGGATATATTTCCGTTTAACTTTTACTTATTACTACATTTCCTTTATCTTTTGTATGTGGTTAAGGGTCTATCAATTCATAGTGTAACTCGCATATTGGTTGGTCCCTCTACGCAAGTGGTTAATATTGTGACAATACCTGACTATTTGGTTTCAAATTTTAATTATTTTTAGACTTATAGTTATGCCATTTTACATTGCTTGTTTTGATCATTGTGATACCTAGTGAACTATGCCTTTTATTGTTTTGCTTGCAGTTATTGTGGTTTTTTGGCCTATTATTCTAGTGAGCTATGCTTTATGTGCAGTCTAATTTGTTCTGTTTTAGCCACCTGGATGTTTATACTCCATATTGATTACAGGTCAAAAATGACATGACTAGATTCGTCTTAAAAACTGCTCTCATGGCCAATAACATTTTTTTTGCATCTACTGATGTTCGTCCCCTATCTACTGGATTTTGATCTTCTGTTTGCCCTCCTTTCCGTCCAGTTTCCTTCCTTTCGGTTTACTTCCTCCTTCGTACTCCCCAAATTCCTATTGTTAGTGTGGGATCTTCTCCCTCTAGCCTCTCCAATGACTGATGACTTAGAACTATTCCTCATTCTCTATTGTGCATATGTCTGTCCGTGCTCAGAGATGAGACTCCTGTCATGTTAAGTAGTAGCAAATGAACTAACCCTCTGCGTTGCTTCAGGGATATATTTCTTTTTTACCTTCGGAGTTTTACTCTCTGCTGCATCACCTTTAACTTTTTTTCATGGTTTTGTGTATCTCAAGTCCTAGTATGATTTGCATGCTGTAAGTAGCATTAACTGAGCTTTTTTTCTTCAGATTTCCTTTATTTATACAGACTTATAGGTTTGGCATTTCACATTCCTGCTTATTGTGGATCATCGTCGTACCTCAGTGAACTAGCGATAGATACAATACTTGAAGTGTATGCCTTCATTAAATCTTATACCTCTTTTTATCGGTTTTTTTTGGAGTCATTGTAGTTTTATGGATGATTATTCTACTTTAAGGCTGTTCGGTTAAACATTTTATCAGCATAGCGCTTGTTATCCACCAGATGTGCATATGTATGTAACTGGGCATTAGCCACTAATATAATTTGGCTGGTCCAAACTCCAAACTATATGTAGCTATGCTTTATGCGTAGTCTAATTCTTCAGTTTTGGCCACCATGAATATGTAATACTTCATATAAAAAACAGGGTCAAAATGACACGACTAGATAACTAGTAACATGTATTAGTTTTACTAGCATGTTATCAGTAAAGTAGTGCTAAAAGTACTCCTTGATGCTGTGCACGGTAAAAAATGGCAGTCATTTTGGATCAAAAGAAGTATCAATTAATAAGATGATGCACGGTCCTTTGCCTGATGCTTTTACCTCAAGAAGTTGATCAAATTCGATTTGTAGTGACTAGCTAGCTCATATATTTCTATAAGTTTCCTATGAGCTAGCCAGATGTTTGTGCTTTCCTAGTGTAGCCAAAATCTTATAATATTTGGAGTTAAAAGTGTACTACCAGATTACAAATGACCTATTGCTGTTCTCTGTTTCAGATGTTGGTTTTGTCTAATACTGCTGAGTCAATTCAACTTTGGAGCTTTCGGCACAATTTCCAAAAGTTGTGAAGCTAATGTTTTCTGTTTGAGTCGTACAGAAATCGTGAACTCCACCAGCTTTTCTTGAATGAATACTAGTTTCTTTGGCTTATGATATAATTTACTCTGCAGGTATCTACTCCAATTACATTCTGGTACTGAGACGCATTAATGAGCTGTTGGGTAGTTTCTTCTATTTGTATGCTCGACGTGGAGATGGACCCTTCTATGTAGCTGTCAATTGCACCTGTAGGAATTAATCGCTCAAACTTGCGAACTTCCGTCTGCAATCTCATTTCGTCAACTGTCGTGAAGGTTGTAGGCACATTGACTTTCTCCGATTAATTAGTACTTAACTTTTGGTGCATTGACCATGTACTTGTAGAAATTAATTGCTTAATTTGCTAACTGCCGTCTGTTATTTCATTCCCGTAGACATTCTTCAACTGTGAACTTGTGGCATGCTGACCTGTCAACTCTTGCTTGCATTTTAGTGTGTGCTTTTGATTACCTTCCAGTGTTGTATAAAGGGTGTAGAATTTTGATGTTGGTTTTCTGCATATGTTCCTTTGTGTGTGTTTCACTTTTTGTTGAATTTCTATCTGGCTCCAAGCTCGATACTTAGGGTGTGTTCGGTTCTGGAATTCGGTGAAACGGAACCGGTCCGTTCCGCGTCTAGCGTCCGTTCGTGCGTTCGGTTGGAAGAAAGGAACGGAACCAGGTAGTTCCTCGGAATGGAATATTCCTCTAATATGCGGAACGAGGTCGTCCGACCGAATCGGCCGGACCGCGCGGAACGGCTCGCTAATTCGCGAACTAATCCAGCTAAGATGATTAGTTACTGAATCAACGGGGATTTTTGGCTGTGATGATGATCAGCTGAGATGATTAGCGATAAAATTTTGCAAAAACACGCTGTCTTCTAATTTGAGTATATTTTGCAAAGATTTTGAAAAAAAAGATTTCTATGATTTGGTACTTTTTAGCAAAGATTTTAAGACAAAAATAAATATTTGCTACCGTTAATTACAATTGTTAAATTTAAGCTTAAATTATTAGAATTTTAAGCATCATTATAGCTATTCCGTTCCGGTTCCAATTCTTCCAACCGAACACAATATGGGACCATTCCGTTCCTCGTTCTTTTCCGAACCGAACACAGGGTCGGAACCGTCCCATGCTCTCGGAACGGACTCACTCCGTTCCGTTCCCTCTCGTTCTAGAACCGAACACACCCTTAGAGGCTGAGTACTGACTAGCGAGTGTTGAATCGCATCAGTACTCTGATCTGGGAAAAAAAAAGTACTCTAATCTGGGAGTTGGGAAGAAGCTACTGCATAAATAGCTGAGATCAAACCAGGTTTTGTTTTAGTGTTCTTTGAGATGTTCTGTAGGACGAGGTGCCTAAATTTTGGATTCTTAATTTTGAAAAAAATAAAATGTCACACTTCTTGTTGCAAAATAAGGATGTCTAGTCTAGTTGTTGTGAACAGGACTGGGATAGATGAACCCAGGCCAATGCCAAAGCAATAATGGCATGGATTTGCCCCTGCGCATTGGATAACTGCTTTTGATTTTAGATTTTCCAGTTTCTATCATCAATCACGCTTTTAAATACTTAGGCGACGATGCAGGCAATCAGAGAATAAAAAATAAAATATATTGTTGGTATTTCTTTGCCATCCCTACTCACATCCAAAATGCGGGAGACAGAGCATCATAATTGGACACCATCCTAATCACTCATGTTTAAACAAATAAATAAAATAGGCTTGACATCCCTACTCACATCCAAAAAGCAGGAGGTTGATTGATAGAAATAGGATTATAACTGGATGAACGTCAGCATGTAACGCTGGAACAAATCCAGAACTGACCCTAATCGTTTGCAAATGCAATTGGTAAAACTGAAAAAGGAAGAGGCAGTTAGCCGGTGACCCAGATAACACGTTCACCCGACCCGTCCACCTACCTACCAATGGGACATAGCATTGTACCATGTGTTACGTGTAGTCGTGCTCAGTGCTCTCCGAGCCCCATGGTCCTCCACACTCTAGCACATGCAGCAAAATCTCCAGCTTTTTGGATGCAAACGATGCAGGCAAGGAAAGCCAGCGCAGGCAGCTTCTGCACAGTGGCACGCTTGTTCTCTTGCTGCACTTTCCACCGCAGCTTCACTGCTTCCAATTAATCGGTGACCACTGCTAAATTGGACAAGTCACAACTAACAAGTAGTAAATCAGAATTTTCTTGAATCCACACGATACAGACATGATCCACACGGTTTACAACTCAACCCACGCCAGCCGAACGACAGGGACTATCGTCTATAGGAGGCGATACACTGAGCATCTAGGCCGCGCCATGACCAAAGAATGGGACTCTAGGATGGCACAAGCTGACATACCGCTCGCCCATAAACGCCTAAGGTCGACGAGAGAATGGCGGGATCGAACCAGACTGAAGGAGGCCTCGACCAAGAAGTGTCGACGGCGGTGTACATAGTGCCTCGAAAGCCCTTGCTCTGAGCACGAGCCAACACGACTCCAATTGGGCATCGAGGACTCCACAATCACACCTAAGTGTGACACCTCCAAGAATGGAGCAACGCAAACCACATCGTCGCCGCATGATCCGATGACCGGATCTAGGGTTTTCCCTCGTGTTTCATTCGGGGAAGCACGATGACGACGTCTCCAAGAAGGTGACATCACCCACAGATGTCTCCATCGTTAGCTTCATGCAGGGATTTTGCCCCGACCCTGCCAGTTGACCCCAAGGTCCATTGGAAATGCGCAACAAGGAGCCACCCTCTAGACCTCAGCCGACGAGAGGCGATCTAGATCTTCCATCATCGAAGAAGGAGATGATTGCTTGGTTTACAGAGCGCAATTTAACAAACTCAACTTAGACAATTGTTGGCCTTTTTAAGGATGTTGTTGGTTGGTTGCCACTCCACTTTTTAGCTCACGCTGCCACACCGTTTCTTTTCAATTTGTCCTGCCAACCGTATGCTAGAGGTTGCAGCTTTCAGAGAGCTACTACTACTTAAACAAGTGTGATGATGCTAATTAAATGGGGTGTTACTACTTAATCTTAGGTGGTACGGCACGGCCATGCATCTCGATTAGACGACGTCAATATATAGGTTCCTTCTTGTCGTCCACCACCACGGCGACGGCGGGTTTGGTGTCCGGCAGGATCTCGAGCAGGAGCTTGACGACGGACCTCATGGACGGGCGGTTGATGGGGAGGCTGGACGCGCAGCGTAGCGCGACGTTGAGGACCTTGCGCATCTCGTCCCTGATGGACTCCTCACCGGCGACGGCGATCCTCGGGTCGAGCACGGAGTCGACCCCGTTGTGCTCGATGCTGCCGCGCACCCAGCGCACGAGGTCCTTGTCGCCGAGCTCCGGCCCGACGGCCCTCTTGCCGCTGACAAGCTCCAGCATCACCACGCCGAAGCTGTACACGTCGCTCTTCTCCGTGATGCGGAGCGTGTAGGAGTACTCTGAAATTAATTAACCAGCAACGTCAAATCACAGCGGAGAAATTAAACGGCCTTGGCGGCAAGTGAGCTAGCTCACCGGGAGCAATGTAGCCACAGGAGCCGGCGATGGCTGACACGGCGTTGGGGCCGCCGTCGTCACCGATGACCCTGGCGACACCGAAGTCGGCGACCTTTGCGCTGAAGTCAGCGTCCAGCAGGATGTTGTTGGACTTGACGTCGCGGTGCACGATGGGCGGCGCGCAGTCGTGGTGCAGGTAGGAGAGCCCCTCGGCGGCGTCGAGCATGATCCTGTACCGCGCCGGCCAGTCCAGGAGGCCGCCCTTGCCCCCGTGGAGGAGGTCGCCGAGGCTGCCGTTGGGCATGTACTCGTAGACCAGCAGCCCGCGGTCGCCGCTGCGGAGGCAGCACCACAGCTTCACGATGTTCTTGTGCCGGATCCTGCCCAGCGTCGCGATCTCCGCCTCCATGGTGTCCTTCATCATCACGGCCTTCTTCGCCGCGCCGCCGCCGCCGACCCCCAAGAACAGCTTCTTGACGGCCACGACGTCGTCGTCGCCACCGCCGCTCCCGACGACGGCCCTGTACACCTTGCCCGCCGCGCCCGTGCCGACCACGTTGTTCTCGTCGTCGAGGCAGCTCAGGATGTCGTCCTCCTCGAACTCCACCTTGTGGAACGACGTGACTACCCACTTCTTGCCGCCGGCCTCCGCGCCGCCGCGGCTCCGGTACTGGCTCCGGTACTTGTACCAGAACCACGCGACGCCGAGGATAAGGATAGCACCGGCAATGGTGAGGACGGACCCGACTAGACGGCCCCTGCCGGCGGCGGCTCCGTGCTCGGAGGGGCACGCCCCGTGGCAGAGAGACGGGTTGCCGAGGAAGCTTCTATCGTAGATGTCGCCGGAGAAGAGAGGAGACAGGTTGCCGGTGAGCCGGTTGTTGGACAGGTTGAGCAGGCTGAGCTTGAGGTTTTCCAGCTGCACGGGCACGTTGCCAGTGAAGTCGTTGTTGGAGAGGTCGAGCGAGTTGAGCACAGGGAGCTCCCCGAGCTCGGGCGGGATGTTCCCAGTGAGACGGTTATCTGCAAGGTCGAGCTGTGTCAGCTTCTGCCACCGGCGAACATCACGTGGCAGCTCGCCGGAGAAGGAATTGTTCCTCAAATCAAGCCGGCCGAGCGTGGACACGTCGGCGAGCGACGCCGGCAGAGGACCAGAGAAGCCGTTGTTGGCGGCCGAGAGCTCGACTAGGCTTGTCAGGGCGCCTATCTGTGCGGGCAGCACGCCGGCGAAGCTGTTGTCGGATATGAGCAGCTGCGAGAGGTTCTGCGCCATGGCAATGGCTGGTCCCACGGCGCCGGACAGAGCGTTGCCCGCGAGCTCTAGAAGGTAGAGGTGCGGCAGGCCCCACATGCCCGGCGGCACGGGTCCGGACAGCCGGTTGTTGGGCAGACGCACGCGCGTGAGCGTCCGGCATTGCCCCAGCTCCGCGGGGATCGGGCCGACAAGCTCGTTGTTGAGTATGAGGAGCTGCTCCAGCTGCCCGGCGCTGCAGAGAGTGGCCGGAATGCGGCCGGAGATCCTGTTGTCCGACAGGTCGATGAACTGCAGCGGGGAGCTCTTCCCGAACTCCGGCGGCAGCTCCCCTGCGAGTCGGTTCGCGAAGAGCCTGAGGTCGTTCAGCGCGGTGGCGTTCCCGAGCGTGGACGGCACGGGGCCCGACAGGTCGTTCTCGTACAGGTGCAGGCTCTCGAGCCTGGGCGCGAGGAAGAGGTCCGGCGGTATCTCGCCGGAGAAGCGGTTCATGGCGGCGTCCAGGAACCGCAGCTTCTGGAGCCGTCCCAGCCCTCGTGGGAGCCTCCCGGAGAGGCTGTTGGAGTATAGCTCGATCTGCACGACGTTCTTTAGGTTTGCGATGGTGTCGGGGACCTCGCCGGTGAGGTTGTTGGTGGACAGGTCGAGGTTGAGGAGGCTCCGGAAGTCCCCGACGGAGGACGGGATGTTCCCGACGAGGCCGCAGGATGCGAGCCAGAGGACGCGGAGGCGCGGGAGTCGAGCGGCGATGTCGTGCGGGAGAGGGGAGGGCGCGAAAGGGTTGTAGGCGAGCAGGAGCTCCTGGAGGGTGGTGAGGTTGGCCAGGAAGGCGGGGAAAGCGGCGGCGAGGTCGTTGCCGGCGAGGTTGAGCGTGAGGAGCGAGGGGAAGCCTTGGGCGTAGGTTGTGGGCACCGCTCCGGAGAAGGCGTTTCCGGAGAGGTCGAGGTGCGTGAGGGAGGGCAGCGCGGCGAGGCAGGGCGGGAGCGGGCCGATGAGGGAGTTGTAGGAGAGGTCGAGGCGGGCGAGGGAGGGGAGGGAGCAGAGCTGGGTTGGGAATTGTCCGGCGAGGGAGAGGTTGGAGAGGAGGAGAGAGGCGACAGAGGAGGAGGAGCAGAGGACGTGCGGCCAGCGGCAGTGGGATGTGGATGAGTCCCATGCTGCGAGGGCGGAGGTGGGGTCGGAGAGCGCGGCTTTGGCGGCGAGGAGGCGGTGGGAGTCAGCGGGGAGTGATGCAGCAGCGGTGGCGGGGACAAGCAGGCACAGAAGGAGGAGGAGGAGGAGCAGGGGAGTCATGGCGGTGTTGTGTTGTGGGTGGAGTGGTGCGCTTCGATCGTGGGCTTAACTGTATAGTATTAAAAGGGAGTTAGGCCGCACAGCATGCATGAGATATGTGTGTTTTGCAAAGCAAATAGGTGTGATCCGGCCTGCTGGTATGGTGGAGTGGGAGACGAGTGATATCTGATGCCTGAAGCAAGTACCTACTAGCTACTGGTAAGCTGTTGGGTCAAACGAATTCATGCATGCATGAGTCGTGATCAGGCCGGCCGTGTGGGCTCGTTTGTTAACCGCTCGGTACCGATCATGAGCTCGAGCTCCAATCCTGAGTCGGGACAACTATGGCCGTGTTTGCTTGCCCGTTTTTCCGTTTCTCGCATGAATGAATCGGGGGCAGCGAAGGAAGCGCGTCAGGGCTAAGGGGCAGCCCCGCGTGGTTGTCTTCGACGGCCCGTGCGTGGTCGCCATCGACGGGCCGTGTCGGCGCCGCAAGAGTAGGCGCGTCGGGGCTGCAGAGCAGTGCGGGAGGAGGAGGTGTGTTGGGTATGGGGAGGTGGAGGCGGAGGCGGGTCGGCGCCAGGCCTGAGGAGGAGGAGGGGTGCGAGCTTGGGATCTGGAGGTGGAGGCGGGTCGGCGCTGGGCTTGAGGAGGTGGAGGCGGCGACGTAGGAGTTCGGGAGGGAAGAGGTTGGCTCGGGGTAGTTAGGGTTCGTTCTGGGATGGAGGCAGCGTCACTAGGATTTTTGTCCTCTCTTTGGAGATCGCGCGGTTGATTCAATGTTTCCTGGGGGCTTTTTTGCAAATATATCTCAGACGATGATTGACTTCGCACGAATCTCCAACAAAAGAATGGCACATATGGTGCCATAGGCCCAACTTACGCTGGGAAAATCCGCGTTGGTTATCAAGAGAGTAAATAATCTAATCTACCTTTAGGAAATACAGATAAGCAACTCTTTTCGGTAAAGAATGATCCCAACTGCTTTTCTAATTGCATGATTTCCCTAGAGCAATGGCTTCTCAGATAATTGAGAACCCATTGAGACCCTACCTACCTTCAGAAATAATTAACTCCTAATGTAATGATTTGTTCCACGGAAGTTAGACATCAGTTTATATTTAGCCAGACTATCTCATACTTGGTCAGGACTCTTAACCCCCACGATCTCCCCCATGCGGCGGCGCCGCGCCGCACCAGGGAGCCCCCGCCAGCCGCCTCCAGCCCCTCCCCCACCTCTCTTCCCTAGCATCGTTGAGCAAAGCCTGTGTGGTGTGGTGGCGGCGGTGGTGCTCCTTTGCCGGCGGTTTCAATCTGATGAGGTGGCGGCGTCCACTCCTCGCAAATCTGTAGGTTGTGCTGCGGGTTGGTGATGGCCAGGCGGAGATCCAACGGTTGGTGGTGGCAGTCGGCACAGAGTGCGGCGACCGCAGGAGGGCTAGGATCTGGCCCCAGGCTCGGATGGACCTCCTGAAAGGGGTTCACAATAGAAAACAATTATTTTTCATGACTAGCGCAACACCAAATGCCATGAGTAATGTTGTAACAGAGAAGGTTTCGGTGAAATATCCTTGTAGACTAAAAGCGTTAACGTTCACGATGAACGTGGATGATGTAGTTGAACGACGTAGTCGATCTCAAGGTCACGTTGATCCTCGCATGACAATCCAGGTGCCACAACTGGCAGCACCTCCGTGGTTTCGCACACGTACGATGCTCAATGACGACTTCTGATCTAGTCGAGATTGCAGAAGTAGATCTTTTGTATCAGGGATCCGGCAGCGCGACATCGTGCCGACGATATGTCGTTCCCATATGCATAGTTCTTAAAACCGTGAGCACAAGAGCAAAGGAGATAGAGAACCTGGAGGCTCATGAATTGGTGTGTACTCCTCTCCCCACATGCTCCTCCTTATATAGGGGGAGGGGAGGGGACCCCCAAGGGACAACCGCCAAGGTGGGACTAAAGGAGAAGGCAGTGTCTGGGGTGGGCCCTACACCCCGCGTGCATGCCCTAGGTCAGTCGGCGGCCCCTCCTTGCCACATGGGGCGGCTAGCCCCCACATGGGTCTCTCCCTCCAAAGTTTGTCCCATTAAGGGTGGGCTCCACCTAAATTAAATTTAAATAAGATTTTTATTATTAGTTTCAATAATTATATTAAAAACATATTCATTTAATTTTGTATGACCTGAAACACCTTTCAGATCACTCTGAACAACCTTCGGACTCTCATGGAACACTTCTGGATTTCACTTATCTTTCTTCCGGTGATCCCAATGAATCCAAAACTATCTCTAAGCGTCACTGACTCCTTAAGTTTGTTACCCTACATAACATCCCTGACTCTCCGTGTCTGGGTTGTCACTCCTGGAAGCTCAATAGGATCTCTAGACTAGCCCCACAGACGAACACTAGTCTCTTTTGCACATTTTATCCTCGCTCGTGCGCACCCGAGACTCACTTCTCAGACAGTGACCCATCATCAAATTTCTCTAGGCCAATCACGCTTAACCTTAGAGTTCTTATTAAATGAACTTTTAGAAAAGAAGTTGCAACTTGTTGGTATGGGCATCGTATCAATCCTATTAAGTCGGGTCTTACATACGCCCACCCTTAGAAGATAGACGCCCTCGTCGATCAAACACAAGTCAGGAACGTCCCCTCTTGTCACACGTCTGTGCATCCAGTGCTGGCACATGTTCCATGCCGTGTCTAGTCCGGACCACACGCGCCATGCTTCACATGTACACCACTGACCCGCACACGTCCGTGTAACCGCGAAGATCGTCTCTGATACCATTTGTAACACCCCGGACTCTCCGTGCCTGGATTGTCACTCCTGGCAGCTCAATAGGATCTCTAGACTTGCTCCACAGACCAACACTAGTCTTTTTGTACACTTTGTCCTCACTCGTGTACATCCAAGACCCGAGACCCACTTCCCGGCCGGTCACCGATGAGTGCATATTTGCATCATGTTTTATATTATTATTTTGTATTGCAGTGGTAGGATCTTGGTATTTTATGGCGTTCGCACGTATTTTTTATGTTTATTTTCATCAGGATCAGATCATATGATGGATCCGATGGACACAATTCTTGGACCAGTTATATTGGAGTGAAAAGGAGCCAAAAACTACGTAAATTGCTTATTTGAGAAATATTAATAACACCAGAAGAAAACCCGAAGCAATTAGAGAATACAGAAGGGTTAACGACCAACTATACGGCGGGAAGAAATATTTAGGCCGTACAGTTGGCTCCGACACCGTCTCTTCAAATAGTTTCACCCCGTGCAACTCGATCGGAGAGACGACATACATAACACCCATAAATCACCGAAACCTAACCTCCGGAAGGCATCTGGAGGGGGAACTTGTAACATCCCAGCATTGGAGCTTAGAAATAAGCCGAACACAGATGTGTGCATTGCATTCATGCATAGAAAATCTGAATAATTTTCGCGCTTTTGAACTAAACTTGTCAAAGTGATCTAAGCTTCTCTCAACTTGAAATTGAAGTAGATCATCAAGTTGACTGCGATAAGTTTCAATATGACCTTTTGCTAAAACCTTATTTTGGGTAAGGGATATTTGATCTAAGGGTAGATCAAATGTAATTAAGGTTAAACCCTAATACCTTATTTAATAGTTAATATTTGATCCTTAAGTAATCATATCCTAGTATTCATTACACACTCATGAATACCAAGTTATAAACATAATTTAAGTATTAGGAATGGAACAACTAAATCATGATCTATCTTAATTTCATCTACTTATACCATGAGTATCATGGTAATACCTAACCTTAACTCTTCAATGAGATTGAGTAGGAAAGAAACCAAGTCAAGATCATTCACCATATATCTTTTTCCCATATCAATCCTTATCATCTCTAATAAATCTTATTCCAATATCTGTTGTTCATCAATGTTGAGTAATCAACTATTGATTCACCAATTCTTAATCTATCAATTCTTAACCTATCAAGTCTTGTCCTTATTAGAGCATTCACTTAAGGCCTATAAAGAAAGAAGTAAGAAGAGGTACATAGTAATGCTAGATTTAAATAAGCATCTATAGAATGAGGATGTTGGAAGAGAATTGGACCAATGAGATAATTGATGGAGTTAACTCACTCCTAAAATGATAAAAGAATTATATGGAAACTATAATTATATGGTGATAAAGAAGATTACAAGGATGAATTTTGAAGGAAGTTATCAGTAGTAATCCTATTGGATCAAGTAGGTATAGTCAGTGAATAATTTCTCTGAGACCAATAGAGTCAGACAGAAAATAACTTTAATACAACTGTAATGTTGTATTGATGAGACCTTGATTAGCCAACTGGAAACCTAAACCATAAATGATCAAAGGATTATAATGATCATGATTTAGCCACCAAGATTGAATACTTATATCATGTATAAGTGACATTGGTGGATAGAACATGATTAAACATTAGTATAGATAAGTTATCCTAGAGTAGTCATTACAAGTCACATTAATATAATGTGAGGTTGGAGTATGAGTTACTAGAGTGAAGTAGAGACAAGATAGTATGATTAAGATGATGTTAGAGCAACATTGGATTAAAGAAGTAGTATTTTTCTCTTTAGAAATACTAAGCTTTTGAGGAAAGTAGAATTTGATTTATATACATCCATTGGAGTAATGTTAGTGATGAATGATTAAGGAGGTGTATGAGTGGAGTTAGAAGTAACTACTTGTTGGATTGGAGGATATCAACAGTAGAGTAGTTGATATAGCCAAGTATAGGTATGAGAAGATTATGAAAAGCTTTAGTATCAAGCTCATTGGATTTATAAATGGGTTTAATGGAATAAAGGTGGATAAGATTATTCATGTGAAGTAAAGCTCATCATGTTAACACATGATGATGAATAGGAAGAAGTAGAATATCTAGGAAAGGAATTCCTTAAATAGAAGTCTAGAATTATTGAAGTATAGAAGATAGGAATTCTGGATAAAACACTAAACCCTAAATCTTTAACCAAACATAAAATCCATTTCATCTGATTGATCTATCATCTTGTTTCCACAGTGGTTTATAGGAATATTTTCCTATAGTAAATCACTTAAGCACATCTTTGTCATTTTCAACTATCATGATCACATGTGCTTAGGAACTATCTTAATTAATTCTTCCTCATAAGTCATTCTAGAAAATAAACTCATTATTTAAAAAGGTGATATCCATAATGACCACAAACATAAAGACAACATGTTTATCCATTCATATTTATTCACATCAACAAAAGAATATAAGTAAATTAAGAACCCTAAACCTTAGGGTAAGCATTTACAGTTCAGAACCCTAAACTTATTAATGAGTCTTCTCATCAACATCTCATAAATATTCTATCTATATTCATTAGGCAAAGTCTTTGATCCATTTCTCAAACCACTCATTCCATATGAGCATGGAATAAGTGGGGATACAATAATTATAAATCACCTTATACTTTACTATGTGATTTAATACATAAAAATAAACCCTATGACTATTACTAAACATTTTAAAACTTCATTACTCCAAATAAAAGTTAAAATAATGTTATAATTAATTTTTAAGATCTTAAACAAATCCTAAAACCCTAAATCCTACTTATTCTATTTAATAAAAGAATATCTCTATAACTATAAAGTTAGAAAATAATAAATAAAGTATGCTATCAAAATACTAAATTCATACCAGAATTTGAAATACATTTTTATATACTACAATTATCTAGAAAAGAAATTCTATAAAGAAATTTCAATCAAATGTATAATATTCAAACCTGAAAACAAAACAGAAAATAGAAAAAGGTTAGAACAAGAAAAAAATAAAAGAAGTGTAGGCCGTAGTCAATTATGGCCCATGGCCCATCTTCCCTCTCACTTATTCGTCGCTGCAAGCAGCCGAACACAGCCCACCTGGCCCAGTCGCAGCCCAAGACTAGCCCGTACCGATTCATCGTCTTCTTCGTCGAGCGAAGCAGCTCGGTGGCAGCTCCGCCGCCACTCGCCGGCGCTACGATACGCGTCGCGCGCCAAGATGTGCGCCAACGCTCAGGGTCATCTACAAGTAGCCGTGGATGCCGCCGGAGAACCCTAGAACCCAATTCCCCTTCTTCCTATCTCTAGATTTCCTCTCTATCGATGAAACCCTAGCCCCAATCTCGCCGGAGCTCATCGAGGTTGTCCTCCCCGCGCCAAGACGAGGTGTCCAGGAGAACCGCCTCATCAACCTCAACCGTTTCGCTGAATCACGTGTGCTGGGAAGCGTTCCTCTGCCCGGAATCAAGCTTGAAGTCATCGTTGGCCGCCGCCATGGTTTCATCGAATCTCGTCGTCTGACCTCCTCCGGTCTCGCCAGCAAGCTTTACACGCTCTTGGTGAGCTCCTCTATCTTCCAGTAGTCATCGTTGGTTCGATTGCATCCTTTATCGCGGTCTCGTCGTGCGCCGCCGTGTACCGCCGCCAGTCACCGCCGTGGATAGCTCTCTGGTGACCATTTGGGGGCGGCACCGCCCCCAATAGGTTCGCCTAGAGTTCCTCGTTCGAACACGACCCTCCTCACGAGCCCGCGCGCCTCCAATCGCTGGCCCGAGTGTCACCAGTGGGGATCTCCATTGCTGAGGTCACGCTGATGTCAGGGTGAGGTCACCCTTGACTTGGTCAGCCATTTGACTTGGTCCACTGCTCGTGTGGCATCTGATGTGGCAACTGGCCCACTGGTCAGTGACTTTGGGTAGGTTTAGCTTAGGTGTAAAAAGGTTCTGTGTCTGTTTAGTAAATTAGTAAAAACAATATAAATTCAAATATCAATATTCAAGAAATGAAATAAAATGAATAAATCTTGTAAATTTAATAACTTTTGCTTTGTAATTCAGAAAAATGTGTGTAATATAAGAAAATTTTAAGAAAAATAAAATGTATAACTTAAAACTATTATCAAATATTATTATGATAATTATTTAAATAAATCTTATTTATTAAAGGTTTTATAAGTGACAAAACTTAGATAATTCATATTTTAATATTGCTAAATAATTATAAATATAAGTAAAATACCAAAAATCTTAGAACAATAAAAACAATACTTTAAAACTATAATCGTACATTACTGTTTCACTTAATTAAGTATTTTAAAAGTAATAAACCTTATAAAAATCATATCTATACCAAAATGATCACAAAAATAATACCTACATATTAAAAATATAATGTTACATTTTTTAGGCAAATAAAAATTTAAACACTTTAATAACTTGAATTTAAACTTATTTCCTTAATTGATAATTCATATAAGGGTAAATAAAAATTGCTAATATTTCTAAAATTAGCCAATTAAGTCTAATAAATAGTATTAGTCTTCAATATTGATAATATGAAGCCAAAATGGTTCAACACATTTTAAATACAATTTTATTGAATTATCCTTTAACCATATGTGTAGTTTATTTTCTAAAAAGATCTTTAACAAATATAAAATCTTCAAGAATGGTATTTGAACCAAATAAAATCTTTTACCATTGTTTCACTCACAACTTTATAATGGACTTAATCTAGAGATAAATTCATAAGTAGTAAATAACATTATTTACTTATTCACAAATCATAACCACACCTTTATAAGGAGATAAAAGCTTCTATTACATTATAATATTAAGAAACCACTACTCAAATAGAAGTAATACTATTCTTAAGTAACTTTAAGAAACCTTATAAAGTGAACAAGATACAAATATCTTAAGCAATATACCTTAAATCCATCTATGTCTTTAAACTTAACTTTAGTCTACAAGAATTTAAATATAATACTAAAGACTTTATTATGTATTTTATAGTTAACTTTGGTCTGTTATAATTAATTTATAAAGCATGTCAAATCCAAACTATTCAAGCAAGCATAAACAACATCAATCACATTCTATTAACCATATTCTAAAAACTATCAGGATCATTTAAACCTTAATAAAGAAATCTTTTCTTCAAAAGTTATTCATTTTTCCACTTCAGTCAACATATGAAAATTAATCGTAATCACCTTACGTTATAATATACTTGTATACTTAGGTTTGATAACACTTAAGTTCTTTATAAGTGACATTACTTGTAAAATAAAATTTGAAGATAAACACTTATAGTGTAGGCAATCCTGAGTAGCATTTCACATTTGTGTGTATCTCATTATTTTATGATATCATAATTGCATGTTGGTTCACACACACTCAGAAGCCTTAATAAGAAGCACAAGTGTGAAACTTAATCTAAAAGGGCAACACATTCCAAAGAAACCAATTCCAGTGTTCAAACCCTAGAATAACGTTATCCCCGGGATTCGAGTTTACGAAATTGCATTACATTACTTATGCATAATAGCATCTTGCTTCTTTAAACATTAGTCCTTACCGGACCAATGATGTTGATTTCAGATATTGGATCTTTTATATTGTCTTGAAGACCGCGAGTGCATAATCTTGCAATCACAAAAGGCAAGTTCACACTTGCTCATGTCCTTTGATTATTTTCTATAAAGTATTTTGCAAATCCAGTGTTGTCATCACCTGCATTTGAAAAAGGAAAAAAAACACTATTTTCATAATAATGTGATTATAGGTTATTTACCATGAGGTAATAACCTACTATAAGAGTTCCGGTGGTAAAGGAACATATTATCTAGGACTTAGCAATCAATGTCGCCAGTGATTCTTGCGCCGTATATTACACATTGACCATGAGATTTGGAATGGGACGGAGAAGTCAGCCGTATCTTTTCCCTCTCGCATGGAGCCGGATGTGCGGGTCGTGGCTGTTATCACTCGTAGCATGCATATTAATTGGTAATTCGTAGAGGATATGTAACATATGGGTGGGAGCCCTCAACGTCTCACGATAGTTCCGGCATCTGAACGGTATGTACTGCCAATAGACGTAATTCAAAAGGTGGGTTGGCGTACACCAAGGAGACATGCGGGGTCGCGGAGAAGGCAGTGATTGGCTTGGATCTTAGTCTGGTCCTCACACCAAGGAAGTGTGAACGAACCTGCAATTCGGATGTGCAAAAAAGCTAAAATCTCTCATGGGTAAAGTAACGCACCTCTGCAGAGTGTAAGAACTATAACTTGTTACTCCCTGTTCCGGGAAGGAGTTGCGTACGCGGTGGGAAAGGAACTCCATAAAATTTCTGGTAAACCCGTGAAGGCTGAGGAACATAGCTTTTTCAGAATAAAAGCAACCTTTGAAGAAATGTTTACGAAAACTTGTATTGCCTACGACCTACAGTCTGTGGCTATAGATATAGTGCATCAAACACTCCTCTTATAGTGAACTTGCTGAGTACGCTCGTACTCAACGTATCTTCTTAACCCTTGCTAGATTCTGAAGCCTTTAAGACGACGTCTACATCAAGTTATGCTCCAGGAATTATCATCAAAAGCTAAAGCTCTTCAATGAAGTCAATAAAGTCAACATATACATCAACTCAAGTGAAGACGAAGATACTGATTAGATAGGAATATAATATCTAGCCCTAGAACCTATTTCTATAGTGTATTGCAATAGCAGCAATGTCAGACCATTAGTTAAGATACTAGTCTTAATAGTATGATAGTTTTTGAGTTGTTTATTTCTGATTCTTCTTTGTCAGAAGTTTATTTCTCTCTCTTTAACCTAGAGTGTTCTCTGGATCTTGTGTAAAGAGTTGAGTTGTAACCTATAGTCATGTCTTGGACCTGTTGTGTTTCTGTTGTGCCACTCTGAGGGATGTAATACTAGTGAACGGTGTTTCATTGGTGTTATGTCAACGACTATAGTGTACTACATCATGCAGTAGTATGCTGGGTCACCGCAGAACTCGTCCACCGGGGATCCATCTTCGCCCTGCGCATATCTAGGAGGCTAAATGTCAACACCCGGATTTTTAATCCCAGATGTCTGTTATGCCATACATCGCAATCCCATGATTACCATTTTTGCGAGACATAACAGATTGGTACCATAGTTCATCATCCATTACAAACCATAATAAAGGTCTTACAAATAAAGGATCTCATGATCCAGTCTTAATATAATCAACGCAGTAGAATAATAATAAGGGTAGCGTGGTCGCAGCTCGATCTTCAGGGTCACAGGCAATGCTGACGATGGGATATGATCCTAGTTGTCATAGACTTCCTGCTGTCCATCATCCTGGTAGTCCTCCTCATAGTGTGTCCATAGGAATAGCCAGGGACAAAGCCATGAGTACTCTTTAAGTACTCGCGAACTATCACTAACAAGTAAAGTGGTTCAAGTAGGAATCGTAAGCTCTAGGTTTGTTTGCAAAAAGCCAGGTTTATCTCTAACCGAGTTTAGAAGTAAAGAAAACTAATTTAATGTTTTAAAATACCTAAGTGGGAACTTAGTTTTCATGTTCACAACCCTTTTATGGTCAAGTAAAAGTCATAATTCATTTCCCAAGTCATTTTGAAAACATCTAACGACGGAACAGTATGGCCACTCCAACTTTCCATAACCGCGGACGCGGCTATTCGAATAGTTTGACACTCTGCAGAGGTGGTACACTTTCACCACAACATTCGATACATCCATCAGGAACAATCCCGAATCACCATACTCAGTATGCGGATAATCAATCATAACCTTTCAATTACACACCCTAGTATAGGCACCTCCCCTATGAGTTTGGCCTCCCAACCATGACCATCTGTCATCTTGGGAACTGCATAGGTGGACAATCATCACGAGGTAGCCTCAGCTCAAACCTCTTCCGCAAGGGAACCCATACTAAGATATATAAACTTCCAATCAAGCCCTACCCAAATTTGGGTATTGTGGTTGTACGGTAAAATTAGAATGGTATCGCATCCAACCCAACCATCAGTTTTATAAAGGACTAAGGCTCATGCCTCAACAGTTTATCATCAAATCATATGGTGTTCATAACACATGTCAAAACATTTCATTAGAATGACTCATCATTCTAAGGTTTTCATAATCATTTTCACCAAGTATTCCCATCTAAAGTGATCAAGTTTTATGCTTAGCACTAGCCACTAAATTGGGGGTAATCACTAATGAGGGGTGCTAATCAATTGTGACTTATCCAAATCTAGATCTCATGCCTCAGTATGACATCTAGTTCTAACTAACTTAGGCCAAGTTTTATGCTCTTTATGCTACCTATAATATCCTTCCAAAATTCACAAGTCACTAAGTAAAATATTTTTGATAAAAGGAATAAAAGAATAAAGCTTGCAAGTAAAACTGGGATTTGGTATAATCAAGGTTGCATAACTGATGCCCCACAAGTGTAGGGGATCGCAATAGTCTTCGCGGGTAGTATTACCCAATTTATTGATTCGACACAAGGGGAGACAAAGAATACTTGCAAGCCTTAACAACTGAGTTGTCAGTTCAGCTGCACCTGGAAATAGTTCTTGCTCACAGAAGTTTATCAGTAGCAACAATTTATAGTAGCAACAACAAAGCAATAGCAGCAGTAACAGCAACAGTGAAACAGTAGCAATAGTAACAGTAACGGTAACAGTAGGATTCGAGTGCGGTAGGCATAGGGATGGATGGACGGGCGTTGCATGGACGAGTCTAAACATGTAACTTCAAAGAACTAGGTCATTGCAGATAAATAATAATAAGCATCCAAGTACTAAACAATCCTAGGCATGTGCTCCAAATATAGTCATACGTTCTCGCAATGAGAACTTTTACAACATCTTCTATCTAGCCAGCCCGTGGCAGCGGGGCCTCTAGGGAACTACTGGCAATTAAGGTGCTCCTTTTAATAGAGCACCGGAGCAAAGCATTAACATTCCGTGAACACATGTGATCCTCACACCACAGCCATCCCCTCCGGTTGTCCCAATTATTGTCACTTTGGGGCCTTTGGATCCGGACAATGATATGTGTACACAACTTGCAGATAAGATCACAAACAATACTATCATAATGATTCAATAATAAGTTCAGATCTGAGATCATGGCACTCGGGCCCTAGTGACAAGCATTAAGCATAACAAGTTGTAACAAATTTAAATAGCACTAATAGAGATACTAGGCACTATGCCCCTAACAGATCTTATTCGATTACATGATAGAACTCATCCAATCCCTACCATCCCCAAGCCTACAGCGGGGGATTACTCACTCATGGATGAGGGAAACATCGGTGGTTGATGGAGATGCGTTGGTGATGACGATGGCGATGATCCTCTCCAAATTCCCCGTCCCAGCAGGGTGCTAGAACGGAGTTTCTGGATCCGAATCTTGGTTTCTGGTGGCAGCAGCGGAGCGAAACTCTTTCTGGAAAACTATCGAACCCCCCTCTATTTTTAGGTCAGAAGGCAACTTATAGACGCAGAGGGATGCCGAAAAGCTGCCTGGGGTGACCAAACCTCCCCCAGGCGCGGGGTCAGTGGACCCGTGCCTGGGGTGGGTCTGGGCCCCCCAGGCCTCCCCTCTGTCTCCCCTTTTGGCTCCGTGGATCTTCTGGTGAAATATAATTTTTGGCATATTTTCCGGGAATTTTCCTGATAGTTCATTTTCTGCACAAAAACAAGACACCAAGGTAATTCTGCTGAAAACAGCGTCAGTCCGTGTTAGTTGTATCCAAATCACACAAGTTTAGAGAAGAAACAATAGCAAAGTGTTCGAGAAAGTAGATACGTTTTGGACGTATCAACTCCCCCAAGCTTAGCTTATTGCTTGTCCTCAAGCAATTCAGTTGAAAACTGAGTGCGATAAAAGAACTTTCACGAACACTTTGTTTCATATGATGTATATATTCTCAGCACAGGAGTAGATGCTTAGACAATTCATAATAAAGAGTATGCAACTAACTCTACTCAATAGTCATTGCAAGCTATGAAGAGAAACCAGCTCAATAATAATAAGTATCATGAAACATAAACGTAAGCAACATTGCAATGCTCATAATAAGGTATGATAGAGTGGTATCTCGCTTGGCTTTGTTTCAAGAGCACAATATAAATGCTGAGGCACCTCTGAAGTTCACATGAAGACTAGAGATAAAGATATCAGAGATACAAGCATCAAAGTCATGACATAATTAACCAAGTTTTGGAACAAACACAAGAATGACAACTATGCTCTCAAGAAGGTGCTCATAGAATAAGTGGTGACTCAACAAAGTTGTGAAAACGGTTTTTGTGAAGGTTTGAAAGGCTTCCTAATGCTGAAAGGAAGGTACTCATTAGCTTTGAGCTCTCATTGCCCCTATCATAGGCATCTTTATGTGGTTAAGGTGAAAGTGAGGTCCACTCTGAATCATATGCTTGACAGACCATAGACTGGAAATCCCAAGTCCCTTGAGTACGAGGGCCGCTCTGCATGCTACTCAACTTTGGTCACCTGAGAGTTCTTGTTATTGTAAATACATGCATATCATCGAGAACCGCCAACGGGGTACCCCTTGCATATGGTACAGGAGCTTTCCCATAACCAAAATGACAAGGCAAGCAGACAATGAGCATCTCAGCAATCTTTTTATTTACCATATGCATAGATTTTTATTGTGGACACTTCATAGATGCTCATTATAGTGATGCTGCAAGTTTCCACCATGATTAAGCATGGCTTAGGCTAGCGGCCCAGGCGTTTCTCTAACACAATGTATAAACTCCATGAACTAACAAACTTCCCCTTTTATTTCACATCGTCGACATCCATAAACAAAAGAGCAAGGAATCAACTATATGAGATATCCAAAAAGTGTTGAAAGCGTTCCCTGTGACAACACGGTTCTGCTGACTCCTAGTATATAATAAGCAAGCATATAACTTTCATGGACTAGTCACAATGGTTCAGAATTATTAAGCGCAAGGAATAAAGTGTGCCATCAAGTTCGTGAGAGCTTTACTAACTAACTTTCTCAAAACAGACAAACATTTTATTTTCGAAGAAAACATTGCATATAGAATATGCACTGAAGTAGCAAACAATGCTAATAGGTAGGTATGGTGGACACAGCTGGCAATATTGGTTTTGGTGAGTTGGAAGCACAGGTAGAGCACATACTCAGTGCAAGTGAAGGCTAGCGATAGAGAGGGAGCGACAAACGAGAGAGCAATAACTGTCATAATCATGCTTGCAACAAAACAGGACTAATTATGACATGAAAGTGATACAAGAACTCTGAGGCAAAATAAATCATCAAGGCTTACTGACTATTGATTAGTCATATGCATGCGTGAGCATGTGCCAAGTCGATTCACATAAACAGTCAGAGGAGGATACCACAATATCATACCAAAGTATGAATAAAACAATGCAAGCAAACATTCATATGACATGATACAAACTATTAGCAAGCTGGAGCTAATCATAGACAAGCAAGAACTACTAAGCATCCATAATGACATACACCTTACACAAACAGGCTAAGCATGCTCACAATGATGAGTATATGTACAAAAATGAAACAAATAGAGTTCGTTACCAGCCTCTTACCACATCTCGAGTTTGTTGGGAATATGCCCTAGAGGCAATCATGTATGATAATATTTCCCATTGTATTCATAAAGTTATTAAGTAGTCCTTGTATGAACATCTGATGTGTATCATTGAATATGTGATTCAGTTGTGGAACTATGCATTCATGTTGTTTATACTAAATATCCTTGGTCATTGAGGTTGTGCTGGACACACAACTTAGACCAATGTGAAAGTTGGCTTGATGACTCGGTTCCACTTGTCATGGGCATGGAGATGCTATTCCAACTTACACAGATTCGGCTAAAGAGTTTAGCGAGTCGGATTGACCCATATTGAGGTACAACGAACTAGTTGTCATTTGTATATCTCAATCAATGTAATCCTTAGACCTGAGGTTGTTGCATAGTCCGAGTTGAGGATCACCGACTTAGGTTCTGTCAAACGCTGATCCGTAACTGGGCAGTTATAAAGGCAGAGTTCGGGTCGACTGAGAATCAAGCTGCGTGATGTGAATAACCAAGATGGGATTTTGCCCCTCCACTCGGAGAGATATTCTCTGGGCCCTCTCGTGAGATATGATTCGGAAAGCATGGCCATGCACGACTCGGTTAACTGTTAACCGAGGCGATCGGCTAAGAGTTAGTCGGGTGAATCACTTATCTCGGATCGAGAAGAGAGTCGGACTATTTAAGGGATGACATATATTCGCCTATAGTCTGACAAGGTATATCGTGAGGCAAAAGGGACTCAGACGTAAGTCGCATTGGAAAGGCAAGTCGTCATGACTCTTTGGTACTTGGGAATCGGTATGTTCTGCTAGGAGCCGATGCCGATTGATCGATTGTGAGTCGGACTCTAATCGTGTCCAAGTAACCATGAGCCTGCGGGGTCACACACTTAAGAGCGGGAGCAAGTTCGGATTGGATCCGAATCTGTAATCTGGTTGGGTTGGACCTAAACCAGATTAGGACTGAGTTAGTGAGTTGGACTCATGGCGACTAGTGTTATATGGGCTTTAGTGAATGGGTCGCATGAGCAGAGCCCACGTTCACTCCCTATATATAGTGGAGCACCGTAACCCAGAAAGGGTAATCGTTGTTCGGTTAGGTTATTCCATGTGTTGGAAACCCTAGCTCCACACCAGTCCAGCCGCCGTAACGAACCTAGCAGTTCGCCGCCGGCGCTCCTCCTTGTACGTGTGGATACCAGCAGAGGTGTTGTGCGATCAGCACCGGGACGATCGGATCGTGAGGACTGCACTGCATCAGCCGACGCGCTTCATCAGTAATCCGCAACCGCGCGTCTAGTGGTAAACCTCGTGGCTTTCTACCTCAGCTAGGTCTTGGGATCACCACGTTAGAGGAAAAAGTTTTGTTTTATCTCTGCGTGGCCCAACAGAGTTGTCTTAATCTTCATTAATGCCTTTCACTTGTGTGAATTGAATATTAACATGAAAACCAATATCCACTGAGGACGACTGAACTCTGCAAAGAACTCATAAAACCAAAGAAGAACAACAAATATTTTTGGTGTTTTTGATTTTTTAGAAGGCAACCAACGCAAAACCAAACGAAGCAAAAGAAAACCAAAAACAAAAACTAAGACGCTCCAAGAACAATACAACTGTGCATGAAACAATAAAAACAAAGTGTCTAGAAAGACCTGAGATTTTTATTGATGAAGAAGGGGATGGCTTGGGCACCCCCAAGCTTTGACGTTTGTAACTCTTGAGTAATTCTTGGGGTGACACGGAGTGGCTCCTCCCAAGCTTGATCATTTTTCTATTTTTCATCTCATTACATCATCCTCTCTCTACACCTGAAATTTTTCTTTCATACAAAACTTCACACAATCTTCATTAGCAACATTAGTTTATTCAAAAGATATTAGACCTCTGGCAAAGCTTTGGAACAACAAGACTTTTCATTAAAAACACAAGCTACTGTAGTAACTCCTTCAAAAAGCTCAATTTCCCAAAAAGAACCCGAAAAGGAATCAATAAGAAGCAAATGCAAATAATGACAGAAATCTGTCAAAACAGACCAGCAGGTAGAAACCGATTTTTTCGAAGACCTTCTATTGTTCAAATCAAAAAGTGTTGAACTAACGAAAGTTAGCTAGCATACTGGGGGATTTATTGTAAATTTTCAGGTCAATCAGACTTACAGAGACTCCTCACGAATTTTCATGGTGGAGGACAGAAATCTGTTTCGGGATAGCAACTCCCCAAATCTTACTTCCCTATCATTAGAGGTCATTCTTGGCACAAAAAGCAAACAAAAAGGATAAGGAGAGGTTATTACTGAAGTAATAACTTCCAAGAATCAAGGAAATTCTTGGGTTATCTCCCAACAATTACTTATCTCTAACGCCTTTAAGTTAGGCACGATGAAGAGCAAAGATTGGAAAGGAGAAAAATAAAATTGCGCAAGTATAACAACTGTGAAAACATTGTTTTTTTCATTAAAATCCTTTTGTTAACAAGGTTGATCAAATCTTGTTACAAAAACAATCTTATATGAAACAAAACTTTGAATTCCACAAGGTGATTATGTTACCTCATACTTGATAGCAACGGTCCCAATCATAATAGATTCAAAATTTTCTTGTGGAATGGGACAATATATTTCTCCAAACTTGATGCTCTCAATATTTTCAATAGAATTCAGGCAATAGCTTCTAACAACCTTCTTGGGGAAATATACAATATGCTCTTTGTCATTAATATTGAAGGTTACTTTTCCTTGATTACAATTGATGACAACACCTGCAGTATTAAGAAAATGTCTCCCAAGAATAATAAACATATTATCATCTTCAGGCATTTCAAGCACAACAAAATCAGTTAAGACCATGCAATTATGAGCAACTTGAACAGGAACATCCTCACATATACCAACAGGGATAGTAGTTGACTTATCAGCCATTTTCAAAGATATATCAGTTGGTATCAACTTTTCTAGCTGGAGTCTCTTATAGATAAAAAAGGCATAACACTAACTCCAGCTCCCAAATCACATAAATCAGTTCTAACATAATTATTCTTAATGGAGCAAGGAATATTTGGTATACCTGGATCACCAAGTTTCTTTGGAACCTTACCATTGAAGGATTAATTAGCAAGCAAAGTAGAAATCTCCTCATTAGGAATCTTCATTTTATTAGAGACAATATCCTTCATATACTTTGAATAAGGAGGAAATTTAATAGCATTAGTCAAAGGAATTTGCAGAAATAAAGGTTTCATCCACTCACAAAACTTGTTGTAGTGTTCTTCCTCCTTTGACTTGTGTTTCTTACCTAGAAAGGGCATAGGTTTCTGCACCCAAGGTTCTCTCTCTTTACCATGTTTATTAGCAATAAAATCTTCCTTTGTGTACCTAGTGTTCTTAGTGTGTTTCTCAGGTTCTTCCTCAATTTCCTCCTTATCGGGAGGCTCATCAATATTACCACTCTTAGTTTCATCATCAGAGACAGATATACTATTAGGATCTACAGCAGGTTCAAGTGATTCCTCAACTTTCTTATGTTTCCCTTTCTTCCTCTTACGAGGACTACCACTATCCTCACCTTGTTGGGAATCCTGCTCTATTCTTTTAGGGTGTCCCTCAGGATATAAAGGATCTTGAGTAGCTTCACCACTCCTAGTTCTAATTCCATAAGCATGTTTATTTCCTGAAGCATTAACTAGCACATCCTTTTGTACTTTAGCAAGTTGATCAAGTTGGGTTTGAACCATTTGAAAGTGTTTACAAAGCATTTTAATATCATTAGAAGTTCTTTCTAGAATATCTTTCAACTCATGGATAGCCCTAGAGTTTTCCAATAAATGATTTTGAACTTGTTTATTAAAATTACCTTATTTAACAATATAAATGTCAAGTTCCCATTGATCAGGAGGCTTACCATAAGGAATATCACCTTCATCAAAGTGTTGGAGAGAGTGTACCTCAATAGTAGATGAGTGGGGAATTGGCTTACATAATTATTCTATAGGAGGTAGATTCTTCACATCTTCAGCTCTAATACCTTTCTCCTTTAGACACTTTTTAGCTTCCTTCATCACTTCATCATTTAATGCAATAACTCCCCTCTTCTTTGTTGTTGGTGTTGGAACTGGTTCAGGAGCAACTAGTTCAGGAGTAATAGGCTCAGGTGTATTCAGCTCAGTTGAAGTCCAATCATCATAATTTTTGCTTATCTTGTTCATATTCTTCAACATCTGTAGGAGTCCTTTTCCTGAAAACACAATCAGCAAAGCTATCTAGGTAGGTCCTAGAATCATTGGTTAGTCCATTATAATAAATATCAAGCAACTCATTCTTAAGTAATGGACATCCAGGATATGCATGAATCAAGGAACAGAATCTTTTCCATGACTCAGGCAATTTCCCTTCTTCTTCCTATTTAAAATCAAAAAGTCTCTGCAAAGCAGCATGTCTAGCACTGGGAGGAAAATATTTATGGAAGAAAGAAGCAATCAAGCAATCAGGGCTATCAATGGAACCAGGAGGTAATCTATTAAACCAAGCCCTAGCTTCTCCTTTTAGTGAAAAAGGGAAGACCTTAGCAACAAAGTACTTGCGCATTTTAAAATCATCAAAGAACAAAGCACTCATAGTAGAAAGCTCATTCATATGAGCCACAACACTCTCGTTTTCAGTACCACAAAAAGGTTCTTTCTCAACAATATCCAAATAAGCTAAATCAAGAGAGAAATCATAATATTTATCTTTAATATCTATGGGAGAGGTGGCAAACTTGGGATCATAGGACTTCTTAGGTATAATAGTATGTCTAGCAAGGAGACTCTTAATAGTACTAGAACCATGTGTATTTCGGCACTCTTCAACAAATTTTTCAGTGAGATCTATGTAACCATCATTAATATCAAAACTCTCACTAGCAGGTGAGCTAACAGGTGTAACAGTGTCTTTACTAGGAGTTTCGGTATTTCCTAGACTAGCCATAGTAGAATCTAGAAAAGTACCTAATGAACCACTCGCATCAAGCACAGTAGAAGTAACATCATGAGTATCAAAAGCAGTTTCAGATTCAGCAGTAGTAGCAGCGTGTGTAGCATGAGTATGTGGTGATGGTGTGACAAGCTTACTTATAACAGACGGTGAATCAAGAGCAACAGAGGTGTTTAGGACTGTACCTCTTCTTGTAGTGGATGGTAAAATAGGGAACTTTCCATCACGAGACTTCCCCATGATTAAAGGAGTAGCAGTGAACAATAATAGATTCAAGTGAACTTACAAATAAAGCTATGCTCCCCGGCAATGGCCCCAGAAAATAGTCTTGATGACCCACAAGTGTAGGTGATCGCAACAGTCTTCACGGGTAGTATTACCCAATTTATTGATTCGACACAAGGGGAGACAAAGAATACTTGCAAGCCTTAACAACTGAGTTGTCAGTTCAGCTGACATGGTTATACCCCGCGGGTACACGATATTAGCATACCTGGTCCAGCCCAAGGAAGGCCCACGGCAAATATACGCCGGCCCATGAAGACTTTCGGGTGGCTAAGGCCCATGACGCCTTCGGATCCTTGGAGAGCAAGACTAGAGTAGATAGAAAATTCAAAGGGGTAAACCCTAAAACCTGTAACCGACTCGGTCTGTGCCTGAGACCTGCCTAACTCTATATAAAGGCTAGGAGGGCACGACCTAGAGCTCTGACCTCATACTTTCGCATAGACACCTCCACGCCAGATTGCATCTGCGCACCCTTGTAACCTTCGGTTCCGCCGTAATCAAGAGCAGACAAGCAGGAGTAGGGTTTTACCTCCGGGGGCCTGAACCTTGGTAAACCTCGTGTCCCGTGTTGCTTGTTTGCTAACCGTTCCGCGATCTCCAGCATCCCCATCTTCTCCAAAACCCAAGTCCATAACAATGGGCATTGACGAGTCAAAACCTCGTCAATTGGCGCCATATGTGGGAACCGGGGATGCTGATTGTGCGATCATGACGGTCCCAACCCGAGCGATCTACAACTCCGCGGCGACGGATAATCATCTCCTCTTCGGCGCCTTCGACTTCACCGCCCACTCACCGGCCACCATGAAGGACTCCGATCCCGTTGGCGACGGGTTCAAGATCCTGTTCGGGAGCTTCTGCTTCCAAGTGGGACAGATCGGCACTCTCCGCCTCCCAGAGCGGGTGCCCCTGCCGTCGATCAGGCCCGCTTCATGGGCTCTAAGCCTGTGCATTCATGGGTTGATCCAGTTTAGCTGGTTTATCGACACCGCCAAAAAATCTGCAGTTTTAAATGGATTGGGTTGGTTTCAACGGGTTGGTAGAACGCATATTCGCGGGTTGGGTCGGGGCGGTTCCATGGTTTTGATGGTTTGGCACCGTAAAACAGCCGGCTCAAGTGAACTGGACTGGCTGGAAAAGGACATGGGTCGCTGGCCAGCAACGGATCACCCCATCCTCTGAACTTCGGTCCACCGCCCCGCCCTTGTGATCGCCGATCCGCCGCCGCATGCGGAGGACCACGACCTTCTAGTCCGCCTGAGAACCAAAGGGCTCTGCCACTTCTATCGAGCTCGATCGTGCTCCGTCCTCTGGCCGACGACTGATGACCAGGAGCTCGAGCTTTGCCTGCTAACTCCTCTCTACTCGGTCGAGGCCGCTGAAGTTGGCCCAGTCCCCAATCAGCAGCGCTAGCCCGTCGCAAAGGCCGGAACCGGGCGCCGGCGGCGGGCCGCTGACCACAAGGTCAAACTGAGCCCGTCATAAAGGCCGGAACCGGGCGCCGGCGGCAGGCTGCTGACCACAAGGTCAAACTGTGGCAGGAAGTGTTGTTATGTGCATCTTTCTCTTTACCTGATGAGTACCCGGGTTCAAACAGTTTCCCCGGGTTCTAACCGTCTCAATCCAGCTAATCACGATAGATTTCCGGGTTCAGTCCACAAACTAGGAAAACTGGGAGAAACTGTCCGTACGGTGCGGTGCGGCCTGGGTTCGAGGTTTAGGTGGTTTCAAACCAAAGCATGCACAGGATTAATGGGCTCCACACCCTGTGCTATGCACCACATCGTCAACAGACGAGTGCTATGATAGCAGCAGCTGCAACTTCGATCTATGTGACCCGCCATCGGACGAAGGAACCTACGGTTCCGGATCCGAAAGCTGCGGCAGCAGCGATCCGATCTACAAGCTCTACCAGTGCGCCGCATTCATCCAGGATCAAGAGCACAATCCTCCACCCAACCCGCAGGGTAGAAACGGTGGAAACAGAAGAAGCCAGTCCCCCCCACCCAACGGGGAAAACAACAATCGGGTCATCCACCTCGACGAGGAGGGATGGACTCAAGCACGCGAGGCCATGGCAGGCAACAAGATCTTGTCCGCTGATGCCTCACGAGATCTGTTGAGCACAAGAAGCAGCTCAAGATGCAGGAAGAGCGGGACAAGCGCAAGAAGGCAGCTTCATAGTCCAGTGCGCGGCGAGCTACGCTCTTCGCCATGGGCATCGGCTCCAGCTCACACGGCAACAACGGGAACAAGCACCGTTCTCGGATGGAGAACATGGACCCCAAAGAGCGTCGCGAGGTGACCCGAGCCCTCAACGCGTCCTTCATGGAGATGGACGCCGACGGTAGCGTCATCCCAAAAACACTGCAAGTTGCGATCATGGCAGCCACCGCGTACCTCGCGTCCCACCCACCTCCGGAGGGGGACCCGAAGAGGGCCATGCACAAGTCCGCGCTTACCGGGATCGGACTCGTCGGAGCTGCGCTCCACGGAGAAGCTCCTGCGGAGCCGAAAAAGAAGGCCGTGGTCAAATTCAACCGCAGCCCCATGCCCTCATCCGAGGATGAAGAGCATGACCTTCCTTGAAGGCATAAGAGCTCACGCCATCGCAGCCGCGACTATGATGCTCAAAACGAGCTAACGCAACGCAAGATTGACAAGGCACGCGCCAAGCGCGTATGCTCGTCTGAATCCGAGATGGACGAAGACGAAGGAGAACTCTGCGGAGCTCGATGCTTCAGCAGATCTGTTCGACGGACACGGATGCCGCGCAACTTCAAGCTCCCTTCGGACACTCCGAAATTCGACGGCACACAGGACCCCAAGGCGTGGCTCAGTGACCACCTGTCGTCCGTCAAGCTGCACGGCGGAAGCAGGGAAACCGCCATGCAATACCTTCAGCTGCAACTGACAGGCGCAACTCGAATCTGGCTAAGCAGCTTATCCTCAGGGTCCATCCGAAGTTGGGAGGAGCTGGCGTATAGTTTCGTTCGAAACTTCAAGGGCACCAGCAAGAGGCCTGCCTCGATCGAAGAGTTGCGAGCATGCACCCAACGAACGGGTGAATCCATTCGCTCGTACATACTGCGCTGGTCCAACTGATGGGTTTCGCAGCATAGTAAATCAAAATTTTCTACGGATGCGAATGGGGAAAGCCAAGATCTAATCTAGGAGATGAAAACAACGAGGGGGGATAGATGAGATCTTCATACCCTTGAAGATTCGCACATCGGAACGTTCGACGGAACGTGGGTGATGTAGTCGTACTCGCTTCTCCTCCTCGCGATCCGATCTGATCTAACACCGCAAGTGGCGATGCCTCCGAGAGATGAACACGTGCGGCACCTCGACGTATCCTCCTTCCTCGGTCCAGCAAGTAGGTTGGAGAGATGGATTGGATCTACAACGCGACGGCGCGGTGCAAGCGGTGGAGAGTTTCTGCGGCAGGGCTTCGCCTACGCGCAGTCGGGGGGAGAGAGAGAGGAGGGGCAGCAGGGCGGCTAGGGTTTGAGGAGGTGGTGTGGGAGGGGTGCGCCCCCAGCCCTCTTTATATAGAGGGGTGGGAGGCCAGCCCTAGCCCCTCCCCCAAGCCCTAGGCCGGCGGCCAAGGAGGGAGGAGTGGGGGGCAAGTCTCCCCCCTTCTAGAAGCTCCCCTAGGGTTTCCTAGGTGTTTGGCCGGCTGGGCCCTATGGGTCCTTGTGCCCCTGTCCCAATGTGGCCAGGGCACTCCCTCATAGGCCCACGCCCCCTCCCGACAAGTGGGGCCACGTTGGTCCCACTGCGGAAGGTTCTAGAAGCTTCCGGTACAATACCGAATAACCCGAAACTATTCCGAACTCCAAAAATTGCATTGCCTTATATGAATCTTATTCTCCGGACCATTCCAAAACCTCTCGTGATGTCCCGGATCCCATCCGAGACTCTGAACAAAAACTCATAAACCAATTATCCAATCTATCCTAGCGTCGAGACACGTTAAGTGTGACCCTTCGGGTTCGAGAATATGCAGACATGATCTTCTATCAATAATCAACAGCGGGGTCTGGAAACCCATATTGACTCCCACACATTTATCGATGATCATATCGGATGAACCACGATGCCAGGATTCAATTAATCCAATATATATATTCCCTTCGTCTCGCGATATTTTACTTGCCCGAGATTTGATCGTCGGTACCGTCATACCTAGTTCAATCTCGTTCACAGCAAGTACTTTACTCGTTCCGTAATCCGATATCACTTTGTGATTAACTCCTTAACCACATGCTTGCAAGTGGTGTTGATATCGATTACCGAGTGGGCCCGAAGTATATCTCTCCGACTTGGGAGGGACAAATCCCATCTCGATACATACAACCCAACAGGTACTTTCTGATCACCTGAGAGACACCTTTATGATCACCCTCTCATAGGATGACGTTTGATGACCTCAAAGCTTTCATCCGATACTAGGGAGTTGCATTATCTCATGGTCTAAGGAATACAATATTTGACATAAGAAAAGCTTCGCAAAGATGAACACGATGACACGATCTAATTGCTCCGCTCAGTTTGAGTCTGTCCATCATATCATTCTCCCAATGATATGATCTCATTATTAATCGACAACTCATGTCTATGGTTAGGAAACCTTAACCATCATTAATCAATGAGCTAGTCCATAGAGGCATACTAGGGACACGGTGTTGTTCACAAACCACACAAGTATTAAAGTTTTCGCTTAATACAATTCTAGCATGGAATATAAACTTTATCATGAACAAGAATTATAACAATAACATCTTTATTATTGCCTCTAGGGCATAATTCCAACAGTCTCCCACTTGCACTAGAGTCAATAATCTAGTTTACATCTGGCAAAAATCTAACACCCAAGGCACTAAGGTGATGATCATGTTTTGCACGTGGAAGAGGTTTAGTCAATGGATGTGCGACATTCAGATCTGTATGTACTTTGCTAATCTTCAGATCTCCATCTGCTATATAATCTCAGATTATATGAAACTTGCGGTTGATAAGCTTGGTCTTTGGATCATATCTTGGTTCCTTAGCTAGTGCTATGGCGCCAGTGTTGTCACACAATATCTCTAGTGGGTCCAAGGCACTTGGAACCACGCCAAGCTCAGTGATGAAGTTCCTGATCCAAACTCCTTCACTTGACGCTTCTGCAGCAGCCATGTATTCCGCTTCTACTGTAGATCCCGCGATCACGCTTTGCTTGCAGCTTCTCCAGCTCACAGCTCCTCCATTCAAAATATAAACGTATCCTGTCTGAGATTTAGAATCATCCTTGTCGGTGTCGAAACTAGCGTCGACGTAACCCTTTACGATGAGCTGTTCATCACCTCCATAGACTAAGAACATTTCTTTATTCCTATTCAAGTACTTTAGGATGTTCTTCACGGCTGTCCAGTGTTCCACTCCTAGATCACTTTGGTATCTGCTCGTAAAACTAAGAGCATTGGACACATCTGGTCTAGTACACAGCATGGCATACATGATAGAACCTATGGCTGAGGCATAAGGCACTTTGCTCACAGCTTCTCTATCATTTACCGTAGCTGGACACTGAGCCTTGATCAATATCTTACCTGACAACATATGCACTGAACCTTTCTTTGCCTTATCCATTCTGAACATTTTCAGAACTTTGTCTAGGTATGTACTCTGGCTTAAAGCTATCAGGCGTCTTTGTCTATCTCTATAGATTTTGATGCCCAATATATAAGCAGCTTCCCCTAGGTCTTTCATTGAAAAACATTTGTTCAAATAACTCTTCACATCGTTAAGCATGTCAATGTCATTTCCAATAATCAATATGTCATCCACATATAGTACCAGAAATGTCACTGAGCTCCCACTCACTTTCTTGTAGATACAAGCTTCGTAGCAATTTGGAACAAATCCAAAGCTCTTGATCACTTGATCAAAACGAAGGTTCCAACTCCTAGATGCTTGCTTCTTTCCATAAATGGAATGCTGAAGTTTGTACACTTTATCAGCATCCTTAGGATCGACAAAACCTTTGGGTTGCATCATATACAACTCTTCGTTAATGTTGCCATTGAGGAACGCAGTCTTGCATCATATACAACTCTTCATCATGAAATGCAGCAATTGCTAATAAAATCCGAATGGACTTAAACATCGCTACGGGAGAGAAAGTCTCATCGTAGTCAACACCTTGAACTTGTCGAAAACCTTTCACGACAAGTCGTGCTTTATAGACGGTAACATTACCATCCGTGTCCGTTTTCTTCTTGAAGATCCATTTGCACTCAACGGCCTTTCGGTCGCTAGGAGGGTCCACCAAAGTCCATACTTGGTTTTCGCTCATGGATCCCAATTCGGATTTCATGGCCTCTAGCCATTTCTCAGAGTCTGGGATCATCATCGCTTCCTCATAGTTCGCAGGTTCACTGTCGTCTACTAACAAGACAGTTAAGACAGGGTTGCCGTACCACTCAGGAGGGGCACGCGACCTTGTCGACCTGCGACGTTCAGTAGTAGAATCGTCTGAAGCTTCATGATCCTTGTCATTAGCTTCCTCTATTGTTGGTGCAGACGGCACTGGAACAATTTCAGGTGTTGCGCTACTCTCCAACTCAAGAGAAGGTTCAACAACCTCGTCTAGCTCTACTTTCCTCCCACTCACTTCTTTCGAGAGAAACTCCTTCTCAAGAAAGGATCCGTTCTTTGCGACAAACACTTTGCCTTCGGTTCTGTGATAGAAGGTATACCAATAGTTTCCTTAGGGTATCCTATGAAGACGCATTTCTCCGCTTTGGGTTCGAGCTTGTCCGGCATCAACTTCTTGACGTAAGCTTCGCATCCCCAAACTTTAAGAAACGACAACTTAGGTTTGGCACCAAACCACAGTTCATACGGTGTCATGTCAACGGATTTAGATGGTGCCCTATTTAAAGTGAATGCAGCGGTTTCTAATGCATAACCCCAAAATGCTAACGACAAATCAGTAAGAGACATCATTGATTGCACCATATCTAATAGAGTTCGATTCCGGCGTTCAGACACACCATTGCGCTGTGGTGTTCCGGGTGGCGTGAGTTGCGAAACAATTCCGCTAGGTTTAAGATGCGTGAGAAAATCATAACTCAAATATTCACCTCCACGATCGGATCGTAGAAACTTAATCTTTCTGTTACGATGGTTTTCCACTTCATTCTGAAATTCTTTGAACTTTTCAAATGTTTCAGATTTATGTTTCATTAAATAGATATACCCATATATACTTAAGTCATCAGTAAAAGTGAGAAAATAGCGATATCCACCACGCGTCGAAACACTCATCGGTCCGCATACATCGGTATGTATGATTTCCAACAAGTCCGTTGCTCGCTCCATCATTCCGTAGAACGGGGTTTTGATTATCTTGCCCATGAGGCATGGTTCGCATGTGTCAAATGATTCAAAATCAAGAGACTCCAAAGGTCCATCAGAATGGAGTTTCTTCATGCGTTTTACACCAATATGACCTAGACGACAGTGCCACAAATAAGTAGTATTATCACTATCTACCTTGCATCTCTTAGCCTCAATGTTATGGATGTGTGTTTCATCCCTTTCGAGATTCAGAAGAAATAAACCATTCACAGTAGGTGCATGACCATAAAAGATGTTACTCATATAAATAGAACAACCATTATTCTCAGATTTAAATGAATAACCGTCTTGCAATAAACACGATCCAGATATGATGTTCATGCTCAACGCAGGCACATAATAACATTTATTAAGGTTTAAAACTAATCCCGAAGGTAAAACTAAGGAGAGCATGCCGACGGCCATCACATCAACTCTTGATCCGTTGCCAACGCGCATCGTCACCTCATCCCTCGCAAGCCTCCGTCTATTCCGTAGCTCCTGTTTCGAGTTACAAATATTAGCAACTGAACCAGTATCAAATACCGAGGCACTACACCGAGGGATAGTAAGGAAAACATCAATAACATGTATATTAAATATACCTTTGATGGTGCCAGCCTTCTTGTCCGCTAAGTACTTCAGACAGTTGCTCTTCCAGTGACCCTTGTCCTTGCAATAGAAGCACTCAGTGTCCGGCTTAGGTTCAGACTTGATCTTCTTCTCAGCAGGGGCAACGCGCTTGCCGCTACCTTTCTTGAAGGGCTTCTTTGCACCCTTACCTTTCTTAAAGCTGGGGGGCTTGTTAACCATTAACACATGATTATCCTTTTTGATGTCCACCTCCGCAGCTTTCATCTTAGCGAAGAGCTCGGTGATCGTATCAGTGGAACCAATATGATTATGAGTCACTATAAAACTTTTGTAGCTAGGAGGGAGTGATTGCAGAACCCTGTCAATCTTGAGCTCCTCTGGAATCTTGCAGTCCAGTTGCTCAAGGCGTTGAGTGTAGCCCGACATCTTTATGGCGTGCTCACTAACGGAACTCCCTTCCTCCATCTTGTAGTTAAAGAATTTCTCAGAGATCTCATATCTCTCAAAACGGGCCTGAGTCTGAAACACAGTTTTCAGTTCCTCAAGAATCTCAAAGGGCCCGGGGTAATCTTCAAAATGATTTTGAAGGTCCGATTCCATAGCAAACAACATGGTGCTCTTAATCACACCGTAATCATCTTTGCGCGACTGATAAACAGCTTTCTCATCAGCAGGCGCATCTACAGCAGGGCGTCACCTAGCGCATTCTCAAGGACATAGTCCTTTTGTCCGCCAGAGAGAATGATTCTCAGATTGCGGAACCAGTTGGTGAAGTTAGACCCATTATTCTTAAGCTTTTCTTTCTCAGCAAAAACGTTGAAGTTGAAGTTGGACTTAGCCATTTGATCTACAAAATTTGCAAGTACAATTTAGACTATGTTCATGACAACTAGTTCAACTTAATCAAATTACTAGATGAACTCCCACTAAATTCAACATCCCTCAAGTTGTTTAGTGAACATGATCCAAATTCACCACACCTAATCCGATCTTCACGAGAAGAGATGTGGTTTCAATGGTGTACAACGAAGTGTCGATCATATCCTTCATATGACTCATGCTTAACCTTTTGGTTCATGTGTTCCGAGGCCATGTCTGTACATGCTAGGCTCGTCAAGTCAAACCCAAGTATTTCCGCGTGTGCAAAACTGGCTTGCACCCGTTGTATGTGAATGTAGAGTTTATAGCACCTGATCATCACGTGATGCTTGAACACGACGAACTTTCGCAACGGTGCATTCATGGGGAGAACACAGTTTTATCTTGATCTTCAAGTGAGGAATCATCTTATAATGCTACCGCCGCGATCTAAGCATAATAAGATACATAAAAGGATAAACATCACATGCATATAACTTTATGTGACATGGTATAGCCGATCTTCGCGCAATGTTCTCCATCTTGTGCGTGCCGACATGATCTCCATCACTCCACCATGATTGCCTCCACGACGAATAGCAACTACAACTATTGCTAACTACTTAGCGACAAATTAAAGCTATTACATGGCGTATAAGAAGTTGACACACAGGTCATACACAATTGTAAAGACAACCATATGGCTCCTGCCAGTTGTGTACTCATCGACATGCAAGTCGTGAAACATTACAAAACATGATCATCGCATACAACATACACATCACATCTTGGGCCATACCATATCACAGAAAACACTCCCTGCAAGAACAAGTTAGACGCCTCTACTTTGTTGTTGCATGTTTTACGTGGCTTATGGGAGTAGCAAGCTAAGAACGATTCTTACCTACGGAAAGCCACAACGGTGATATTATGGTTGCCAAACTCCGGTGTAAATCCCATGACAACTATAGTGAGAGAAACTGACAACCACCAGCCACATGTGTGGAACAAGCCACACGTCAAGTGCGGAGCCGGTCTCGCGAACGAGGTCGCGTAAGGTTGGCCTGGACCGCTTCGATCTCACTATCCCGCGTCATAAGAAGTACACAAACAAGAGGCTTGCAACAGAAAACATCAACGCCCGCAACAACCATGTTGCGTTCTACTCGTGAAACACATCTACGCATAGATCTAGCTCTGATACCACTGATGGGTTTTGCAGCATAGTAAATCAAAATTTTCTACAGATGCGAACGGGGAAAGCCAAGATCTAATCTAGGAGATGCAAACAACGAGGAGGGATAGATGAGATCTTCATACCCTTGAAGATTCGCACAGCGGAACGTTCGACGGAACGTGGGTGATGTAGTCGTACTCGCTTCTCCTCCTCGCGATCCGATCCGATCTAACACCGCAAGTGGCGATGCCTCTGAGAGATGCACACGTGCGGCACCTCGAAGTCTCCTCCTTCCTTGGTCCAGCAAGTAGGGTGGAGAGATGGATTGGATCTACAACGCGACGGCGCGGTGCAAGCGGTGGAGAGTTTCTGCGGCAGGGCTTCGCCTACGCGCAGTCGGGAGGGAGAGAGAGGAGGGGCAGCAGGGCGGCTAGGGTTTGAGGAGGTGGTGTGGGAGGGGTGCGCCCCCAGCCCTCTTTCTATAGAGGGGTGGGCGGCCAGCCCTAGCCCCTCCCCCAAGCCCTAGGCCGGCGGCCAAGGAGGGAGGAGTGGGGGGCAAGTCTCCCCCCTTCTAGAAGCTCCCCTAGGGCTTCCTAGGTGTTTGGCCGGCTGGGACCTATGGGGCCTTGTGCCCCTAGCCCAATGCGGACAGGGCACTCCCGCATAGGCCCACGCCCCCTCCCGACAAGTGGGGCCACGTTGGCCCCACTCCGGAAGGTTCTAGAAGCTTCCGGTACAATACCGAATAACCCGAAACTATTCCGAACTCCAAAAACTGCATTGCCTTATATGAATCTTATTCTCCGGACCATTCCAGAACCTCTCGTGATGTCCCGGATCCCATCCGAGACTCCGAACAAAAACTCATAAACCAATTATCCAATCTATCCTAGCGTCGAGACACGTTAAGTGTGTGACCCTTCGGGTTCGAGAATATGCAGACATGATCTTCTATCAATAATCGACAGCGGGGTCTGGAAACCCATATTGACACCCACACATTCATCGATGATCATATCAGATGAACCACAATGCCAGGATTCAATTAATCCCATATATATATTCCCTTCGTCTCGCGATATTTTACTTGCCCGAGATTTGATCGTCGGTACCGTCATACCTAGTTCAATCTCGTTCACAGCAAGTACTTTACTCGTTCCGTAATCCGATATCACTTTGTGATTAACTCCTTAACCACATGCTTGCAAGCGGTGTTGATATCGATTACCGAGTGGGACCGAAGTATATCTCTCCGACTTGGGAGGGACAAATCCCATCTCGATACATACAACCCAACAGGTACTTTCCGATCACCTGAGAGACACCTTTATGATCACCCTCTCATAGGATGACGTTTGATGACCTCAAAGCTTTCATCCGATACCAGGGAGTTGCATTATCTAATGGTCTAAGGAATACAATATTTGACATAAGAAAAGCTTCACAAAGATGAACACGATGACACGATCTAATTGCTCCGCTCAGTTTGAGTCTGTCCATCATATCATTCTCCCAATGATATGATCTCATTATTAATCGACAACTCATGTCTATGGTTAGAAAACCTTAACCATCATTAATCAATGAGCTAGTCCATAGAGGCATACTAGGGACACGGTGTTGTTCACAAACCACACAAGTATTAAAGTTTCTGCTTAATACAATTCTAGCATGGAATATAAACTTTATCATGAACAAGAATTATAACAATAACATCTTTATTATTGCCTCTAGGGCATAATTCCAACACCAACACCAATAACTCCACGGCGCACATCTCCGAAGAAAGGGCCATCGACGCCTTTGTCAAGCGCCAGGACTTCAAGGAAAAACTTGGACGCGTCAAGCCCAAGACACTCGACCACCTCATGGACATCGCCAACAGGTGGGCCGACGGCGAGGACTCCGTTCACCGAGCACACTCGGAGGAGGAAGATGACTACGGTCGGCGACGTGAACGCCGTAGCAAGAGAAGACCGCGCGTCTACGACGATCGCGCCGAACTCGACATGGTCACGGCTGGCTACGCCGACCGCCGCAACGACGGTAACCGCAACAGCGGCGGATAACGCGGAAACAATTTCCACGCCGGAGGACGCCCGGCACAGTCGTGGCAGCACCGCGATCGCGACGACGGACCCTCAGCATACGAAAAACTGTCGGGTCCATGCACCATTCACTTCTACATCGACAAGCAGGATGGCAAGAAGAAGGCAAGCCACATGCTTAAGGATTGCCGCGAGTTCCAGAAACTCAGCGAAAGCATGGCTCAGATGAGGCAGCAAGCCCCAAACCCCGGATTCGGGAACGCGCCCGCACCAGGCGAGATCGCGCATGGAGCTCCTCGACCGCCACCCGCAGGAGGCCAGAATCACCCAATCGCACCCGCACACAATAACGATGGGCACGGGTACCCCCCGCCGAAAGGAGCACTGATGATCCAGAAGGGGCGCCCAACGAATAGGGTGCAGAAGAAAATCACCCGACAGATCAACCTGGCCGTGACAGCTCCACCCGCCATCCCTGAGTACCTCAGCGGACCGGAGTCCTGCATCACGTTCAGCCGTTCAGATCACCCTTGCCAGGTCCCTCGCCCAGGTCATGCTGCCCTGGTGCTTGAGGCGCAGATCGGAGGTTTCAAGATGAGTCGCGTCTTCATGGACGGCGGCAGCGGCATCAACCTGATGTTCGCAAGCACTCTAGCAGCAATGCGGATCCCGCTGTGCAGCCTGGAACAATCAGACACAACGTTCCATGGCATCGTTCCAGGAAAGGGCATATTCCCCCTGGGAAAGATATGGCTCGACGTCATCTTCGGCAAGCCGGATAACTTTCGATGCGAGCGTCTCGAGTTCGAGGTGGTGGACTGGCCATCACAATACCACGCCATCCTCGGGCGTGTAGCATTCGCAAGGTTCCTGGCAGTGCCACACTACGCGTACCTGCTACTCAAGATGCCAGGACCCAGGGGCGTCATCACGGTCCACGGGTGCTTCACCCGATCGGACCACTGCGACAGGGACTTCAACAGAATCTCCCAGTCATTCGGTATGCAGGAGGAGCTCGTAAGGCTCCGCGAGGTGACAGATAATGGGGCACCCCCAGTCGCACGGCAAAACGCACCTGACATGTCTTTCGACTCCACCGTCAACACAAAGAAGGTGCAGGTCCACCCGACGGACGCCTCCAAGACGGCGCTCATCGCCAACGATCTCAGCCCCGCATAGGAAAGCGCGCTCGTCGAATTCCTCCGTGAGCGCTGGGTAATCTTCACCTGGTGTCCTGCGGACATGCCAGGAGTTCCCAGGGAATTCGTCGAGCACGCAGTCAACGTCTTTCCAGACACCAAGCCCGTCAAACAGTCCATCCGGAGACTGTCCGAGCCACGGGCCGAAGCCATAGGGATTGAGATAAACAGACTACTCGCTGCAAACTTCATCAGGGAGATTAAGGAGAGCGAATGGCTCGCCAATACTGTGATGGTCCCCAAAAAGAACACGGACATCCTGCGGATGTGCGTGGACTTCACGTCGCTAAACAAGCATTGCCCAAAGGACCACTTTCCTCTCCCTCGGATCGACCAGATCATCGATTCAACTGCAGGATGCGAGAAGCTCTCCTTCCTCGACGCCTACTCAGGCTACAACCAGATTCGACTAAAGGTCGAAGATCAAGAGAAAACGGCGTTCATCACGCCGTTCGGGGTGTTCTGCTACAACACAATGTCTTTCGGGCTAAAGAACGCAGGTGCTACATACCAGCGGTGCATGCAGGCATGCCTCAAGGACCAGATTGGTCGCAACATCCAAGTCTATGTCGACGACATAGTCATCAAAACCAGGGAGGCAAGAACGCTCATCGACGATCTCCGCGAGACGTTCGATAATCTCGACCGCTACAGGATCAAGCTTAACCCCGAAAAGTGCGCCTTCGGTGTCCCATCGGGTTAGCTGCTTGGTTACTTCATCTCCCAGTGAGGAATTGAGGTGAACCCGAAGAAAATACGGGCCATCATGGCCATGGAGAAGCCGAAAAACCACAAAGGCGTCCAGCAACTCGCAGGGCGAATAGCGGCATTAAGCAGGTTCATCAGCCGCATGGGCGAAAAAGCACTACCATTCTACCAGCTGTTGTGCAAAGCTGACAAATTCGAGTGGACGACCGAGGCGGATGACGCATTCGAAGATCTAAAGCGGCTGCTTTCTACCTCGCCCGTCTTGGTCACGCCAAAGGAGCGCGAGCCCCTGCTGCTGTACATAGCACCTACACACCAGGTGGTGAGCACCGTACTGGTGGTCGAGCGACCCGAAGAGGGCAAGGCCCACGGGGTCCAACGCCCAATATACTACCTCAGCGAGGTATTGACGCCAACAAAGCAGAGGTACCCTCACTACCAGAAACTCGCCTACGGCGTGTTCATGACGGCTCGTCGGTTTGAGCCATTACTTCCAGGATCACCAGGTGATGGTCGTCAACAAGGCACCCCTGAACAGCATCCTGAACAATCCGGAGGCCACCAGACGCGTAGCCCTGTGGGGCATCGAGCTGCCACCCCTAGACATCGTCTACGAGAAGCGACTCGCGATCAAGTCTCAAGTCCTCCCGGACTTCCTTGTACACTGGATGGAGCTGCAGCTGCCAGACACCCCAGACATGTCACAGTCATGGACGATGCATTTCGACGGCTCCAAGCGCGAAGCTGGAGCGGGAGCTGGGGTCATATTGACCTCCCCGCAGGGAGATAAGATGAAGTACGTCCTTCAGATGAAATTCCAAGCTTCCAAGAACGAGGCCGAATACGAAGCCCTCATCCATGGTATGAGGATGGCAAAGATTTGCGGTGGTCAACCTGATGCAGGTCATGGCAGTCGAAGAAACTTGGACACAGCCATACCTCCAGTACTTGATAGACGGAGAACTGCCTGATAGCCCGACGGATGCCCGACGCATATCTCGCCGATCCAAAGCCTTCACCATCATCAATGGCGAGCTGTACAAGCGCAGCATTTCAGGTGTACTACAAAGGTGCGTCACCATCAGTGACGGAAAAACCATCCTCCAAGACATCCACGAGGGCATCTGCGGCCATCATGCAGGCAGCCGCTCCCTTGTCGCCAAAGCTCTCCGAGCTGGATTCTACTGGCCAACGGCCATGACCGACACCACGGACATCGTCCGAAGATGCAACGGGTGCCAAAGGTTCGCCGACAAACCGCACGCACCCGGGTCAGAGCTCAGGCCCATACCTTTAGCCTGGCATTTTGCCCAATGGGGCCTCGACATGATCGGCAAGTTGCCTAGGTCCTCGAAAGGAGGACACGTCTACCTCCTGGTCGCAGTTGATAAATTCACCAAGTGGATTGAGGCCATGCCGGTCACTAACCAAAAGGGCAAAACTGCCGTCAAGTTCTTCGAATCCATTGTCTACAGGTTCGGCGTGCCGCATAGCATCATCACCTACAATGGATCGAACTTCATCTCCAAAGAATTCCAGGACTTCTACGAAGGCCTCGGAATCAACATCACATACGCCTCAGTGGCGCACCCGCAAACAAACGGGCAGGTGGAGAAGGCCAACGTCCTACTCGGCGCCGGCATCAAGAAGCGCCTCATGAGTCCACTCGAGCGACTCGCCGGAGCCTGGAAAAAGAGCTACCCTCCATCCTATGGAGCCTGCGTACCACGCCAAACAGCTCCACTGGCTACACGCCGTTCTTCATGGTGCACGGAGCCGAAGCCGTGCTACCAGCCGAAGTACGCCACCAGGCCCCTCGAGTCGTCGCTTATAGCGAAGCCGAATCCACGGCTGCACTCAAAGACGCCGTTGACACACTCGACGAAGCGCGAGACATAGCAGCAGCTCGATCAGCGGTGTATCAGCAGAATCTCCGCAACTACCACAGCCGACGGCTGCGCCCAAGGTCCTTCGTCGAAGGAGATCTAGTCTTGCGACTCAAGCAAGAGCGACCGAAGAAATTCGAGTCGTCATGGGAAGGACCCTACATCGTTACCGAGGTCATCCCAGGTGGCGCATATCGCCTCAAGCACGTGGAGTCTGGAGTCGCATACTCCAACCCATGGAACGTCGCACAACTGCGACGATTATACCCCTAGATACCTCCCTCTTTACTTTCAATAAGGCTATTCAGCCAAGGCTACTCAGCCGAACAATGTACCTCCTCCATTACGATATGAATAAAGCTAAGTGTCTCGCCCCAAAAATCTTGTTTACTACTCGCATTTTTACTCCATGCTACAAACGCACTCGGGGGCTCCCCCCACCTCACGACTTCGTCGACTGAGGATAACACGTGTACACCTGAGTAGCTGACCACGTCAGGCTAATGAAAAGGGTATGCATACGAACAAAGCATTACGTGCTAAACCAAACCTTTATAACAAAGGGCAAAACACGCCCAGTCAAATATATGCAAATTTTACATCTATGTTTTTTACAGGCACTACCTACTCTGAAGAATAACCTAGGCACGCTGCTTAAACAGATCTACGATCTCTTCGGCATACTGCCTTACAGCCACGTAATGCGGACGCATATCCCACTCACAACCATCTGGCCGACGGGGTGGCCCAGCTGCTACAGCGGACAGATCTACGTCAGGACGATGCAACCGCACAAGGGAGAGCGCAGCCTTTACCCCTGTGACGAGCTGATGCTGCACCAATTCCTTGACATGATGCACGTTCCGAAACTTCGACAGTAGACCAGAGAGAGTCGACGGTGCATCATCCAACGGAAACATCACATGCAGAACCGACGCGAGTGAAGTCTTCACCTGGCGAAGCACCCGTGATACTTGGTGAACGCGATCCTGCACCGTCGCAAGGACCATAGCATGGTCACGGTCCATCCAGAAGAACCCGCCGGCTTCCAAGTCCTGCTGAGTCAAGCAGTTGACCCGAACAACAACACGCTCCTTATCCTCCCTTGGAGCAAGGTTGGCACCTGCAATACTTGCAAAAAAGTAAGATGCAAAGCCAGCAGGCGCATCCGAAGTAACGGGCAACAACTCGAAAAACTCACACTGAAGCTGCTCGGAAAGGCGAAGCAACTCTGCCATCAAGTACTCCTCTATGGAAGCACACCGATTCACCTTGGATTTCCAAACGTCGGCATGGCCACGCACCCCAAGCAACTCTTTCTCGAGGCTACGAACACGGTCTCGAAGAAACGCAAGCTGCGACACGCCATCCAAGGACAGCCGCAGCTGCGCTGCAGGCGAAGTGTCAACAAGATCAGCACTCGAAGGACCCTAGATTGACAGAAAGACAAGGACATGAACAAGCAGTTGAAGGAGCACGAAATTCAGCGCATTCATTAAGGTGCAGCAAAATCCACTACGTGGCACAAGGAGTGTTCACCAAAATATTTACAACAAAAGAGGCTACAACTATCCTATAACTACAACGCCTACAAAGTTGCACCCTGAGTAGCCTCGGAGCCGGATTGCCTCGCCTTGGCTTCCCCCTGCTGCCTTAGTGCGTACTCGGCCAGCAGATCAATCAGCTTCGGCCCATAACGCTTACAGCGAGCAGCATAGGTACCGAAGGCTACCTCGGATCCATCAGCAGTCGTCGGCATCCGGGAAGTGACCTGGGGAAGGTACAGCTCCGCTCTAGCCGCCAAGGCCATTGCAAGCCCGACGGATGCGCTGATGCCCTTCTGCTTGCGCTTGTACACCGCAGGTGCTTCGGCTGACAGCGCCTCCGCCAGGGTATCAACATCTTCGAGGGCCACGCCCTTGGGAACAATCTCCTTGTAGAAGTGCCCAAGGACCTCCTTGGACTTCGCAAGCGAGTTGACGACGGTACTGCAGCGACCTTCGGCCGTTGCAGTAGCATCATCCAGGGCACTTCCATGCTCCAGGGCACCGCGATCAAACTCGATGGCCGCGGCATCTACGACAACAAAGAAAGCAGAATGACCAAACACACCGCAAAAGAAAGACATGGAAATCAAAAAGATAAAAGGTGGCGATACACACCGAAACAGCCTTGGCAGCCGCCATAAGCTTGTCGGACACCTCTCTCTCGCGTGAAGCAGTGGCGGTGGCGAGCTGCTTCTCACGGTCCGTAGCCTCCTGCTGCAGGCGCTCCTTAGCCGCGGCCCCGTTGGCCAACTCCAGCTCGAGGCGCTCCCTTGCACCATCGGCGACCTCAGCCTTTTTCTCCACTTGACCAAGGATCTTTTTGAGAGCATCAATCTCACGAAGAGAGGCATTGTGATCCTCTGCAACAAGCAATACAAATGTCGGATCGAAGGACAAAATGCAATAAGAAACATAAGACCAAGGCATGACAATACCTTGAAGTTGTTTGAGGCTGGCCTCCAACGCCAGGTGCCGCTACACCAGTTGGTTGGCACCATGCACAAAAGGCTGCAAACAAGAACCACCAGTCAAAGAAGGGCTCGGGGGCTACGCCCAAGAAGAATGAGCAGAAGAAAGTCACGCATCAAAAAATACTCGGGGGCTCCCCCCAAGATATGAAAAACAAACAAATTACCCTACAGATGCCCGGGGGCTCCCCCTGAGGTGGGAAAGAAAACAGATCATTCGAAAAAGGCTCGGGGGCTCCCCCATGGCAGAAAGCAGAATACTTACATGATTCGATGGTGACTCCGAAGGTCCGCTTGCAGCCTTCTAAGGCGCAACCACCCGAACCTCCCGCGAAGAAGGATCTGGAGCAGCGCCTTCAGAGGTGGCCACCGTCTGAGGATGAGGAAGCACGACCTTCGACTCCCCCATCATCTCCCGAGCGCCATCACTGGAGGAGTCGTTGGAAGAATGGCTGCACCAGGACAAGTTAGCACACAAACAAAGTAAACAGGCAAGAAAAGGCAATACAGGACTAAGAAAAACTTACGAGTCAAGGTCGCTCAAGTCGAAGACGGGAGGGGTCCTGAGGACTTTCTTCTCCTTTTCTTCTCTTCCTTCTTCTCTTCCTTCTTTTCTTCCTTCTTCCACTTCGCCGGTGGGTGCGGTGCCACAGCCCGCACGGGAACGACAGGAATCGGAGAGGAAGAGCCTCCATGCCCATCACTGTGACGTTCAAGCCACAGCGGATTCCTAGGAGTCGGCGGGGTCGAGGCATCCGAAGACTCGCTGGAGCTCCGTGTGCGCTTGCGAGTATGGTCCTCGCTCGACTCGTTGGCCTCTTCAGCCGGAGACCGCGCCGATGGCAGTTCGAACATGGAATCCACCACTTCATTGTCCGGTGCAGCCGGAAACAATTCGGGAAGCGGTGGCGACATGCCCGGCACCTTGAACTCCTGCACAAAAGAAGAATATTTGTTAGCAAACAAATTCAAGTACAATGCAGTCAAAAATAGCGCTACGCGCACGTCCCGAATCTACACCTGTGGAACAGGACGCGAAGCAGAGAACGGAGAAGTCAGCGACTTCCCCAGGATATCCTCTCCAGCCTTGAACTTCAGCAGCGGGCGAAGGACACCGTCATGATCTCCCTGGATAATTCTTCAGCCGAAACCCTCGTCGGGTCATGTCGACCAGCATAAAGGAACATCGGGTGCGCCCTAGCCTCGAGCGGCTGCACCCGACGTTTGAGGAAGGTGCGGATGATATCCACACGGTTCACCTCCTTATCAGGAATCAGCTGGAGATCCTCCACCCGACGATAGAGAGACTCTATCTCCGCTACCTCTCCATCCAAGATCTGGTTCTTCCAGGACCTCTTCGGCTCGATCTTTTGGGAGGGGTCGAAAGGAACAAGACCAAAATCTTGCCCAACCACCGTGGAGTCGCGAATGTAAAACCATCGCCTCTGCCAGTACTGGATAGATTTGGACATGGAAAAAGAGAAGAAAAGCAGATTGGGTTTGAGGGAGATGATGCAACCCCCAATGGGATAAACACCATCCGAACCAGATTGCCTCTTCACGGAATAGAGTTTCCGGAAGAGGCCAAAGTGCGGCTCGATACCAAGCCAACACTCGCAGAAAGTGATAAAACAAGCAATGTGAAGAAGAGAATTGGGGGAAAGATGATGCAGTTGGACGCCGTAAAGAAAAAGCAGTCCACAAAGGAAGTCGTGGACTGGGAAGGAAAAGCCCCGAAGAACGAAAGCGAGGAACATAACCCGAAACCCAGCGGGGGGACGGGGGATTACCTTGTTGCCTGGGAGCTTGACGGCCTCCCTATCTTGCGGGATCAAGCCCCGCTCACGAAGCTTGCGGAGATCACTCTCCCGCGTCTCTGATCGCCGACAGCCACCGTCGGTGACACGAGTAGCAGCAGCACTCTTCTTGCCTCCAGAAGCGCTGGTACCAACCGCAGAAGAAGACTTCTTCGGCTTCCCCATTGTGGTGCGGAGACGCCGGCGGCAAGAACGTAGGAGGGAAGAAGGAAATGTCCGAGGATATTCCAGCGCGCAGCAAGAAATCTCAGAGAACAACGGAGCAGTGAAACGAGAATGGCTGCGGTGAAAACAGACTAAGTTTTCCCCCAATGATTATAAGGACGAAGACGGCGCACGATAACCGTCCATCAAGAAGACCTAACGCCAACGACAAGATCTGACCATACACGTGTCAGCATCGCAACAAACCGTCGCTAACACGCCGTCCACTACGCGCGGAAATCGAGGCGACGCCGTAATTATCTCCACGCCGCGCGTGACCGGTCAATTCAAGGTCAGAAGGTGGGACCCATGTTCGTCCAGTCAAGTCATCTCTGGCGCAGCTGACGCTTGAGGTCACCGATCGTCAGCACTGACGTCATCAAAAGCTAAACTAGCAAAAGCCACAATTCTTCGGCTCCAAAGCTAAGAGTACTCACTCGAATCTACGATTCAACCAAATACTCGGGGCTACTCCTATTAGGAGCGCTGGCCGCGCACCCGAAAATGAACAAAACTACAGCACTAAACTACTTCTTCGAGTCCTACGTCGAGTCTGCGACTCCACTACGGACTCGGGGGCTACTCCCATAGGGAGCATGGATTCAAGCATCCGAAAAATTTGTGTCCTACGGGCCTGAAGCTGAACAACGGCTGAACTAAAGTCTCCGCTCGAGTCTACGACTCGAACAGACACTCGGGGGCTACTCCCATAGGGACCGCTGGTCGCGCACCCTATGAATTCTTCGACTGCGATCCTTCGGATCAGCATGCAAAAAAATTCGGCAACTCTGCCCCATATAACGCTAAGTGAGCAACGTCCTCCTTGGCCACCCGAAACACCTCCGCGGTGATAAACATGCGGATGCTGTGTCTGCGACACAAAGATAAGACCTACAGATATCATCTGTTGGCCTGGTAACGCACCTGACTGCGCTCTGCTAGTAAGAATCCGTGCCAACAGGCGCGATGAAAAATCCTGACAGACGTGTTGGGTATACCATTTAAATTCACTGGAATTCCACTCCTGTAAGTCCTCCGCGGCCTGAGTCGAATTACGCCAGCATATGTTCCGGATTCGAGTCGAGGGACTCGAATCTGAAGAAGATCGTGTTGTTTTGTCCTAAGACAGTTAACTGACCCTGATCCGTTGGGAGAGTCAGGCACACGCATCAACAATCCCTACACATTCTCTTGAAAGACAGAGTTGCACCCGAAGGATTTAAGAGTCCTCAGCCGAATCTACGATTCGACTGAACACTCGGGGGCTACTGACATGGTTATACCCCGCGGGTACACGATATTAGCATACCTGGTCTAGCCCAAGGAAGGCCCACGGCAAATATACGCCGGCCCATGAAGACTTTCGGGTGGCCAAGTCCCATGACGCCTTCGGATCCTTGGAGAGCAAGACTAGAGTAGATAGAAAATTCAAAGGGGTAAACCCTAAAAACTGTAACTTACTCGGTCTGTGCCTGAGACCTGCCTAACTCTATATAAAGGCTAGGAGGGCACGACCTAGAGCTCTGACCTCATACTTTCGCATAGACACCTCCACGCCAGATTGCATCTGCGCACCCTTGTAAACTTCGGTTCCGCCGTAATCAAGAGCAGACAAGCAGGAGTAGGGTTTTCCCTCCGGGGGCCTGAACCTGGGTAAACCTCGTGTCCCGTGTTGCTTGTTTGCTAACCGTTCCGCGATCTCCAGCATCCCCATCTTCTCCAAAACCCAAGTCCATAACAATGGGCATTGACAAGTCGAAACCTCGTCATCAGCTGCACCTAGAAATAGTTCTTGCTCACAGAAGTTTATCAGTAGCAACCGTTTGTAGTAGCAACAGCAAAGCAACAACAGCAGTAACAACAACAATGAAACAGTAGCAATAGTAACAGTAACGGTAATAGTAAGATTCGAGTGCGATAGGCATAGGTATGGATGGACGGGCGTTGCATGGACGAGTCTAAACATGTAACTTCAAAGAACTAGGGCATTGCAGATAAATAATAATAATCATCCAAGTACTAAACAATCCTAGGCATGTGCTCCAAATATAGTCATACGTGCTCGCAATGAGAACTTGCACAACATCTTCTGTCCAGCCAGCCCGTGGCAGCGGGGCCTCTAGGGAACTACTGGCAATTAAGGTGCTCCTTTTAATAGAGCACCGGAGCAAAGCATTAACACTCTGTGAACACATGTGATCCTCACACCACTTTGGGGCCTTTGGATCCGGACAATGATATGTGTACATAACTTGCTGATAAGATCACAAACAATACTATCATAATGATTTAATAATAAGTTTAGATCTTAGATCATGGCACTCGGGCCCTAGTGACAAGCATTAAGCACAACAAGTTGCAACAAATTTAAATAGCACTAATAGAGATACTAGGCACTATGCCCCTAACAGATCTTATTCGATTACATGATAGAACTCATCCAATCCCTACCATCCCCAAGCCTACAGCGGGGGATTACTCACTCATGGATGAGGGAAACATCGGTGGTTGATGGAGATGTGTTGGTGATGACGATGGCGATGATCCTCCCCAAATTCCCCGTCCCAGCAGGGTGCCAGAACGGAGTTTCTGAATCCGAAACTTGGTTTCTGGTGGCGGCGGCGGAGCGAAACTCTTTCTAGAAAACTATCGAACCCCCCTCTATTTTTAGGTCATAAGGCAACTTATAGACGCGGAGGGAGGCCGAGAAGCTGCCTCGGGTGGCCAAACCTCCCCTAGGCGCGAGGACAGTGGGCCCGCGCCTGGGGTGGGTCTGGGCCCCCCAGGCCTCCCCTCTGTCTCCCCTTCTGGCTCCGTGGATCTTCTGGTGAAATATAATTTTTGGCATATTTTCGGGATTTTTCCTGATAGTTCATTTTCTGCACAAAAACAAGACACCAAGGTAATTCTGCTGAAAACAGTGTCAGTCTGTGTTAGTTGTATCTAAATCACACAAGTTTAGAGAAAAAACATAGCAAAGTGTTCGAGAAAATAGATACGTTTTGGACGTATCAATAACCAAATATGCCTAAGGCATCTGGTAAGTTTAGGCTTGCAAGTGAAACCGTCTTGGTTTAGCTTAGCTTGCAAGTGGTAGCTTGCCTTGATTGGTGCAGTGATTGAAGTTCTCTTCCTCTTCTTCTTCGTAGTAGCCTCCTTCCTCTTTGTATCCTTGGTCGGTACTAGCATCTATAAATAAATACGAGGTACACAATCACCAAACAATACTTAACTACTTCTATTTAGCACACAAAGGTTCACACTAGATGATCTAGCATCATCACAATCATCACAAGGGTTAAAGGTCTAGTCTTATTTATTTTATTTTAGAAAAGTAATTTCTACTCATTGAGAAACTACTTGAGATTTAATATTATCCAATTAAAATATGGGATCATGTTGACACATGTCATCACCACATATTTTAATACTTGGGAATGTGATTTAAAGTGGTGTCACAATTTAATAAGGTTTAACATTATTATTTTAATTAATTAAAGTGACTAGAAATGCCTATGGGGCATTCTTTTAATACTTGTACATTATTACTGCAAGTAAACGTAGATATTTTTATATATTTAGAAAGATCTGATCAAATGTGATTTTTGAGAGTTGAAATCAACTCAAAAGCATTTATGGTTGATTTTTGAAAAATGTTTGATACAGAAAAGTCTCTTCATTGTTATTTTTACTATAGATGATCTATAATTCCTAATGGTTTGAATCCAACGGGCTTGGATTAACAATTCAATACCTTTATAACAAAATTGGTTTCATGCCATTTGGTTCAGCGGATCTCTCTGAATTGATTTTTGAATCTATTGACAGAACTAGAGTTTAAATAAGTTGGAAAATATCAATTTGGATCTCTGGGCTGGGCGCAGGAACTAACTGGGCCAGCCCACTGCGCACAGCGCAGCGAGCGGTCTGACTTAAGTGATGGCCCCATGCGTCAGCGACCCTGGCCACGCGAAGCGGTAAGTGGCAATCTGGACCATGCGATTAGAATCTAATCTAACGGCTGAGGCTCATCGTCGATGACGAACAGCTCCGGCGAGGTCTAAACCCTAACGTGGAGGTGGGGGTCGTGTGAGGCTCACCAGGGCTCCAGCTAGGGTTGGAATTGGGGGCGAACGACGTTGTCAACGACGATGGTTCGAACGGTGGTCACGACGGATCCTAGGGCGGCTCCAATCAACGACTCCCTTCTCCTTCTGCATCGGCGGGCTCCGGTGAAATTCCGGCGATGCGGAGCTCTCCATCCATCCCATTTACATCTTGTCTAGATCTTGTTGTAATTTCAGTACTCGTTGTGGATTTATACAAGTACTATTTATCAATGATAGATTCTATTACTTTTGCCATGATGTTGATTGCCTCTATGTTTGAGTAGATCATTAGTTCTTAGGAAGATGGAGAAATCCTAGCATGAGATTGAAATAAGATAAAATTTATTATGATATTTATCGTTGTGACCATGTGTTAGATTGTCTACATCTTGATATTGGGAGAAGTCGACCTCTCAACATTTTCCCCTTGTGGGGACTTGATGAAGAGAACTACTTGTTGTTAGACGGAGGCGTGTTAGCACTTACAGTGACTATAAAGCTGTTGGCATCCCTTACGTATCAACTTGGGAATCGAAGAAAGTCACGAAACACTATCCATGTCATGGGATACGTCCTGCGGGATTATGTCCCTTAATAGCGTAGTAATTCAATTGATGTTGATTGCTGTCTGTTATGGTTATGAGGATGATTTGAGCAGTGGTTGCTGCCTCATTGTTCAAATACGGAGTTTCTCCCGCACATACATAATTGAGAATGTTCATGATAATAATCTTTACATTGGCCCTTTATAATGTTAGTGGCGTATCCGCTAATCCCTGAGAACATTTTTTCCCACGGAAGTTTCGAATCTCTTTTACATACACGATACTTATTTTCTGTATTCAGTTTTATTTACTTGACTTATTATTGTTCTCTTATACCAAAACCCAAAAATTTACTATGATCATGACATTGTCTTCACATATTTACTTGTATCTGCTCAAGTGTTACCCCATGAAAAAATACTTGCAATTTTACCAGGCATCTCACAAGTGTTTGATCGCAATGCACGCAGCGAGGAGAAACTCGCCTATTCGTCTAGTTTGTATTCTTCCTTATGCTTTAATCAAAATAAAAGCATTTTTTATTCTCAGCACATCGATTTAGGCCCATGATAATTAGGAACCACATATGACTTATGCATATACATAAATTAATGTGTATAATTTGAGACTTAAGGGAAAGTAATTTGGTGACCAGGTCGCCATGCACCATATAATTTTATGTCCTCTACTTTTTATTTTCTAAGTTTTCAAAAATTGGGAAATAATTTGATGGATGCAGTCATGTTGTATAGTGTGCATATGCAAAACCTCATTAAAAAATAGGCCACAATGGTTCAGAAAATGAATACCACCATGGCAAAATTGGCTACAAGACACACCTCCACTTGAGTATCATTCATCAGCATTACTTTTAAATTGTAGTAGTAGTTTGGCTTTCAGTAAAAAAAAACTACAAATAGCGGAAATTTTGTTCAGCTATATTTCGAATTCTCAAGGTCAAATGTCCATATAGCCTTAGAACTCCTGGTGCCCATATTTTATTGTTAATCAGGAGTCGATTACAATCTCGCTTAGTTAGTCCATCAGCACTGGCGGGACTGAACCAAATCAACACGTTAGCACTCAACAGACTACGGCCTATATTTGCTAGTTCAGGAGCTACGCTAGCTGTTACTAAACCAGTTTCTTTCCAGAAGATGACATCAGGCAGAGATTGAGCTTCTTAACAACGCATGAGATTGCCGAATTGCTGGCACCTGCGTGTGTAGCACAGTCGCTTTCAATATGTAGCGGCCGAGCAACCTCTGTTATTACAGATTGTAAAGCGTGTATCCCAGCCACAGCTTCAGCAGCTTTGGCGTAGGCCAAGTTCTGAATATTTCCCCAGGCACATAGGAGGACATCACCATCCTCGTTTCGCAACACAGCACCCCCCAAGGATCCAGTGCAAGTTTCCTCGCAAAAAGCCTGCATCGAAGTTCAGTTTTGCCCAACCATTTGCAGGTTTCTTCCGCGGTTCAGTTTTCTCTTTCTTCAATTGAGGCCGTGTCACTGAAGTGGTCGGTCACTCGTTTCTTCCCTTTGGGGTCAATAACTAACTCAATATTTCTAGAATCCCTTAAAAAAAAAAATTCTAGAATCGTTCATGACAGATAGGTAGGGGCTCAGGTAAACAGCAGACTGTTCAATTCCACACTTGCCATCTCCAAAATGATGTTCCTCCATGTTCTCCACCAAACAAACAACGGTTTAGTCCTCATATGTTCTTCAGAATGACTTACTAGTAGAACTAGCATCCAGTGCTGACCCGTAAAACGCAGATCACAATCATCAGGAAGAGACCAATATTCTTTTAATCTATATATACCGAAGTGCTAGTGCAGTTTATCACAAACAGAGTCACCATGTGATTTACCTATCCCCTGTCCTGGTCACAACGAACGAATTATGCATCTCTACCTTTCTTTTGCCAGGAATAAGTGAGACATTTTGATTTGTTCAGAAACTAACAATAAAAAATTTCAAATGTTGCCCATTTGTAAAACAATCCAAAAGCTTTCACACTCTGCAACATCTCAAAGAAAGCAAAATTTTGGTGGCAGAGTTTCCAAAGATAGAGTTTGAATACTATCCTCACGAGGCCAATGTAGTGGCATATGAGCTTGCTGAAGCTAGTTTTCAATCCTCTAGCTCTTGTACATGGGAAGATGATCCCGCTAGTTTTATTTTGCCTTTTTTGATAAACAATGTAAGTGTGTTTGGTTATCAATAAAACTCGACGAGGAATGGAGTCCCACTATTTCCCTAAAAGAAACCAATGGGAGGAAACGGTGAAGGGTACACTATATCGATTGGCTTTGGTCTGTCTGCTATTTCACTATATATCTAGGTATATATGTCTTCCTTATAGAGACAAAATCATACAATTTTATGCTTTGTTCTACTCTTTTTGATAGATAACATTACAAATTTTGTTAAATAAAACAGAGAGTCTGAGATGATGGCACCGAAAGATCACCACTATGCGTTTTAGAGATAATGAAACTAGGACGCAGACACAACACTTGGTTCTCCTAAACTTATAAAACTGAAAGCACAAGCATAGCCAACGTTGGCCCATACCTTTCTGTTCGTAGGGCACGAAGAGATACAAGTCAATCTCGGTATATTTTCAGTTTGGGAGAAGAAAGACACCGAAGCAAAAGTCCATTTATTAGGGCAATGCCTATTCCTTTCTTTTTTGTAGTTCTTCTTTCTTTTTTTGTTGTGTGTATCCGTATAACCGCTAGGGCAATGCGTTGTTGGAGAGAGTGGGTGTAATTGGTATAATATATTCTCCTTTCCAAAAAAAAAACGGATGCCAGGAAGAGATAGTACATGCCAATTCCTATATTTTTAGTTTGGAAGAGGAGAGACACCGAAACAAAAGTCCACTTAATATTTTATTATTATAACACATAGCATATATAATGCGAATAGATTGAAACAAATGATACATGCCATGCATCTATTACATCCTACTATAGATGGCTCTAACAATAGACTCCAAATATCGATTGCAGCATGCAAGCTTAGACAAATGACCACAACAATGCTTCCATGTCAGGGAACTCCAGTCCAGAGTGCATGAATCAGAAGATCACGACGGGCACGGCCTTGAGAGGGACCGCGAGCGTGTTGACGTAGCTAAATTTCTCAGTCACGTCGAGCTCATCTGCCGAGACGCCATCCGGGAGCCTCCACTCGAACGTGTGCAGCAGAGACGCCAAGATGAAAGGCACCAGCCGCTCGGCCAGGGCACAGCCTCCGACCGGACCCGAAAGGGATGAACTGGAAGTCCTTGCCGTAGAACTCCACCTTATTATCCGCCATATCCATGAACCTCTCCGGCACAAACTCGTCGGGCCTCTCCCATGACTGTGGGTCCCGCATTATCGCCCACGCGTTGAAGATAACCGTGGAGCCCTTAGGCACGGCGTAGCCACCAAGCTCGACACCTTCCGCCACGGCCTGGTGGGGCAGCAGTATTGGCCCCACCGGATGCAGCCGCATCACCTCCTTCACCACGGCCTGTAGGTACATCAGTTTCTCTGTGTCGAGCTCCTCAATGGCGTCCTTGTTGCAGACGAGACAATTATCCCCCATCTCTGCGCGCACCTTGGCCATGATGAGTGGGTTCCGAAGCAGCTCGGCCATCGCCCACTCCACGGTGACGGTGATCGCCTCGCTTCCCGCGGCCAAGACGTCGAACAACATGGTCACCACGCTGTCGCGAGAGATCTTGCCCGTGGAAACGAGCTCGAGCAGCGAGTCCAGAAAGTCGCCATGCAAAGGCTTGCCCGTTGGGGCATCCGCATCTGCCACTACTGCCAGATCAGCCAAACGGGCGTCGACTATGCTACCGAATATGCCGAAGATTTTCTGGTAGTGCCCCCTCGCCCAGCGACGCCAACCTTGCATGTCCAGCGGCCGAAGGAAAGGGAAAAGGTCGGAGATGTTGGGCGTGGCGATCGCCGCGACCAGGTCCTCGACGATTTCCCTTACCCCGTGCGCGGACTCGGCGCCCACGTCGACCAGGTCGACGGAGAGGAAGGCGGCGGACACGAGGTTCAATGTGCCGCCGTACAGGGCCTGGCCCACGTCCACTTCCTCGCCTGCTATGTTGCCGAGGAGTGGGAGCGGCCTCGGACCAGGAGGAGACTGTCGGCCGTGTTCCGAGCCCCGACGACGACTCAGATGGTAGTAGACGAGCGCGACGGCCAGCGCCGTCCATAGCAACCAGAGCTGGCTCTCCATTCGATACCTAATAAGGTGATTTCAGGTATGAGACCATCCATCCACGTATATATATTGATGGTGCGATGCCGTTTGATTTGCTTGATCGTCGACTAATTAATTCAACACTATTTGTCTGGTTGTTTACGCCCTTTAAATTTTGAATCTCGTACACTATAGATCATGCTATTCGATTCCTGCGGCCGTAGCAAAGAGATTGTCAGATAGATCGCGTCGGTTTGCAAAAGCCTGTCGGTATGGAATGTACCAACAGTTGATAACCAAAAGACCGATTGTGATAACAACTTGGATGCAACAGATAGACAAGGAATTACACACACACACAACCTATGGTACTACGGAAACCCAGAACACGTGAATCCTAGTTTGAACTTTTAAGAAGAGGATTGAAAACGTTACACTTCCTTACCAGAAAAGGGTGGGTGGGTGGGTAAGAAGAAAAGTGGAAGCAGTCCTACTCTCGCGTTTTGTTTTCCCCTAGTATACATAGCTACCAAAAATATTTGCTAGACTGACAACGACCATTTGGCTGAGACCCTGAAGGGCGGGATGGCTCTGATACCAATTGTAACTACCTCGGTGAATTACGCTCCTAGTTACAAGCCTGGGTGAGCGAAAATGGTTGAAATAGTACGGTGGGGCCCAAATGCCACTCACAGGTAGACCTTTCGGCCGTCCCAACCATTTCCAAACATCGGGACAAGAACGGGCGGCGTAATCGGCAGGCGAAGGGATCAACTACATACACAAATGAGTATGTATGCAAGCCACCATACAACCGTACATCAGATCCATTCCATCTAAAAAGAAAGGAAATATTGCAACGCCATACGGCAAGATCCAAATATCCTAGATAAATATAATAGTTTAGGATATCTCCTCATACATCAAACATCAGAGTATCAGGCGGAAGCGGCAAACAAGATCCGAGTACGGATAAGAAGCAAATCTGCATAGGATGCCCCATAAATAAACACATCCCGCCCACAGATCTCACGGATCCCTGTTCCCGGAATCTCTACACCGAATGATCGTTGCCCACATCGTCCGCCTCCTCCACCCAGTATCCCTCTTGTGAGTGTACATGTCCATCTGAATCAAATAATTTATCGTGTGAGACCCTATGGGTACTCAGCAAGTCTTTATGCCTCTAAAGGGGACACAACCTGGGGTGACGCAATTGCAGCAAAAGATAAACCCTAACAATTCTATAGATACTCGCTAACCATCCGCCTAACCAAAGATAGACGGATGTCCGTGAATTAATGTCAACAGTTATAACAGTAATATCAACAGATCCATCCTCCTCCTCGCTTACCAACAAGGAAGCGGACGAACAACCCCCATCCGTTGGCAGTTTTATTATCCATACCATGAGTGTTATACTATTTACTAGTCAGTTACTTAGTCAAATTAAAAGCGTTACTTTAGTTATGCTTGTCTATGATCGAGAAACTGTGCTCCAAGTCGTCCATAACCGCGGACACGGCTTTCAGAAAGTTTTACCCTGCAGGGGTGCACAAATAGCAACACACACTCGATCAACCTCGGAAAAACCAAATCAAAACCCAACGAGGCATTCACGACAAAGCAATCACAAGATTCAGAAATATTTCAGGGGGCCACCCCATTAAGTATACCCGCAACGAAGTTAGCTGACTTCGAGACGGACTCAAGGTTTGTGGGGCCGGCTATAAACGACTGGGAACCCGAAAGTGTGACTGGGCTTGTCGATACCGCGAAAATGGGTCACGATCCTAAACAGTACAGGTGCTCTTCGCACAATCGTAAATAAAGCAGTAAAGCATGGCATAAGTACAGGATAGTAAATAAAACCTCAAACTAGTTTGTGGCCCCAAGAAATAAGAATGAATCAAGCTCTGGCTCAGGGGGTCCCATAAGCCTCCCGGATGTGGATAGCGCGAATATTCAAGGAACAGGAATCAAGTACTCGGGGTCCTACGGGACACAAGTGAGCATGAAAAACCAAATAGAAGATATTGCTCACCGGTGCCACTTTCATTAGTTATCCCACCATTACTACTCAGGTTAAGTTGTTTAGGTACCTCGTTATCCGTCAGACACTCACATACCCTACACATGCTGTTCTACGACTCACATGGCTCAAACAACTCCTGTAGTAATGGCTCATGGGATGGAGGAACCAGCTTCGGTGGGGTTTAAAAGTAAGGGCTATGCAATACTTGGGATTCAATTTAATGCAATCGCGACTCAATGATGCAAGAATAAGATAGAGGCAATAGGTACTATATGTATGCAAGCATGTGGTAGTGCTTGCCTGGCAGCTCGGTTGAAGCGAGTGAAGGATCTGGGTAGTGCTCCTGGTTTTCTTGATATATCCCCTGCTCAGCGTCTACTCGAAGAAGAACCAAACAAACAAGGGCCAACATAAATAAAGTGCACAAGCATATGAATAAAATGCGACAAGCAAACAATCATGCCTTGATGAATGATGCACAAGTTGCATGGCAATAATGTAGCACGGCATGGGTGAGGTGTAGAATACAAGAAATAAACATTTTATTGAGTTTTGGCCACATTTTATCCTCATATTAGTTGCTGTTTACATTATATTTATATGATGCATGCTGCAAAATAGAACATGGAATGCATAAACAGAAAGGTCTCGCGAGCTAATCATTTTAGACATATCATTTGTTAAATTTGAAGTTATAAGTCAAAAGTTATTAATTAATTAATGCAAAAGGACAATTTGTTGTAATTTTGATTAACTTGGAAATTAAAGTGTCCAAAATATATTTTGAATGTCATATTTGAAATCCTCACATTTTTCTGATCTAAAAACATATATCATTTGTATTATTTGGATTTGTATTTTAAAAGTTATTATAAATCTGATTTGAATTTTGAATTGATTTAAATTTGGAAAGATTTGAATTAAAAACAGAAAACAGAAAAGCTTTTTCTACTCAGGCTAACTTAGCCACAGTCAGCGACAGGTGGGCCACCCGCTGACTGGGCATCGAACTGACAGGTGGGCTGGCCTGGAGCGCGGGTTAAGGGTTACAAAAGCAGAGGGGCCTCTCTGCAAAAAGGTTAGTGCGGCTGATGGGTGGGGCTAGCGAGGAGTGCGGGTTGAGCGTAGGGTAAAAAAAGGGGGATAAATGCAAAGATACCAAGATCTTCTCTGAAACTCACTGACGACAGAACGGTGCGCGACAGCGGCAGAGCGCGGCGCGCGGGCTCGAACTCGCGACCTGGGGTGCGCGCTGCGGGGCGGCAGCCACTAGGCTAGGCTGGGGTAGTTGTCAGCATGGAGGCTGGGGCCTAGATAGGGTTTGCGCGACGCGGGAGCGAGCAGACGCGCGCGCTCGCCGGTGCACTGAGCGTGCTCGACGCAACGATCGGCGTGTCCAGGAAACGACGGTGGCCGCGAGGATGTCTAGGAGGGAGATTGGCTCACCGCGAGGTGGTTGACGGCAGCGGATCGGGGCGGGACGCAGCAGATCGTCGACGGAGCTGGCGGCCGGCGAGAGCTAGGGTTTCGTCGGAGCGGCGTCTGTCCTGGGGCTCCTGGTCCTCCTTCTCCTCGTTGCCGTGTACGGGGCGACACAGAGGACCTCCTCGGCTCCCTCGACAACCTCCACGCCACGCCCGCCTGCTGGTTCGAGGGATCGGTGGTGGGCACCGACGGTGGCCGGCGTTGGGGGTAGACGGTGGTGGAGAGGAAGGAGAGGGGAGGGCAAGGTCCTGGGCGGATCTGGGAGAGGCAGAGGGGTTGTGTGAGGGAGTAGATTAGGACGGGAGAGGGGAGGTGCCGTGGGGAGGTGGGTTGGAGATAAAGGTGGCTTCGGCCACCTTTTCCTTCCTCCTCACGTGCTCGAGCATGGAAGGACAGGGCAGGCATGGGCTGGGGCAGGGGTAGAGGCTACCAGGTGGGGTAGGGTAGGGAAGGAGAGGGTGGTGGGGCCAGGGTGGCAGAGAGAGAGCTAGAGAGAGGGGAAAGTGGCTCGGGTTGGAGCTAGGTTAGAGGGATGGGATGGCTCGGTTTAGGGTTGTAGCTAGGGTTGGGGTGGGGAGAGAGAGGGGGTAGATGGGTCCAGGGTGGGGCCTGCAGGGCAGAGAGAGGAGGAAGGCCGAGAGAGAGAGGGTAGGGTAGGTTTAGGGTGTAGCTTAAGTGTAAGATGGTGGTAGAGGTGTAGATGGTTAGGGTCAAGGTTTGGAGAGAGTGGAGGGATTAGAGAGATGTGGTGGTAACTAGGGTTTGATACATGCCCAAAACAAGAGGTGGCAAAAGAGAGAAGAGAGGGATTAGGGTTTAGATACTAGGCTAGGAGAGAAAGAGAGAAGAAAGAATAAGCCTCATATGATCAAGCATAAGAGTTTTATTAAAAGAAAAGATATGGGTGAGATGATGGGGTGATGGAATGTATGGAGATGAGTGTAGGGTTTTAGATGCTTGCATGCATCAAGCAAGATCAAGCATGAAGAGGGGTAGAGAGAGATATGGGGGATGATCCACTCAAAGATTCAAATAAAGACAAAGGAGGACCAAAGTTGGAGAAGGTTGCATGGCCCATGCATAAGCATTAAATGCCACATTGCTAATTGTGAAAACAACTAGAAATACACATGGGCATTTATCTCATGCATGCACCCAAATTTGAATACTACCATGCAATATGGAAAAATATTGATCCTATGCACATATATGGAGCTATATGACCATACTAGTGTGTGTTTCTCCACTAGATCATCACATGGCCAAATTATAGCTCCATGCATGTACACATATTGGATAATTCCCACATGGAAGCTAGTGGAGGCAAATCTGCATCATAGCATGCAAAGGTGGCCATGTGGCTTCCCACATATCAATAATGTGCAAACCACATGATGCTAAGATGAGAGCATGTGGAGATAGAATTGGATCCATCCCAACCCACATGAGCTAGAGGTAAAACCAAATAGGTTGCAATGCTCATATATGGTCGAATGGTGGAATGATGGGGTGATGACAAGAAAGGTGGTGGAGTAAATAAAAGATATGCCCCCAACTCAACTTGGGCATTTAAACAATATATCAAGAATGTCGTGGGAATAGTCACGGCAGATGCTGCAATCGGCAGCGAGTAGTAGAACGAGGGGCAAGGGCGGCCAGCCATCTGCGGTGCGAGATGAGGGCAAAGACACAGGGTTTTACCCAGGTTCGGCCCCCCGGAGGGTAAAGACCTACTCCTGCTAGATTATATTATGGAGGTGTTTACAATGGGCGAGCTCGGCGGCTAGGCGGCGAGTCGCTTGGGTGTATGAGGGAACGTGTCTCTACTCACCCCTTAGGGAGGTTTATATAGGCTCACCTCCCCTAGGGTTTACATATCTCAACCGATTCGGTTACAGCTTCGGTAATCGTTTAACCTAGTCCGACTGGGCCTATCTACTCGCCTGGGCCTTCTGCTTCCAGTCGCTTGGCACCTTGCTGGGCTTCGATCCACTCGCCGTTCTGCAGGCCCACTCGCCAGCCCTTGGGCCAGTCGGAAACGTCCTGCTGAGTATACCCCAGTAGGCGTATCCCCATCAGTAGTCCCCGAGGCCGTCGTTGATTAGGCGTAAGTGGCTGCTGGCAGTCGGAGTATACGGCTTCAAAGTAGGCATCCAGTCGAATCGTCGGCGGGCTCCTGTATGAAGGAGAAAATCCAGAGAAACGAGTCGCGTCTTGGGCGAATCGAGCCAACAGAACGCGGTCGCGGCGAGTGACCTAGCGAGCCGAGTGGCTGGAGTTGGACCGTCAGGCGTGGTCAAACTAGCCGTTAAGGTAACTCAACGGTAACTTTCGGCGTAATCATCGCGCGGTAACGGCCCCCTGATTTGGCGGGTAACTCCCGCTATATAAGAGGAATGGCAGGCAATCGTAGAGCCAACTGCCCACCACTTCTTCCGAGTGCACGAATTCTCTTTCCTTTGCTCCTTGATCCACTCGACCCGAAATCCTCCGACCTCCAACCAACCCCTCGGCCATGGCCCTTCTCACCGAACCATGGGGCAGGTCCAAGTGCACGAGGGCGCAGCTGGCCTCTTTCGAGGAGGCCGGACTCCTGCGAGCCGGCTGTTGGCGTATCCCCGCAGCCGGGGAAACGACCCCAAACCCGCGAGAGAGGGAGTTCGTCTGTTTCACCAGTCATCTCGAGCGGGGGTTAGGGTTTCCCACGTCTTTGTTCTTCCGGCGTTTTTGCGCCTACTACGGGATCCAGCCCTCAGATCTGGGTCCCCACAGCATCGAGCAGCTCGCCATCTTCGTGGCGTTCTGCGAGTGCTACTTGGGCTGCCGGCCCTACTTTCCCTTGTGGCAAGATCTGTTCCACGGACGGATCAGCCGCGAGGAGGCAGGCGGCCCAATGCTAGCCGCGGGCGGCCTGACGTTCCAGCTCAAGTCCAAAGCCTCCTTCTTTGATCTGATGCTGCCCGCCAAAGCAGCGAGCGACTGGAAGAAGTCATGGTTCTACGTGACCGAGGCGACTCCGGAGGACGAGGCGGCGATCCCGCGGTACTCGGCCAACCGTTCCGAGCCGCGCCATCTCCAGGTCGGCAAGCTCCCCGACGACCAGCGGATGGTCGTCGACGAGATGCTCCAGGCCATCCGTGGTCTGAAGAAGAAGGGGCTCCAGACGATAAACTTGTACAATTGTTGGCTTGGGCGGCGGCTCGTTCCGCTCGCCCAACGCGACCATTACATGTATCAGTACACGGGCCGGGGGGACTCGACGAAAGCCTGCCTCGACGAGTGGAAGCTGGAAGACTATCTCCCAGCGTTGAAGAAGATCACGCAGGCGGTGTACGTGGATGCACAGGCCGGGGTCCCCCCCTACACCGCGAAGCGTCCGGCTCCGACGGTAATTTCCTTATCTTGTTCGCAGTCGCAGCGTATGCAGTCGCGGTAATTTTAACTCTGTTTCGTATTCATCGCAGCTGTTCCAAGTGGTGGAAGGGTGGCTCCCACCTGCCGATGACGAGAGCCCGGGGCCATCCGCCCAGGATACAAGCGAATCGCCACCCGCGAAGGGCAACGAGGACGACGAGGACGAGTCCGAAGAGGAAATCGCCCCGCTGGTCCGAAAAACCCGCGGGCAACGTCAGCGCGAAATCGAGGCGAGCAGGAGCCTCGAGCGTCATGAAGATGACGACGAGCTCCTAGAAGCCACCTCGCACCGCCAGGCCACTCCTTCGAAGAAGAAGAAGAAGGAAAAGGAAGCAAGGGCCCCTCCAAGGAGGAAAACGAAGCCGCCAAAGATGGCCTCGCCGCCGCACTCGACGAGCAGCTCTGATGCTCACAGCTCGGCCGATGACGGTGCGGCCCCGGCGACAACCGCGCTAGATGCGCCGTCTATGGAAGTACCGCTGGCCTCGATGCCCCCGCCATTCGCGCCAGTCTCTGGGCTAGGGAAGGCTCCAGCCGCGGCGACTTCGCCTCACAAGGAGGTTCCGATTGGGGCGGCTTCGCCCCGCAAGGAGGCTCCGGCCGTAGCGGCTTCAGTTCGTGAGGAAGCCCCTGCCGAAGGTATCCCAGAGGCGCCAGCCGCAGCCTCGATGACGAAGAAGCCGTCCGTGTCTTGGGCACGCGACGTCATGGAACTAGGGCTCAGTCGCCGACTGGGCCCTGAGCTGGAAAAACCGGCCGGCCTTCGCACAGGGCTACGCTTCATCCCGGTCGCCAAGTGAGTGCATTCGGCCTTCTCTACTTTCCATAGCTGTTTCGATTGACTTTACTGATTCGACTGTTGTGCAGGACCGGAGTGAAAAGGATGGGCCACCCGACCGTGGCCCAGGTACCCTCCACCACTAGCGAGGAGGATCCTTCCCGTAAGAGAAAGGCGGACGAGGTCGTTGCCTCGGCGGATGGTAGTAAGAAGGCCAAGGGCGACGACATCGTCACCGTCTCTGACGACACGGCGGTCGCGCCGGCCGGTCCCGCGGTGGAGGCAGCCGCGTCTACGAAGGAGGGCGTTTCCTTGCCTGGAACGGCGGAGGCGACTTCCTTTGGAGCGGGTGCCTCTATCGCCACCTTCCCTCGCTTCGTGACCAAGGCGGCCGCGGTGAGCGGGGCTGCATCCCCGAGCCTCGCTCCAGGGACCGTCGATGCTGAAGTCGACCAGCGTCGTGGGCATACGCCAGCGTTACTCGCATCCGTGGACGCGATGCAACTTCATGGCATGCTTGGCGCAGCCATCCAGGTATACCCAGTCCCCGAGGATCAGATCGGTGCTTTGCAGCGGCTTGATTCTTATTATTTTCTCGTCTTTTACTTTCTTATCCAGTCCCCAAGTGCGCACGCGCTAAATTTTAGCGGGGTGGGCACTTGGGAATTTCTTGATCGCCAGTCCCCGAGTGCGCACTCGCTGAATTTCAGCGGGTGGGCACTTAGGAGGTTCGTTTTTACTGACTTTTTTAATAATATGCAGGGTCTGCAGCTCGAGTCGGCGGACCGACTGGCCGCGCAACAGCGTGCTGAGAAGGAGCTGGCCACCGTCCAGGAGGCGAACAAAGAGCTTCAGGCTGTTGCCGCGAAGGCAGAGGAAGCTCTCCAGGGGCTTGTCCCTGCTGGTGAGTTGGAAGCGGCGCGATCTGCTCTGGGCGCTGCTGAACAGCGGGTCGCTGACCTCGAGCGCGAGCTGCGGGAGGCGAGGGAAGAAGCTAGCTCGGCGGACGGGCGGGCTAAGGCCGCCATTGCAGCCGCGGAGGAGGATCGCAAGGTGTCGGAAGTCCTTATTGCTGGGCTTCAGGACGACCACACGTCGCTTCAGTGCTTCATCACGGGGCTCGCCCGCCCGTTGCTTGGTGAGTGTATCTTCCCTTTCCGTTAGTTGGGGTTTTTGTGGTGTCCGTCGCACTCACCATTGTCTCCTTCTCGCAGGTCGCGTTATTGGTAGCCAAGAAGAGGCGAGCTCACTCGACGCAAGGCAGTGCGTAAGCATGCTCGTCGACTCGGCTACGCTGTCGGTGACGTGCATCCGCGCCTACCTTCAAGAGATGTCGCCCACGGAGGTTATTCCCAGCGACCTCGTTGAGGTGTGGGAGTACTTGGAGAAGGCGCCCGCGGTCGTTGAGTTCATGACGCGGTCGGCGTTTCAGCGTGGAGCGTCGACAGCGCTGAGCCTTGGGCTCGCCCACTTCCCCGAGGATTTCGACCTCGACGATGTGACGAGTGGGTATCCCTCGTCGACTGGCGCGGTGGACCTGTCCGAGGTTCTCAAGTTGCAGGAGCGTGCTGCCGCGTACTCGGAGCGTGTCTGGGCGATGGGCGACCTCCTTCCCTACCAGGAAACGGTCGTCGCGCCGAACGACCCCGAGCCGCCGCATCGTGACTTCAAGGTCGAGCAACCTTTTCGCTCGGCGATGGCGGGTGAGCTGACGACGTATCCGTCAAACCCATACACCGCGTTCATCCGTAGGCGCCGGGATTCTGGCGAGTCGTCGTCGAAGCCTGCAGAATAGGGTAGTTTGCCTAGATGTGTTAGCAGCAGTTCTGCCACGCGGGCATAATTTGTAATATAAGACAATGCAATTTGCGATTGAATGGGACGTCGTGTCCATTTTGCTATTCGTTTGTGTGTTTTGGATTGATTTTGGACGAGTCCCCGAGCGCGTCCGCCCTTTCGTGGGGTTCACCTCGTATATGATGTTTGTTGTTATCATGTGTTTTGTTAGTTTAGTCGACTCACCCGAGCTCGGAGAGCCAGTCGCAAGGCGACTCCCTCGAGTGCTCTGTACTTTGCCGTTTTCCCGTACGCGAACGGGGTCGGGTGGCCGAGTCCCCGAGCGTGGTACTTGGTAGTTCTAGGCGCGACTCGAGGGTGGTTGAGGACTTAGCGCGTTAGTGTGAGCGCGTCACTCCTGCCTGGCCCGGAGGGTCAGTCGCGTGGCGAGTCCCGGGCATGCTCTCTTACTTGGCGTTTTCCCTGACCGATCGCGACGAACTGGTATTCAGTCCCCGAGAGTGGTACTTAGCCGTTCGAGTCGCTATGCCGAGGATGCGGAGGACCAAGGTCGCTGTGAGAAGCGAGGGCAGTTGTCTTGGTTCGTAAAACCAGTCGAGCTGGGCGACTCCAATGGGGCTCCGGATTGGCGTTTTTCGTGGACGACGCAAGACCTGAAATGATTCAGTGCTCTTGCATCGCACTACTTAGCCGTGCCGATCGCTGTACCAAAGGTTGACTTCTGCATTTTAGCATGACGCTGTTTTTACGAGTGCGAGTGGCACAAGGCATGGAGAGTAGACGCCATTGGCGGTGACCGTTTCTTTTATTTCATAGCGACTGGAGAGTACATGTGTGGGGTTCTAGGAGTAGAACTTCCGGAGGAGATTTACATTCCATGGTCGCTGGACGTCGAGTTTGCCGTCCCCGCGGACGTCGATGAGGTAGTAGGCGTCGTTGCCGAGTACGCGCCCGATGGCGAATGGGCCTTCCCACGGAGGGGAGAGCTTGTGCATGCCCTTCTTGTCCTGGATGAGGCGTAACACCAGGTCGCCTTCCTGGAAGGTGCGGGTTTTCACCCGTCGGCTGTGGTAGCGGCGGAGTCCTTGCTGGTAGATGGCGGTGCGTAACCGAGCGAGGTCGCGTGCTTCGTCGAGCTGTTCGAGCCCGTCTTGGCGGGCCAGTTCGTTTGCGGCCTCCGTATAATGGACGACCCGCGGAGAGTCGTGTTCGAGGTCGGTGGGCATGACTGCTTCGGCGCCGTAGACCATGAAGAAGGGAGTGAATCCCGTCGATCTGTTAACCGAGGTGCGGATTCCCCAGATGACGGAGGGCAACTCTTCGACCCAGCATCCAGCGGTGCGCTCGAGCGGTACTTGGAGTCGCGGCTTCAGGCCGTGGAGGATGCTTTGGTTGGCGCGTTCCGCCTGGCCGTTGGACTCCGGGTGGGCGACTGACGCGAGGTCAAGCCGGATGTGGTGCTCTTCGCAAAATTCGGCCATTGCTCCCTTGGCGAAGTTTGTGCCGTTGTCCGTGATGATACTGTTTGGGAACCCGTAGCGATATATGAGCTCGCGTAGGAATTTAGTGGCGGTCTTCCCGTCGCATTTCCGGACTGGCTTGGCCTCCACCCACTTGGTGAATTTGTCGACGGCGACTAGAAGGTGGGTGTAGCCGGAGGGGGCTTTCTTGAAGGGGCCTACCATGTCCATGCCCCATACGGCGAATGGCCAAGTGATGGGAATCGTTTTGAGCGCTGAGCTCGGTACGCGCGTCTGATTGGCGTACTTCTGGCACCCGGCGCATCGCTGGACGATGTCGACGGCGTCGGCGTGTGCGGTGGGCCAGTAGAAGCCGTGTCGCATAGCCTTGGCGACCAGGGAGCGGGCGGCGGCGTGATGGCCGCAGTCGCCTGAGTGGATGTCGTGGAGGATTTTCCGTCCTTCAGCTGGCTGGACGCAACGTTGGAACACGCCGGTGACGCTGCGCTTGTGTAGTTCGCCGTCGATGATGGTGTAAGACTTGCATCGGCGGGCGATCATTCGAGCGTTTATCTCGTCTGCTGGCGGGGTGCCGGTTTCCAGGTAGGCGATGTAGGGCTTGGTCCAGTCGTCTGGCTCGGTGACGAGTGCGACCAAGGCTGCCTCTGGTTGGAGCGGGACTCCGATGTCGATCTCCCTCGGGGGAGAGACTGATGGCTTGGAGATTGTGTCGAGGAACACGCCGGCGGGTGGTGCGAGTCGAGCCGACCCGATGCGAGAGAGGGCATCGGCCTCCTCGTTTTTTCGCCTGTCGATCCACTCGACAGAGTAGCCGGTGAAGTGGCCGCCCAACTTGTCCACCTCTTGGCGGTACGCCGCCATGGTAGGGGAGATGGCGTCGCAGGTGCCGGCGACTTGTCCCGCAACGAGGTCGGAATCTCCGTAGCATCGGAGGCGATTGACGCTCATCTCCTTTGCGGCTCGCATGCCGTGGAGTAGGGCCTCGTATTCAGCCATGTTGTTGGTGCAGGGCGTGAACTCGAGGCGGAGGATGTAGCGGAGCTTGTCGCCCTTTGGCGAAGTCAGCACTATCCCCGCTCCTGCACCGTCCGCGTTCTTGGACCCGTCGAAGTGCAGGCTCCAGTAATGGAGGTACGGCAGCTTCTCTGGCTGCTGGGCCTCCTCCCAGTCGGCGATGAAGTCTGCCAGTGCCTGTGACTTAATCGCCCTTCGTGGCTCGTATTTAATGTTGTGGGCGCCGATCTCGACGGCCCACTTGGCGACCCGCCCGGTCGCCTCGCGATTGCGGATGATGTCTTGTAGTGGCGCTGAGGAGACGACCGTGATCAGGTGCTCCTGGAAGTAGTGCGGCAGGTGCCGCTGAGCCCTGAAGACCGCGTATACTAACTTTTGGTACTGTGGGTACCGCTGGCGCGATTCGGTGAGAACCTCGCTGATATAGTACACCGGCCGCTGAACCAGGCGCTCCTTTCCTTCCTCTGGTCGTTCGACGACCATTACAGCACTGACAACGCGCTCGGACGCCGCGACGTAAACCAGCATAGGTTCCTTGTCAGCGGGTGCGGCGAGTAGTGGTGCGGCGAGTAGCACCTTTTTGAGGTCGCGGAGCGCGTCGTCCGCCTCCTTGTCCCACTGGAAGGTGGGGTTCTTGCGCATCAGGCGGTATAGGGGCATCGCCTTTTCGCCCAGGCGGGGGATGAAGCGGCTGAGAGCCGCTACCCGCCCGGCCAGCTTCTGGACGTCACGCAGGCACTTGGGTTTGCCGAGCCGGGCGATCGTGTCGATCTTCGTTGGGTTCGTCTCAATCCCTCGTTTGGAGACGACGTACCCCAGTAGTTGTCCGGCGGGTACACCGAAGGTGCACTTGCCTGGGTTGAGCTTTATCTTGTACCTCCGCAGATTGGCGAAGGTCTCCGCCAGGTCGGCGAGTAGGTCGCCTTGGCGAGCGGATTTCACGACCACGTCGTCGATGTAGACGTGGATGTTGCGGCCAATTTGGCTCGCGAGGCATTCTTGCATGCACCGCTGGTAGGTTGCCCCGGCGTTTTTGAGGCCGAAGGTCATGGCGGTGTAGCAGAAGGCTCCGAATGGCGTGATGAACGCCGTCTTCTCCTCATCCTCGACAGCCATTTTGATCTGGTTGTACCCGGAGTAGGCGTCGAGGAAACATAGCGACTCTGAACCCGCGGTTGAATCGATTATCTGATCGATCCGCGGGAGGACGAACTGCTCCTTTGGGCAGGCGCTGTTCAGGTTTGTGTAGTCGATACACATTCTCCAGGTCCCGTTTTTCTTCTCGACCAGTACTGGGTTTGCCAGCCACTTGGAGTATTTGATTGGCCGGATGAAGCCAGCAGCGAGTAGACGCTGCACTTCCTCGGCGATTGCTCGACGGCGTTCTTCATTGAAGGGCCGTAGCGACTGCTTGACAGGTCGCACTTTGGGGTCGGCGTTTAGTTTGTGCTCAGCGAGCTCCCTAGGAACACCGGGCATGTCGGAGGGTTTCCATGCGAAGATGTCCCTGTTCTCACGAAGGAACTCGATGAGCGCGCCTTCCTATGCTGGGCTCATGCCTGTCCCAATCGTCACCGTCTGGCTGGGGTCGCCTGGGACCAGCTCGACGGTGCGGGTGTGCGTCGTGGCCTCAAAGGTTGAGGTGTTTGTGCCCTCTGAGTTGGGCTTCTTGAGTATTGTGGGATCGTCATTGTTGACCCCGCTCGCGTATTTGGCGAGCTCGTCGGCGTGATTAGTTTCTGCCGCGATGACAGCGTCGGCGAGTTCGGCTCCTCTGGCCTCGCATTCGGCGGCCATATCGGGGTCGCCGTTGATGGTGATGACGCCGCACGGCCCGGGGAGCTTCATTGCATTGTACGCGTAGTGGGGCGCTGCCATGAATTTAGCAAACGCCTGGCGCCCCAGGACGCAGTGGTAAGGGCTGTCGAAGGGCACCAGCTCGAAGACGATCCGCTCGGTGCGGAAGTTTGCCGGACTGCCGAAAGTGACTGGCAGCGTGACTTTGCCGATCGGATACGCCTTCCGACCGGGGACGATGCCGTGGAACGTAGTGTGGGTTGTCTCGATCATCGACTGCGGGAGCCGCAGCCGCCTGAAGGTGTCGAGGTAGAGGATGTTGATGGAGCTGCCGCCATCCATTAGTGTCTTGGGGAGCCAGTAGTCGCCAACCTTAGGCTTGACCACCAGGGCGACTCGTCCTGGGTACTCGATGCGTGGCGAGTGGTCTTGCTGGCTCCAGGTAATGGGCTGTTCCGACCAGTTCAGGAACTGGGGGACGTCTGTTTGGGCCACCGCGTTGACGGCGACGGCGCGGGCAATGACCTTCTTCTCGCGCTTCGTGTTGAAGCCTGTGAAGGTGTGGAGCGAGCCGGCTACTTTGCCAAATTTTCCGCCATTTGGCGGGTCGTTGTCGGTGTCCTCCCGCGCGTGCCGTGCCTTCTCGATCTCCCTGAGGGTGTGGCAGTCGGCGGTGGTGTGCGTTGCGGGCTTTCCTTCCCTGCTGTGGAACGCACATGGTTGGTTAAGGAGAGCCGCGGGATCGAACCTTGGCTTGTTCTTGTAATTGCCGCCATCGCGCCGTTGCCCTCCGTCGCGGCGGTAGCTCTTGGGCTCGCGTTGTGCGTGCCCAGCATTGGCGACGAAGTCGACTCGCCCGTTGCTGCGGCGCTTGCCGGTGAGGCGGGTGCCGCTGTAGCGTAGGTCGGTTCGGCGTCCGCCGTCGTTGCCGCCCGTGCGGCGTTGCCCCCCTGACTCGTCGTCGGTTTCCTGGTTTGGATCCTCCTCGGCGTACCGTTTGGCGATCTCGAGGAGGTCGGGGATGTTGTCGAGTGTGCGGGAATGTCGCTTGAGCTTGGCGACTAGAGGCTCATAGCGGCACGAGGTCTTGAAGCAATGGATCGCGGTGTCCGGGTGGATGCCGACCGCGTTGTACCAGAGCTCTTGCCACCGTTGGACCCAGTTGCGGGTCGACTCGCGGGGTCCCTGGACGCATCGTTCCAGGTCCTCGATGGTGGTGGCGCGGGTGTAGGAGCACTCGAAGTGCCTGACGAAGGCGTCGCGCATTTCCTCCCAGGAGTCGATGCTGTCCTGGGGGAGCGTGTTGATCCACTGCCTGCACGTCCCCTCCATCATCAGTGGGAGGTAACGGGCGGCGAGTAGGTCAGTGTGACCCGCGATCCCCATTGCCATGAGGTATGTGTCGAGCCAGACTACGGGGTCGTACGAGGAGTCGTATTTTTCTATCTCCTTTGGCGCCTTGAAGTTTGGCGGGTACTTCTCGCCTCGGATCATGGGTCCGAAGCACTTAGGCCCGAGTCGACTGAGCGACCCCATGGGCTCGCCATCGTGGCGATTAGTTAGGGTGTGCCGCAAGTCGTCGGGCTGGCGTGCGCGCCAGCTTTGGTTGTTGATGATGTGAGTGCGGGCGTCGATGGGTTGTCCGTTAGCGGCGACGAAGTTGGTCGCCGGCCTGGGATCGTTGGTGGAGAGCGCCGCGTTCGCAGGTCGGTGTTGGAGCTGCAGTGGCTCTGGTGGCGGGCAATTGAGGGTGTTTGCCGCCGCTGGGCGGCCGCTTGAGGCCGCTCTGCTTCCCGAGGAACGCGAGTATACTCGACCTTGCGAGTCGGCGCCCGCTTTTTGCTGCTCCACGGCCTTCGCAAGCAGGGCCTTGACGTACTGGATCTGTAAGGCGCCGTTGCCAGTGGCCGTGATGCTATCAGCTGCTGCTCGGCCTGCCACGAGGTTGTCCATTGGGGTGGAGAATAGTGGGAGGCCGTTTGCGTCTCGCTCCCGTGAGGAGACAACTATCCGCGGTTGGTCCCTGGGAGGGGTGCGGTTGGGTGGTGGTGGGGCACCCATCGCCGTTGAACCTGGCGGGGGCCGGGCACTTCCTCCTGGTGGCGCGTTCTCGCAGATTGCGCGCTCGGCTATGCGGGCCGGGTCGTTTTCGTCGTCGAAGTTCAGGGCACGCCCTTGAACGTTGGGGTTCAAGCGTGACCTGATCCGTTGCTGGTGGTAGCGTGACAGCTCCTGCGCCGTCACCTGCTCGAGGCGAAATTTTTCGCGCTCGGCCTGCTCTTTGCGTACCGCCTCCACCAGTTTCAAGCGGAGTTCCTCGACCTCCGTTGCCGTGGCGTTAGGAGGGATTGGGGTGGAGAAAGGATCCTCCGGCGGATCGGTGCCGGTGGCCATGTAAGCCGCGGCATGGTGGTTGGCACCATCGCGGAGGTCGGCGGAGTTCTCCGACCCGGAGTTGAATTCGAAGATCCCGAGGATGGAAGGGTCCTCGAAGTCTCCCGCGTTGGAGACCTGGGCGATGGAGCCCGCGGATGAGGCCGCGGTGATGGATCCGGCGAGTGACGCCGGGGTCGCCGAGTCGGCGTCGTCGTTGAGGGCCGCATCTTCTGCGGCCGCTGAATCCCCGGCCACGTTGCTATGGGCCGAGTTGTACTCGGAGGCAAGGCGGTGGATCGTGCGAACCTGGCTCTCGGAGAGCCGATCGCGTGGCGGCGACTCGCGGATGCGAGCCGAGTCCTCCGAGACGATGACGTCGGTGAGGCCGACGAAGAGGCTGATCGTGCCGATTGGCAGGATCACGCTGTGCGTGACGGGTCGCGCCGCCGGGACGTAGCTGCTCGGCAAGATCTGGAGAATCTCGCCGATCGCTATCATACGGCCGGTGGCGACCGTCTCGTTGATGGGCAGATTGGATCTCGCCGCAGAACACCGGCCAGACCGGCCAGGCCCCACGGTGGGCGCCACTGTCGTGGGAATAGTCACGGCAGATGCTGCAATCGGCAGCGAGTAGTAGAACGAGGGGCAAGGGCGGCCAGCCATCTGCGGTGCGAGATGAGGGAAAAGACACAGGGTTTTACCCAGGTTCGGCCCCCCGGAGGGTAAAGACCTACTCCTGCTAGATTATATTATGGAGGTGTTTACAATGGGCGAGCTCGGCGGCTAGGCGGCGAGTCGCTTGGGTGTATGAGGGAACGTGTCTCTACTCACCCCTTAGGGAGGTTTATATAGGCTCACCTCCCCTAGGGTTTACATATCTCAACCGATTCGGTTACAGCTTCGGTAATCGTTTAACCTAGTCCGACTGGGCCTATCTACTCGCCTGGGCCTTCTGCTTCCAGTCGCTTGGCACCTTGCTGGGCTTCGATCCACTCGCCGTTCTGCAGGCCCACTCGCCAGCCCTTGGGCCAGTCGGAAACGTCCTGCTGAGTATACCCCAGTAGGCGTATCCCCATCAAAGAACCAAATACAATATCAAGAGGCAAATACAATTTACAATGCATAAGAGAGAAGAACCAACACAAAAAGGGTTTTATATGATGCTCAAATGCAAGGTGGCATGATGACATGAGCATGATATAATGATGATGCAACAATTATATCTATGAAGTAGCCATTATATTACTAAACCAAGTAGCATTACAGTTGTTAGACAAATGGGATGCTACAACTCTCCCCCACTAAACAGGAATCTCGCCCCGAGATTCTAGGAAGAAGAAGAAGACTCAAAGAGGGTAGGATAGTTGGCACGGAGCTCATCTTCACGCTCCCAAGTGGCTTCATCAACGGAATGGTGCGACCACTGCACCTTGCAGAACTTGATGGACTTGTTGCGAGTCCTTCTTTCTGCGGTCTCAAGGATTTTTGTGGGGTGTTCTTGATAAGACAGGTCTTCTTGGAGATTGATTAGCTCATGATCCACGGTCCTGCCGGGATCCTTGAAGCACTTTTTGAGTTGAGAGATGTGGAAAACATCATGGACCTTGAGTTTGTCTGGGAGCTCAAGAGCATAAGCAACTTCTCCTCTTCTTCCACGAATTTTGAAAGGACCGATGTATCTAGGAGCCAGCTTTCCTTTGATACCAAAACGTTGCGTGCCTTTCATGGGAGTGACACGAAGGTAAACGAGATCACCAGGGACATACACCATGTCCGTGTGATTTCTGTCATAATTGCTCTTCTGGCGACTTTGAGCAATCTTCAGATTTTCAAGAATGATATGCACCTTCTCCTCCGCTTGAGTTACAATGTCAGGGCCAAACCAAATTCTTTCTCCTGCACCTGACCAACCAATCGGAGTTCTGCATTTGCGGCCATAGAGAGCCTCAAATGGTGCCATCTTTAGACTTTTCTGTAAGCTGTTGTTGTAAGAGAATTCAGCATAAGGGAGACATTCTTCCCACTTCATGCCAAAAGAGATGACGCAAGCACGGAGCATATCCTCCAGAATCTGATTGATCCTTTCAACTTGTCCTTGCGACTGAGGGTGGTAAGCTGTGCTGAAGTTCAATTTTGTTCCCAAAGCATTTTGGAAACTTTCCCAGAACTTGGAAGTGAAGATGCTCCCACGGTCTGAACTGATCTCAAGCGGAACCCCATACAGAGAGACAATTCTGTTGATATAGAGCTCAGCCAACTGAATTCCAGAAATTGTTTCCTTGACGGGGAAGAAGTGAGCCACTTTAGAAAGCCTGTCAATGACAACAAAGATTGCATTGTTGCCCTTCTGCGACCTTGGAAAACCAGTGATGAAGTCCATCTCTACTTTCTCCCATTTCCATTCCGGGGGTTTTAATGGCTGTAGAAGACCGAAAGGTTTCTGATGGACAGCTTTCACTCTGCGGCAGACATCACACTCCGAGACATACTTGGCACAATATCGTTTCAAACCCGGCCACCAATATTGTGTTTTCAAGTCCATGTACATCTTTGTGCTGCCAGGGTGGATAGAAAGAACAGAATCATGCGCCTCCTTGAGAACTTGCTCTCTCAAACCCGGGTAGTTCGGAACAAACATCCGGTGTTCAAAGAAAAGCATGCCTTGATCATCGACGTGGAATGACTCATACTTCGGAAGCTGAAGTTTGGAGATGATCTTTTTGGTGTGCGGATCACCACGCTGAAAGGAGCGAACCTTTTCTTCCAAGAGAGGAGTAGCCAGAAGGTTCAGGAAATGCCCTTGTTCCACAATTTCAAGGTTGAGCTGACGGAATTCCTCGCACAAGAGAGGCTGTTGTTCTTCCATCATGAGGTTATTGACATAAGCTTTGCGGCTGAGAGCATCGGCCATGACATTAGCTTTGCCCGGAGTGTAGTTGATGGTCAAATCAAAATCATTGATTGCTTCAATCCATCTCCTCTGCCGAAGGTTGAGATCAGGCTGTGTGAAGATATATTTCAGACTCTTGTGATCAGAAAAGATTTCACAACGGTTGCCCAACAAGTAATGCCTCCATAGCTTCAAAGCAAAGACAACTGCTGCGAGCTCGAGGTCATGAGTAGGATAGTTGATCTCATGCGTCTTCAACTGTCGAGAGGCATAAGCAACAACTTGTTTTTCTTGCATAAGGACTGCACCCAATCCTTGCAAAGAGGCGTCACAGAATATCTGGAAAGGCTTAGAGGTGTCCGGAGGAACCAAGACTGGTGTGGAAGTGAGCTTCTCTTTGAGTGTCTCAAAGCTTACTTGACATGCAGGAGTCCAAAGGTATTTCTTGCCTTTCTTGAGGAGATCGGTAAGAGGCTTCGCTATCTTCGAAAAGTTCTGCACGAAGCGACGGCAATAACTAGCCAAACCAAGGAAACTCCGCACTTCTTTGACATTAACAGGAGGAAGCCATTCAACAATTGTCTTCACAGTTTCCGGGTTGACTGCAATGTCCTTGGCAGAGATGACGTGACCAAGATAGGTTACTTGAGGCAGCCAAAACTCACACTTGGAGAACTTTGCATACAAGCGGTTCTCACGAAGCTTGTTTAGGACACACCGAAGGTGTTCTTCATGTTCTTCCTTTGACTTAGAATAGACTAGGATGTCATCCAGATAGACCACAACGAACTTATCAAGATACTCCATGAAAACCGAGTTTATGAGCCTCGAGAAGGTGGCAGGTGCGTTGGTGAGACCGAAAGACATGACCGTGTACTCATACAGGCCATAGCGGGTGGTGAAAGCTGTTTTAGGAACATCTTCCTTGCGAATTTTGATTTTGTGATAACCACTTCTCAAGTCCAGCTTAGAGAATACCACAGCTCCAGCTAGCTGATCGAAGAGATCATTAATCCGCGGAAGGGGATATTTATTCTTGATGGTTTTAGCATTGAGAGCCCGATAGTCAACACAAAGTCTATCAGTCCTGTCTCGCTTCTTCACAAAGATTGTTGGGCTACCCCAAGAAGAGGTACTGTGTTGAATGAAACCCAATTTCTCTTGTTCATCAAGTTGTCGTTTGAGTTCAGCCAACTCAGCAGGACCCATTTTATAAGGCCGCTTGGAGATAGGAGCCGTTCCAGGTTCAAGCTCAATTACAAACTCAACCTCACGATCTGGAGGCATACCTGGCAACTCTTCAGGAAAGACATCTGGGAACTCACAGACCACCGGAACACTCTGGATAGCTTCCATAGCATCATCATTCAGAGCCGCCAAAGAGAAAAGCTGGATAGCAGGAGTCAGACTTGGAGAATAGACTATATGGCCTTCAGGAATCTTCAGAGAAACCGAACGTTCAGCACAATCAATCACAGCTGCATTTGCTGTCAACCAATCCATGCCCAAGATGACATCAATGTCAGAATTGCCCAGAAGAATTAAGGACGCCGAGAATGAAGAGCCACCAATCTCAATTTGATTTCCATGGCTGATATGAGCAGCCCTCATGTTTGCTCCAGGAGAAAGGACCACCAGACGACGTGATAAAGGAACCCTAGCCAGGTCATGCTCTTGTGCAAACTTATGCGAAACAAAAGAATGCGAAGCACCAGAATCAAACAAAACTCGTGCAGGGACTGAGTTAACGGGAAGCATACCCATCACAACTCCAGGTGTATGCTCAGCTTGAGCGGCGTTGACACAGTTGGCACGAGCAACAGTAGACCCGGGCTTGGTGTTGATGTTGAGAGCCCGAGGTGGTGGTGCACGAACCAAAGGAGAGCTTGCCGCAGATCTTGGAGGTGGTGGAGGAAGAGCTTTGTTTTTCAACGGACAGTTCCAGTTTTGATGCCCAGAGTCTCCACACGTGAAACAAGCACCAGGTGGACGTGGAGCAACGTAGCCAGGGACTCCGCCAGGCTCTCCAGGGTAGTGGTGGTTGTAGCCCCTGGGAGCAGCAGTGAGGAAGTTTGGTGGCCTTGCCGCGAAGCTTGAAGGTCTTGGTGGAGCCGGGAGCGGCGGTGGGGTGTTAGGAACCCAGACACGACGCTTAGAGGGAGCTGACATAGCTGAAGAGCTTGATGCATCACGGTTGTGTTTCTTTGACTCCTCAAACACTTGCTTACTTGCTTCTTCCTGCAGAGCTGTATGCTGAAGTTCCGGAAAAGACGTCGGCCTTGCATGTGTGATTGCATATTTAATCGATGCATTGAGCCCTTGCCGGAACCTCTTTTGCTTCTTCTTGTCATCCGAGATCTCATCGCCACCATAACGAGAAAGGTTCATGAAGTTCCTGATGTAGGTATTGACATTGTCATTTCCCTGCTTGAGGTTGAGAAACACTTCCTTCATTCTCTCCATGACAATTTCTGACAGATACTGCTCTTTGAAGGCTCCAGTGAACTGTTCCCAAGTAGGCTGAAAACCAATGCAGTTTGCCTTCAGGTAATTCTCCCACCAGAGAGCTGCATCTCCCTTCAGAAGGTGAGTAGCACATTTTACCCATTCTTGCTCAGGAACATCAGCAGTCTCCAGTAGCCTTGACATCTCACGCAACCAATCATCAGCATCAAGTGGTTGATCAGAAACATCAAATTGGCGTGGGTTGAACTTCAGGAAGCTTTTGATGTCTCCTCGCTTGGGAGGTGGAGGTAGCGGAGCAAACTCATTCCTCCGAACACTTTCTTCAAAACGCTGCTGGTTCTGCTGCATTGCTGCCAAGGCATTGGCGATGTTTGACAACGCGGACCCCAGTTCAGGTGGTATGTCCTCATCAGAACGGCGTGGTGGAGCCATCCTGTTATTGATATAAAACACAAGTCAGTACTATAATGGAGAATAATAATAATCCAAAATAGTACCAAGATGGAATTAACCAAGATTAAAGGATACAATTTACTAAGATGATATTAAAATATCAACAAAGTTCAAAGCACCTAGAAGATATTAAGCATATCACACACGACTGCAAAGGAGTGTGGTACACAGATATATCAAATAAAAATTTTCCGCAAATTTTGGCATTAAAATACCAATAGATGCGCAAAATCACTTAACGAATCAAGATTAGTGACTCTACCAATTCAATATACAAAAGCGAATGATAGGAGTAGTGGTATGGTCGCGACTCCATCCCGCACTCAAATCATTACTCCGCACATGAATAAGTAGAACACATATCCTAACCCCTTCTTCTCGCGATGAACCTAAAGATTAGTAACTACGGAAACGAACACCTCAAACAAGATAACGTCGGATAACAAAGAGTAAGATAGATCGCGGCGGTATACAACGAATCAGATAGATCGCGTCGGTTTGCAAAAGCCTGTCGGTATGGAATGTACCAACAGTTGATAATCAAAAGGCCGATTGTGATAACAACTTGGATGCAACAGATAGACAAGGAATTACACACACACACACACACAACCTATGGTACTACGGAAACCCAGAACACGTGAATCCTAGTTTGAACTTTTAAGAAGAGGATTGAAAACGTTACACTTCCTTACCAGAAAAGGGTGGGTGGGTGGGTAAGAAGAAAAGTGGAAGCAGTCCTACTCTCGCGTTTTGTTTTCCCCTAGTATACATAGCTACCAAAAATATTTGCTAGACTGACAACGACCATTTGGCTGAGACCCTGAAGGGCGGGATGGCTCTAATACCAATTGTAACTACCTCGGTGAATTACGCTCCTAGTTACAAGCCTGGGTGAGCGAAAATGGTTGAAATAGTACGGTGGGGCCCAAATGCCACTCACAGGTAGACCTTTCGGCCGTCCCAACCATTTCCAAACATCGGGACAAGAACGGGCGGCGTAATCGGCAGGCGAAGGGATCAACTACATACACAAATGAGTATGTATGCAAGCCACCATACAACCGTACATCAGAGCCATTCCATCTAAAAAGAAAGGAAATATTGCAACGCCATACGGCAAGATCCAAATATCCTAGATAAATATAATGGTTTAGGATATCTCCTCATACATCAAACATCAGAGTATCAGGCGGAAGCGGCAAACAAGATCCGAGTATGGATAAGAAGCAAATCTGCATAGGATGCCCCATAAATAAACACATCCCGCCCACAGATCTCACGGATCCCCGTTCCCGGAATCTCTACACCGAATGATCGTTGCCCACATCGTCCGCCTCCTCCACCCAGTATCCCTCTTGTGAGTGTACCTGTCCATCTGAATCAAATAATTTATCGTGTGAGACCCTAGGGGTACTCAGCAAGTCTTTATGCCTCTAAAGGGGACACAACCTGGGGTGACGCAATTGCATCAAAAGATAAACCCTAACAATTCTATAGATACTCGCTAACCATCCGCCTAACCAGAGATAGACGGATGTCCGTGAATTAATGTCAACAGTTATAACAGTAATATCAACAGATCCATCCTCCTCCTCGCTTACCAACGAGGAAGCGGACGAACAACCCCCATCCGTCGGCAGTTTTATTATCCATACCATGAGTGTTACACTGTTTACTAGTCAGTTACTTAGTCAAATTAAAAGCGTTACTTTAGTTATGCTTGTCTATGATCGAGAAACTGTGCTCCAAGTCGTCCATAACCGCGGACACGGCTTTCAGAAAGTTTTACCCTGCAGGGTTGCACAAATAGCAACACACACTCGATCAACCTCGGAAAAACCAAATCAAAACCCAACGAGGCATTCACGACAAAGCAATCACAAGATTCAGAAATATTTCAGGGGGCCACCCCATTAAGTATACCCGCAACGAAGTTAGCTGACTTCGAGACGGACTCAAGGTTTGTGGGGCCGGCTATAAACGACTGGGAACCCGAAAGTGTGACTGGGCTTGTCGATACCGCGAAAATGGGTCACGATCCTAAACAGTACAGGTGCTCTTCGCACAATCGTAAATAAAGCAGTAAAGCATGGCATAAGTACATGATAGTAAATAAAACCTCAAACTAGTTTGTGGCCCCAAGAAATAAGAATGAATCAAGCTCTGGCTCAGGGGGGTCCCATAAGCCTCCCGGATGTGGATAGCGCGAATATTCAAGGAACAGGAATCAAGTACTCGGGGTCCTACGGGACACAAGTGAGCATGCAAAACCAAATAGCAGATATTGCTCACCGGTGCCACTTTCATTAGTTATCCCATTACTACTCAGGTTAAGTTGTTTAGGTACCTCGTTATCCGTCAGACACTCACATACCCTACACATGCTGTTCTACGACTCGCATGGCTCAAACAACTCCTGTAGTAATGGCTCATGGGATGGAGGAACAAGCTTCGGTGGGGTTTAAAAGTAAGGGCTATGCAATACTTGGGATTCAATTTAATGCAATCGCGACTCAATGATGCAAGAATAAGATATATGCAATAGGTACTATATGTATGCAAGCATGTGGTAGTGCTTGCCTGGCAGCTCAGTTGAAGCGAGTGAAGGATCTGGGTAGTGCTCCTGGTTTTCTTGATATATCCCCTGCTCAGCGTCTACTCGAAGAAGAACCAAACAAACAAGGGCCAACATAAATAAAGTGCACAAGCATATGAATAAAATGCGACAAGCAAACAATCATGCCATGATGAATGATGCACAAGTTGCATGGCAATAATGTAGCACGGCATGGGTGAGGTGTAGAATACAAGAAAATAAACATTTTATTGAGTTTTGGCCAAATTTTATCCTCATATTAGTTGCTGTTTACATTATATTTATATGATGCATGCTGCAGAACAGAACATGGAATGCATAAACAGAAAGGTCTCGTCGAGCTAATCATTTTAGACATATCATTTGTTAAATTTGAAGTTATAAGTCAAAAGTTATTAATTAATTAATGCAAAAGGGCAATTTGTTGTAATTTTGATTAACTTGGAAATTAAAGTGTCCAAAATATATTTTGAATGTCATATTTGAAATCCTCACATTTTTCTGATCTAAAAACATATATCATTTGTATTATTTGGATTTGTATTTTAAAAGTTATTATAAATCTGATTTGAATTTTGAATTGATTTAAATTTGGAAAGATTTGAATTAAAAACAGAAAACAGAAAAGCTTTTTCTACTCAGGCTAACTTACCCACAGTCAGCGACAGGTGGGCCACCCGCTGACTGGGCATCGAACTGACAGGTGGGCTGGCCTGGAGCGCGGGTTACGGGTTACAAAAGCAGAGGGGCCTCTCTGCAAAAAGGTTAGTGCGGCTGACAGGTGGGGCTAGCGAGGAGTGCGGGTTGAGCGTAGGGTAAAAAAAGGGGGCTAAATGCAAAGATACCACGGCCCCTGTAGATCTTCTCTGAAACTCACTGACGACAGAACGGTGCGCGACAGCGGCAGAGCGCGGCGCGCGGGCTCGAACTCGCGACCTGGGGTGCGCGCTGCGGGGCGGCAGCCACTAGGCTAGGCTGGGGTAGTTGTCAGCATGGAGGTTGGGGCCTAGATAGGGTTTGCGCGACGCGGGAGCGAGCAGACGCGCGCGCTCGCCGGTGCACTGAGCGTGCTCGACGCAACGATCGGCGTGTCCAGGAAACGATGGTGGCCGCGAGGATGTCTAGGAGGGAGATTGGCTCACCGCGAGGTGGTTGACGGCAGCGGATCGGGGCGGGACGCAGCAGATCGTCGACGGAGCTGGCGACCGGCGAGAGCTAGGGTTTCGTCGGAGCAGCGTCGGTCCTGGGGCTCCTGGTCCTCCTTCTCCTCGTTGCCGTGTACGGGGCGACGCAGAGGACCTCCTCGGCTCCCTCGACAACCTCCACGCCACGCCCGCCTGCTGGTTCGAGGGATCGGTGGTGGGCACCGACGGTGGCCGGCGTTGGGGGTAGACGGTGGTGGAGAGGAAGGAGAGGGGAGGGAAAGGTCCTGGGCGGATCTGGGAGAGGCAGAGGGGTTGTGTGAGGGAGTAGATAAGGACGGGAGAGGGGAGGTGTCGTGGGGAGGTGGGTTGGAGATAAAGGTGGCTTCAGCCACCTTTTCCTTCCTCCTCACGTGCTCGAGCATGGAAGGACAGGGCAGGCACGGGCTGGGGCAGGGGTAGAGGCTACCAGGTGGGGTAGGGTAGGAAGGAGAGGGTGGTGGGGCCAGGGTGGCAGAGAGAGAGCTAGAGAGAGGGGAAAGTGGCTCGGGTTGGAGCTAGGTTAGAGGGATGGGATGGCTCGGTTTAGGGTTGTAGCTAGGGTTGGGGTGGGGAGAGAGAGGGGGTAGATGGGTCCAGGGTGGGGCCTGCAGGGCAGAGAGAGGAGGAAGGCCGAGAGAGAGAGGGTGGGGTAGGTTTAGGGTGTAGCTTAAGTGTAAGATGGTGGTAGAGGTGTAGATGGTTAGGGTCAAGGTTTGGAGAGAGTGGAGGGATTAGAGAGATGTGGTGGTAACTAGGGTTTGATACATGCCCAAAACAAGAGGTGGCAAAAGAGAGAAGAGAGGGATTAGGGTTTAGATACTAGGCTAGGAGAGAAAGAGAGAAGAAAGAATAAGCCTCATATGATCAAGCATAAGAGTTTTATTAAAAGAAAAGATATGGGTGAGATGATGGGGTGATGGAATGGATGTAGATGAGTGTAGGGTTTTAGATGCTTGCATGCATCAAGCAATATCAAGCATGAAGAGGGGTAGAGAGAGATATGGGGGATGATCCACTCAAAGATTCAAATAAAGACAAAGGAGGACCAAAGTTGGAGAAGGTTGCATGGCCCATGCATAAGCATTAAATGCCACATTGCTAATTGTGAAAACAACTAGAAATACACATGGGCATTTATCTCATGCATGCACCCAAATTTGAATACTACCATGCAATATGGAAAAATATTGATCCTATGCACATATATGGAGCTATATGACCATACTAGTGTGTGTTTCTCCACTAGATCATCACATGGCCAAATTATAGCTCCATGCATGTACACATATTGGATAATTCCCATATGGAAGCTAGTGGAGGCAAATCTGCATCATAGCATGCAAATGTGGCCATGTGGCTTCCCACATATCAATAATGTGCAAACCACATGATGCTAAGATGAGAGCATGTGGAGATAGAATTGGATCCATCCCAACCCACATGAGCTAGAGGTAAAACCAAATAGGTTGCAATGCTCATATATGGTGGAATGGGGGAATGATGGGGTGATGACAAGAAAGGTGGTGGAGTCAATAAAAGATATGCCCCCAACTCAACTTGGGCATTTAAACAATATATCAAGAACCAAATACAATATCAAGAGGCAAATACAATTTACAATGCATAATAGAGAAGAACCAACACAAAAAGGGTTTTATATGATGCTCAAATGCAAGGTGGCATGATGACATGAGCATGATATAATGATGATGCAACAATTATATCTATGGAGTAGCCATTATATTACTAAACGAAGTAGCATTACAGTTGTTAGACAAATGGGATGCTACACTATTCGATTCCTGCGGCCGTAGCAAAGAGATTCCTATTTGTTTCTTCTGCATGCCATGATGTTTGCTCTGACATCGATCGCGCTCGAGGACAAATGAAATGTTGGCCCCGCCCATGGATTAGATTTTCGCTACTACGTATGAATTTCTCAGCTGATTCATCGTGCATGGAGCCTGGAGTATTTGCTTAAAGTGAAATGACAACACAAGGGCGAATTTTAAAATGAAATGTTGGCTCTTGGACCAGGTGGCCAGGTTTCTACGAAAGTAATTCATAATAGGTAGTATATATTTTTTTTGGAAATGAGCATATATTAATATTAGAGAATACCAACTACATCCAGCCTCTGCAACAACGCATTGCCATAGCGACCATACGGATGCACATAGCCAAACAAAAAGAATTACAAAAAACATGATCCTGCATGATCCTGGAGTGGTAGATGATCAGTAGGATGCATTAGTGTTGATGATGATGTCATTGATGCCTGCTTGATGTAGGCTTGAGACTATCTAGTGATCTTGGGGATGCCCTTCGGTCTCCACTTCCTCAAAGCCCCCCCCTCCCCCCCCCCCCCCTCCCACACACACGCATGCACGCACGCACGCATCTTTCTATTGCTTGTGCACGAACTACAGTCGGTGTAGATGTTTTGGAGATTTAGGGGAGTGGATACGCATACCACTGATTGGGCATCTTGCAAGCTGCCGGACCCCTCCCCCCTAATATACTATCGTAACGGTTTGGAATCTTTTCCACTGAATGTGATGTTCGGAAAAGATTTAATTGTCTCTCGTGCTTGCATCGAGTACAATGTTTTGCAACTTGCGATGTGTTTCGATGGAACCTACATGATAGTGGTAAATTCTTTGTGGAGGTATAGAGCTTTGATCTAACCAGACATGTCAATCGATAATAACAAGAAGATCTGGAAGGTGAAGATACATCTCAAGATCAACATCTTTGTGGTACCTTCTCGATGAGTTATTCTTACCAAACACAACCTTGTAAAGAGAAATTATCATGAAAGTACAAGATGTGGTTTTTGTCATCAAGATGAGACAATTAAACATTTGTCTTCCATTACAAGTTTTCTCGTTCTATATGGTCAGTTATCCAAGTAGAGCTTCTAGTTTATGTCCTCCATGTAGTGTAGCTAATATATTTGGCAATTGCTTACATGAGGTTGATTACAAGTATTAATTATTATTAGGATGGAAGAGCTTGCTGTTTGGTCACTTTAGTTGTGTAGAAATGATAAGGTTTTTAACGATAAAAATTATCTCTTATGCAGGTTATCTACGAGTGTATGGTACACTCCGTCTCTACAACGTGTAGAGAAATGCGACCTATTTATAGATGTCTGTACATGATTCTAGGGCGCGACGAGGATAATTTTATCCAACATGGATCGTAGCATGATCTACGCATTGGTCCTCTGTCACCTATGATACCGTATCATAAGGTGATACTGTATCATAGCATGTAAAACTAAAAGAAGTGTTTCTAGTATCATATTACGATACCGTATTATAGCATGTAAAACTATATTATTTAATTATAAGTAAATCTTGTACACTAATTTGCATTGAGATTTCTAAAGTTAACTAAATAAAAGACAATTATAATACTACTGTATGATATTATACATTATATAGATAGTATTATATACCAGTATCATACGCATAATAATATATATATAATACTACCATTATAACCGGCGTAAGCGAAAGAAAAACAACCTAGATTGTATCTCAGCCTTATGTGATCTTCTTTGTGAAAGTCCGATCGGGACTCTTGCCTGTGCACGTGAATTTAAATATTGCATTGTTGTTGTAAGCAGACGTTATCGATTACGACTGGTGACCAATTTCGGACTTTTCTTACGGTATCTTTAACTGATCCTTTAAAGTTTAGAGGAGTAAACCTTCGAAGAAAATTTAGAGGAGTAAAAGTACTTTTCTAACCGATAACCGTTTCTAACCGAAGTATAAAACTTAGAGGAGTAAATCAAATGATCACCACAAAATTCGATCAAATCTGACCGAATTTTGGTTGATTCAAACCGAATTTAAAACCTACTTTTTCATTTACTTTAATTTATACATATTACACCCAAAAGTCGGTCGAATTTCGCTAAATTCAATCGGATTTCAACTAAACCTAACATAATCCTCATCCCACTCGAAGGAGGAGGAGTCGTCGAGCTTGATGACCGCTGGCACCGTCGACGTGCCAGCGGAGCTGCCGACGTCCTCCTCCCTCACCCTGGCCGATGTCAGAGCCATTGACGGCCCCGCAGTATCAGCGAACCCTTCTTCGCCACGTCCGCCTTCCGCTTGGCCTCGGCGAATTCTGCGAGCCTAATAATACATCCTCAGACCTTGCTTAAGAACATCCAATCCTTCATGGATTCCCCTCTAAACATGTGAGGGGTTGCTACCCAACTCATCCTCAGACCTTGCTTTAGAACATCCAATCCTTCATGGATTCCCCTCTAAAACCTCGAGGTGGACTAGTTTTTTAGGGGAACAAGATGTGCATGATTATTGGATCTTTGTTGTGGATCATCCCGTGGTCTCTCAGCATGGGCATGTGCAAGATTGGCTTCGACCGAGCCTACATGTTTTGCATTTAGTTGGGCTCGGTGCATGATCAGCTTCGACCGACTGATCGATCTTTCCACCGAACCATCTATTACAGCGGCGCGGTCCTCAATCCACCCACGGTCATGTTGACAAGAGCCGCCCGCCTAGCCTCCTCGCCGCGGGCGTACAGCAAGGTGCACGGCATCTTCATTAACTACATCGACCACCACAGGCCACATCTCTTCCCAAAAAGACATACTACTATAGGTCTTAGTCGGCAAGTGAAGAGGACATGGTCTTCCCTTTTTCAATAAGAGAGACGGCTCCATAGAATATCAGAAATCCAAACTATAAGTGGTATGTCATGTAACTGACGTACATGCATGCAGGGGCGAAGCTGGAAGGCGCCCAAGTCCGGTGCTAATGCTTCTTTAGTGATGCTAATTACATAAGTATTTCCTAATTTTCTAATTTTCCTAATTTTAGTCTTAAAAATTAGTAAATATTGATTACAGTTCAGCTACTAAACCGATGCTACAGCACCTGTAGCACCAGGGGCAGATCCGCCCCTGCATGCATGTGCCATGTATCACTATGGTGGGTACTCACATGATCCCAATGTGTTCCAACATATATTTATGGTTCTCAAATTCCCCACACAACATACCAATACATTTCGATTCACACATTTATTTCTTGTGAAAAAGTGATATGATACATTTTGCTAGAAATTTCAAGAAGTGCCTAGAGCCTCCATCTTCTCCATCTTGATATAGCCTGCCACGGATTCAGCCATTGCAGCCAAAATTTCAATGCTGACTATAGCTTCAAGCTCGGGATGACTATCCTCGATCTCGTACTCCATAGTTGATCTTATCACCGAAGACTTGGGTCCTTTCCCAATGATCTCGCACCTGACCATATAAGAGAGGAACCCAATCTTGAGAATGTCGCCGCCGATCGCCTCTGCTTCCTTGACGTAGTTTTCGTTATCGACTCTGGTAAGCTTCTCCGTGTAGTGTTCTACCCCAGGAATGCCTAGCAAGCAAGCAGAAAAAACGTTTACATGAAAAAATATATATATACCCATCAACTTGGATCAGGATCCTGTATATATTGGTCTCAGACTTGATGATCTCACCTGGAGCAAACGTCAGTTGCCAAACTGTGCCAACACCGCCATCTCCGGTGACGAGCTCAGTCTTGGCGAAGATATGCGGAAGCAATTGAGGCACCAACTCTCCAACTCGAAGTGTGCCATATACTTCCCATAGCTCAGAGGCCGGGACATCGGTCTCCAACTCGTGACTCTGGCTTCCCTTCATCGCCCTTCCTTCACCTCACAAGCTGAAGCAACTCAGTGCTGTGTGAATGTGTGTACACCTCGGCCAACTCTATCTCTATATATCTATATATATGCCAACACAGTTTAAATGGAATCTCAAGTATTGAGATGCTATGGCATGTCGCATCAATCAGGAGGCACCTACTTTTTTTTGGCTGGAGCTATATCTTCGCATTGTTTTTGTAGAAGAAAAGTATTGAGGTATTTTCCATGAAAGAAAATAAAGTACTTGAGTGGTTGTACTAGGTAGTATGAAAGTTTGGCTTATGTATGAACCAGCTGACGCTGTGATTCCACTAAAAGTCTGTAATTTTATTATACTTGGGAGTCGACAAACACCTCAGATTGCATTTATCTCCAATGTTTTCTGACTACAGCTTCATTAGCATGAAATCATTTGTACGACAGTGTGATCCTCGCATGCTGCCGTCTCAAAAAAGAAAAAACGAACCGATCCCCATCTGCAGCCGGCTGCCATTTATGTATCTCCTCAGAGTTGATGAAAAGAATTTTCATTTGGGTTTTGCACTTTTATTTTTTCCATTCCTTCCTCATTTTCTAGATTTCGTTTTATGTCTTCTTTGTAGTGTCCGTTTAGTTTTTTATATTCACTATTTTATGTGTTTTTTTTTATCAATATTTGCTTTAATTTTGTCTCGGACAGAACATGAAAGAAAATTGAAGCCGTGACCATTTTTCCAAACATGTGAACGCATTATTTCAATCGCTTCTACTCAGCTATGCGGGCAGAGGGTGGTGGGCTTGGTCTCCTCTTTGTTTCAACTTCAGACTGCACCGCCCAGTTATGGGAGAGGAAGACCGGTCGTATTGGTGTTGATTTGTGGGTGCTGGGAAGAACTATTTAACTAGACAGGATAATCTCCCCTGATTTAAATAGTCAATGCCTCCTATAGATTACAGAGTTAGCATTGGAAAATAATGTGGTGTTCTTGTGGTCGCTTGTCGGTGTCTTCATGGTTCACCTTGACCCGCTGCAGTTCAAGAAACTTCCCGAAACCAACTTGCATCGTTGGTATCCATTCAATTGTGTCTATGCTGCGGGTAATATCATGCCTTCATTTACAATGCTTGTATGACAAATTCAAGTTACTTTCCCGATGATTGGTTGATGGAATGATGTCACGTCGTTTTGTGTTAAGCGAACAATTTTAAGCACCCCTATACGGGTCAAGCCCGAGCCGAGCCTCGAGTCTCGAGCTTTGTGTCCACCCCTATACGGGTTAGGCTTAATTAGGGTCCAAGGTTCAGGTTTAGTCATCAAAAGTATATATTTAAATTCTAAGGCTGGTCATGGTAGAGAGTAAAATAGACTAGTAACATGCATACGTTACTAGTCTATGTTATTACCTTCATAGTGCATAAAAACTTAGTGGTAGTAATTAGAATGACTTATTTATTAGCTCATAGACTCATGTTCTCTTGGGGTGTGTGATGTTATGGTAACATAGCTAGTTACCATAAGGTTATCTTTCCTTTTAATTGATATGACATGTCATCAAAATGCCTAGTTGACATTGTGGGTGTATGTTACCACCTAAGTTACTCCCACTATGACTAGCCTAAATCATAAACAGCGTTGACCATAACCCTATATCCATACCCTAGACCCCTAGTCATATACCATAGACCATGAACCTATACCCTAAACCCTAAACCAATACCCTATATCCTAGGCCTAGACCCTAAACACTAGACATAACTTTCAAGTGGAACCTCCTGCAGGAAATTTTGATCCTAAATCCTATACAAAATTTATATCTATACACTACACAACTACATCTAGACCTTAATCCCTACACCTAGACCATAGACGGTTTGGATAAACTGTATTTTTTTCTTGGAGTTCTAGTATGGGTGTATAAATCAAATTGTTACAAATCTCAAAAGGAAGCCAAATTGTTACAAAACTTGGTTCAATTGTGTAACACCCTCAGAATCGGACCTATGCAAGTTCTAGCGAAACCCGCCAAACCCGCATAGAAACGATTCAAAGGTGCCCACCAGGCACTTTCGTGCGGGTGGAAAACGAAGTAATAACATTACACAACAGTCCTCGATGGGACCCACAGAACAGATATATATACAACACGACTCCATGAGTCAAGAATACAGATATACGGTACCAAGATCCAAATCACCTTGAAAACGATAGAGCGTCCAGCTACGGACAAGATGCAAATGGGGCTAAGAGCCCTAAAGAATAACCAACGGCGTCCATAACCCTGCCCAGGCCAAGCCGGAAGGGTAACCCTGCTAACGGCGTCGATCTCAAAACCTGCTTAAACAAAAGGGGTGCCGACAAAGGGCAAAGGAAAAAGAGGAGCATCAGTACTGAGGCCAGTACACGGCGAGACTAGAGTTCGGCGGTCCTCGCCTACATAGGTATGGTGGACTGAAGCGGCAGCGGCAGCATGCACTAAACAACCTATAGAGACTCGATACAACTGGCGGCTATCAGAGAGGGAGAAGAAAGACCTGTTCGGGACCGACCTGAACCTAACACCAAACAAACCCATCCTGGTGTTTCTCCCTCGAGACCAAACGAGGAAGTCAACCGAGTAACTCACACAGTGGGCAGTTTTATTTATTCAGTTATCATTGCAGCAATTACTAGTCAGGTATAGATAATCATCCTGATAAAATAAGCAGTGGGTTATTTTTGTTAACAATTCCGTTGTAGTTGCAACACTTACTAATCAGATACAATTAGCATGAGATAACCCAAAACCCAGCAGTTGTTGGTACTTTTATTTAGCCATTCCGTTATAGTTGCATTACTTACTAGTCAGGTACAATGGTCGCCAGCGACAACCCAAGCAAGCAATTGTTGGCAGTTTTATTTAGCCATTCCATTATAGTGGAGCTGCTTACTAGTCATTATAAAGTCAGATTTATAGCACTACTTTAGTTATAGTTGTCTATGATCGAGATACTGTGCTCCAAGTCGTCCATAACCGCGGACACGGCTTTCAGAAAGTTTTAACCCGGCCGGGGTGCACAAATAGCAACACACACTCGATCAACCTCGGAAAAACCAAATCAAAACCCAACGAGGCTTTCACGACAAAGCAATCACAGGATTCAGAAATATTTCAGGGGGCCACCCCTTGGAGTACACCCGCAACGAAGTAAGCTAGCTCCGAGACGGACCCGAGGTTTGTGGGGCCGGCTGTAAACGACTGGGAACCCGAAAACTCGGGGTGTCGATACCGCGAAAACGGGTCACAATTCCTAAACAGTACAGTGTGCTCCTCGCACAATCGTAAATAAAGCAGTAGCATGGCATAAGTACAGGATCGTAAATAAAACCTCAAACTAGTTTGTGGCCCCAAGAAATAAGACTGAATCAAGCTCTGGCTAAGGGGGGTCCCATAAGCCTCCCGGATGTGGATAGCGCGATAAATCAAGGAACAGGTATCAAGTACTCGGGGTCCTACGGGACACAAGTGGGCGGTCGGAAACCAAATATTATCTATCACCCACCGATGCCTCTGCTTACTTACTTCAATTTTAGTTGTTGAACAGGAATTAAAGTGAACGATAAATAAAGCCGAGATCATCTCCAACATCAAACATGTGGCAATACTCCAACAACTGTGGTACATGGCGACACGCAACAGTACTTGAGCAAGCGACTACGACGCGCAAGTCCAACTATCTTCCAAACAACAGGTAATAGGAGGTGGCCATGGCAATATAGGGCTGCAAGAGATATCACGGGTACGAAAACTAGAGCAACGCAACACGGATAGCAATAGATCAACAGGAGGGAATAAATACTATAAAAGTAAGATAGGTAGAAAGGGGGAGATGCTCGCCTGAAAACATTGCCGAAGGTTCATCCGAAGATCGGGCCGACACTCACATCAACTCAACGGCCTTATCCGCGAAGAAGCAAAACACTAGAAGAAGCACCGGATGCAATATTTAATACTACGGCAAAAGATCGGGCATGATGCATGTATGATGTATGGCATGGCAAAGGTGCGATGCAATTAGATCATATTAAGCGGAACCGGGGGTCCCGACAATTAAATATAGGGTTCTAGTTGTTTATCTACCCCGCAAATTAAATGTTGTTTTAGCATGGAAAAAGATAGCACCGGTTCGCTACACCAATTTAAATGAGGCCAATATAAGGCTAGACTTGCCCGCATATGGGCCCCATGTTTAATTATATGGTGAATCGGCATAAGGCCCCCAAACAACAAAAATATGCATGCGAGTATGACAAATTTAATATGCAACAAGTTGTATTATATTATAAAATAGGGTTCGGGAAAAAGGTTCACACTTTAGGGTTCGGCGATCTTGTTAGGGTTCGACGAACTTGGGCTCCGGGGGATTCGGGGTTCGGTCTTAGGGTTCGGACTCGGCGGGTTCGTTCTCGGACAACAAAGTAGGTCTTGTCGTTCGGGTAGACGAACTTGGCGTGGCGTCGGGGCGCATCGGTCTCGCCCTGGACGGTGTCGAACTTGTCGAGCCGCGCAGTTGATCTTGGTGTTTCCGGGTGATCTTGCCGACTCCATGCGAAGGCCTTGGCGCTCTAGATCGGTCTTCAGGGTCTCGGCCATCGGATTCTTGAAGGAGGTCATGGCGTCCGGGGTGCAGTGCTTGGCGTTATGCGTCGGTGTCTTTACCGTCCGTGTCCTCGAGCATCGCATCCGGGAAGTAGTACTTGTCGCACAAGTGGTCTTCGGGTCCGGGGTCTCAGTCATGGCGTTCCCTTGTAGATCTTGTTGATGGTCCAGCAAAAGCCACCGGGTTCGGTCTTCGGATTCCATGAAGGAGGGCTTGAGTTGCATCGTCTTCGGGTTCCGAGAAGGAGAACATGTTGTTTCTTGTCGAAGATCTTGGGGTTTTTATCTTTGTTTGCTGAAGAGAAACTTGTCGTGGCACTCGGGCCCGCGTATGCACATCGGTACCAAACTTCACTTGGCGTCGATCACTTGGGACTTCGAAGGATCTTGGTCACATGGGCATCAGTACCAAAACACTGGCCTTGGCGTTCAACAACGAGTGCAAGGGCTGGCTGACTCCTGGTCAAACAGAGCACGTGGTGGGGCTTGCTACGGCACTGTATCACCAGGGACTGGGCGAGGAGAGGACGACGACGTCCGGCGCGGCGGCGGAGGTCGACAGAGACCGAGGACGCGGCGGGTGGCGGTGCAGGCTCGACGGAGGGGCCCGCAGAGGAGCGGCTCGGTGGAGGGGCCCGCCTGGCGGTGGTGGTTGACAGGGACCGAAGCAGAGGGTCGGGGTCGGGGCGGCCGGCAGCGAGCAGGGCGACGGCTGGGCTCAGGATGGCGACGGTGGCAGCAAGGGGGCAAGGCCGGGCTCGTCAGGGCGACGAGCTTGGTGAGGACAGGCGCTGGCGGCGATGGGTTCGCCGGCGAGGGAGGAGGCGCCCGCGGCCGAGAGAGGCGGGGGTGGCGGCCGGAGGACGAGGAGGTCGACGAGGGCGGCGCCGCCGGAACGGAGGGCGGAGGCGCTCGGGAGGACGGGAGCCCGCGAGCGGAGGCGGGGAAGGGGTGGCTGCGGCGGATCGATCGCTGGGGAGGCGAGGCGCGGGTCGGGGAGAGGAAGGGCCTGGCGGCGGGGGTTCGCGCGTGGCGGCGATGCTTGCTGCAGAGGGAGGAGCGAGAGGCAGAGCGGCGCGCGGCGGGGAGGCTCGAGCGGGGAGGGGAACCAGGGGCACCGCGCGACGAGCGGGGAAGACGGGAGGTGGGGGAGAGAGGACGTGGTCCGGGGCGATAAGACCGAGGACGTGGGGTGGGGCCAGAGGAAGGAGGGAGGAGCGTGTCGGGTGGTGGGTTCGGTGTCGCGTGGTGTTGGGTCGATGGGGTGGGACCAGGCGCGCTGGTGTGCGTGCTCTGCGTGTGTGGTGGGTGTGGGTTTGACTAGGACGTGTTGTGTGTGTGCGTGTAGAGCCAGGAGGGGTGGCGGCGGGTGGTAGGGAGAGGGGGGGACAGGGTGGGGCCTGGGGGAGTGGGGCTGGCGTGGGTGGCTGTGGGATTGGGTGGGGGAGAGAGGAGAGAGAGTGGGGAGGGGAGAGAGAGGCTGACCAGGTGGCGGGCTGTGATTGGGTAGGGGAAGGGAAGAGGGTGAGGTGGCTACATGCCATTGGGTGGGGTGAGGTGGAGGGGTTGTGGGTAGATTAGGTTGGGTAGCTTTAGGATTATGGGTGGACCGTTTTAATTCCTGGGGGTGGTCGTTCGGGTCGAATCGGCCCGTTCGACTGCCCCCACTAAAAATAATTTAATATTTTATTTGTTTTAAACGGACCGTTTGCAAACCGATAGCAGACAAGACAAAATATTCCGGCGACCCCAGGTTTTGCGTTTAAACAAAGACGGGGCGTTTTAGAAACACGAAATAGGTTTTTCTGTAAATAGTTTTATACAAGCAAATGCAAGATGACGACAATGCTCAAATGCAAGGTGGCATGATGACATGAGCATGCGGTCATGATGATGCAATGCACAAAAACAACGCGATTTTCTAGTAGTGGTTTTGCGGGATGCCACAAATTGCTACAAAGTGGGAGTTTTCCTCCCTATGTCTAGACACTTCTTACCTAATAGTCTATTTTGCACTCTTTTCCTGACCTCTTCGCCCATCTCTCTCTCTCTCTCTCTCTCTCTCTCTCTCTCTCTCTCTCTATATATATATATATATATATATATATATATATATATATATATATATATATATATATATATATACACCCTTCCTTATTATCCCTCTACTTTTGCTTGTCATTTTCCCCCACCATTATTGTCAACTCACTAGCTAGGTGTCTAGGGTCTAGATTTAGGGTATATATAGGATTTAGGTTCCAATGCCTAGGGTATAGATATTATCATGTCACTGGCTAAGGGTTATGGTTTAAGGTATAGGGTCCAAATCTAAGATTTAGATCTAGGGTTTAGGTTTAGTCAACGAGGGTATATATCTTGACCCTAACTAACACCCTACATGGTAGACTTATATGCTATACACACTAGACACAACTTTGAAGTTTGAATCATAAAGGGAAAATAGAAGTAAATTGACCACATGAATTCATCTAAACTCTCAAGACCATGCATGTTTCTTTTACACACGAATAGTAGGCACTAACCATCTCGTAGAAATAAAAAATGATGCTTGAAAGTATAACATGCACATTAAATTTGAAATTGGTTTAGCATTCACACTACAAGAAAGGTGTCCAAATGACAATTCAGTGTGTCGTACATGACTTATATGAGACGTGTCATTTGTAGTATATAGATCTAAGATGATAATTCTTTCCACCATCGGAGATACAAATGTATCCGAGACATGCCATGCTAAAATGTCCCCCAAAAGGTGGCAAAACATTCTAAACTTTTTTTTGAAACACGATTCAAAATAAATCTAGTACATTGAGCCCATCATTTTATACTATCTATACAAGTCTGCAACCCCAACAAACCTCCCGGGCACCAATGACCTACCCTGTTCTCTTGTATCTCTCTCCCTCGTCAAATTTTTTACCATCTCTAACCGCCTATATCCTGCTCAACGTCCCACTCTTTCATGTGTATTCTATATCACTCACATTGTATGAGGTGACAAACTGACATAAACATGCATGGTAGATATCCTACATCTCTCCCGACATCGGGTGTCCTATTATCACTCACACCATCTCATCCCTTTTTTTACTTCTCAACAGTTGACTATCATGATCCAAGTATATGCCCTTTAGCGTGTCGTCCCAATATTCCATTGTTGAGACCCGCCAACTAGCCCCATCCACCTCACCTCACGACCCAAATCCTAGCATGGCAATCCATGGATACATGCATGCTCTACTATTGGGAGCTACATGAACCTTCTCAACATTGGTCTTGTTCAAATGGACTTTTCTATCGTTTACAAAGAGTTAAGCCAAATAAAAATACTAGTTTGTATGGATAGTTGGCATATTTCTGTTTTTGGGGCCGACGAACAAGGGAACACCTAAAATCACACAAAGTGTCGTCTAACACTAAGATCTTTGGCATGGTGTCATGATATGGGTGTGTAAGGTTGATAGTAAAGGGGAAAACCCAGTGCATGTTATTATGGTCGTTATTTTATGCTAGGTCCCGATATGGGTGTGTGAGGTTGATGGTAAAGAGTAAAACCCAATACACATTATTATGGAAGTTATTTTATGTTGGGAGATGATTTCATGTGCCCCTGACATCACACTGTGTTATTAGGGTCATCATTAATTTATGATAAGAATCAATTATACCTATCATTTCATGTGTCATGGACGTTATCACACATTATTATGGTCATTTTTATGCTAGGAACTATTCATGCACATCCTCAATAGTACAAAATAGAGTGTTAGAGCCAATTCGTAGAGTCAATTTTCATAATTAAATTTCAAACTGACTAAAAAGTAACAACCTTAGTCGCTTTTTGTAGAAAGCCAACGCAACATGAAATAACAAATTATAAAACTACAGCACACCGAACTAAAAAAAATCGGTGAATGAAAACATGATGGAAATGATGGTGTGCCACAACATAAGTGTCGTGACACTCACTAAGCGGGGCGCTACACATGGACGTCGCACCTAAATAAGGTCATCGACTCAAACAACACCTAGCGATGCACGACTCAACTATCTCGTATGAGGCCAAAATTTTAAATATGGTTTGACTTATTTGAAACACTATAGATACAAAATAATACCTCCATTCCAAAATGGCAAGCACCACATGTCATCAACAGGTGGGACCCACTGATATCTTAGTTATCTAATACTCCATCCAATCCATATTACTTTTCGCTGAATTGGATGCATCTAGCACTAAAATAGGTCTAGATAGATTCATTTTAGCGACAATTAATATGGATCGAAGGAAGTACCAAACTCTATAGCCGCATGTCTAAAAGCATTCTCCAAAAGCACCGTCATCGACTACATCCTCTGGTCGTTACTCCTGCGCCTCGCCCTCCTGCAATCTCTAGAGCCGTTTGCCATGTCTTGGAGTTTGATATATTGGATTATGGTGTGATACAAAAATGTGTGTAAAACCGTTAGAGGGAAATTATTTAGGAGCTTTCCTCGGGCGTTTACAATTTGGGCGGGAATTAGAAACGGGGTCGCACATTAGGGTTCCCCTCCTGCCCCCTCACGCGATTTCTCTACTGCCCACTCCCATCCACCCCGCCGTCAATTCCTCATCCACCCCCGCAAGCCCCGGCGACCGGGCCACCACCCCGCCGGCGGGTACGACGCCCCGGTGCCTCACTTTCGTTTCCCTCTCCTCCTGGCGACCCGAGAGAACCCTGCAGACGAGGGACGCGCCCGTGGATCCGCGCCGGCCGGCCGGCATGCCCGCGATCGTTCTTGTGGCCGGCGAGCCACGCCCGAGCTAGCCCAGGGCAGGCGCGAGCGATTCATCGCAAGGGAGGCGGCCCCTTCTCCACGCGTGGTCCTAGGGCCGGCAGGGAAGAACAAGGCGGGGTGACGGTGCAACTCGGCGACGGCCGCGGCCGGCGGGAGGAGCTCCCCGCGGTTCAGGCATGGCGGCGGGAGGGGAGGAAGCGATGTTGGTCGCCTTCCCGGAGCTGCTGCTTCCGGTGACCTCCGCGACCACCTCCCCAAGCTGCTGGTTCACCGCGACCGGGCGACGTCCCAGCGTGCTGCTGCCGGCCACGATTCCGTCACGCCAATGCCGACGACCACCCAACCTGCAGCTGCCAGGTGACGTCCCTCGTCTCCTCCATCTATTCTTGATAATGTGGATTGGAAATGGTCGTGTAGATGTTTAGAAAATGGATGTGCTATTTTTTTATATTGCTTGTTTGCTGCTTATTATGCATAAACAGTGCCAAAACTCTATTTTTGTCCGGTTCAAAGACGATAGTTTTTTCCTGATTATTATGTATACACTGTTATAGAGGCAAACTATTTGGACGGTGATAGTGTTTGCAAGCTAGCATATATTTTGTGAGGGCATACTACTACTTACTAATCATTTATGTTTCAGTTTTCACTAAGATTTGCTTGTTAACGTGCTGCAGCACCGTAGTAACACATGTTTATTTTGCTGCTTGGTGACCCCTTCAGCACATATCTGTATAACTGCCCATTTGCATTGGTCCTGCTGTGGCCACCCAGATGATTGGTTCAGGAAGAAGGAGTTCTTCCTGCTGTGGCACGCGCTGGCCGGGATCCAGCTGGTTTCGGAGCGTGAGGATGTGCTGACCTGGCATTGGTCCAACGATGGGCAGTACTCGGCCAAGTCGGCCTACATGGCATTCTTCGCAGGCATGGTGCGTGCGCCAGCTGCCACCCAGATCTGGCGGTCCTGAGCCCCACAGAGTTGTAAGTTCTTCGTCTCGTTGGCATCTAGAGATAGGTGCTGGACCGCTGACCGGCTGGAGCGACGGGGACTGCCTCGGCCGCCCAGGTGCCCGATGTGCGACCAAGCACAGGAGAGCATCCAGCACGTCCTGTTGGGTTGTGTGGTGGCCAGGGAGGTTTGGGCCTGGGTGCTGCACCAGTGGGATATGGCCCATTGGCTACCTACAGCCGACGCCGACCTCCTTCTCTGGTGGACGTCGAGGCCTTGCCGGAAGGCCTACCAGCGGGACCTCTGGACGGCGATCATCCTGGTCTTCTGGTGCTTGTGGAGACACCGGAACGACGTCATCTTCAACGGGGTGCTGCCGAGAGCTGAGACCATCAAGACCAGGATACGGGACGATTTCAGGCAGTGGCGGCTAGCAGGACTCTTTCGTAGAGAGAGTTTTGGCTTTCCGGAGCCGGCGACGGCGGTGGGGTTAGGAGAGTAGGCTCAGGGTGTGAGGGAGCTACCACCCTCCTCTGTTGGTAGCAGTATGTGCCGCCTAGCGGCGTTGTAACTGCCGTCGGCAGCTTCTTCTATATGTTTGGTACACCTCCCAGGGTGTATCCTAGAAAAAAAACTGCCCATTTGCCACTAACTATATGTAGCTTTGCTTTGTCTGCATTCAAATTTCTTCAATTTTGGCATGCTTACTACTTCATGTTGGACACATGATCAAAATGAATTACTAGATCCATCATAAATTCTTGTTTCTTCACTAATAACATTGCTTATACTTACTAGCATGTTATCATTTAAGTAGTGTGAAAGTATTGTTTGATGATATCAAGCCGTGCAGAGTAAAAAAAATGACAGAGTGTGGACCCCTTGCTTTAGGATTTTACTGCATGAATTTTACGAAATTTGATTTTTGTTAGTGAACTAGCTATACATTTCTAAAAGATTTATGTTTTCATACTTCATGAGCCCACAGCCCTGATATGCCCACTGTTCCTTTAGCCTCTATTCAGACGAGATGTACCCAAAACTGCTAATATTAGAAGATGAAGGTGTGCAACTACACTAATGTCGTTTGCTGTTTCAAATGTTGGCTTTTTTTATAACTCTGAGTTTATTCAACTTTGGATATTTTCACACATTTCTGCAATGGTGAACCTAATGTTACTGCTTGAGCATAAACAAACTGTGAGAACAACTCCCACCGGGTTTTCCTGAATGAAAGTACAAGTTTGTTTGACTAATGAAAGTACAACCTCCACCGGGTATCTAGAATGTTATCCCGGTGGCTATGGTGCAGAAATGAGCTGTGAAGTGGATTCGTGAACCCCCATCTATCATCTCATTTACATAGACATCCCTTAACTAGGCCTGAAGGTTAAAGGCATATTGAGTTGCCTGCATTTTAATATATGTGTGCATTTCATTAGTCTCCATGTTGTACATCATATGATCTCCTCTTGGCGTCAATCATGCCGCTTCAGGTTGCAGTCATGCACACATGCCTCTTCACCATTAGCTGCATAAGGAAGAAGAATCACGCGTCAGAAGAAAAAGTCATTGTTCATCAAGAAGAATCACGAAAGATGTACATATGTGAATACTGGGAGAACCATCCCTCAATCACTATGATCATCGTGTTCCTTACCGGCCGGCGACAATGACCGAGCCACCTTGGTATTGTTTGGGCTGCATTTGTTGGCGCAAAATGGAAAGAATAATATTCGCGGCATCTTGTGCCCGCACCTAGGGTAGCACTGACGGTAGCACCGGAAGAACCTTGACATGGCGGCCACTTGCTACTGTTGCTCGGGCAGCATCAGGAGGAGCATGCACAGGGCAGCAATGGTGGCCGCCCCCTTATTCACCTCCTTCTGCTGGTGATTGCTTCTTCTTCAGAGTCATGGGAGAAGGAAGAGAATTGTTATGTTGTGGTGAGAATGCGGGACTCTTTATGGAAGTGGCACTGTGGGATGCCACTTATGTGGCACCGGAGTTCCGAGGAGAGAACCGACATCCAAGGGTATTAGTACTGGGGAATGCGAATTAGAGGACTATGAGACATAACTCTCGTATGGTTCATGCGAAAGGGCAAGGGAATTAAGTGGGCAAACTCCCGCAATTCTCTTCCCAGGGGGGCCGCTGGTAATTCAATTGGGATTGGGAGTTTAGAAAGAAAAAAACATCGCTATATTTATCGCGCATGTCCAATGGCTAATGGCGGTTTGGATTTGTTCCGTTCACTTGTTTGCTAACAAACCGTGAACATATCTCTTCCTCTATATCTCTTAATTTCCCAAAATCAATTCTCTATGCACACCAAATAGGGGAATGGGACTAAAAATCAATTTCCCTTGCCACCGGAAAGGGAATGGGAGTTTAGATGTGGGAGTTCGTTGAGGGATTAGGTATATGAGTTTGACTATTAGTCCCAATCCCTTGTTTTGGGGTGTGTTGGGAAGAAAATCAATTTCTCTGCCGTCGGAGGCTTCATGCCTATGTTCATTGTCTGGAGGTGGGCGATAGAACATGTCATTTTTTACGTCTCGGCCAATTGCTAGGGTCCTCCCATGGATGAAATCGGAGGGAATTAGCACCTGAACTCCCAATCCACTTCCTACTTAAATTCCCAAACCCTCCAATCAAACGGCAGACTTTTAGTCCCGTTCCTCCTCAACTCCCATTCCCCGTAACTATTTTCTCCAAACCAAACACGCTGTAACAAACTGCCATCCATAAAATCCCATTCCCCCTTCATCTCCTCCTCATCTAACCAAACACGTTGGGACTGTATATTCCAAACATTGTATTTCGCTATTTTCAGGTAAAATCAAATGTGCACGGTCAGTGGCGGAGCCAGCTCGATCATGTAAACCTAGGCAAAGTGCAAATGCTCCTCACCGACATATTTTTCCCATGGAAACAGTTCATTAATTTACCATTAGCTGCTAGTACAATACAAAGCATGATTCTTGGTATAGCACGGGCAGCTGTCCGGGCATTGCCGGGCTGAAGCTCCGCCACTGTGCACAGTTTCATAGCGCTGTCACCCGATTATGCGGTGTGTTTTGGCGGGTAGATGATGCTCATGTGGTGGTAGTGTCCCTTAGCCACTTTTGAACGGTGCGCATGCTGCTCGTCTTTTTTGTAGACACGACATTATTAAGCTACATGTGTTGATGTAGAAAGAAAACTAAATGGATGTTGTTTATATGATATGGCATGCCACTATGCCAGTGAAGGTACCTCCTTATTAACGCCGGAGATAGAGACAAGTATCTCCTTGTTAACGCCGGAGATACCTCAGTTAGCCCTGGGCATGCTCACGGCAAGGTGCAGGGCTCCAGATCTGGTGCCTTGGGAAGACAGGCATGGGTTGGTCTCCTCGTGATAGGGTGCCTGACGACGGTGGTGGCCAAGCTGGCTAACCGATCATGGACTTGCGAGTGAGGTTGCCAACGAAAGTCGGCCCCGGATTCGTCGGGGTCGAAGACGACGCATGTGGGCGTCATCACCTTGCTAGAGGCGTTGTTGCTACGCTCTCGTCTTCGTGTCCAACCTCTTTGAGGTAAACCCTAGATCCAGGATCTATGGGTTGGACGATGCGTTGGACGATGCTTCCCTCTGGAGTAAACCTGTCCATCGGCAGCCTGGCCCAACCCGAAAATCCCAGGATGGGCCTGAGCCTGATATGTAAGGCTGAAAGTTGGGCTGAGCTCAGGCCTAACATATGAGCGGGCTAAAGAATAGGCTTGGACCAAGGCCCGTCGGGCTTTTCTCTGTTTAGGCGGGGCTTGGGCCTATGGTTTCGACATTGGATTTATTTAGGTCCGATTGAGAGGTATGGCGAGGTATACTCTTGAGGGATTCGTTTGAGGTAGGGAATTGGAGAAAGAGGAGTGGGGGTGCATTGATTACTGATTTCAATGGGTTTCCCCAACTGTCCAGTGAGAGTTGTCGCCAGGTCCTCAAAAAAAACGTGGGAGGAAGCATTGTGCAACCCGTGTAGCCTGTGAAATCCAACTCACCTAACTTATAGAAAAAAATTGCTTACATGCCATCGTACAACCAATCAAGAGGCACAAGAGCAAAACCCAATATCCCCAATAAGAATTACGCGTGCCAAAGATAAAGGAAAACAAATACTAAACCACACGGAAAATGAGGAGTAAATGGGTCTTGTGGTTCGTGTTGGAGATCGGGAACGACTTGTGTACCAGCATCTACGAGGATGCGCGAGGAAGCAGTCATGACAAAGTTGCGGTAGCCATCTCTTTAGCGGCATGCCTGTAGGTCTGCCGCGAGTTGTTTGCGGCTTGAAGTCCAATCTACGACGACGATGAAAAGTGGCAAATGGTCCGGCTGAGTGATTCTTCGCGATTCTATCATTGCATAGTTCTCCTTTGTAGTTCTTCCTCGGATCCAAGATTTCACTTTGGAAAGCTGGTTGTTTGGTGATTCTTTGGGCTTCATGCTCCTATTGCAGTGGTCGCATCTCTCGAGGGAGTCTATAACTATGAGGATGCGCCAGGGAGCAGTGGCTAGCTTGTTAAGGAGTTATGGCGATGACGCATGCGTGATACTCTGCAGGTGTGTTTCCTCTCAACATCGTGTGTCACAACGTTGTTGTGTGCCAGTTCAACTGGCCATGTTGTACTGGCTTTTGACCGATTTTTTACGATAATTAACTTGAAAAATCTTTGGGCTTAACCAACGAGAATGACAAGTAATTTGCCTAGCTACCAAAAAGTTGGCTAAAACCACACACAGAAAAAAAAAAGACATAGTTTGTAGGCATGGTAAGTTCGTGGGCTTTATTCCAAGAAAAAGGATACTCCTCCCCCGGGAGATCTCACGCACGCCATCCCCCGGGTCGCCTTCCTCCACGTCGCGACGGACCGTCCCACCCACGCGTCGATACGGGACCCACCCAGCCCAGCTCCCTTATCTCTTCCCGTGAGCTTTCTTCCCCACGATACGACACCAAATCGAGCTCCGTCTCCACCACGGCCACCAAATCCCGGCACCAATCTCCACAACGCCACCAAATCCCACCGCCTCTCCCCGCCTAGCCCTTGCCTCCACCGATTCCCAGCGCCACCGACCCCATACACTGTCCCTTTCACCTCATATCGCCGCATCTTCCCCGAGGTCGACGCCTCCCAGAATCCTATCGGTGCCGGTGGTAGCACTGACGCGTAGCGGCGGCCGACGGCAGGTTCTACAGACGATGGCATCCTCTGCTACACACGGTGGTGGCGGCCGACGGTGGCTGCTACATGCGGTGGCATAGTCTGCTACAGACGGTGACGCGAGCTGCTACAGGCGGCGGCGGCGGATGCTCATGCTGGCACCGGGTAATGCACGGATGCGATTTTATGACAACCATGGCCTATCTCTCTCCCTTTTGTTTGTCCTGGCCATCTGTTTTCCAGAGTTGCCACCTGCGGCAATAGGCGTCGCTACACACGGTGATCGAACTTGCTACATACGGCTTCAAGATCTCTGGCGAGGTCTCCGGCGAAATCAGATTTGCTACAATCGAACATTTTATTTGCGATCATCATTTTATAGTTTTGCTACAATGGCACAAAGTTTTTGCTACATCTGCTTTCTAGTTTTGCTACAATAGCGCAAACCTTCTGCTATGGTGTCTCCGAGGAGGTCTGCCGGCGAAAGTCTCCGGCGACTCTCCTGCGAAGTCTGTTTTGCTACATTAGAACAAACATTTCGCTACAAAGTGTCCGGCGAGGTTTCAGGCGAAACTCCGGCGAGATCTGTCTTTTAATTTTTATCTTATGAGTGAACCGTTTTGTGCTACATCTATCTATTATATACTAAAAGCAATATAAGGGTGTTTTTCGAGGCACCTGGTTGATCCACATATGCTTATAAAATACACTACATTGATCTGCATATTAACGGTTGAGATTAAGAGATAAAGTGTTACGTAAAATATTAAACATGTACGTATAGGTATGTGACACGTAAATTCAAAGGAAAACGGAAGATCCCATATATGTACGTAACTTCCGGCCGGCCGGCCAACCGTGGAGCTTTATATTTTTTTTTCCTTCGATTTGCATCTACGTCCACAAGATGTGTGTAGCTTATGGACTCTTTCCAAAAAAAAAATAGAAATATATATCTATGCAGTCAATATCAGTTGTAAAAAAGATGGAGTCAATATTCAGTACGATCAAACGAAAGTAGAAAATGAAAATTCTATTTTAATCATGCTCAGCTGAAAACATGCACCTCTAAATATGTACTGAAAATTATTTACAATACCGCAGGGCATGAAGAACAGCAGGGTCGCTCCATGGAGGGAGCTCTCTCTTTGTCTCGCTGCAAGGATACATCATCGCATCTGGGATGGTTCTCCAAAATGTGCAGAGAAATTTTGTAGAAGAAAAACTATATAGTTATGTATGAATAATTATGCCCTTGCAACATCTAGAATAATATAAAATAAATATCTAACCTCGAAATGGATAATTTATTTTGGTTAATCATATGGTTTAGTACTCAAACAAAAGTAAAAAAACAAAAGTTCCTTTTTAATCATGTTCAGCTAGAAACATACACCTCTAAATATGTTCGGCAAGTTATGTACAATACGGCGTGATAGGCAGAATGCATGATTGCTCCATGAAGGGCGCTCTCCCTTGGTCGCTCCAAGGATACATCATCTCATATGGGATGGTTCTCCAAGATGTTCATTAAAATTTTGTATAAAAGAAAAACTTGATAGGCATATATAATTAATTATGCCCTTGCAACTTTTAAGAATAATAAAGTAAATATCTAACCTCCAAATGGATATTCTATTTTGGTTAAGCATATGGCTCATATGGTCAGGTACTCAAAAAAATCAGACTCTACATAAACATTAAGGAACTTTGCCATGTCGATTATAATTATTAGTTAGGCAACCAGCAATGTATATTTGGTATGAAAATGTAAAAACATTGTGTGTGGCTGATAGACATAACTAACCAGAGTCTGTCAGCGCTCGATAGACACACATGTTGACCCTTTAATTTTTTGCCCCTATCATATACTGTGTAGTCGAGTCGCGCCATTGTCACGGAAGCATTATTTGAGGAGTAAGTCATGAGCAATGCTCAAATACTGAAAACTTGAAGTCGAATGGCGATCCATTAGTTAATCATTTGGAAATATTATTAATAAAAATTTATTCAAGGATAGGGTGTGCATGTGTAACATTGCCTCGCGAGTAAGATATGTTGGAACCAGAACATGAACTAGACTAGAGTATTCTAAGTCGATTTTGGCACAATGATACGATTAAAGCATTTGGCAAAAAATATGTCAAATGAAAGAGATATATCAAGTACGACGTGCATGGAGGAGGAGGCTCATTGTTTAGTAATTAGGGATATACTTCCACAGTGAAGGTCGGTGAGACATGTCAATAAAAAATCAATGTTGTTGTCATGATGACTTACTAATAAGATTTCCTATTATATATCCACAACAAAGACATGTACATTTCCTTCTTCAAAAGAATATAAAAATATTTTAAAACTTTAATTGTTTAGATTTTACCTATCTACTTTGTTTGGTCATAGGATTAAGGATTATGACCAGGAAGTTTTTGATGGAAGACAATCTAAATAAATGACAACTATCCTAGAGTATGAATTCTTGGAAAAATATTATTGCCTATTACTTCATTTGTCTTTCCAAGGATTGAATGAACATATTTTCATGTCAACTTTCATGGTTTATGGTCATTTAAATTTTAATAGGATATGTCATTACAATGATGTATACTAACTAAGTAAGCCATGTAGCAATAATCATCTTATACCTCCGTCCAAGGCTTAAGGCCTATAACTTATTTCAAAAGTCAAACTAACTAAAGTTTGACCAAGTTTTTACAGAAAAATATGAATATTTACAATACGTAATCTATATCCTTTCATACATCATAAAACATATTTTCACATGGTATCTATTTAATATAATAGTTTTTGATATTTTTTCTAAAAGTTTGGTCAAACTTTACATGGCTTGATTTTTAAAAAAAGTTATAGGCCTTAAGCCTTGGGATGAAGGGAGTATACATGAAAGGATAATTACATGTGATCATGATCTTAAAGACATAACTGGAGAGTAGGGATACTAGGGAGAGAGTTAAACAAAACAAATGATAATATCTCCATTTTGAAACGGACAATATTGCACAATCATGTAGTCAAACTTTATTTATTGGAGTATGAATATATACTTAAAGTGTTTCAAATATCATGGTTGAGAATATGTTTTATTTTTTTCTTTACATATTCAGAATTTCAAAGTCTAAGAAGTCGCATGTTTCTCAAAAGGTGGGAGCCTGCCACATATTCAAGAACATATATAGAAAGTAAATGAGAGAAAGGTAGATCTGTAAAAAGTAGAACAACAATTACTCCCTCCATTTCTAAATGTAAGGTATATAGTTTTGGCATAAAAATTAAAGAACGCATACGGAGAGATAATTACACAAGTTTTTTGGCTATATTACTCTGACTTATTAATGTGAGAAAATATAGGTGTTTGTATGGGATACAAATATATAATCGAGACTCCATTTTTTTTATCTAAACGAGGGGTGCAACACAGTACACCCCATATACATTTTTTTCAAAAACAAATACACCTTATATCTAGAAATAGAGAAAGTATTATTGACATGACAAACATATTAACTAGGATACAATTTATCTTGCATCAATAATTGTGTACTTATCTCAACCTACGTGCCCAATATCTGGTAGGAACGACACATATGATCATCAATTTGAACTTTTTTGAAAAGGGCATGCAAATTGTTGGCTCTGAAATGAAAAGTTATTCCCAAAATAGATGTTTTTTTTACCATAATATATTCGGTTGGTTAGATATTTACACGTAAAATCATAGGTTTATTTTTGGTCATTTAGGCGCACAAAATATAATGCCCTCGCGTTTGCGAGGGCCATCCTACTAGTTATAGCAAAAAACGGGACTAGTTGTAGCAAGGACTTTCTATAGCAAAAACGGAATTTTAATCAAAAAGAGGACACGTGGTTGACTGAAGACCGGGAAATAAAAAGCTCAAATCTCCTAGAGTACGCGTAGGGCTACCCTTATTCCAATGGGCTATTCTCACTCGCACAGTCATTCTCGCCTTAGGTCATCCTTCACTTCACTCGCACTCCACATCGTGGTGGCTGCTTCCACTCCACATTTCTCCCCGTGAGCTCTGACCAGGAGCGATGTCGCCGTCGGCGGCGGCGGTGCTGGAAGACGGCGATCTGCTCGGCGAGATCCTCCTCCGCCTCCCCCCATATCCGTCCTCCCTCCCCCGCGCCTCCGCCGTCTGCACACGCTGGCGCAGTCTCGCCTCCGACCCAGGCTCCTCCCGCCGCTTCCGCCGCCACCACCGCCGCAACCCTCCCCTCCTCGGTTGCTTCATGAGAGGTGGTAACGAGCTCCGCTTCGAGCCTACTCTGGATCCCCCCAACCGTCTCCCGCAAGGCCGCTTCCCCTTTCCGATCGACGCCCGCGACCGCAGCTTCACGTTGCTCGGATGCCGCCATGGCTTCCTACTCATGCTCCGCAAGTCTGAGGAGATCCTCGAACTCCTGGTGTGGGACCCCGTCAATGGCCACGAGCACCCCCTAGCTATTCCCCCGGGGTTCTGCGAGAAGGGCCCGATCCATGGAGCGGTGCTTGGCGCTGCCCATGTAGACATAGACCACTTCCAGGTGGTCTTGGTAACCACCGACCTCGAGCAGCAAGTGATTGCCTGTGTTTACTCGTCAGAGACCGGGGTATGGGACAATTTCATCTCAACAACGCTTCCACCCAACGTTTCTCGTTATGGTTGGATTGATCAGAGCAAGCCTGCTGTGCTTGTTGGGAATTCCCTTTACATGTTGCTTCATGAGAATGCATCAACAATCATTGAGTTCGATGTTGATAGGAAGAGCCTAGCAGTGATACCTCTGCCCGTGAGCTTGGATTCCGAGTCCGGTCGCAGCTACTCGGTTATGCGGGCAGAGGGTGGTGGGCTTGGTCTCTTCTTTGTGTCAATGTCAGGTGGCAGCGCCCAATTATGGAAGAGGAAGACTGATTGCGATGGTATTGCTTTGTGGGTGCTGGGAAGAACTATTGAACTAGACAAGCTAATCTCCCCTGATTTAAACAGTCAATGCTTTCTACAGATCACGGGGTTGGCAGAGGAAAATAATGTGGTATTCTTGTGGTCGTTTCTCGGTGACTTCATGCTTCAGCTGGACCCACTGCAGTTCAAGCAACTTCCAGCAATCAACTTGCGTCATTGGCATCCATTCGAAAGTGTCTATGCCGCAGGTAATATCATGCCTCCATTTACAATATTCTTATGACAAAACCAAGCTACTTTCCGATGTTTGGTTGATGGAACGCGTTCACGTCATTTTGTGTTGAGATAACAATTTTAAGTAGCGTGGTATCACTTGTTTGTATCAATCAATAGGACGATGCATCATGCATGGCCCCATGACCCCGTAGGATTTTACTGCATTCATTTTATGAAATTTGATTTGTTAGTGACTAGCTAGCTCATACATTTCTTAAAGGTTTCTGCTACTCCATGAGCCCCCGATGTACCCAGTTGTTCTTATAGCCTCTATTCAGACCATATGTAGCCAAAACTGCTAATATTAGAAGCTGAAGGTGTGCCACTTCACTACTGTTCTGTTTATAATGCTGACATGATTCAGCTTTGGATCTTTTGACACAATTTCCACAATGGTGAACCTAATGTTTACTATTTCAGTCATAAACAAATCGTGAGAATAACTCCCAAAGTGTAGTACAAATTCGTGTTTGACTGATCGTATTGCTTGCTGCGCAGGTATCTAGAGTGACATCTCGGTGGCTGTGATGCAGAAAACTGAGTTGTGAAGTTGATTTATGCACTTCCCCTATCTATCATCTCATTTACTATCTAGACGTTCCTTAACTGGGCAAGAAGGTTGAAGGCATATTGACCTGCTTCGAGCTTGTGATTCATTTAATTTGATGTATGCTTTTGAAGCATGTTGTGGCAAGCTCAACCTATCAGCAGTTCATCTTTCTTGCAATTTAGTCTGTGTGTTCGTTTGATTAGTCTCCGTGTTGTCTCAGGCGACGAGAGTCGGATTTCATCTTATCTTCTGTGATATCCCATTCCGTGTGGTTGTGTTTGTTGAATTTCTATCTGGTCACTTAGCTCAGTATTTAGACACTTTGTTCTGACTAGTGAATGTTGAAATGAATTGCACCTCGCTACCTGGTGCTATTTGCTATGGGTTTCATTGCTAATTTGCTTTCTTTGAGATGCTGCGAATGGTAAGGTGACTGTTTGGTGAGTTGGCTAACATTTGTATAATCTATTCTGTGGGCTAGCTTATGAGAATATCTCGCTTATTCCTGCAAAAAGTACAGATGAATATTTTGGTTGTGATCAGGACAGGGGATAGGTAAATCAAAGCCAAGTTAGCATTACTATGGACGAGCAACAGCCACATCAATTCATTTTATTGATTGCTGCTTGGTATCATATGGTATGGTCCCATGATCATATGGTGTCATAGTCATATAATTCCCCCATCAATCACAGCCGTTCAACATCATAAACCCATGCATACATCGTCATGATCGATCATCTTACTTGCCAGCAGGCGCTGCTGGCAGGCTGCAAGTTCAAGTCCAGACCACATTCTGCCTGCACGAGATGACAGGTGTCTCCGTTGCTAGCCTGGTTGGGGCTGCATTTGTTGAGGCAGAATGGATGGCAGACTATTTGTGGCCACTTGTCCCTGCACCCAGGGTAGCACTGCTTGTAGCACAGGCAGAACTTAGACATGGCTTTCTTAAATGGGCAGTATCTACATTTGACCGAAAGAATTTGTAATGTTGCTGAACATAATATTTCCTGCTATAATTCCTGCAAATCATATTTCTATGTTTTAAGCCATCACCCGATTTTGCGGTGAATGAATGATGCTCAAGTGGAGGTGTGTCCTGTAGCCAGTTCTGCCATGGCCGTAATCATTTTCTGAACAAAATATCGCTCACTAATCACTATGAACGTAACCTTGGATCTTAAACTGATTAGTCAAACGCACACTGCTCATCTCTTTATCCTAGACAAATCCCTTATGAAGCTGCCCGTGTTGATGCAGAAAGAAAAGTGAATGCAGTTTTGGTACGCTGCTATTTTTATGAGATGACATGCCACTATGCCAGTGAAGGTTAGCTACAGAGCTGCAGGATCAAAATTTAATGGAGAGCAAATATGTATTTCGAACTTCCAAGTAACTTACAAGCTATTGAAAGTAATTCTAGTGAAAGTGAAGGTTAGCTACAGAGCTGCAGGATGAAAATTTAATGGAGAGCAAATATGTATTTCAAACTTCCAAGTAACTTACAAGCTATTGAAAGTAATTCTAGTGAAACCATTCATGCCAGAATAGATTGCAAAAATCTAAGTATATACGAAGATTTCTTCGTAGCTACAGGGGTGCTCATCATCGTATCTGTTCATTCTGTTACACAAACAAACACCATCCGACAACCTAGCATAAGTTACAGACTCTTGCTGACCACTCTTGTGTCAAATCATCTACTACTAATAAAGTGAAGTGTTCGCTCTGCACAAAATGAGCCTTCCTTCAAAACAACATGCACACACACCAATGAAACTGATCTACGGGCATTCCTCTTCGAGGTACCATGAGTTCTCCCGCGATTCACAATTTTGCAGAGCTGTTGAGCGCTATCTGTCGTTGATCATGCAGAGGTAACCACCCCCGGCGTTCCGTTCAAGGGGATACCTGGTGGCACCCTTCATGTACCCAAGGTGACTCGTGGCAGCATCTCGGAGTCCGGATCTGTTTGGCGTCTTTCCTTTCTTGCGCTGCTTTATCATAGTGCAAGTGCTCAGAGGGCCATCCCTTCCAGCCCCAGGTCTCCTACAACACAGTTTGCAAAGATGAAGTTTCAAGCTCCAACTGACATCATACAGTCAGTACAAGTTCAATTCCAGCAGCGTCCTAGCAGATGGGATACTACGTCAATACCAGCTCATGTAGCTTATTTTGACGGTTGAAAGAAAAGCAAATCAATAAAGAAAGGAATGTCCGACAACTTACTGCAACAACTTCTCTGAAGCAACTCTAGCAGCTTCAATTGTGTCCTTGGTAGGCAGCCACTTCACCACCCTACCAGGATCACCTCGCATCGGTGAGTGGATTTTTACAAGCTGCACATGATTTCTAGACCAGTAAATGATCATTCATCCAGTAAGAATAAACATATATTTTATCAGCTAGGATTAGAGAAAGAGACAAACTCACACCAAGACATTCCATCATTTGATAGTATGCTCTGCCATGTAGTGGAGTGTGGCCCTTTCTGGACTCTGAAAAGTATCTTGTCCTGAAATGAAAGATTGTAACATCAACTCTGTAAGTAAAAAGTGCATGCTTACAATGACGGTTAACATGTAAATCACGTACCATTCCTTGTAGCCTGGGTCTACTGTAAAGCCATACATGTCGACACTGTCACAGATTGAGAGAGCAAATTCAAGAGCTTTAAGCCCAGTTCCTTTAGCAGATGAACCAAACGATGTGCCTAGCATGAGATATACCGGATTGGTTATTGGAAGTTCCTACATAACACGAAATCTGTCAGGCAGGTAAGAAAACAAGGAACATGTCCCAAAGCAGCCTAATTTTTAAATACGATATAGCTAAATTACCCGAATCATCTGGTTCATGGCATCATGTATTGTTGTCTTAACGATCAGTGCCTCCTTTCTTGTTTCTGCAACCATAAGAATTAGCTTGCCTTTTCATGTCGTATCCCACTGAAAGAGAAATAGATGGTGGGGGACTTACCATCTAACTCAACAACTTTATCCAGTGCCTTTGCAGATCCTCTATTGAGAAGGCGAAATGTACTCTTTGTACCAACGTATTCCGTGTAGTTCTGCAATGCAGACAGCAGAAGTCAGGCAAGTGCAGGTGAAGAAACCAGAGCAGGAAACATAAGTATCTTAGGAATACCTGGACGGGTGCGCCATTTTCTCTAATGACGACATCATAAGAATCAATCTCATCACCAAATTTAGTTTTTAGAAGATCCCCAGAATTCCCGACAACAGCACATCTACCAAATTGCTGAGGTACATATGGTGATGTCTCAGGGAGAACCAATGAAAGCTTCTCCAGGCAAAGAGTTCTGTTGCTGCACTTATTCCTGCAAAGCCAAAAGTAAACATAATCAGCAATCTCTTGAATTTAACCATAATGCAAGTCTATGTGAAACTGCAAAACTTGTGTCTACCCACAGAAGGATTCCTTTGTTGATCCTGCGCCATGCATAATCCTCCCAGCCATTTGGTAATGCATCAATGTACTCCTTTGTGAGTATTGTGGTACTATTGCGAACCTAGGGGAAACAATAAGGCTTAGTGGCTGCATCACTGGCTCCTAGTGTAATTCTGACAAAGCAAATGGCAACATTTTGTCACAGCTTATGCATCACTTATGATGGTTTGCAAATTTTCATTGTATTAACTAAATCACACAGATAAGCAGTAGATAAGAAAGAATGCCCACCTGCTCCCATGAAGCCACAGCTTCGCACAGATTGAACTCAAACGCCAGCCCTTCAGACTCTCCAGTTTTTGGATCTTTCTGCAAACACCAGTCATAAGAGCTAAGTAAACGATCACAAAAGTAAGGTAGGCTGGTCTAGCTATGAGAGGAACAACAGAGGATCGTGGTCCATACTTTTCTATGCAATAACATTGCAGGCACAAATCAAATTACACAACTGAAAGGAGAAGTGCCTGCAAAAGAAATGACAGAAAACATATGCGCTTACCCACTTAGAATCTGTGTCACTTGGGTACTGTATCACAACACGACAGTAATCCTCTCCAGCAATCGCTTGTAGTCCTAGACCATTAGCATCCTGCAACATTTTTTTTAATCATGAGTAAGACTTGTTCGAACCAGCGCGCTCATGATCTTACCAAGGAGATCCTCGAGTAGCTAGTAACACAATTACTGGCAAGAATTGCCTTCTGAACATAAACATAGATAGCTTCCAAACAGCAAATTCATCCCAATCGTTGACAGATAGCACTCTCTTACTACCAGCGCTTCCAATTTACTGAACAGGAAGCATCACCTTCACAACAATTCTCAGGGAAGCCTAGCATCAACCAGTTAGCTTGCCAATCCACCAAAGGGCCAAGGCTCATGCATTTCAGAAGCTAATTTCCCCAGATACAACGCAATGCAGCACTGAATTTGCTCACAGACGATACAGCCAAGCCCCAATTGTTTCTAATAGAGCGGCAGAAAATTCACACAGTACAGGGGTAGTAAGTAGATCAGAGACAAGGTAGTGACGTACCACGCACTTGCTGAACCCTCCCTGCAGCGCGGCGAGCGCCGCCAAGTCCGCCTCGGAAAGCCCCGCGCCGCCATCTGCATCAAACATCCACCCCGACTCAGGGATCTCCACGCGAAGGCAAAAAAAGCAGAGAAGAGAGGTGCGAGGAGGAGCGGCGGGGGAGGGTACGTTACATGAGGAGAGGCCGGAGAGGTAGATTAGGATCGCAGCGACGCCGGAGAGGATGGCGGCGGCGAGGGCCAGCGGGAGCACCCGCATGACCGGAGACGGCGAGCCCTAGCGGCCGCGCTCTCGCCGGAGTTGCTTCGCGGTGAGAGTGGGAGTGACTGATGGGCCGAGGAATGGACCGGCGCCTCCGCTTGTGTTCGAGCCCGTTTGCCCAAGTAAAGGGCAGTTGGGTCGGGTTGGTCAGGACGCTTGGGCTCAGGGCTCAGCTTGTTTTTTTCTAGAAAGGAGGGATCGCCTTCACAGTTCTATCGGGGCTGCAAACCAACCTTTGGTTGGATGGTTAGTTGGATAGCTAGGAGGGTGGTTAGGCGGGTAGTTGTACCCTAGTTTATCAGAGTTCAAATCTCAGGTTTAACACTGTGTGTTGTATAAATACGGAATATTCTTTCAGTGGGAGGCGACGTTTCCGTCGACAGCGAGGCGCCCGTGGTGACTTCGTCAATCTTAAGACCTGATCCGTCGGCTCAGTTTCTCGGAGGTGCTCGTAGGGGTAGGTTGTGCGTGTGTGCGTTCATAGGGGTGGGTGCATGTACATGTTGTGAGCGTCTTCGATTGTACTGTGTTCCTCAAAAAAAAAAAAGTTGCATCGAGGGCTCGGGCCTAGAGAGGGTGGCCGGTGGGAAAGTGTCGTTGAGAGCCCGACTGTTTGAGGACGAGTCGGGAAAGGGTCGTTTTTCGCCGCTGCAAATTAGAGCCTTCGGTGAAGATCGTGCTCGCGTCAGGCGCTCTATTCGAATACAACATGCTACAAATAGATTTTACAACGTCAAATTATAGCGTGACCGCTGGACTTGCTCTTATCCATCATACCAACAAGTGAAACTTCCCCTTTGTAAATTCATCAAGAGGACGGTAATCCATATTCTCACCCACAACAAGACGGTCACTTCGCCTTTGGATAAAATTCCTTCATTGGTATAGCATTCTTTGATAAGACCCATGGTGATCAATTGATCATGATTGATAATAGTACTTTGCATGTCAGCCTTTGTTTCGAAGTTTTCAAAGAAAAGGTTAGGTCCCATTGGATGTACCATCATCCATGTTGGATTGCCCAATGCACACCTCACGACAGAAGTTTATCTGCACATGCACGATATTTGGTCCGAGCACCTTCCCCACAGGTGCTCACTTGCACCTTTAGAGCATTGTTAAGAATATACTACACGTCTAGTTTTTTTTATCAGTTTAGACTTTTGGTCTAGATAACTAGTACATCAATTTGATATGGTATCAGAGGCAAGACGTCTCAAGTTCAACACCCTTTTCACGCAGTTTAAAAAAATTCTACGACCTGCACCGAACCCACACTAAAGACTAAAAATAGCTTAGACGCGAGGGGGAGTGTTAAGAATATAATGTCGATGGTTTTGTTAGAGTACATATACATGTATGACTAGAGATAGACTAGGACTCTACATCTGTAATCCAAGTCTCCATCTATCCCGTGTAACTCTATATAAACCACCACAAGGCTCAATGCAATACAACATATAATATTCTAGGGATTCAATATTTTTCATATGGTATTAGAACGGTTAGCCTCACGGCGCCGATCATAGGTTCTTCCAACGCTTCCGCAACGCGCCGATTACTCCTCGAAGCGCGGCACCCGATCAATATCAAAGATTGGATCAGTTCTTTATATTAAATCTTCTTTAGATTAAATCATAGATAAATTCTTAATTTTCTAGATTAGATTCAATTAGCCCACGACAGTGGCTCGATCCAATCTGGCGCCGCATCCCGCGGCGAAGGTTGTCATGTGCGGGCACAGGAGCTGCGAGGCGGCTGCACACGCACGGGCGCGACCAAGCAACACCATTTTTTGCCGGTGGTCTACATGTACACGCCGGCATGCAGCAAGCAGGAGCTCCATATGTGCACAGATTCCATGCACTAGAGGACATCCCATGAGATCTAATATTCCTTCTACCACAAGAAACAATTCGGGAACACCTCCATCGAAGACGCGTTTGATTCATGTTCGATCGAGATCGACTCATCTGCTACTTTAAGCATCTGACACCGACACAACCGGCATCGACACAATCTACATTGCATCTAATACGACTATACCGACATCAAGATCTGTACTGTATCAAGTCAGACTACATCGACCCAAACATCTACGTCAAGTTGTATGACTACACCATCTTCGTCGAGTACTACATCGCCAACAAAAATCATCGCCAAGGTATACATCGCGTGGTTCAAAATCCGCCGCCGTCGTAGTCCGGCACCCTGATAGGGCGACACAATCGCCTCGCCCGCCTAGTAAAAAAAAACTCGCCACCGCCGCCGCCATAAAAACCTTGCTGCCGCCGTTTGCCTTGTGCCCCGGCCGTCGCCTCAAAAAAAACCTACAAGCAAAAACCTGCCGTCGCCGCAGATCTCTGCCTCCGCCGCACAAAACCCGTTGTCATCGCAGATTCCTGCCGCCGCCGCACAAAATCCTAAAACCCTATGACACAAACCACACAATTTTTTGTGCCTCCGGCGCGACTACAATGACCACAACAACCTCGACCACGGCTACATCACGACCGGCTACCTCAACATCGACATCAAGAAAAACGTCTATAACAACTCAAGAACTCCAGTCAACAGCGTCCGCGTCGTCACTTGCGTTCACGCCACTCCCGCTGTGACTGCGGGAGGGAAGAGAGACACTAGAAGGGACGCAGTCACCGTCCCTAGGTGGCAGCCATGATCATGTCCACGCAAGTGGATATGACAAGGAGATGAAGACAATGGAAGCAAATCCAGTCGCAAGCATCCGCTTCACTCGCGTTCCGACTGAGGGAAGATGTTAGAGTACGTATACATATATGGCTAGAGATAGACTAAGACTCTACATCTTGTACTCTAAGTCTTCACCTACCCCGTGTAACTCTATATAACCCTCCACCACAAGGGTCAATACAATACAATACAATATTCTAGGGATTTAATATTTTCCACGAGCATAAGCTCATCAGTTGTTTTAAGGAAGAAATTTTTTGCCTCCTTTGAGGTGAGTTTGAGCCGGCCCATCATCGTCGTAACATCGGCTCCAGCACCTGGGATCTCCGCCTCCTTCCATTTTCCTTTTGCACCACTATTCGTCGCCACATTCAATGGACCTAGGACGGATCTAGTCACGGGCGCCATCCTTGCCCTCCACCGTTGCAATCCGATTATCTTCCAGCCATATGTGCACTTCCCAAATCCGATCACACCTGTCGCCAAGGGTGGGTAGGGTCTACCCCTTTATCACGAGCGGGGCAATATCAGTGCGAGCAGCGACACAGGGAAGGAGTCGGGATCACGAGCACCGAGGAAGGCAAAGGAGAGTCAGGGTCGCTGCCGAGGAGGTCTAATTGGCACTAAAGTAAGCCTTGAAGCCCTAGAGTCACCAATCAGCGGTTGGAAATCTGTAGAAAAACTGGCAAAAATCAAAGTGTCGCATTGCTGATCACAGAGGTATTAATGCGTCGAATGAAGCTAATTTTTTTGTGAGGGTGGAGTACGTAGCAGCATTTTCCTAGACAAAAGCACCATCTGTCGAACGCAGCGATTCTACCACGTCGTTGGGGTCCCTGTCTTATCCAATGGCCTCTCTTTCTCCAAGATTCGTGCACGCCATTTTGCACTTCGATCCTGTAAATTGTCCACTTTCCACCCTATAGCAGCCAACTTGGACAAGTCCATCTTGCCTCTCCCGATATGTCGCCTCCACTCTCCTCCCAACGCCGGTCGCCTCCACTCTCCTCCTTCACACCTCCTCTTGCTCCGGCCCAGGACCCCTCAACCGCCTCGCCGCCGACCCGTTCTGCAAAAGATGAGCCCCCCTCCACCGCGCCCAGCTCTAGGGTGAGGATCCACTGGTGTCTCCGATCTGGATCCGGGTGGTGAAGCGGTTTCCCTCCGGCCACACGACGATGTTGCCGTTCATGGCCACCGCCAACTACCTCGGCCCCCATCTGGCCATGGAGGGCTAGATTCGAATCCTTCATGGATTAATTTTTTTATTTTGTTTGGATTCGAATCATGTTGGATGAGATGAACTATGTATGAAAAAATTGTGTGGATATAAGATTTAGGCGTCGTTCTCCAAGATCCATGCCCTGCATCGTGGTCGGGCTTCTTCACCTCCACGTTTTTCCAATCGAACTTGTTCACTTTCCCCCTATCTGGTTGTTCCAGATCCAATCGTGTATCATGTTCTTGGCAATTGTTTCCGTGTGTGAACTGTTCTAATTTTTCCATGTTCCATGTATTCATGTGTTCTTCCATATCTTCTCTCGTGTATGAGTTGAGGAATTTCCATGGTTCGTGAGGCAAAGGTGGGCATGGAACGAGTAGCAGCAGAGGGATCTAACATTAAATAATCGTTAGAGTACAAGTGTTTTTGACTGAACAGTAAATATAATAGAGGGGCTCTTTGCATTTTACACATCTCGCTGTACGAATCTCAAACAGGAAATGGACGCCCGGGATAAGCCCGGGACGCCCTCGTATATGTAGAGTGGGATTTTCGACCATCTGTCTGTCTTGCACTTTCAGCCAAGCCGCGCAAGCCGGCGTCAGGTTAACCGTGGCTGACGATTATTCATGGAACTGGAAACTATTCCTAGTGACGTTCCTCGGTGATCGCGGCGGAGTCCGACTATGATTAATTGGTGACCCGTGGTACAGTAATCTAACCAAGTCCATCGCATAGCGGTACAATACTAATTTGGCAACCAACCGATCGTCCACGCACGGGAAGGAATACCATCACCGAAAGAGACGAGGTCGCGAAGATATGGCGTCGGCGTTACGGCGGCTGGTGCTGCCGGCGATCAGCCGGCAGCGACTCGCTCCCCGCCAGCCCACTCCCTCCTTCACCGGTACCGGATCCGTCAAGGCCGCACATCCATCTCACTTTATAATGTGATAATGATTGAATTTACTTATGGAGTATTGCTTTTATGTCGCTCTATTGTTCTTGGTCCCAACTTAATGAGTCGTGGACTTCAACTAGGGACTTGTCAACTTGAATGTTTAGCAAAATTCAGTGAAATCTGCTGTCGTGGTGTGGAACACGGCAGAGCTATCGGGGATGGCAAAGAAGGGACACACGGATGCATTCAGTGGCTCACGCAACGGGTTGGGCACGATGCACTGCAAACACAGGGACGTACCCAGGTTCGAGGCCCTCTTGGCGAGGGTAACACCCCTACTCCTGCAAGATGAACTATGTATGGGAGCTCGATGCTCAGTACAAGTGCTCCTTGAGCTATTTCCTTAGCTACTATCGATGGCTAGAGGAAGACGGGAGCTAGATGCTAACACTTCTCTTCTTCTACTATTGTTACTTACCTACAACCCTAGCTCTGCCCTCCCTTATATACTGGTCTTGGGGGCTGATTACAGATTGGGTCCTAGGGTTTACTGTTTGGATATGGGTTTACAGGGCAGGGCCGGCTGCAGGGCCTAGCCGGTGGGCCAGGACCCAGTCCGCCCTTCTTTTAGCGTCATCCTTCTCTTTAGTGGTCACCCGGGCTTCCTTTGGGGCGTCACCCTTGCTTTAACGGTCACCCGGACTGCTTTCGCCAGTCCAGCCGACCGTCTTGCTTTATCTTTGTGTGGTAGCGCTGGTCATGACGGCATGCCAGCTTCCTTGATGACGAGGGAGAGCCAGAAGCGTACCCCGCACGGAGCGTCAGGCCTTCCGTGCTCTCCATCGAATCCGAGGTGATCCGGGTGGGAACGGCCACCCGGCCGGTTTTTCTGGCCACCGGCTAGACGGGCCACCCGGGAAGGTTATAAGCCCAGCCGGGCTTGCTCGCTAGACGGTTAGAATTGTATTTCTTGGAGGCCAGGCGGCCTGCATCTTCTAGAGCCGGCCTACTTACGCCTGGCTTTCCCCACCCGAGGGTTATCCCCCCGACACTAGTCCCCGAGCACGTATGGGCTTGGCCGGTGGGCAAGATCTTCCGTACTCCTTCCTTTCCTGAGAGGTTGCTTTACTTTCTCCAGCTGCAGCTTTTGCTTTTGCTTTCCGGCTGGAGTTAAACCGGGTGCGGAATCGATGGTCGTCCACTGGTTGTAAACAGCGAAGGCAGATACCGGCTGGCGGAGCTGAAGACAAAGCGTTGGGCTAGGTGACGTCATTGATGCCGTCACCCACGCTTGTGGCTCTGGCGCACGTTGCGTCAGTTTGACTTCCGAGTCGCTGCGTCAGTTTTTGGCAACCGCGCACGCAAACGTGCCGCAGCGTTTCCTCGGGGCAAGGGTGCACGCCTCACCTCCCGCTGAAACCTGGGATCTTCTGTGGCAATCACGACGGCGCGGGGGATCTGGAGCCGAAGCGTCGCGTAGCTGTTGCACCGTGACGCCACGCGTCGCGCAAAAGCCGAAGGGGCGACGTTGCCGCTTGCGGGGATAAATAGAGCTCCGAGGGGATCGGTTTCCACACTTGTCCATCCTCCGGCTCATCTTCTCCTTGTGCCCTTGCATTCCTTGTTCTTCGCGCCCTCTCCCTGTCGCCGCCGGCCACCTTCTTCTCGCCAACCACGGCCTCCTCCTCTGTCGAGATGCTGCCGGAGCAACACGGCGGTTGGTGCGGGTCCTTCGTGACTGATGAGCTCATCAACAAGTACCGACGGGGGAGGTTTCTTCCTTCATCGTTGCTTGTGAAGCACCAGCTTGCGCCGGAGGGGGAGCGGGTGCCGAACCCTCGGTCGGGGGAGCGGGTCGTCTTCCTCTCGCACTTCGCGCGCGGGTTCGGCCTCCCCGTCAGCCCGTTCATCCTCCAGCTCTCCGGCTTCTTTGACCTCCAGCTTCACCACCTTGGCGCCAACACCATGGCGCAGCTGTCGCACTTTGCGGCCTGCTGCGAGTCGTACCTTGGGGTGTGGCCCGAGGTGGCGAACTTTCTCAAGTTCTTCCACTTCAAGGCCCAGAATATCGTCAAGGGTGGCTCGCTGACGCGGACGGGCTGCTGCGCCGTCTACCCGCGGACTTCCTCGCCGATGCCGCGGTTCGAGCTCCCTGACACCGTCAAGCTGTGGCAGCGCACATATTTCTATGTGATCAATGCCATGGAGATTGATTGGATCTGCCTCCCGCCCTTCACCGACGATCCCTCATCGCAGAGGGCCTGGACGGCGAAGAGCATGGGCGCGGTGGCGGACCTCGATCGGATGGCCGCCCGGGTGGAGACGATGGTGTAGGGGTTCGTAGCATGGAAAACAAAAAAATTCTACCGCATGAACACACAATCAAGATCTAATCTATGATCAAGCCAAGATCTATCTACTATATTGTAGCAACAAGTCGATAGAATACTAACCCTCGAAGATCCAAAGCGGTTAACGAGAGCAGATTCTCGAGGGTGATATAGTCGTACACTTGCCGATCTCAAGACCGCGTAGACGATCCTTCCGGCGCTACGTTCCGGCAGCGCTTCCGCAGTCGGTCACACGTTCGGTACTCGATGAAGACCTTCCTCTCCCTTGTTCCAGCAGGCAGCGGAGGTTGTAGCACTCTCCTCGCGATTCCGGCAGCACGACGGCGTGGTACCGGAAGTAGAGGGGAGATATCGCAGGGCTTCGCCTTAAGCCGGGGCGAGTATGGTGGAGTATGAGAGAGGCCTTGGTGATATAGGGTTTAGAGGTCACCAAGGGGAGGGCTTGGCCGGTGGCTAGGGTTTTGGGAAACCCTAACTTTCCGAGTTAGAGGAGGCCCTAGGCGGCGGCGGCTTGGAGGTGGCCGGCGACTTAGAGGCTAGGGTTTGGGTGTAGGGAGAGGGGGCGCCCTACCCCTCCTTATATAGGAGGGGAGAGGCGGTTTGGGGAGGAGGGAGTCCTCCTCCAACTCCTCCTCATGGCCGGCGGGTGGGAGGGAGTGGGACTTCCTCCCCAAGTAGGTTTCCTACTCTCCCTCCACCAAGCAAACTTGAGATTTGACTTTTCCAAATCAGCGTTTGACTTTCAAACTTCGATTTGATTTCTTCTCTTTATTTTGCCCAGCCAAGTGACCTAGTACATGATGCAACCATTCCACATTGTCATGACACATACATGTGCCCTTCCCCTCCGGAGTGCCGGACCTTCCAGACCCCTCTAGAATATTCCTGGTGAAAACACCGGAATCATTTCCGAACTCCGAAACAGGACTTTCCTTATATGAATCTTATTCTCCGGACCATTCCGGATCTCCTCGTGATATCCCGGATCCCATCCGAGACTCCGAACAACATTCGGTCTCTTTACTCATCATTCCATAACTACTCAACAACATCGAATCCTTAAGTGTGTCTCCCTACGGTTCGTGAATTATGCGGACATGATCAAGACACTTATCCGATCAATAACCAATAGAGGAATCTATAAATTCATATGGCTCCCACATATTTCTACGATTACTTTGCGATCGAATGAACCACTTACATACGATACCAATTTCCCTTTGTCTCACGATAGTTTACTTATCCGAGGTTTTGATCGTCGGTATCTCTGCATACCTAGTTCAACCTTGTTACCGATAAGTACTCTTTTCTCGTTCCCGTGATATGTTATCCCTTGTGAGCCAGTCACATGCTTGCAAGCTAATTGGATGACATTCCACCGAGAGGGCCCAGAGTATATCTATCCGTCATATGGATGGACAAATCCCACTCTTGATCCATGTGCCTCAACCCATACTTTCCAAACACTCAATGCCACCTTTATAGCCATCTAGTTATGGTGTGGTGTTTGATGTCATCAAAGCATCCTTCCGGTGATGGTGATTAACATGATATCATGGTCGAAGGAATTAGGTTACTATGTATCAGAAAGCTTATAGCAAATGAACTATATTAAATGACTTGATCTTTATGCTACACTTAACTATAGGAGTATGTCCATCACATCATTCTCCTAATGATATGACCTTGTTGTTAATAACATCTTTATGTTCATGATCAGGAAACCATGATCATTTATTAGCCAACAAGCTAGTTTAACAAGAGGCTTTACTAGGGACTCTTTTATGTTTACAAATCACACAAGTATTAATGTTTCCGGTTAATACAATTATAGCATGGTATGTAAACATTTATCATAAGTATGAAGATATGATAATAACCACTTTATTATTGCCTCTTGGGCATATCTCCAACAGATGGTGGGGACGGAGAGGCTCACCGCGCGGGACATCACCTTGTCGTGGATGGTGCGTCGCATGCTTCCGCTGCAGAAGCGGTCGCACAAGATGTGCCATCTTTCGACCGCCCACGATCCGACGAGGACATCATGGAAGGATGTGCCCATCCAGGACCTGCGGAACTGGATCTCCATGATCTCCAAGTTCCGCATCGAGGCCAACTAGGCATACTCCTGCCCCCGTACCATCGCGGCTGCCTGCCGCCGTCGGTAAGTTTTTCTCTGATTGCCTTGCGCCTCGTTTCTTGTATGTGCTAGCCTTCCTTGGGTGCCTTATGCCCCCTTTTTGATTAGTTGTTCACGGCGCAGCTGGCCGAAGATGGCATGGGCGACTTTCTGCTTCCGTCCTTCTTGGAGGACAGGAAGCCGAAGAAGTACCCCCAGACGGAACCCGAAGGGTTTCCCGTCCGGGCGGACGATGGCCCCCCGGATCCTCATGGTAGGTTGTTGTCCGCAGCTCTTTCTTTCACCTTTGTTTTTGAGGTTATGGTCTTTACTCTTTTCTTGTGCCGTAGTCGATGTCACCGACGAGGAGGGTCCTCGAGAAAGACCCGCGGCGAGAGCCCGGGGAAAGAGGGCATCACCTGTTGCCGTTCCCGCTCAAGTTGAGACGAAAAAGACGCGTCGAGGGCGTCAAGTTGTTGCTCCACCCTCCGTCGCCGGGTTAGTATCTCTCTTGCCCTTGCTTGCCCCTCTGCGGTTTTGCTGGCTTCTCCTTTGACTCTTTGTTCTTTGCAGCGAAGCCATGGTGCTTGGCGACGGAGGTGCCGCCGTCATGCCTCCTCCACCTCCTCCACCGGTTGAAGAGGTGGCGAGGACGCCGGCTGCACCCACGCCGGCTGCGGCCAGCCCGGCTGCATCAGTCATGCCTCTCCGCCCAGGGCGCCTGAGGGCTCTCCAACCACGGGGTTGCTGCACCAGGCCCCTGCGTCTTCGCGGTTTGGGCCAGCTCCTTGCGGCTGTGTAGGACCCGGAGACCCCCTTCCCTCTCCTAAAGGCTGGCGTGAACCCGACTTGGAGCGATGCTCCAAGCAGTTCCACCAGGCCCGTCATTACGGAGGTGACAGAGGGAGCGGGGGCCGCGTAGGCGGCTGCGGCGGATGCCGGCCAGCCGGATGGCGGTCAGCCGGCTGGGAGGAAGTTGGTGGTGGCTATGCCTTCGGGTGCAGCTGCCGACGATGACGAGGTCGTCTTCACCGGCTCGAGGCCAGCTTCGGATGTGCTGACGCCGGCTGCGATCCTTGCCCAGCTCTCCGGCTGGCGAGTTCGTTCTCAACACGATATGTGCGACGGGCAAATCCGTACTAGAACAACTTAGAGTACGTAAACGAAGTACACAACATTATTTTATTACCATCAGTTGTGTTGATCGAGTTTTATTCTTATATATATATATTAACCTCATTCTTTATATATATTTAGATCGAACGGATGCGGGACAAACTCCTACCATTTGACCACGTACGAGTCATTCAAGAGGAATTTGCGGGGTTCATACTTGATGAGGTCGTCACGCCTGGCGGAGAACTCTATAGATATCCAAAATAAACATGTACGGAGATGTTATATTGTGTATATGCTTGAACGTGTGTCTTGTACTTGATGTTGAACATGTACGGAGAATACTACAATGACGATGTTTGTGTATAATAATAGTTGCTTAATTTTTTATGTACGTATGTACCGACGATGTATGTGTATACCTCTCCCTATCGATCCCTCCCTTCCGCCGCCGCAGAAATCCGCCCAAAACGGAGCAGCGGCAGAACTCTGCCGCGGCGCGGTAAAGATTTAGGCCATTTTCCTGCCGCGACAGAGGACCTTTAACACCGGTTTGTGTCCAGCAACAACGATTCTATAACCCGTGTTAGAGGCACTTGCGAACCGGTGTTAGAGGCATACGTGTACACTAGTGTACTAATGTACCATCTCCCCCTTAAAAAAAATATTCTTTCACGTGGGACCTAATATTTTACAATCATTGGTTGAAATATGCTAGAGATTTTCTTTATTTCTGTGCGGTAAAAATTAAAATTGTTTGTTGTTGTGATTTTTTGGATTTGTGCGAGCCAAGGTATGACCAACTTAAGAATGAGCTTTTAACGAGTCAAGAATGAGCCAAGGTATGACCAACTTACAAATTAAAAGAGTAATAGTTTACACTACATATATAGGGTCTTCTTTTTTCGGATTGGCGGATGTCTTCTCTATCTGTCCCGGCGGCAGTGAGTTTAGTTACACTCGTGATATATTGCTGATGAACGCCCTACGGTTTGTACAAAAAATTGTGGTAACAAAATACTCATCTTTAATTGTGAATCATAAACTAGCTATTGAGTGTGGAAAATATTGAATCCCTAGTTATACGGGGTAGGTGGAGCATTGGAGTATAAGATGTAGAGTCATAGTCTATCTCTAGCCTGTACGTATACATACTCTAACATTCCCCTCAGTTGGAGCGGAAGTAAAGCGGACGCTTGCAACTGGATTTAAAATCTTGCGCTTTCGTCGTCTTCACCTCCTTGTCATCATCACCTGCGTGGACATGATCATGGATGACACCTAGGGTCGGTGACTGCGTCCCCTTCTAGTGCCTTTCTTCCCTCCCGCAGTCACAGCGGGAGTGGCGTGACGCAAGTGACGACGCGGACGCTGTTGACTGGAGTTCTTGAGGTGTTGTAGACGTTGTTGTGGATGTCAATGTCGAAGTAGCCGATCGTGATGTAGCCGTAGTCGATGTAGGTGTGATTGATGTTGTAGTCGTCGTAGTGGTGTGGCCGCCAGTGCCGGAGGCGCAAAAAAAAATTGCGAGTTTTTTGTTGTTGTTGTTGTTGTTGTTGATGAAGGTGCAGTTGTTGACGTTTTGCACCTTGTAGAAGTACCGTCGGGGGCGTCTCTTGGACGTGGTCATAAGTGAGACCACCGGTTTTGCCAGGACCAGAGAAACCCACCAAGCACATAAGGTTTTGCCAGAACCATATGCATGATCGTAGGGACGTCACAATTGTGATGCCGGTTTGTTGATACAGTCGTCGGGGTCGTGGACGCGGCGATACCATCGTCGTGCCTTGCAGTTATACTGTTAGAGGGCGTTGTAGTTGTATGTCTATCATGTGTGGACGGGTATAGCGGAGGCAGCGTTGTGTTTACGAAGATGTTGATGAAGACCACGTAGATATAGACCTTGCGATGATGTGTCGGCGATTATGGAGTAGGCGTGTCGCTGATGATCGTTGCTCGAAGGCGTCCCTTGTGATGGCGATGATGTTGAAGCCTTGATGTCGGAGAAATCGGCGTAGTAGTGTAACACACCGGCCTGGCATGTGGATGATGTCGATGTCGCTTCTCCATGAATGTGCTCGATGAAGACGTAGATGTGTAGTCGTACAGCTCTTGGCATGTGGCTCGGCTCGGCTGAAGTAGATGGATCGGTCGGAGGAGTTATCTAGATTATACAGGTCGTTAGCGCTGCTTGGTGTAGATGGCTTGGTCATGCATGTTGCTCAGTGTAGATACGCCGGCTTCTTCGTCGCAGCTAAGGCGTGCAACCGATTCAAAAACCGGCGTCAGCTCCCCTGCTCGTGTCCTCATGAAGAATGAACGCAGCGATTATACAAGGGTGTGGGCGTTCCGGGCTTATCTTCACCGTAGGCAACTTGTTTGAGATTCGTGATGTTCATTTGCAAAGAGCAACCTGTACAAGTCCATGTTGGCACCTATATGGAAATCGAAGTGGACAAGTCCATCTCTTCTCTTGCTATCTCCCTTTATCCTCTGCAGTACATCTTATCCCATCGAGTCCAAGTTCATCCTCCTCCGCCGGTCCGGCCCATCGTTTCTACCATCCCCCCGAGACCCAACGTCGCCGCCTCCAACCTGCCACGATGGGCTTTGGATCGGACAGTGCTAGGCGTCCCCCGGGGGATTTGTGGTTTTCATCCCCCGGGTCCCCAGCCAACCACGTGTCCTCTTTTTGGATTCAAAATCCCGCTTTTGCTACATTTTTCCCGTTTTTGCTACATTTGCCCCGCTTTTGCTACATTGTAGCAGAAAACGGTTCGGTCTAGAAAAATAAAAACAGACTGGACCTCGCCGGAGATTTCGCCGGAGACCTCGTCGGCGACCGTGTAGCAAAAAAGTTGTGCTATTGTAGCATATCCGACCTCGCCGGAGACTCGCCGGAGAATTTCGCCGTTAGACCTCACCGGAGACCGTGTAGCAAAAATGTTGCGCTATTGTAGCAAAATCACAAAACAGTTGTAGCAAAAAAAAACTTATATTGTAGCAAACTCCTATTTCGCCGGATATCTCGCCGGAAACCCAAGGCACCCTTGTAGCAAACTCCTATTTTATCATGTAGCAAGCGTCGCTGTCACATGTAGCAGTGTGTCGCTACCATTAAATCAAGTGTCTCCGTCAGCTTGTAGCAAGCGCTGCCGTCGACCAGCACGTAGCACCGCCGCGGCCTGCAATAGCAAACCGTCGACGTATTTGTAGCAAGAGCCGCCGCAGCTTGTAGCAAGAAGTCGCCGCCGAAGTAGCAAGAGCTGCCACAGCCTGTAGCAAGCGCTGCCGCCGACCAGCACGTAGCACCGCCGCTGCAACTTGTAGCAAGAAGTCGCCGCCGCCGTAGTATCAAGCACCACCGCAGCTTGTAGCAAGAAGTCGCCGCCGTAGTAGAAAGCTCCGTCGCCGTATGTTGCAAGCCCTGCTGCCGCTTGTAGCAAGCACCGCCGACGGCGGTGGTGGAGAGGAGGAGGTGTGCGATGCCGGCGATGAGAGAGAGGGGAGTAACAGGGAGGAAGAAGGTTGGGGTCACAGGGTGCTGGGAGACTAGGCTGCGGCGGCGGGAGTACATCCATGGGTGGCGCGGGCGTCCTTTTATGGCGGCTCGGCGGCCGAAGCTGCGGGGCCGAACGGCGGCTGGGGCTGCAGGGACGAGCGGCGGCGCGGCGGCTGCAGGGGCAGGCAGGCAACGACGCGGCGGCCGGAGCTACATGGGTGGGAGGCGGCGCGGTGGCCGCAGCTGCAGGGACAGCGGCAGGCGGACGACGGCGTGGCTGCAAGCTACAGGGCCGGAAGGGGACAAAACGGTTTAGGAAGGAAGATAGGCAAGAAGAAGAAGGAACGCGCGTGGGTCCGCGACTCCACGTCGCTCGCAACGACCCGGGGGATCGATCCCCCGGGGGAGGAGTATCCTTTTCCCTTTGGATCTGGTGCTTCTCCAACCTTGGAGTAGCAACTCCTGATGGAGCAACGTCGACCAACACCGGCATTATTTAGGAAGCCATGGACCAAGAGGTTCGTCATGGATTCACGGCCTCTGCCAGGGATGCGTGCACTGCAACGTCTCCACCTCCGGCAGCCACAACCACGGCTCCGTACACTGCGTCGTCTCCACGTCCGGTGGCCACAACCAAGGATCCGTGCACTTCGTCTTCTCCACCAGACCAACACGAGCGCGCTCAGATCTGGCCGTGGTGGACGCGGATCCGTGCTCCTCTGCCGTAATATGGTCCTCCTCGGCGACCCTCTGCATCACGAAGCACCGCGCCGCCTCTGTGGATTTGGTTAAATTTTTGGTGTTCGGTCAATCTCCTCTCCAATCCTGTTCTACATTGACATGATTCTGAATTTCGTTGGTGCCTTGTATCACAGATTTTGATTCAGTTGTCTTCTGGATTGCTGATATTTTCCCGATTATGCTGATTCTCATAGCCTGAACGTGTTCTGATTCTCTCGATTGTCATATTCTGAGTCAAAACTATACTTCCTGATTCCTGAAGTGTCAAAACTATACTTTCTGATTCCTGAAGTGTACATTCAGGCTACTACCATTTGATAAATATGAAAGAATGGAGGCGTACTATGTAGAATATAAAAGGACTTGCTGACAATAAATAGAAATAGCTGAAGGTGGTTGTTATAAAAAAATTGCACGAATCTCAAACGAAGCCACGAGAATTGATGGCTGTGATAAGCCCGGGACACCCACCTATATGTAGACTTGCATTTTCGCATGAAGAATAATCATGCACGCAGCGTATGCGTGCACTTTTCTCTCTCTCTCTTCTTTGCTAGCTTAGATTCAATTTGCATGCACGTCCTGAAAGAAGCCTTTTACATGGCCGTATCAGATTGGATAGGCAGCATGGGCGTGGGCGTGCAGCGTTGTGGAATCTGCAGTCGCGCTCCTGGACAGCACGGGCGACACGCTAGGCAGCTGGCCCATGAGCGGGGTCGTATGGATCTTCTCGATGAGCTCAATGAAGATCGAATCTTGCCAACCTCGGACCGCACGGACCATCGCCGCGTATCATGGGAGATGCACAATTTGGACGCAGCTTGAGAACCGCCGATGACTTCTGATTTCTCACCGGATTTGAGGATCAAGATTAGGGAATTATTTGGCTAATTGGATCTAATCTATTGAAATTTAGAAATCTTGAAAATTTGGATCTAATCTAAAAAACCGATCCGATCTTTAATCGAAAACGGGTGCCGCGTCTTCGAGGAGTAATCTTCCCGGGGGCAGCGCGTTGCGGAAGTGGCAGAAGAATCTAGGATCGGTGCCGTAAGGCTAACCGCTCTGATACCATGTGGAAAATATTAAATTCCTAAAATATTGTGTTGTATTGATCTGATCTTTTAGAGTTTATATAGAGTTACACGAGGTAGGTGAAGACTTGGAGTATACGTACTCTAACATTGGGTTCACTTTACACCAAGCACATTGTGGTGAGAATATCAAATATTTAAATCTTCTCTATGTAGAAGTATGTAACACCCCGTCTACTGGCCCCGGGGTATCACTCCTGATAGCTTAATAGGATATCTAGACTAGCCTCACAAATCAACACTAGTCTTTTATACGCACTTTGTCCTCACTCATACGCATCTGGTTACCCATTTCTTGGTCGGTCACCCATCTTAGAATTGCTCTAGGCCAAGCACCCATAACTTTAGAGTTCTTTTTCGAATGAGCTTTCGGAAAAAAAGTTGCACCTTGTTGGTATGAGTATCCTATCAATACTATTAAGCCATGTACTGGATCTCACATACACCCACCCTTTAGAAGATAGATGCCCTTATCGATCAAGCACACTCCAGGAACGTCTCCTCTTGGCACGCGTATGTGCGTCCAGCACCGGCACATGTGCCATGCCGTGCCCACTCCGGGCCACACGCGTCATGCTCCACATGTTCCGCCAACGAGCCGCACACACCCGTTTAACCGCGAGGATCGGCTGTGATACCACTTGTAACACCCCGTCCACTGGGCCCAGGGGTGTCACTCTTGATAGCTTAATAGGATATCTAGACTAGCTCCATAAACCAACACTAGTCTTTTCCGCAGTTTATCCTTACTCATGCGCACCCGGTTACCCACTTTCCGGTCGGTCACCCATCCTAGAATTGCTCTAGGCCAAGCACACTAACCTTAGAGTTCTTTTTCGAATGAGCTTCCGGAAAAAAGTTGCAACTTGTTGGTATGACTATCATATCAATCCTATTAAGCCATATACTGGATCTCACATACACCCACCCTTTAGAAGATCGATGCCCTTATCGATCAAGCACACTCCAGGAACGTCCCCTCTTGGCACGCGTATGTGCGTCCAGTGTCAGCACATGTGCCATGCCGTGCCCACTCCGGACCACACGCGCCATGCTCCACATGTCCCGCCGACGAGCCGCACACACTCGTTTAACCGCGAGGATCGGCTCTGATACCACTTGTAACACCCCGTCCACTGGGCCTAGGGGTGTCACTTCTGATTATCTTAATAGGATATCTAAACTAGCCCCACAAACCAACACTAGTCTTTTCTGCGCACTTTGTCCTCACTCATATGTACCCGGTTATCCACTTCTCGGTCGGTCACCCATCATAGAATTGCTCTAAGCCAAGCATGCTTAACCTTAGAGTTCTTTTTCGAATGAGCCTCCGGAAAAGAAGTTACAACTTGTTGGTACGAGTATCCTAACAATCCTATTAAGCCATGTACTGAATCTCACAAAGTATAAGAATCCATGACATTTGTGTTTGGTTGATAATTTACTATCAAGAATGCTACTACAATATCAACTTATTGAAGGGTTTCGCGGCATAGTAAATCAAAATTTTCTACGGATGCGAACAGAGGGAAAGCCAAGATCTAATCTAGGAGATGCAAACAACGAGAGAGATTGGATTAGATCTTCATACCCTTTAAGATTCGCACAGCGGAACGTTCGTCGAAACGTGGGTGATGTAGTCGTACTCGCTTCTCCTCCTCGCGATCCGATCCGATCTAGCACCACAAGTGGCGGTGCCTCCGTGAGATGCACACGTGCAGCACCTCGACGTCTCCTCCTTCCTCGGACCAGCAAGTATGGTGGAGAGACAGATTGGATCTATAACACGACGGCGTGGTGTATATGGTGGAGAATTTCTGCAGCAGGGCTTCGCCAACAAGCAGTCGGGAGGGAGAGAGGAGGGCAGCAGGGCGGCTAGGGTTGGAGGGGAAGGTGTGTGGGGGTGGTGCGCCCCCAGACCTCTTTATATAGAGGGGTGGGGCGGCAACCCTAGCCCCCTCCCCAAGCCAAGGCCGGCGGCCAAGGAGGAGGAGTGGGGGGAAAGGAAACCCCCCCCTTCTAGAAGCTCTATCTAGGGTTTAAACCCTCTTTGGCCGGCTGGGCCCTATGGGGACTTGTGCCCCTGGCCCAATGCGTCCAGGGCACTCCCTCATAGGCCCATGCCCCCTCCCGAAAGGTGGGGCCACGTTGGTCCCCTTCCGGAAGGTTCTAGAAGCTTCCGGTACAATACCGATTAATCCGGAACAATTCCGAACTCCAAAAACTGCACTGCCTTATATGAATCTTATTCTCCGGACCACTCCGGAACCTCTCGTGATGTCCCGGATCCCATCCGAGACTTCGAACAAAAACTCATAAACCAATTATCCAATCTATCCTAGCGTCGAGACACGTTAAGTGTGTGACCCTGCGGGTTCGAGAATATGCAAACATGATCTTCTATCAATAATCAACAGCGGGGTATGGACACCCATATTGACTCCCACGCATTCATCGATGATCATATCGGATGAACCACGATGCCAGGATTCAATCAATCCCATATATATATTCCCTTCGTCTCGCGATATTTTACTTGCCCGAGATTTGATCGTCGGTACCGTCATACCTAGTTCAATCTCGTTCAAAGCAAGTACTTTACTCGTTCCGTAATCCGATATCACTTTGCGATTAACTCCGTAACCACATGCTTGCAAGCGGTGTTGATATCGATTACCGAGTGGGCCCGAAGTATATCTCTCTGAGTTGGGAGGGACAAATCCCATCTCGATACATACAACCCAACAGATACTTTCCGATCACCTGAGAGACACCTTTATGATCACCCACTCATAGGATGACGTTTGATGACCTCAAAGCTTTCTTCCGATACAAGGGAGTTGTATTATCTCATGGTCTAAGGAATACAATATTTGACATAAGAAAAGCTTCGCAAAGACGAACACGATGACACGATCTAATTGCTTCACTTAGTTTGGGTATGTCCACCATATCATTCTCCCAATGATATGATCTCATTATTAATTGACAACTCATGTCCATGGTTAGGAAACCTTAACCATCATTAATCAATGAGCTAGTCCATAGAGGCGTACTAGGGACACGGTGTTGTTCACAAACCACACAAGTATTAAAGTTTCCGCTTAATACAATTCTAGCATGGAATATAAACATTATCATGAACAAGAATTATAATAATAACATCTTTATTATTGCCTCTAGGGCATAATTCCAACAGTCTCCCACTTGCACTAGAGTCAGTAATCTAGTTTACATTTGGCAACAATCTCACACCCATGGCACTGAGGTGCTGATCATGTTTTACACGTGGAAGAGGTTTAGTCAATGGATCTGCGACATTCTGATCTGTATGTACTTTGCTAATCTTCAGATCTCCATCTGCTATATAATCTCGGATTATATGAAACTTGCGGTTGATATGCTTGGTCTTTGGATGATATCTTGGTTCCTTAGCGAGTGCTATGGCGCCAGTGTTGTCACACAATATCTCCAGTGGGTCCAATGCACTTGGAACCACGCCAAGCTCAGTGATGAAGTTCCTGATCCAAACTCCTTCACTTGACGCTTCTGCAGCCGCCATGTATTCCGCTTCTACTGTAGATCCCGCGATCACGCTTTGCTTGCAGCTTATCCAGCTCACAGCTCCTCCATTCAAAATATAAACGTATCCTGTCTGAGATTTAGAATCATCCTTGTCGGTGTCAAAACTAGCATCGACGTAACCTTTTACGACGAGCTGTTCATCACCCCCATAGACTAAGAACATTTCTTTAGTCCTATTTAGGTACTTTAGGATGTTCTTCACGGCTGTCCAGTGTTCCACTCCTGGATCACTTTGATACCTGCCCGTCAAACTAAGAGCATTGGACACATCCGGTCTAGTACACAGCATGGCATACATGATAGAACCTATGACCGAGGCATAAGGCACTTTGCTCATAGCTTCCCTATCATTTACCGTAGCTGGACACTGAGCCTTGCTCAATATCTTACCTGACAACATAGGCACTGAACCTTTCTTTGCCTTATCCATTCTGAACCTTTTCAGAACTTTGTCTAGGTATGTACTCTGGCTTAAAGCTATCAGGCGTCTTTGTCTATCTCTATAGATCTTGATGCCCAATATATAAGCAGCTTCACCTAGGTCTTTCATTGAAAAACACTTGTTCAAATAACTCTTCACATCGTTAAGCATGTTGATGTCATTTCCAATAATCAATATGTCATCCACATATAGTACCAGAAACGTCACCGAGCTCCCACTCACTTTCTTGTAGATGCAAGCTTCGTAGCAATTTGGAACAAATCCAAAGCTCTTGATCACTTGATCAAAACGAAGGTTCCAACTCCGAGATGCTTGCTTCAGTCCATAAATGGAACGCTGAAGTTTGCATACTTTATCAGCATCCTTAGGATCGACAAAACCTTCGGGTTGCATCATATACAACTCTTCATCAATGTTTCCATTGAGGAACGCAGTCTTGACATCCATCTGCCATATTTCATAATCATGAAACGCAGCAATTGCTAATAAAATCCGAATGGACTTAAACATCGCTACGGGAGAGAAAGTCTCATCGTAGTCAACACCTTGAACTTGTCGAAAACCTTTCGCGACAAGCCGTGCTTTATAGACGGTAACATTACCATCCGCGTCCATTTTCTTCTTGAAGATCCATTTGCACTCAACGGCCTTTCGGTCGCTAGGAGGGTCCACCAAAGTCCATACTTGGTTTTCGCTCATGGATCCCAATTCGGATTTCATGGCTTCTAGCCATTTCTCAGAGTCTGGGCTCATCATCGCTTCCTCATAGTTCGTAGGTTCACTGTCTTCTACCAACAAGACAGTCAAGACAGGGTTGCCGTACCACTCAGGAGGGGCACGCGACCTTGTCGACCTGCGACGTTCAGTAGCAGCATCGTCCGAAGATTCATGATCCTTGTCATTAGCTTCCTCTATTGTTGGTGCAGGCGGCACTGGAACAATTTCAGGTGCTGCGCAACTCTCCAATTCAAGAGAAGGTTCAATAACCTTGTCTAGCTCTACTTTCCTCCCACTCACTTCTTTCGAGAGAAACTCCTTCTCAAGAAAGGAACTGTTCTTTGCGACAAACACTTTGCCTTCGGTTCTGTGATAGAAGGTATACCCAATAGTTTCCTTAGGGTATCCTATGAAGACGCATTTCTCCGTTTTGGGTTCGAGCTTGTCCGGCATCAATTTCTTGACGTAAGCTTCGCATCCCCAAACTTTAAGAAACGACAACTTAGGTTTAGCATCAAACCACAGTTCATACGGCGTCGTCTCAACGGATTTAGATGGAGCCCTATTTAAAGTGAATGCAGCGGTTTCTAATGCATAACCCCAAAATGATAACGGCAAATCAGTAAGAGACATCATTGATCGGACCATATCTAATAAGGTTCGATTCCGGCGTTCAGACACACCATTGCGCTGTGGTGTTCCGGGTGGCGTGAGTTGTGAAACGATTCCACTTGCTTTAAGATGCGTGAGAAAATCATAACTCAAATATTCACCTCCACGATCGGATCGTAGAAACTTAATCTTTCTGTTACGATGGTTCTCCACTTCATTCTGAAATTCTTTGAACTTTTCAAATGTTTTAGATTTATGTTTCATTAAATAGATCTACCCATATCTACTTAAGTCATCGGTAAAAGTGAGAAAATAGCGATATCCACCGCGCGTCGAAACACTCATCGGTCCGCATACATCGGTATGTATGATTTCCAACAAGTCCGTTGCTCGCTCCATCATACCGGAGAACGGGGTTTTGATCATCTTGCCCATGAGGCATGGTTCGCATGTGTCAAATGATTCAAAATCAAGAGACTCCAAAAGTCCATCAGAATGGAGTTTCTTCATGCGCTTTACACCAATATGACCTAGACGACAGTGCCACAAATAAGTAGTATTATCACTATCTACTTTGCATCTCTTAGCCTTAATGTTATGGATGTGTGTTTCATCCCTTTCGAGATTTAGAAGAAATAAACCATTCACAATAGGTGCATGACCATAAAAGATGTTACTCATATAAATAGAACAACCATTATTCTCCGATTTAAATGAATAACCGTCTTGCAATAAACAAGATCCAGAAATAATGTTCATGCTCAACGCAGGCACATAATAACACTTATTAAGGTTTAAAACTAATCCCGAAGGTAAAACTAAGGAGAGCGTGCCGACGGCCATCACATCAACTCTTGATCCGTTGCCAACGCGCATCGTCACCTCATCCCTCGCAAGCCGCCGTCTATTCCGTAGCTCCTGTTTCGAGTTACAAATATTAGCAACTGAACCAGTATCAAATACCCATGCACTACAACGAGGGCTAGTAAGGAAAACATCAATAACATGTATATCAAATATACCTTTGATGGTGACAGCCTTACTTCGGACAGTTGCGCTTCCAGTGACCCTTGTCCTTGCAATAGAAGCACTCAGTGTCCGGCTTAGGACCAGACTTGAGCTTCTTCTCAGCAGGGGCAACGCGCTTGCCGCCGCCTTTCTTGAAGGGCTTCTTTGCACCCTTACCTTTCTTGAAGGTGGGGGGCTTGTTGACCATCAACATATGATTATTCTTTTTGATGTGCACCTCCGCAGCCTTCAGTTTTGCGAAGAGCTCGGTGATCGTATCAGTGGAACCAATCTGATTGTGAGTCACTACAAAACTTTTGTAGCTGGGAGGGAGTGATTGCAGAACCCTGTCAATATTGAGCTCCTCTAGAATCGTGCATTCCAGTTGCTCAAGGCGTTGAGTGTAGCCCGTCATCTTAATGGCGTGCTCACTAACGGAACTCCTTTCCTCCATCTTGCAGTTAAAGAACTTCTCAGAGATCTCATATCTCTCAGAACGGGCCTGAGTCTGAAACATGGTTTTCAGCTCTTCGAGAATCTCAAAGGGCCCGGGATAGTCTTCAAAACGATTTTGAAGTTCCGGTTCCATAGCAAACAACATGGTGCTCTTAATCACACCATAATCATCTTTGCGCGACTGATAGACAGCTTTCTCATCAGCCGGCGCAGTTGCAGCAGGGGGGTCACCTAACGCTTTCCCAAGGACATAGTCCTTTTGACCGCCAGAGAGAATGATTCTTAGATTGCGGAACCAATTGGTGAAGTTAGACCCATTGTTTCTAAGCTTTTCCTTCTCAGCGAAAACGTTGAAGTTGAAGTTGGATTTAGCCATTTGATCTACAATATTTGCAAGTACAATTTAGACTATGTTCATGATAAATAGTTCAACTTAATCAAATTACTAGATGAACTCCCACTAAATTCAACATCCCTCAAGTTGTTTAGTGAACACGATCCAAATTCACCACACCTAATCCGATCTTCACGAGAAGAGATGTGGTTTCAATGGTGGACAACGAAGTGTCGATCATATCATTCATATGACTCATGCTTAACCTTTCGGTTCATGTGTTCCGAGGCCATGTATGTACATGCTAGGCTCGTCAAGTTAGACCCAAGTATTTCCGCGTGTGCAAAACTGGCTTGCACCCGTTGTATGTGAGCGTAGAGTCTATAGCACCCGATCATCACGTGATGCTTGGACACGACGAAGTTTCGCAACGGTGCACACTTGGGGAGAACACAGTTTTATCTTGATTTTTAAGTGAGGAATCATCTTATAATGCTACCGTCGCGATCTAAGCATAATAAGATACATAAAAGGATAAACATCACATGCATATAACTTTATGTGACATGGTATAGCCAATCTTCGCGCAATGATCTCCATATTGTGCGTTCCGGCATGATCTCCATCACTCCACCATGATTGCCTCCACCACGAATAGCAACTACAACTATTGCTAACTACTTAGCGATAAAGTGAAACTATTACATGGCATATAAGAAGTTGACACACAGGTCATACACAATTATAAAGACAACCATATGGCTCCTGCCGGTTGTGTACTCATCGACATGCAAGTCGTGAAACATTACAAAACATGATCATCGCATACATTATACACATCACATCTTGGGCCATACCATATCACAGAAAACACTCCCTGCAAAAACAAGTTAGACGCTTCTACTTTGTTGTTGCATGTTTTACGTGGCTTATGGGAGTAGATGCTAAGAACGATTCTTACCTACGGAAAGCCACAACGGTGATATTATGGTTGCCAAACTCCGGTGTTAATCCCATGACAACTATAGTGAGAGAAACTGACATCCACCAGCCGCATGTGTGGAAGCCACACGTCAAGTGCGGAGCCGGTCTCGCGAACGACGTCGCGTAAGGTTGGCCTGGACCGCTTCAATCTCACTATCCCGCGTCATAAGAAGAACACAAACAAGAGGCTTGCAACATAAAACATCAACGCCCGCAACAACCATGTTGCGTTCTACTCGTGAAACACATCTACGCATAGATCTGGCTCTGATACCACTGAAGGGTTTCGCGGCATAGTAAATCAAAATTTTCTACGGATGCGAACAGAGGGAAAGCCAAGATCTAATCTAGGAGATGCAAACAACAAGAGAGATTGGATTAGATCTTCATACCCTTGAAGAGTCGCACAGCGTAACGTTCGTCGAAACGTGGGTGATGTAGTCGTACTCGCTTCTCCTCCTCGCGATCCGATCCGATCTAGCACCACAAGTGGCGGTGCCTCCGTGAGATGCACACGTGCAGCACCTCGACGTCTCCTCCTTCCTCGGACCAGCAAGTATGGTGGAGAGACGGATTGGATCTACAACACGACGGCGTGGTGTATATGGTGGAGAATTTCTGCAGCAGGGCTTCGCCTACAAGCAGTCGGGAGGGAGAGAGGAGGGCAGCAGGGCGGCTAGGGTTGGAGGGGAAGGTGTGTGGGGGGTGGTACGCCCCCAGCCCTAGCCCCCTCCCCAAGCCAAGGTCGGCGGCCAAGGAGGACGAGTGGGGGGCAAGGAAACCCCCCCCCTTCTAGAAGCTCTATCTAGGGTTTAAACCCTCATTGGCCGGCTGGGCCCTATGGGGCCTTGTGCCCCTGGCCCAATGCGGCCAGGGCACTCCCTCATAGGCCCATGCCCCCTCCCGGAAGGTGGGGCCACGTTGGTCCCCTTCCGGAAGGTTCTAGAAGCTTCCGGTACAATACCGATTAATCCGGAACAATTCCGAACTCCAAAAACTGCACTGCCTTATATGAATCTTATTCTCCGGACCACTCCGGAACCTCTCGTGATGTCCTGGATCCCATCCGAGACTCTGAACAAAAACTTATAAACCAATTATCCAATCTATGCCAGCGTCGAGACACGTTAAGTGTGTGACCCTGCGGGTTCGAGAATATGCAGACATGATCTTCTATCAATAATCAACAGCGGGGTCTGGACACCCATATTGACTCCCACACATTCATCGATGATCATATCGGATGAACCACGATGCCAGGATTCAATCAATCCCATATATATATTCCCTTCGTCTCGCGATATTTACTTGCCCGAGATTTGATCGTCGGTACCGTCATACCTAGTTCAATCTCGTTCAAAGCAAGTACTTTACTCGTTCCGTAATCCGATATCACTTTGGGATTAACTCCTTAACCACATGCTTGCAAGCGGTGTTGATATCGATTACCGAGTGGGCCCGAAGTATATCTCTCCGAGTTGGGAGGGACAAATCCCATCTCGATACATACAACCCAACAGCTACTTTCCGATCACCTGAGAGACACCTTTATGATCACCCTCTCATAGGATGACGTTTGATGACCTCAAAGCTTTCTTCCGATACCAGGGAGTTGTATTATCTCATGGTCTAAGGAATACAATATTTGACATAATAAAAGCTTCGCAAAGACGAACACGATGACACGATCTAATTGCTTCGCTTAGTTTGGGTCTGTCCACCATATCATTCTCCCAATGATATGATCTCATTATTAATTGACAACTCATGTCCATGGTTAGGAAACCTTAACCATCATTAATCAATGAGCTAGTCCATAGAGGCGTACTAGGGACACGGTGTTGTTCACAAACCACACAAGTACTAAAGTTTCCGCTTAATACAATTCTAGCATGGAATATAAACATTATCATGAACAAGAATTATAATAATAACATCTTTATTATTGCCTCTAGGGCATAATTCCAACACTTATTATCGAAACCATCGTAACTTTTATAATATTTGTTTCTCAATGAAAAACCGGGTAAGTTTTATACTCTGGATGTTTCTATAACTCTATATCTAAATACACAACAAATCATTGTTAAGATATTTTCTACACTATTTGATTTAGAGATCTCCACCAAGGTATTTAAGGATATTCAAATATGAATGAACACACACACTTACAAACAAAAAGATAGACATATACAATATACAAATCGTGCAATTGCTAAGTTATTTTTTAAACTATTTTATTTAAAAATCTCCACCAAGATATTTAAGGATATTGAAATATGAACAAACACACACACTTATACAAAAAAATATACATATACAATATACAAATCGTGCAATTGTCAAATACTAACATTTTAACTTCTTTGTATTTAAGAAGATTCAAGATCTTAAAGCAATATCTAAAAAGTAGGAAATAATATAACTCATGTTAAAAGTTAAATTTAGCACCCAGTGAGTGTAATATCCAATGATGTTCATTATAATTATATAACACAACATAATTAATTTATACTTATCAAAATTATATGGTTGTTGCATAATTAATACCCCTCCATCCGGGTTTATAGGTCCCCGCATCCCTTGATCGTCGGATTGACCAATGTAATACAAGATATATATTATAAAAGATATATCGTTAGCAAATATAGATCTTTTATTTTATAATGATATAATTTTTGTGTTATACAATCTATATTTTGTTGATCGAATTGACGATCTAGGAATACATGCAGGACCTACAAACCATGATAGAGGGAGTAGAATAGTATAATCATCAATAATGTGATAAGATAAAATAAGTTATAAAGAACTATAAAAAGTTTCCTAATTACTTATCGGCGCATGGGCGCTCGTTTGGCAACTTCGGCGCGCTATAGGAACGACCCACGAGGCACGCACGATTGTAACGTACGAGTCCACCGTGACATGGTGGGGTAATGGGAGTTGTCCATATCTACCCCACTTTCCTCCCTGTAACCCTGCATTAACTCCCTCTCCTTCTCGCATGTCTCCACCGACGCTCCTTCTCGCATGTCTCTTTCACTTAGAACCGTCGGTGTGGAGCGGATCCCAAGGCAGAAGCGGAGGTGGAGCCGTTCCAGTGAGGGGGTCTGGCGCGGCCCGGTAGAGATCTACAACAGGGCCCCAACGCGCAACCGGGGTGTTGATTTCTGGGGGAATTTTCATCGTTCTGACGGAATCTGGTGTAAGAGATCAATTCCTAGCGGTGTTTTTGGCATATTTCGACCGCTATGATGGAATAGGCGGTACATTTACTCCATGATTTTCAGTCATAGTCGTGTTGGAATCTATATACCTAATAATAAAGCACGAAGTGTTTCTCCCGGTCCAACACTTCTTTGGATGGTTTTGCCCTCCCATAAAACCACATATTATCCACCGATGCCACCCCCAAATGGGTCTATATTACAACGCCACCGGTAAGTTAGTCTAGTCTCGTGAAAAAAAGAAACAACCATCAAATACCGGTGTACAATTTTTTTGGCTAAACAGGTTGGCCCGTGCTTGGAGGAGTTCAGGGTGCCACGTTGCTGGCCTTTCTCCCATGGGCCTGTCGAATGTACGTGTGATGACCCACAAGTATAGGGGGTGTATCGTAGTACTTTTGATAAATAGGAGTGTCGATCCCAACGAGGAGCAGAAGGTGCTGAACAGTGGTATGGAGCAGGAAATCCCTGTGAATACTTAGCAAACAGATTTTTAGTGGTTGACAAGGCAACAAAACAAAGAGCAAGTAACAGAAGTAACGAACAAACGGAACAAGTGGCCCAATCCTTTCTTAGCAAAGGACAAGCTGGTGGAAATACTTATAAGGACCAAACGTTTTCGAGGACACATGGGAATTCTGTCAAGTGCTTTTGCTTCAAATAGCTGAGTACTCTTCTCTGGTGTTTGTAAGTGTTGTGTGGGTGAACCTGTGCTAACATAATGCCCTTCCTAGGACTAATACATACTTGTGATTAAACCCCCTACAAACATCCGTAACTACATGAAAGTAATTAAGATATAATCTAACCACAGCCTTAAACTCTGAGATCCTACACTCTCTTGTACAAAGGTGTTCTAACGGGGGTTCAGGTTTCTGTCACTCCGGCAACCCCACAATTAGTAGCCAAATACACAATGCATTCCCCTAGGCTCATAAATGGTGAAGTGTCAGGTAGTCGACGTTCACATGACACCACTAGAAGAATAGCACCACAACTTAAATACTAAACCATTGAATAATAACTCATCACAGATTCACTACTAACAACATGACTTCTCTCATGTCCTCAAGAACTAAATGAACTACTCACAAGACATCATATGGATCAAGATCAAAGATGATATGATAATGGATAACAATATGAACATAAACAATAATCCAATGGTTCCACTCATAAGCATCAACTACAATAGTAATTAACACCGGGAAAGTTTCCCCTAATGAACTAAGCAATATCCAACACAATTGTTACAGCGGGACGGAGTGGTGATGATGGTGCTGGTGGAGATGATGGTGTGGATGATGATGATGATCCCGATGAAGCCTAGCTTGATGATGATGTTGATGGTGACGGTATCCCCTCTCCGGGAAGTAATTCCCCGGCAAAAATCTGTCTTCCGGAGAGATCTTTCTCTCTCGGTGTTTTCCGCCCCCCAAAGGCGGCGGAAATATATCTGTGGTCGCTCCCCAAGGCTTAGGGTTCCGAAGGGAAGTTATAGGCGAAGGGGGAGATTCGGAGGCCGGGCAGGTGGGCCAAACCTGCCCTAGGCGCGGGGTCAGGTGGGCCCGTGCCTAGGGGTGTGTGGGCCCCATGAGGCCCAACTTCATCCCTCCTTCTGGCTTCCTTCATCCTCAGATAAAATAATATGTTTCCATATTTTTCTGGTATTTTTCTGATCTTCGCGAAATTGCACTGAAACGCCTTCTTTTCCATCAGAATCCAGACTCCGGCAGTCCATCCTCTAGGAATCATCCAACATGCATAAACAGATGAAAAGCCATAAGTAATACCTCATAATAAGACAAATATCAATGAATAGAGGTAAATGATGATATAGAATGGTGATGCAAATTGGGCGTATCAACTCCCCCAAGCTTAGACTTCGCTTGTCCCCAAGCGAATACTGAGCTCAGTAAACATGTCCATAGGTTTATGGAGTGAAGTGTCGATAAAAGAATACGAACAAGAAGCATCACACTTACCATTACACAACTCATAGAAGAAAGCAACTCACCATTATATAACTTAGCTTGCAACCAAGTACAATAGTCACAAATAGAGATGCATAAAGATAAATCATAATTGGATTTGGCAAACTTTCTCCTGGTCGGAAAACACTCGGCAAACAGTTTCACAAAAGCTTTTTGTAGAAGTTTAAAAATAGGAGCACTCTTTGCTCAAAAAGGTTTTTCACAAGTGAAGGCTTTCTAAGTAATACTCAATAGATAAGAGTTTTGTGCAAATAAGGAAGATAAAGAACATGATTGAATAAATCACCATATGAATACTTGAAACACAACAACTCAAATGCTTGCTGGAGATAGAGAAGAAGTAGGTTTACTGACTCAACTTGTAGTGGGAGAAAGGTCCCTTCTTAGAGGGTAGCAGGGATTACAAGTCATAAAGAGCTTCCAGAAGATTATGGTACTTACTAGCTTTGAGCCCTCATTGCCCCTATCGTAAGCATCTTAAGATGATTAAGGTTAAAGTGAACAAAGATGGAGTATATGCTTGACGAAATATAAGTTGGCAATCTCATGTCCCTTGAATATGAGGGCCACTCCTCATGCATACTCAACTTTGGGTCCAGGTAAGTTCTTGTCATTGTAAGTATTTGCATATCATTGAGAACCGCCAACGAGGTACCCCTTGCACATGGTACAGGAGTTTTCCCATAACCAAAATGACAAGGCAAGCAGATAATGAGCATCTCAGTAATCTTTTTATTTACTATGTGTATATATTTTTATTGAGGATGCTTCATAGATAACTCACTATGGCGATGCTGCAAGTTTCCACCATGATTGAGCATGGCTTAGGCTAGCAGCCCAGGCGTTTCTCTAACACAAAATACAAACTCCATAGACGTACAAGTCCCCTCTTTATTTCACACCATTGACATCCATAGACAAAAGAGCACGATATCAACTATGTACAACAAGGTACATGTGCAATGTTGAAAACGTTCCCCGTGACAGCACGGTTCTGCTAATCCCAACGTATAGAAGCACTCATATACAACTTCGATGTCCACAATGGTTCAAGTCTATTAGGGGCAAGTAAAAGTGTGTCATCAAGTTCGTGAGAGCTTTACTAACTAGTTTTCACATAACAAAATACTTTTTAATTTGAAAGGTAGATGAAGCTTGAGAATTTGCTTGGAATAGCAAAAGCTATTAGGTAGATATGGTGGACACAAGTGGCAATAGTTTTGGGTTTAAAGGGTTTTGGAAACATGAGAAGTATGCCTTGTCAAAACAGGTTTTTGGCTAGCAAGGATGGGTAGCAAGCAAGAGAGTTGAAAAAAACAAGCAAACATGCAAGTAATAAATCCAAACATGCAATCTTCCTTGAAGACACAAAAGAATCTTAAATAAAGAATACTAAGCTTATGAGCCAATAAGAAAGAAAATAAATGATACCAAATACCTGTAAGCTTTTTCTTTCTTTCTTTTCTTTCAAACTAATGCCACTGACCAGAACTCGGTTTGCCAAAACCAATTTAGATCCACTTGATGATCCCAAACTGGTTCCAATACTGAATAACAAGATCCATCATATAATAGAGATTGCAAACTAAAATAAGAAGTGTAAAAAGTAAAAGATGAGACTTCTCATTAATATTCAAATAAAGGCACTCACACCAAGGGATACATAGAATCAACTAAAAGAGAGATACTTCCACATGCAAACCAAACTATAAGATAACCCCTCTACCACATATATGAATCCACTAAAAAGGTAAAAGATAAAATATAATGGTGGTGATACCGCGGCACTCCCCCAAGCTTGGGACAAGCCAAGGGGATGCCAAGCCTGATGACGAATTACTCCCTTGGTGGTGATGGTGTTCTCTTGTTATCATCAATCTTCCAAGGCAATGGTTCCCCATCCAAAAAGGATGTCTTTGTTTCTGCAATCCTGAAACTAGCAGCAGAGCTAATGCGATCAAATCTAGCCTCATACTCACAGTTTTGATTTTTTATGTCATAGATTTGTGCTTGCAATTGATTGGTGGTCTGACAGAGTGAGAATATATCTTCTCGGAGCTCAGCAACTTCTCCCCCATGCTTGGTGATGAGTTCTGAACTTATCTTTTGAATAACATCCACTTTGCATTCTGCCATCTTCTTGTACCTGAAAACTTCTTGTTCCGACGCTTCCATCCTGTCCTCCAGACTGCCTTCTCCTTTAGGGCCTTGAACTTCTTTCATATGTACCTTCCCCTCTTTAAGGATCAACTCTTTGGGATGAATCCCCAACTCATACATGTATGGGTTGAGGACATCCACAGAGGAATCCTCTGTGGGTGATCTAGAGGAAGACAATGAGGCTCCAAATCTGAGAATTTTCCTGACAGAAACAGATCGAAAACGAAAACATGACGAGAACATGATGCAAGAACCTCGGGGAGCCCGAGGGGTTATATATTACGAAGTTTCAATGCATAAGGAAGGTTTTGACATGGAAACGAAGCGGAGACGGAGTTCGGGGGTGGCAAACCCCCTCCAGGTGCGGCCAGGCTGGGCCCGTGCCTGGGGTGGGTTTGTTTGCCCCGGGCTCCGTTTCCTCTTCAGTTTCGTCTCGTAACTTCTCTTATGTATTAAATGTAGGGTTCGCAGCATAGAAAAACAAAAAAATTCCTACAATGGGAACATCTATGTACCAAGATCTATCTACTAGATACAAGCAACGGGTGGATATACATCCATAGAATACATACCCTCGAAGACCGAATAGAGTTAACGAGGTTGTACTCGTGGATGATGTAGACGAACGCTTGCCGATCTCAAGATCGTGATGAAGTCCATCTGGTCCAGCCGGTCCAGCACGATCAAGTCCAGCACCTCAAAGCAGTGGTGCATCCGTGATCGCACACACGTGCGAGTACCCCGACAACCTCTGCGCCCTCGCTCCAGCGAAGCAGCGGAAGCAACAAATCCTTCCAGAAAAAGCCACCGGGAACATGTATCTCGCTGATCCGAGACCATGGGGAAATTCTAAAGGGGGGAGAGAGATCCTTCGCGAGGAGGTGTGCTTTGAGAGGAGGATAGGGGGGCCTTTTATAGGGGAGAGGGGGGCACCCAAGGGGCATGGCGCCCAGCCATGGGGGCTTCCCCCACCTCTTCCATATTCATGTGGGTGGATCTCCCACTCAAAATGAAAAGCCTCCACTCCCATTAAAAAGCCTCCACTAAAAAATCCACTCACATGCATTAAATTTCCACCAAATTTAATGCAAGCTCTCATTTAAATAAAACTCTTTTATTTATTTATTCAGAATTTTGTTAATTACTTTAATTAACAAACATTCACATAAAACCCCTTGCTAGTATTCCATTTCACATGCAGAACCAGTTTCAGCAATTTCAACCGAAACAGTTTCGGTGTCTAGTGAAATAAATTCCTACGCTTTCCTTTTCTTTTTCTGGCATATCATTTGCTCCGAATGGTGTCGGTGTCCCTTAAGTGTGTCACCCTACGGTTCGCGAATAATGCAGACATGAACGAGACCCCTCTCCGATCAATAATCAGCAGCAGGACCTGGAGATCCGTACTGACTCCCACACATTCAACGATGACTTATGTGATCGTGTGAACCTTTTACGCTAGTATCTTAATCCCTTTGTTTCACGATATATTACATGTCCGAGATTCAATCATCGGTATCTCCATACCTAGTTTGATCTCGTTACCGACATGCACTCTTTTCTCGTTCCCGTGATATAACATTCTAGTGATCAAATCACTTGCTTGCAAGCTAATCAATGTGATATCACCGAGAGGGCCCAGAGCATATCTATCCATCATCGGGATGAAAAAATTCCACTCTCAATCCATGGGTCTCAACTTAACACTTTAGTAGTTCTGAAGCCATCTTCATAATCACCCAGTTACGGTGTGACGTTTGATGTCATCGAGAAACTCTTCCGGTGTTAGTGATTGACATGATCTCATGGTCTAAGGATTAGGATCACTTCGTAAGTTGTTATAGCAATATAAACTCAATGACTTTGATCGTAATGCTATACTTCGGATGAATGTTCATCACATCATTACACTAATGTTGTGACCTCGTTATTAACAACATCCAATGTCCATGATCAGGAAACTTTGATCATCATGTTAATCAACGAGCTAGTTTATAAGAGAGGCATAACTAGGAACTTCCTTTTTGTTTATTAAACACACATGTATTAACGTTTCCGTATTAATACAATTATAGCATGTAAAACAAACATTTATCATAAATAAGGAATACGATAATAACCACTTTATTATTGCCTCTCGGGCATATTCCCTTCAGTCTCCCACTTGCACTAGAGACAATAATCTAGTTTGAAAACTTTGCGTATTGAACACCTATGGCTTTCTGGTGTTCCATATACGCAACTGCAAGTGGTTAACATAATCTACGGATCTGATGCTTTCAGGTCCGTGTGTATTTACATGTCTTTGCGTCTCCACGCATCACTCATTCTCCAATGAGATGGCATTGTATAAATTTGGTCTTTTGGTGAGACCTTTAGTTCCTTGGGGTTAAACCATGTCGATACTATTGTCATACAATATATCTTTAGTGTTAGCCCGTTGCGAACCACACCTTAGTTTGATAACAAACTACTTGACACAAATTCCCTCCTTTGCTGCTACTATAGCAGTCATATACTTAACCTTTTGTTGTAGTATTCGTCACAATGTCTTATCTTTGGAATACATCCAAATCCATCATGAAAACTCCTTTCCATTTCATTGTGTCACTCATAGTTTAAATTAAGATAAACTTAATTTGTATCTTGTGACAAAACTAGTATCAATGTAACTCTTTACAATGAACTATTTGTAATTGTTTGTCACCTCTACACAAATATATTCTTAGTTCTTCCAAAAGATCATAAGAATATCCTTACTATCGTCTAATGATCATTTTATGATTCATTCTGGTATATGATCATAACACTTAGAGCATAGGACATATCTGGATGTGTACATATCATGGTATGATTGATCAAAACATTCTCGTGATTTCACTCATCAAGTGTCAAAGCACTTGAATCTTGTTTCACTTATCAAGTGTCGATACACTTAAATCTTGATTCAATTCTTTTCCATGCGACAAGAACCTTTTCTTGTCGTTTCTATATTGAACTCCTTCAATATCTCATATATGTACGTTTGGCACAACCATATTAGCGTCACAGTCTATCCACTATAGACATTCATGCTAAAAATATTCGGGTTTTGCCTAAGTATTTCATCGAAATGAAATTCTTAACCTTTGTCAATAAAAGATACATCATTTCTAATCAACAAGATGTCCTCCACATAATGTATTAGAAATATGTCTTAGCACTCCCACTTAATTTCTTGCAAATGCAAGCATCTTCATCGTCTCCTGATGAAAAACTCCTTTTTCATCATGGTGAAGATTCCAACTCCGCGATGCTTACTTCAACCATTGAAGTTTGCATGCCCTTTTTAGCATCCTTTGAATTAACAAAACCCTTTGGATCGTGTCATGTACACGTCCTAGGTAACCATTATATTAGAAGAACTTTGTTTTGTTTATTCATCTACCATATACCAAATTATATGTAGTGGTTGCTATTTTAATCCGTCCAGACTAAATATCGCTATGAAAGATCAAATCTTATCATAGTCAACTCCTTGAACATTGTCATAAAATACTTTACGACATGTCGACTATTTCATAGATGTAAAACATCCATGTCTGTTTCTTTATAGATCCAAATACGACCGATAGGTTTTTACACCTTTCCGGAGGGTCTTCCAAGTTCAAAACTTGATTTCTCGTGTATGGAACTATCATGGATTTTATGGCTTCAAGCCATTTGACGGAGTCAGGGCCCATCATCGCTTCTTTGTATGTGGTCGGTTCATCATTGTCAAACAATAATGATTTACTCTCAAATCTTAGCATTTGATTGTTTAACCGACCTACTTGGTTCAATAGGAACTTAGATCTCCGTGACCACAACCTTTGAGGCACATAAGCTATGAGCATTATGGCAGCCTACGGAACGATTTCCGGCGCTGCGCAACTCAGCACATTTAGCTAAGGTTCGTTAACCTTATCAAAGTTCTATTGTCCTCCCACTTAACATTTATGAAAAATTCCTTCTTCAAGAAACTTCACATTTTAAGCGACAAACCCTTTTGTCCTCGGTGTTATGGAGGAATAACCAATTGTTATTCAAAATAACCTACAAATACATGCTCATCCGACTTTGGTTGTAAACATCTTACTTATGTTTAGCATACCAAAATTTAAGAAATGAGAACTTGGGTTTTACCCCAAACCATAACTCATATGGTGTCATTTCAACGGATCAAGATGGAGCTCTTTTCAGTGCAAAAAGCGGAAGTCTCTAAAGCTTTAATCTTTTTAAAACATAATGGCAGTTTTATAAATAACACCTTTGATCCAACCATGTCAAACAAGGTTTCATTACAAATCTCAAACACTCCATATTCCTATGGTGTTTCGGGAGATGTAAATCTAGGGGTTTTGCTAAACTTGCAACTCAAATAAATCCCTTTATGATAAATCATAATTCATTTATTTTTCTTGTTACATTTGTAACTCAAATAAATCTCTTATGATAAAATCATAAACCATTTATTTTCTTGTTACAATGATTTTCACTTCATCTTGAAAGTCTTTGAACATTTTCAAATATTTCACACTTCTTTCTCATTAAGTGAATATTCACTCAAATTTCCAGAGAAAGTATATGAAGTTGAAACCCATCGCTTACGACTACACATAATGGACTACATACATCGATATGTATAAATTCCAATATTTTAGTCATTCGTTCTTCTTTGGCCTCTGAACGAAGTTTTAATTATCCCGAGGAAAGTCTCACAAGCGTCACTTGATCAAATCAAAGACTCCAAAAATCCATGAAAATGGAGTTTCTTCATGTTTTATTTCCAATATAATTTAAACAGCGATGTCACTTCGTAAGTGATCTTCCAATCATTTGTCTTGCGACATTTTAGCATTAGCTTTATGGATGTGATTTCTCCAACTAGATTTGTAAATCATCCATCTTATATGGAATACGGTAATTATTTAAACAACCTTTGTTCTCATAATGCCTGATTTAAATAACAATTATTAAAACAAATCTTGAAGTCAAGCCTTGATGTCAACGAGAAATACAAACAACGGTTTGTTTGTTTTCGATGAACATCATCACATATTCTCTTGCTAGTTACTTAGGCCATTGTGGTTTATGAATTGCGTCGTTCCGTATGAAATTTCATACCAACCAATTAGGTATCCAATACCCAAGAACCACATTGTTTAACAAGCAAAGAATACAACCATAACATGTATATCATCTATATACCTAAATTGGATATTTACAATCTTTTCTTTTCTGCCAAATATATTTTATAGATTCTCTTTCAGCATTTCCTTTTCCTTTTTAAAAGAATCTATCAACATCAAAAGTGGAGCCATATACATGACACATAGTCCAAAGCGTGTATATTCAAATAATAATACCTTTGGACTTGCACTTTGAAGTAGATCACCATCATCAAATGATCGGCGTTCTTTCAAAATCCATTCTTTAGTAATCTTTTAGTATAGTAAACACTTTACATACATCTTCTATTCATCCTTATCATGACGACTTTCATGATCAAGCTAATGTAGCTTATAAAGGTGAATCGTGAGTATAACATTACTTTCCAAAACCCTTTTGGATGATTAGGATGTCTAGCATCTCCAACCTTTGTAAATTCTCATCCAATATGAGAACATATATTATACTCTATCATATTGCAACCAAAACATTGTTTTAGATATCGTTATATCTGTCACACATGATGGTTTCTGAAACAATTCTTTCAGCTCCTAGATAAACTTGATATTAAAACAATCAAGAATCATAGAGGCAAACATGATACTTAAGATACTAACACTGGAATTGTTACTCTCGATTTAATACCAATTATTAAATTTCACGGAGTAAATAGAATTTTGCTGAAAGTTTACAATAGGACTTTAAACTTTAGATTGACACTCAACACAATACGATACCAGTTCGTAAAGTATATATCCAGAATTCTATAGTTCTATTATCTCAATTACAAATATGCATAAGGTGGTGAACGAATGCCAATGACTACAGCAAATTATGCAAATTCACTTTGATTTAATTTATGATAAATTGAGTTCTACTAATCCAAATTAGAAATGAACTCCCACTCAAAAACGACATCCCTCGTGCCTTTTGGGTGATTACATGAACCAAATCCACTACACCAAGTCCGATCATCACGTGAGTCGGTATAGCTTCAAAGGCGAGCATCAAATGGGCATCATATCTACTATATGACTCATGCTTAACCTTTCGGTCCGTGTTCCGAGGCCATGTCTATACATGCTAGGCTCGCCAAGTAAGAACCTTAGTATTCGCGTGTGTAACTGTCTTACACCCGAGATATGCTCGTGGATTCAAGTACACCCGATCATCACGTGATGTCTTGAAGCGACGATACATTATCGGTGCATACTTAAGGAAGAACACATTTTTATCTTGATATCTAAATGAGGGATCATCTTATTATGCTAATAAAATGCCAAACAAGCAATATAAGATGCAATCAAACATCACATGTTTATTAGTGAAATGATATGGTTCCCGCATATGATCTCTATCATGTGCACCGTGGTATGATCACTATCATATCTTTGTGTGTAAATCCAAGGTCTATGGAGTTTACACGTTATGTGTGTTGTAAGAGTATCATCTCATACTTCTACTTACAACATCACCATATCATAACACTAGCCCAGCAACAATCTAAACTAGATGCCTCTAATTTATCCATTGCAAATTTTACGTGGCTTAGGGCTTTCGAAGATAGAACCGTTCTTACCTACGAACATAAACCACAACGAGGATAACCAAATTGTTGACAACTCGTTGCAAATTAGATATTGACTATAGTAGGAGAGACAGACACCCGCTAGCCACTTATGCAAACTAGTTGCATGTCAAGCGTGGAACAAGTCTCATGTGCGAGGACATGTAAAGTTTGTTCGGGCCGCTTCATCCCACTATGCCACCAATATCCAAAGTACAACTAAGAAGCAATAAAATGATCATCATCGCCCACATACTCATATGTGTACTACCCGTGCAAAGCATCTACGCATTGATCCGGCTTTGATACCACTGTAGGGTTCGCAGCATAGAAAAACAAAAAATTTCCTACGATGGGAACATCTATGTACCAAGATCTATCTACTAGATACAAGCAACGGGTGGATATACATCCATAGAATACATACCCTCGAAGACCGAATAGCGTTAACGAGGTTGTACTCATGGATGATGTAGACGAACGCTTGCCGATCTCAAGATCGTGATGAAGTCCATCTGGTCCAGCTGGTCCAGCACGATCAAGTCCAGCACCTCAAAGCAGTGGTGCATCCGTGATCGCACACACGTACGGGTACCCCGACAACCTCCGCTCCCTCGCTCCAGCGAAGCAGCCGAAGCAACAAATACTTCCAGAAAAAGCCACCAGGAACATGTATCTCGCTGATCCGAGACCATGGGGAAATTCTAAAGGGGGGAGAGAGATCCTTCGCGAGGAGGTGTGCTTTGAGAGGAGGATAGGGGGGCCTTTTATAGGGGAGAGGGGGGCACCCAAGGGGCATGGCGCCCAGCCATGGGGGCTTCCCCCACCTCTTCCATATTCATGTGGGTGGATCTCCCACTCAAAATGAAAAGCCTCCACTCCCATTAAAAAGCCTCCACTAAAAAATCCACTCACATGCATTAAATTTCCACCAAATTTAATGCAAGCTCTCATTTAAATAAAACTCTTTTATTTATTTATTCAGAATTTTGTTAATTACTTTAATTAACAAACATTCACATAAAACCCCTTGCTAGTATTCCATTTCACATGCAGAACCAGTTTCAGCAATTTCAACCGAAACAGTTTCGGTGTCTAGTGAAATAAATTCCTACGCTTTCCTTTTCTTTTTCTGGCATATCATTTGCTCCGAATGGTGTCGGTGTCCCTTAAGTGTGTCACCCTACGGTTCGCGAATAATGCAGACATGAACGAGACCCCTCTCCGATCAATAATCAGCAGCAGGACCTGGAGATCCGTACTGACTCCCACACATTCAACGATGACTTATGTGATCGTGTGAACCTTTTACGCTAGTATCTTAATCCCTTTGTTTCACGATATATTACATGTCCGAGATTCAATCATCGGTATCTCCATACCTAGTTTGATCTCGTTACCGACATGCACTCTTTTCTCGTTCCCGTGATATAACATTCTAGTGATCAAATCACTTGCTTGCAAGCTAATCAATGTGATATCACCGAGAGGGCCCAGAGCATATCTATCCATCATCGGGATGAAAAAATTCCACTCTCAATCCATGGGTCTCAACTTAACACTTTAGTAGTTCTGAAGCCATCTTCATAATCACCCAGTTACGGTGTGACGTTTGATGTCATCGAGAAACTCTTCCGGTGTTAGTGATTGACATGATCTCATGGTCTAAGGATTAGGATCACTTCGTAAGTTGTTATAGCAATATAAACTCAATGACTTTGATCGTAATGCTATACTTCGGATGAATGTTCATCACATCATTACACTAATGTTGTGACCTCGTTATTAACAACATCCAATGTCCATGATCAGGAAACTTTGATCATCATGTTAATCAACGAGCTAGTTTATAAGAGAGGCATAACTAGGAACTTCCTTTTTGTTTATTAAACACACATGTATTAACGTTTCCGTATTAATACAATTATAGCATGTAAAACAAACATTTATCATAAATAAGGAATACGATAATAACCACTTTATTATTGCCTCTCGGGCATATTCCCTTCAGTCTCCCACTTGCACTAGAGACAATAATCTAGTTTGAAAACTTTGCGTATTGAACACCTATGGCTTTCTGGTGTTCCATATACGCAACTGCAAGTGGTTAACATAATCTACGGATCTGATGCTTTCAGGTCCGTGTGTATTTACATGTCTTTGCGTCTCCACGCATCACTCATTCTCCAATGAGATGGCATTGTATAAATTTGGTCTTTTGGTGAGACCTTTAGTTCCTTGGGGTTAAACCATGTCGATACTATTGTCATACAATATATCTTTAGTGTTAGCCCGTTGCGAACCACACCTTAGTTTGATAACAAACTACTTGACACAAATTCCCTCCTTTGCTGCTACTATAGCAGTCATATACTTAACCTTTTGTTGTAGTATTCGTCACAATGTCTTATCTTTGGAATACATCCAAATCCATCATGAAAACTCCTTTCCATTTCATTGTGTCACTCATAGTTTAAATTAAGATAAACTTAATTTGTATCTTGTGACAAAACTAGTATCAATGTAACTCTTTACAATGAACTATTTGTAATTGTTTGTCACCTCTACACAAATATATTCTTAGTTCTTCCAAAAGATCATAAGAATATCCTTACTATCGTCCAATGATCATTTTATGATTCATTCTGGTATATGATCATAACACTTAGAGCATAGGACATATCTGGATGTGTACATATCATGGTATGATTGATCAAAACATTCTCGTGATTTCACTCATCAAGTGTCAAAGCACTTGAATCTTGTTTCACTTATCAAGTGTCGATACACTTAAATCTTGATTCAATTCTTTTCCATGCGACAAGAACCTTTTCTTGTCGTTTCTATATTGAACTCCTTCAATATCTCATATATGTACGTTTGGCACAACCATATTAGCGTCACAGTCTATCCACTATAGACATTCATGCTAAAAATATTCGGGTTTTGCCTAAGTATTTCATCGAAATGAAATTCTTAACCTTTGTCAATAAAAGATACATCATTTCTAATCAACAAGATGTCCTCCACATAATGTATTAGAAATATGTCTTAGCGCTCCCACTTAATTTCTTGCAAATGCAAGCATCTTCATCGTCTCCTGATGAAAAACTCCTTTTTCATCATGGTGAAGATTCCAACTCCGCGATGCTTACTTCAACCATTGAAGTTTGCATGCCCTTTTTAGCATCCTTTGAATTAACAAAACCCTTTGGATCGTGTCATGTACACGTCCTAGGTAACCATTATATTAGAAGAACTTTGTTTTGTTTATTCATCTACCATATACCAAATTATATGTAGTGGTTGCTATTTTAATCCGTCCAGACTAAATATCGCTATGAAAGATCAAATCTTATCATAGTCAACTCCTTGAACATTGTCATAAAATACTTTACGACATGTCGACTATTTCATAGATGTAAAACATCCATGTCTGTTTCTTTATAGATCCAAATACGACCGATAGGTTTTTACACCTTTCCGGAGGGTCTTCCAAGTTCAAAACTTGATTTCTCGTGTATGGAACTATCATGGATTTTATGGCTTCAAGCCATTTGACGGAGTCAGGGCCCATCATCGCTTCTTTGTATGTGGTCGGTTCATCATTGTCAAACAATAATGATTTACTCTCAAATCTTAGCATTTGATTGTTTAACCGACCTACTTGGTTCAATAGGAACTTAGATCTCCGTGACCACAACCTTTGAGGCACATAAGCTATGAGCATTATGGCAGCCTACGGAACGATTTCCGGCGCTGCGCAACTCAGCACATTTAGCTAAGGTTCGTTAACCTTATCAAAGTTCTATTGTCCTCCCACTTAACATTTATGAAAAATTCCTTCTTCAAGAAACTTCACATTTTAAGCGACAAACCCTTTTGTCCTCGGTGTTATGGAGGAATAACCAATTGTTATTCAAAATAACCTACAAATACATGCTCATCCGACTTTGGTTGTAAACATCTTACTTATGTTTAGCATACCAAAATTTAAGAAATGAGAACTTGGGTTTTACCCCAAACCATAACTCATATGGTGTCATTTCAACGGATCAAGATGGAGCTCTTTTCAGTGCAAAAAGCGGAAGTCTCTAAAGCTTTAATCTTTTTAAAACATAATGGCAGTTTTATAAATAACACCTTTGATCCAACCATGTCAAACAAGGTTTCATTACAAATCTCAAACACTCCATATTCCTATGGTGTTTCGGGAGATGTAAATCTAGGGGTTTTGCTAAACTTGCAACTCAAATAAATCCCTTTATGATAAATCATAATTCATTTATTTTTCTTGTTACATTTGTAACTCAAATAAATCTCTTATGATAAAATCATAAACCATTTATTTTCTTGTTACAATGATTTTCACTTCATCTTGAAAGTCTTTGAACATTTTCAAATATTTCACACTTCTTTCTCATTAAGTGAATATTCACTCAAATTTCCAGAGAAAGTATATGAAGTTGAAACCCATCGCTTACGACTACACATAATGGACTACATACATCGATATGTATAAATTCCAATATTTTAGTCATTCGTTCTTCTTTGGCCTCTGAACGAAGTTTTAATTATCCCGAGGAAAGTCTCACAAGCGTCACTTGATCAAATCAAAGACTCCAAAAATCCATGAAAATGGAGTTTCTTCATGTTTTATTTCCAATATAATTTAAACAGCGATGTCACTTCGTAAGTGATCTTCCAATCATTTGTCTTGCGACATTTTAGCATTAGCTTTATGGATGTGATTTCTCCAACTAGATTTGTAAATCATCCATCTTATATGGAATACGGTAATTATTTAAACAACCTTTGTTCTCATAATGCCTGATTTAAATAACAATTATTAAAACAAATCTTGAAGTCAAGCCTTGATGTCAACGAGAAATACAAACAACGGTTTGTTTGTTTTCGATGAACATCATCACATATTCTCTTGCTAGTTACTTAGGCCATTGTGGTTTATGAATTGCGTCGTTCCGTATGAAATTTCATACCAACCAATTAGGTATCCAATACCCAAGAACCACATTGTTTAACAAGCAAAGAATACAACCATAACATGTATATCATCTATATACCTAAATTGGATATTTACAATCTTTTCTTTTCTGCCAAATATATTTTATAGATTCTCTTTCAGCATTTCCTTTTCCTTTTTAAAAGAATCTATCAACATCAAAAGTGGAGCCATATACATGACACATAGTCCAAAGCGTGTATATTCAAATAATAATACCTTTGGACTTGCACTTTGAAGTAGATCACCATCATCAAATGATCGGCGTTCTTTCAAAATCCATTCTTTAGTAATCTTTTAGTATAGTAAACACTTTACATACATCTTCTATTCATCCTTATCATGACGACTTTCATGATCAAGCTAATGTAGCTTATAAAGGTGAATCGTGAGTATAACATTACTTTCCAAAACCCTTTTGGATGATTAGGATGTCTAGCATCTCCAACCTTTGTAAATTCTCATCCAATATGAGAACATATATTATACTCTATCATATTGCAACCAAAACATTGTTTTAGATATCGTTATATCTGTCACACATGATGGTTTCTGAAACAATTCTTTCAGCTCCTAGATAAACTTGATATTAAAACAATCAAGAATCATAGAGGCAAACATGATACTTAAGATACTAACACTGGAATTGTTACTCTCGATTTAATACCAATTATTAAATTTCACGGAGTAAATAGAATTTTGCTGAAAGTTTACAATAGGACTTTAAACTTTAGATTGACACTCAACACAATACGATACCAGTTCGTAAAGTATATATCCAGAATTCTATAGTTCTATTATCTCAATTACAAATATGCATAAGGTGGTGAACGAATGCCAATGACTACAGCAAATTATGCAAATTCACTTTGATTTAATTTATGATAAATTGAGTTCTACTAATCCAAATTAGAAATGAACTCCCACTCAAAAACGACATCCCTCGTGCCTTTTGGGTGATTACATGAACCAAATCCACTACACCAAGTCCGATCATCACGTGAGTCGGTATAGCTTCAAAGGCGAGCATCAAATGGGCATCATATCTACTATATGACTCATGCTTAACCTTTCGGTCCGTGTTCCGAGGCCATGTCTATACATGCTAGGCTCGCCAAGTAAGAACCTTAGTATTCGCGTGTGTAACTGTCTTACACCCGAGATATGCTCGTGGATTCAAGTACACCCGATCATCACGTGATGTCTTGAAGCGACGATACATTATCGGTGCATACTTAAGGAAGAACACATTTTTATCTTGATATCTAAATGAGGGATCATCTTATTATGCTAATAAAATGCCAAACAAGCAATATAAGATGCAATCAAACATCACATGTTTATTAGTGAAATGATATGGTTCCCGCATATGATCTCTATCATGTGCACCGTGGTATGATCACTATCATATCTTTGTGTGTAAATCCAAGGTCTATGGAGTTTACACGTTATGTGTGTTGTAAGAGTATCATCTCATACTTCTACTTACAACATCACCATATCATAACACTAGCCCAGCAACAATCTAAACTAGATGCCTCTAATTTATCCATTGCAAATTTTACGTGGCTTAGGGCTTTCGAAGATAGAACCGTTCTTACCTACGAACATAAACCACAACGAGGATAACCAAATTGTTGACAACTCGTTGCAAATTAGATATTGACTATAGTAGGAGAGACAGACACCCGCTAGCCACTTATGCAAACTAGTTGCATGTCAAGCGTGGAACAGGTCTCATGTGCGAGGACATGTAAAGTTTGTTCGGGCCGCTTCATCCCACTATGCCACCAATATCCAAAGTACAACTAAGAAGCAATAAAATGATCATCATCGCCCACATACTCATATGTGTACTACCCGTGCAAAGCATCTACGCATTGATCCGGCTCTGATACCACTGTAGGGTTCGCAGCATAGAAAAACAAAAAATTTCCTACGATGGGAACATCTATGTACCAAGATCTATCTACTAGATACAAGCAACGGGTGGATATACATCCATAGAATACATACCCTCGAAGACCGAATAGCGTTAACGAGGTTGTACTCGTGGATGATGTAGACGAACGCTTGCCGATCTCAAGATCGTGATGAAGTCCATCTGGTCCAGCTGGTCCAGCACGATCAAGTCCAGCACCTCAAAGCAGTGGTGCATCCGTGATCGCACACACGTACGGGTACCCCGACAACCTCCGCGCCCTCGCTCCAGCGAAGCAGCGGAAGCAACAAATCCTTCCATAAAAAGCCACCGGGAACATGTATCTCGCCGATCCGAGACCATGTGGAAATTCTAAAGGGGGGAGAGAGATCCTTCGCGAGGAGGTGTGCTTTGAGAGGAGGAGAGGGGGGCCTTTTATAGGGGAGAGGGGGGCACCCAAGGGGCATGGCGCCCAGCCATGGGGGCTGCCCCCACCTCTTCCACATTCATGTGGGTGGAGCTCCCACTCAAAATGAAAAGCCTCCACTCCCATTAAAAAGCCTCCACTAAAAAATCCACTCACATGCATTAAATTTCCACCAAATTTAATGCAAGCTCTCATTTAAATAAAACTCTTTTATTTATTTATTCAGAATTTTGTTAATTACTTTAATTAACAAACATTCACATAAAACACCTTGCTAGTATTCCATTTCACATGCAGAACCAGTTTCAGCAATTTCAACCGAAATAGTTTCGGTGTCTAGTGAAATAAATTCCTGCGCTTTTCTTTTCTTTTTCTGGCATATCATTTGCTCCGAATGGTGTCGGTGTCCCTTAAGTGTGTCACCCTACGGTTCGCGAATAATGCAGACATGATCGAGACCCCTCTCCGATCAATAATCAGCAGCGGGACCTGGAGATCCGTACTGACTCCCACACATTCAACGATGACTTCTGTGATCATGTGAACCTTTTACGCTAGTATATTAATCCCTTTGTTTCACGATATATTACATGTCCGAGATTCGATCATCGGTATCTCCATACCTAGTTTGATCTCGTTACCGACATGCACTCTTTTCTCGTTCCCGTGATATAGCATTCTAGTGATTAAATCACTTGCTTGCAAGCTAATCAATGTGATATCACCGAGAGGGCCCAAAGCATATCTATCCATCATCGGGATGAAAAAATTCCACTCTCGATCCATGGGTCTCAACTTAACACTTTAGTAGTTCTGAAGCCATCTTTATAATCACCCAGTTACGGTGTGACGTTTGATGTCATCGAGAAACTCTTCTGGTGTTAGTGATTGACATGATCTCATGGTCTAAGGATTAGGATCACTTCGTAAGTTGTTATAGCAATATAAACTCAATGACTTTGATCGTAATGCTATACTTCGGATGAATGTTCATCACATCATTACACTAATGTTGTGACCTCGTTATTAACAACATCCAATGTCCATGATCAGGAAACTTTGATCATCATGTTAATCAACGAGCTAGTTTATAAGAGAGGCATAACTAGGAACTTCCTTTTTGTTTATTAAACACACATGTATTAACGTTTCCGTATTAATACAATTATAGCATGTAAAATAAACATTTATCATAAAAAAGGAATACGATAATAACCACTTTATTATTGCCTCTCGGGCATATTCCCTTCATTAAAAGCATAAAAAATATAAAAGGTTGGAGTTTCACGAACCTTCTGTTTTCACCACTTTTACCTATTCAAGGGCGAACTCTGCAGTTTCTGGTGTTTGTCTTCTGATAAATTCTTCTGGAGTCACCATTTGAATAACAACCACATCTTCATTATAAGAATCTCCAGAAATATAATGTTTTAGTCTTTGAGCATTAACCACCTGCGTTGTGTCATCCTTTAGAGAAGAAATTTTGATAGCACCTGAACGGTACACTTGTTTGATAACAAAAGGTCCTTCCCATTTGGAGAGTAGTTTCCCTGCAAAAAATCTGAGACGAAACCTATACAAAAGAACTTTCTCACCAACATGAAACTCCCTTTTGAGAATTCTCCTATCATGCCATCTTTTTACTTTTTCCTTAAAGAGCCTAGCATTTTTGTAAGCTTCACCTCTCCACTCATCTAGATTACTTAAGTCGAGCAGTCTTTTCTCACCAACAAGTCTAAAGTCTCTATTCAACTCTTTCACTGCCCAATAAGCATTGTGTTCTAACTCTAAAGGCAAGTGACAAGCTTTCCCATAGACCATTTTGTAAGGAGACATCCCCATAGGATTTTTATAAGTAGTTCTATAAGCCCACAAAGCGTCATTCAACTTTTTAGCCCATTTTTTCTAGATCTATTGACAGTGTTCTGCAAGATAGATTTGATTACCCTGTTGGAAAGTTCTACTTGCCCACCAGTTTGGGGGTGATAAGCTGAAGCTATTATGTGGTTTACATCATACTTAGCGAGTGTTTTTCTAAAAAAACCATGAATAAAATGGAGCCTCCATCAATCATGAGATATCTAGGCACACCGAACCTAGGAAAAATGACATCTTTGAGCATTTTCAAAGAGGTCTTACCATCAACACTACTTGTAGGTATGGCTTCTACCCACTTTGTAACATAGTTAACAGCAACACGAATATGAGTATACCCTTTTGAAGGAGGAAAAGGCCCCATAAAGTCAAATCCCCAACAATCAAAAGGTTCAATAACAAGAGAATAATTCATAGGCATTTCATTGCGTCTAGAGATGTTACCTACTCGTTGGCATTCATCACATGATATAGCAAACTTCCTTGCATCTTTAAAAAGGGTAGGCCAATAAAATCCAGATTGTAAAACCTTTTATGCAGTCCTATCCCCAGCATGATGTCCTCCATAAGCACTGCCGTGACATTTTCTCAATATCTCTTGTTGTTCAAATTCTAGAACACATCTTCGCATAATACCATCTACTCCTTTATATAAATTTGGGTCATCCCAAAAGTAATGCCTTAGATCATAAAAGAATTTCCTTCTTTGCTGAGCTGTAAAGGTTGGAGGCAAATACTTGGAAACAATAAAGTTAGCATAATCAGCATACCAAGGACTCTCATGTGGACTTACCCTTATTGCAGCTAACTGCTCATTTGGAAAACTATCATTTAACAGGCAAAGGGTCAAAAGAAATGTTTTCCAAACGAGATAAATTATCAGCAACAGGATTATCAGCACCTTTCCTATCCACAATATGCAGATCAAACTCTTGCAAAAACAACACCCACCTAATAAGCCTAGGTTTAGCGTCCTTCTTTGTCATAAGGTACTTAATAGCTTCATGATCAGTATGAATAGTAACCTTAGAATCAACAATGTAAGGTCTAAACTTATCACAAGCAAAGATTACAGCTAAGAACTCCTTTTCAGTAGTAGCATAATTCTTTTGAGCAGCATCTAGAGTCTTGCTAGCATAATGAATAACATTCAACTTCTTGTCAACACGTTGTCCCAAGACAACACCCACAACAAAATCGCTAGCATCACACATAATTTCAAAAGGTAAACTCAAATCAGGTGGTTGGACTATAGGAGCAGTAGTTAAAGCTTTCTTCAAAGTTTCAAAAGCTTCCTTACAATCATCATCAAAAAAAAAAGGAACATATTTTTGAAGAAGGTTAGTAAGGGGCTTTGAAATTTTGGAGAAATCTTTAATAAACCTCCTATAGAAACCAACATGACCAAGGATACTACGAATACCTTTGATATCTCTAGGACAAGGCATCTTCTCAATTGCTTCAATTTTGGCTCTATAAACTTCAATGCCTCTTTCAGAGATCTTGTGTCCAAGAACAATTCCTTCATTAACCATGAAATGGCATTTCTCCCAGTTAAGAACAAGGTTGGTTTCCTCACATCTCTGCAAAACTTTATCAAGGTTGTGCACATAGTTATCAAAAGAAGTTCCATAGACGGAAAATTGTCCATGAAAACCTCCACAATTTCTTCACAAAAACCATGAAAGATAGCAGACATACATCTCTGAAAGGTAGCAGGAGCATTACATAACCAAAAGGCATACGCCTATAAGCATAAGTACCATAGGGGCAAGTGAAAGTAGTTTTCTCTTGGTCCTATAGTTTCACAGCAATTTGAGAAAACCCAGAATAACCATCAAGAAAGCAAAAGTGAGTCTTTTTGGACAACCTCTCAAGCATTTGATCAATAAAGGGTAAAGGATAATGATCTTTCTTGGTAACTTTATTAATCTTTCTAAAATCAATGCACATTCTATACCCAACTACTACTCTTTGGGGTATAAGCTCATTATCTTCATTAGGCACAACAGTTATTCCCCCTTTCTTGGGAACGCAATGAACAGGGATAACCCACTTACTATCAGCAATAGGATAAATAATACCACCATCAAGGAGTATTAATACCTCATTTCTTACCACATCCTTCATCTTAGGATTTAGGCGGCGTTGGTGCTCAACAACTGGTTTTGCATCAGGCTTATATTAATAGCATGCTGACATATAGTAGGAGAAATCCCTTTTAAATCATCAAGAGTATATCCCATAGCTCCTCGGTGTTTCCTCAATATCTCCATTAACCTTTCTTCTTCCTTTCCTGAAAGTTTAGAACTAATAATAACAGGGTATATCTTCTTGTAATCAATATAAGCATATTTAAGATCATCAGGTAAAGGTTTTAAGTCGAAAACAGGGTCCCCTTTAGGTGGAAGTGTGGTACCCAAATCTTCCACAGATAAATTATGCTTAAGTAACTCAGGCTGACGAAGGAAAGCCTCATCAATCTCATTTCTTTCCTTCATGAAGGCATCACTTTCATGATCTTCCATGAACTGCTGCAAGGCATTGTTAGGAGCAAGAGAAATAGCAGAAAGTTGTTCAACCCTGACGTCCTCATCAGGCAGTTCATTTTCATAAGGAGTTTTGGCAAATTTGGAAAAATTAAACTCATAAGACTCTCCAGCGAACTTAGTCAAAACTTTTTCCTCCCTACAATCTATGATAGCCCCACAAGTATTCAGAAAGGGTCTACCAAAGATAATAGGATAGGTTTTACTAGCTTCTTTACCAAGTACTAAAAAATCAGCAGGATATTTAATCTTACCACAAAGGACCTCCACATCTCTTACAATGCCAATGGAACAAACTTGCTCCCTATTAGCTAGGTGAATGACCACATCAATGTCCTCAATCTCGCAAGGACCAATCTCATGCATAATTTCCCTGTAAAGCTCACAAGGAATAGCACTGGAACTAGCGTCAATATCACATAAACCATAATAGCTATGACTACCAATTTTAACAAAAAGCACATGGACACTAGCTTTTCTAACTTTCTTAGGATGAGAAACAATATTAGTAGTGTCTTCACAAAAGACAATATGCTCATCCTCTATATTTCTAGTGACAAGATCTTTCACAATAGCTACCACAGGCTCGATATCAATAAGCTCATCGGGCACTACAGTTTTCTTTGCACTTTTTCTAACCACATTAGCCATAATAGAGTGTTCCTTTACATTGGAGGGAAAAGGGATCTTCTCAACATAAGGTTCAGGCAAAATAGGATCAACGGTACAAACTTCTATACTGGTAGGAACGTGGGTAACAATATCTTTATAAGGAGCATGGTACTTGTTCCACTCTTTCTTGGGAATCTCAATATAAGAGGCAAAAGCATTAAAACATTTCGCAAGAACTTGAGGATCAAGGCCAAATTTATTGCGAATATCATGGAAGCTATTAGTACCCATAAAAGATTTAATGCATTCATAATCATAGTTTATACCTGACTTTCTTCCTTTTTCATTCTCCAAAGCTTCAGTGTTATCTTGAATACGGTCTAAGAGATCCTATTTAGCTTCTTACTTCATACTTGTGAACGATCCGGCACAAGAAGCATCTAGTAAATCTTTATCATTAAGAGACAACCTAGCATAAAAGTTATTGAGGATAATATTGTTTGGGAGTTCATGGATAGGACATTTAAGCATTAGTAACTTCAATCTCCCCCAAGCTTGAGCTGTACTCTCTCCATCAAGAGGCCAAAAGTTATAAATAAGACTTCTATCCTTATGGATTTCACTGGGAGGATAAAATTTAGAGTAAAAGAGAGATGCCATCTCCTCCCATTCCATGGATTGTCCATTCTTTAGCAGCTTATACCATGCCTCAGCTCTCCCTTTCAAAGATACGGAGAGTAACTTCTTCTTCACCTGTTTAGTTGTGATACCTACACATTTAAACAACCTGCATAATTCATGGATAAAAAGCAAGTGATCACCAGGATGGATAGTTCCATCCCCAAAATAATAATTATCCATAACACGATTAACAATACTTGTAGGTATCTTAAAAGGATCTATCTCAACAAGTGGTGGTTCATCTACTACCCTTTCAGTGGTAGTAGTTCTCCAAACAGAAAACCAAGTGGGTTATCCATATTGGAAACAAAGTAACAAACAATAACAGAAGGAAATACTCATAGTGAAAGTTTCCCTTACCAATTCCACTCTTCAATAGCGTTTCACTCCCCGGCAACGGCGCCAGAAAATAGTCTTGATGACCCACAAGTATAGGGGGTGTATCATAGTACTTTTGATAAATAGGAGTGTCGATCCCAACGAGGAGCAGAAGGTGCTGAACAGTGGTATGGAGCAAGAAATCCCTGTGAATACTTAGCAAACAAATTTTTAGTGGTTTTCTGACAAGGCAACAAAACAAAGAGCAAGTAACAAAAGTAACGAACAAACGGAGCAAGTGGCCCAATCATTTCTTAGCAAAGGAAAAGCCGGTGGAAATACTTATAAGGACCAAACGTTCTCGAGGACACATGGGAATTTTGTCAAGTGCTTTCGCTTCAAATAGCTGAGTACTCTTCTCTGGTGTTTGTAAGTGTTGTGTGGGTGAACCTGTGCTAACATACTGCCCTTCCTAGGACTAATACATACTTGTGATTAAACCCCCTGCAAACATCTGTAACTACAGGAAAGTAATTAAGATATAATCTAACCACAGCCTTAAACTCTGAGATCCTACACTCCCTTGTGCAAAGGTGTCCTAACGGGGGTTCATGTTTCTGTCACTCCGGCAACCCCACAATTAGTAGCCAAATACACAATGCATTCCCCTAGGCCCATAAATGGTGAAGTGTCATGTAGTCGACATTCACATGACACCACTAGAAGAATAGCACCACAACTTAAATACTAAACCATTGAATAATGACTCATCACAGATTCACTACTAACAACATGACTTCTCCCATGTCCTCAAGAACTAAACGAACTACTCACAAGACATCATATGGATCAAGATCAAAGATGATATGATAACGGATAACAATCTGAACATAAACAATAATCCAATGGTTCCACTCACAAGCATCAACTACAATAGTAATTAACACCGGGAAAGTTTCCCCTAATGAACTAAGCAATATCCAACACAATTGTTACAGCGGGACATAGTGGTGATGATGGTGCTGGTGGAGATGATGGTGTGGATGATGATGACCCCGATGAAGCCTAGCTTGATGATGATGTTGATGGCGACGGTCTCCCCTCTCCGGGAAGGAATTCCCCGGAAAATCTGTCTACCGGAGAGATCTTTATCTCTTGGTGTTTTCCACCCCCAGAGGTGGCGAAAATCTATCTGTGGTCGCTCCCCGAGGCTTAGGGTTCCGAAGGGAAGTTATAGGCGAAGGGGGAGAGTCGGAGGCTGGGCAGGTGGGCCAAACCTGCCCTAGGAGCGGGGTCAGGTGGGCCCGTGCCTAGGGGGTGTGGGACCCCTGAGGCCCAACTTCGTTCCTCCTTCTGACTTTCTTCATCTTCTGGTAAAATAATATGTTTCTATATTTTTCTGGTATTTTTCTGATCTTCGCGAAATTGCACCAAAACGCCTTCTTCACCATCAGAATCCAGACTCCGGCAATCCATCCTCCAGGAATCATCCAACATGCATAAACAGATGAAAAGCCATAAGTAATACCCCATAATAAGACAAATATCAATGAATAGAGGTAAATTATGATATAGAATGATGATGCAAATTGGGTGTATCAACGTGCAGTTCCTTTTCCCGAAAAAAGAAGAGACGCATATATATGGGTCGAATAGTCCCGCCTTGCTTCCTTAAAACGAGATTCACAGGTTTATATACACCGGTAAATTTACAGGAATCAGCACCACAACCACCTATTTCGAAATTGATTGAGGGGATATAGAGGACAGAGCAAAAGAGCTGGCAGAAACAGGCGTGGTGGTGCAGACCAGAGTCGAAGCGAACAAAGCTCCAAGCTCATCGACGAAGGAGGAGGAGAGAGGGTCGGGATCAAATGGCATGGTGGTGACCAGATGGATAGAGCTCCATCCTCATCGATGAAGGAGGAGGAGGAGAGAGGGTCCCCCTGTGTACAGGTCGGGGCTGGATTCTTGTGCTTCCTCCTCCCCTGTTCAATATGAAGAACATGCGCAGCAATAGAAGAACAAACATAGGGCGAGCAAATGGGATGAAGGTGGAGGGGAAGCTTCTCCTGATGTGCACTGTTGCTGCCGCCGACAACTAGCACCTCCACAGAGTCGAATAGGACTGCAGGTGGCGTTTGTGGTTGAGTCCATGTCCACCGCCTGAGTTGCCCCTATATTCAACAATCCCTAGGTTGGTGCAGACAAAACCTTTTTTCTTCTAGAAATTGTTTTAATATCTACAAGCATCACTCTAATCAGGACTCGCTAGAAGGCACAATTGAGCCAAAAAAATTGAGCGTTCAGAGCACACCATCTCTTTATGTCTCAGAGATGATTGCGGTGGTGGATTTTGTGCAATTGTTGTTACCATCGCGCAACTTTGCTGAAGAAATAATAACAATTCCAAGAAAATCTTGTGTGTACATTGTTGTTTCCAATAGCTGGATGATTAGTGTGCTTTGCGCATGGGTCGTCCATCTAGACCATTCCAATAGCTGGATGATTAGTGTGCTTTGCGCATGGGTCTTCAGAGTAGCAAAAAACACATTAGTAGGTGATTATTAGTTAGAGTTTAGGGATGTGACCATTCAATTCAAAGTACCTTTTTTCTTAAAAAATAATAGGGTACCATGAAGATAATATCATTTAGCCGAGCAGAGTTAGCTCTTATTGTTTTTGGCGTACCCAAAGAGTGCAATTATGCAAACCATTTGTGTTGTCAATTGTATGGAGTTTGTCACACTTTCCCTAGCACACATACACGTCGGTTGAATTTTATTGGATTTTTTGTCGAAAAGTCTCCGGCCTCATCGATGATCGATCAAATTTCTTCTCTTTCGGTGCAACGCATGGGTATGTTCCTAGTTCATCTAATTCCTCCATCCATGTATGCCTCTGTGTGTTTTCACGTGATTTTGTGGTGTTCTCCTGAGGTTGGAGCGACGCCATGGTTCGTCGCGCAACCGCTATGGTGGGGGTTAATGATGCGCATTCATGCAGGTATCCATTAAGGAAGGGGGGTCTAGAGAGGATTTTGATGTGCATTATTACCAGAGGAATATACAATCTAGAAAATGAACACTGGCTTATGTTTGTTGATTAGTTGCTTTCTCAAAAAAATGCCCAACACATACATGGTTGTTGCATATATGATAGTAGTATTTGCTAGTAGGAGTTGCTTTTCGTAGAGTGCAAGGTGCTTATCATAGACTGAAAGTTTCTTATCTGACATTTAGTACTTGCTCAACATGACATGTTTGTTTCCTACATGGCACTAGAAGTTGCTTGTCTGATTTTAGTAGTTGCTCAACCTGACGTGTTTGTTGTCTGCATGACACTAGAAGTTGTTTGTTGGCATAAGTAGTTGTTCAATAAATAGTTGTTTATCTGACATAAGTAGTTGCTCAGCCCAACATGTTTGTTGCCTACATGGAACTAGAAGTTGCACGGTTTTTTGTCCGTGTCGTTTTTTCCCTTTATATAGTTGCTTATCTATCACATGAAGTTGCTCAACCTAACCCGTTCATTGGCTATTCGACACTAGAAGTTGCTCAGAATAACATCAATGCTCAAAATATATATAGTTGATTATATGTAGTTGCTTTTCTGTCATAAGTAGTTGCTCAACTAAACATGTCTATTGTTTATCTGGCATAAGTAGTTGCTCAGGCCAACATGTTTGTTGCCTACATGGAACTAGAAGTTGCTAGTTGAAGTTTTTTAACTTTTGTTTTCCATAATATGGTGAAGCAGGTGTGCATGATGGATGGGTCTGATCCTACAACAGGTGGAGCCTCGTCTTCAGAGAATCAGTAAACTAAGGTTTCATCTACAAATGAAGCTACTAGGCAAGGCAAAATAAAGGCTCTGGTTAAACATGGCGCTCCTCCGGGGAAGCGGTCTAAACATGCAATTGCAGAGAAACATGCCGGTGATATGGTTGATATGGGGGAGAATCCTAAGATTGTTTCCTCCCATCTGAGAAACCTGTCGGCTCTGGTTATGTAAGTAAGTTGCCTACATATATTATGAAGTTGTCTGATTATGTCAGTTCGTTGCCTACTATTTCTCGTGATGATTTGTGAAGTTCATTACTGATATGTTAAGTTGCCCACCCCGTTGTTAAGTTGCCCACTTTCACTCCCTATATATACTGGGGCACACTACCTAGAGAGGTGCGGCGATTAGGTTATTCCATGCGTTGGAACCCTAGCTCCAGTTCAGTCCTGTCGCCGTAACGAACCTAGCAGCTCACTATCGACGCTCCTCCTCGTACGTGTGGATACCAGTAGCGGTGTTATACGATCAACACCCCGACAATCTTGATCGGATTGGATCATAAGGACTGCACTGCATCAACTGATGCGCTTCATCAGTAATCCACAATTGCGCATCTAGTGGTAATTCTCGTGCTTATCACCTTAGCTAGTTCTTGGGATCACCGCCTAGGGGAAAAAGTTTTATTTTATCTCTACATGGCCCAACAATCTTCCCCTCAGAGCCAAGCGCAAGTGTCGAAGGATCCACCTCTTTGACATCGCCAGACATAGTAACGTGCAACATAGTGGTGTCATCCACTTGAAGCAAAACACTCGACGAGGCGGCCTTGCACTGATGCTCCACTCGCCCTTTCTCCGTCCCGTTGTAAAAGATATAGGTTTTATGTTTTTAAACATGGTAATGATAATTTTACTGAGTTAATAAGAATTTAAGTACGCCTAACATGTAAAAGATGTAGCCATACCATGAAGATAGTGTTGGAGATATGCCCTAGAGGCAATAATAAATGTAGTTATTATTATATCTTTGTGTTTATGATAAATGTTTACATTCATGCTATAATAGTATTAACAAGGAAACCATTAATACTTGTGTGAATTGTAAACTTAAATTGAAGTCCCTAGTATAGCCTCTATACTTCACTAGCTTGTTGGTTGATTAAATGATTGTGGTTTCCATATCATGAACATTGAGATGTTATCAACAACAAGATCATATCATTAGGAGAATGATATGGTGGACATACTCCTATTGATAAGCGTAGCATAAAGATCAAGTCATTTCAATAGTTCAATTGCTATATGCTTTCTGATACATAGTAACCTAATTCCTTCGACCATGAGATCATGCATATCACCTTTACCGGATGGATGCTTTGATGACATCAAACACCACACCGTAACTGGGTGGTTATAAAGGTGGCATTGAGTGTTCGGAAAGTATTGGTTGAGACACATGGATCAAGAGTGGGATTTGTCCATCCACATGACGGATAGATATACTCTGGGCCCTCTCGGTGGAATGTCATCCAATTAGCTTGCAAGCATGTGACTTGATCACAAGGGATCACATATCATGGGAACGAGAAAAGAGTACTTATCAGTAACGAGGTTGAACTAGGTATGCAGAGATACCGACGATCATAACCTCGGATAAGTAACATATCGTGAGACAAAGGGAAATTGGTATCGTATGTAAGTGGTTCATTCGATCGCAAAGTAATCGTAGAAATATGTGGGAGCCATATGAATTTCCAGATTCCTCTATTGGTTATTGTTCGGAGAAGTGTCTCGATCATGTCCGCATAATTCACGAACCGTAGGGAGACACACTTAAGGATTCGACGTTGTTTGAGTAGTTATGGTATTATGAGAAAGAGACCGAATGTTGTTCGGAGTCTCGGATGGGATCCGGGATATCACGAGGTGATCCGGAATGGTCCGGAGAATAAGATTCATATAAGGAAAGTCCCGTTTCGGAGTTCGGGAATGATTCCGGTGTTTTCATCGGGAATGTTCTAGAAGGTTCCGGATTGTCCGGCACTCCGGGGGGGGGGGGAGGGTACATGAGTGTGTCATTGAATGATTGCATCATGTACTAAGTGTTCTTGCTGTTCCAAAAACATGAAATTCAAATTGCCAGTTTGAAAGTCAAACGGCTAAAACAGGAAACTGTGGGAAACAGGAAACTGTGGGAAACAAGCAAGAGGAGTTGGAACCAACTTGGAGGAGGAGTCCCACTCCTCCAAGCCGGCACCCAGCCCAAGGCTGACTTGGGGAGGGACTCCCCTCCCCTGGCCGCGCCTCCCCACCCATAAAAGGAGGGGCAGGGCTCCCCTCCTAGAACACACAAGTTCCTATCTTCTACCTCCGGTTTAGAGCCGTTTTGGTTTAGAGCTTCTAATTGCTTTAGCCAGCGGTTTAGAGCCTTCTAATTGGTTTAGAGCCTTCTAATTGGTGTGTCTAATTACTAGACCACTAATAGCCTCTCTCATAAGCTCCACCATACTCGCACCGGCTTAAGGCGAAGCCCTGCGGGATTTCCCCTCTACTTCCGGTACCACGCCGTTGTGCTGCCGGAATCGCGAGGAGAGTGCTACAACCTCCGCTGCCTGCTGGAACAAGGGAGAGGAAGGTCTTCGTCGAGTACCGAACGTGTGACCGACTGCGGGAGCGCTGCCGGAACGTGGCGCCGGAAGGATCGTCTACACGATCTTGAGATCGGAAAGAGTACGACTACATCACCCACGAGAATCCGCTCTCGTTAAACGCTTTGGAATCTTCGAGGGTAAGTTATACCATCGACTCGTTGCTACAATCTAGTAGATAGATCTTGGCTTGTTTGTTTGTATGCGATAGAAATTTTTTGTTTTCCATGCTACGAACCCCTACAGTGGTATCAGAGCCGTGTCTATATGTAGATCTGTTGCACGAGTAGAACACAATGGTCATTGTGGGCGTTGATGCTTTTATTGTCGATTACTTCTTGTGTACTTTGCATCTTGCGGTATGTTGGGATGAAGCGGCCCGGGCTAACTTTACATGACATCGTTCATGAGACTTGCTCCACGCTTGACATGCAACTTGTATTGCATAAGTGGCTTTGCGGGTGCCTGTTTCTCCTAGCATAGTTAAGATCCAATTTACAACGGGTGATCAACAATGCTAGTATCAATGTTGTGGTTCTTGTTCGTAAGTTAGAACGACACTTATTGAAAGCCCCAAACCACGTAAAATATGCAAAGAAAGTAGAGGCGTCTAACTTTGTTTTGCAGGGGTGTGCAGTGATGTGATATGGCCATGATTGTGATTATATTTGATGTATGCAATGTTCCTTATTGTAAGTTGGCAACCGGCAGGAGCCATATGGTTGTCTTTAATTTATGTTAAGACCCGCGTGTCTATTCAAAGTAGTTGTAATAGTTGAAGCCGGTGGACGACAACCATGGAGAAGCGTCATTGACCTTGATGCAATGCCGGTGATGATGGAGATCATGTTCGTGCTTGAAGATGGAGATCGGAAGCACAAAGAAGAAAGGCCATATCATATCACATATATATTGAATTGCATGTGATGTTAATCCTTTATGCATCTTGTATTGCTTAGTAGACGACGGTAGCATTATAAGATGATCCCTCATGCACATCAATTTCAAATCATAAAGTGTTCACCCTTAGTTAGCACCGTTGCTAAAGCTTGTTGTTTCGAAGCACCACGTGATGATCGGGTGTGTTAGATTCTGCAAGTGTATACAACGTGAGCAAGCCAGATTTGCTCATGCAGAAACTAAGGTTTTATCTTGACGAGCCTAGCATGTACAGACATGGTCTCGGAACACGGATCACCGAAAGGTAAAGCATGAATCATATAGTAGATGTGATGAACATGTCGATTGTTCGCCATTGAAACTATGTCAACTCTCGTGATGATCGGTGTTGATATGGTGGATTTGGTTCGTGTGATCACTAAAACAATGTGAGGGATATTGTTTTGAGTGGGAGTTCACCTAGTTTAATTTTATTATTAATTTGAACTCAATTTGTCATAAATTTAGTCTAAACTATTGCAAATATGTTGTAGATCAATGTCAGCCCCTACCATCAATTTTAATGCGTTCCTAGAGAAAGAAAAGTTGAAAAACAATGGAAGCAACTTCGCGGATTGGTTCCGCAATTTGAGGATTGTCCTCACAGCTGGTAATTTGACCTATGTGCTGGATGCACCGCTGGGTGACCCACCTGCAGCTGATGCTCCCGATGAAGTAAAGAATGTTTACCTCGCTCGGAAGAATCAGTACTCCATAGTTCAGTGTGCTATCTTGTATGGTTTGGAATCGGAGCTTCAGAAAAGGTTTGAGGATTCAGACCCATATGATATTGTCGAAGATCTCAAATTGATTTTTGAGACTCATGCGGCAATTGAAAGCTATGAGGCTTCTGAAAAGTTCTTTAACTGCAAGATGGAAGAGGGCAGCTCCGTCAGTGAGCATGTGCTTAAGATGTCTGGGCACGCAAACAAACTTCAAAGCTTGGGTATAGTGATTCCTAATGCTTTGGGGATTTACCGTGTCCTCCAATCACTACCACCAAGTTACAAGAACTTTGTGATGAACTACAACATGCAGAACATGAACAAGACGTTGCCAGAACTCTTTGCCATGTTGAAATCTGCAGAAGTGGAGATCAAGAAAGAGCACCAAGTGTTGTTGGTCAATAAGACCACCAAATTCAAGAAAGGCAAGTCTAAGCAAAAGGGACACTTCAAGAAGGGTGGTAAGAAAGCTACCACGCCGACGAAGAAGACCAGAGCTGGACCTAAGCCTGATACTGAGTGCTTTTACTGCAAGGGAGAAGGTCACTGGAAGCGGAATTGCCCAAAGTACTTGGCGGATTTGAAGAACGGCAACATCAAGAAGAAAGGTATATCTGATATACATGTTATTGATGTGTATCTCACTAGTACTCGTAGTAGTGCCTGGGTATTTGATACTGGTTCGGTTGCTCATATTTGTAACTCGAAACAGGTGCTGCAGAATAAACGGAAGCTAGCGAAGAACGAGGTGACGATGCGCGTGGGAAACGGATCAAAGGTTGATGTGATCGCGGTCGGCACGCTACCCCTTCATCTACCATCGGGATTAGTTTTATACTTAAATAATTGTTATTTGGTGCCTGCGTTGAGCATGAACATTATATCAGGATCTTGTTTATTGCGAGACGGTTACTTGTTTAAATCTGAGAATAATGGTTGTTCTATTTATATGAGTAATATGTTTTACGCACATGCACCTTTGATAGATGGTCTATTCTTATTGAATCTCGATAGTGGAAATACACATATCAACAACATTGAGGCTAAACGTTTGAAATCAAGCGATAATTCGACCTATATGTGGCACTGTCGTCTTGGTCACATCGGAGTGAAACGTATGAAGAAACTCCATTCCGATGGACTTCTTGAATCACTTGATTTTGAATCACTTGAAAGATGCGAAGCATGTCTGATGGGTAAAATGACTAAGACTCCATTTTCTGGTATGATGGAGCGAGCTACGGACTTATTGGAAATCATACACACCGATGTGTGTGGTCCAATGAGTGTAGCATCGCGCGGTGGTTATCGTTATGTTCTTACCTTCACGGATGACTTGAGTAGATATGGGTATATCTATTTCATGAAACATAAGTCCGAAACTTTCGAGAAGTTTAAGGAGTTTCAAAGTGAGGTAGAGAATCAACGTAACAAGAAGATTAAATTTCTACGTTCTGATCGTGGAGGTGAATATCTAAGTTACGAGTTTGGCGAGCATTTGAAGAAATGCGGAATACTTTCACAATTGACACCGCCGGGAACACCACAGCGTAATGGTGTGTCCGAACGTCGTAATCGAACTCTCTTAGATATGGTTCGTTCTATGATGTCACTTACAGATTTACCGCTATCATTTTGGGGTTATGCATTAGAAACAGCCGCATTCACTTTAAATAGGACACCGTCTAAATCCGTTGAAACGACACCGTATGAATTATGGTTTGGGAAGAAACCTAAATTGTCGTTCCTTAAAGTTTGGGGATGCGAAGCCTATGTAAAGAAGTTACAGTCGGACAAGCTTGAACCCAAAGCGGAAAAATGCGTCTTCATAGGATACCCGAAGGAAACTATTGGGTATACCTTCTATCATAGATCCGAAGGCAAAAAATTCGTTGCCAAGAATGGATCCTTTCTAGAGAAGGAATTTCTCTCGAAAGAATTGACTGGAAGGAAAGTAGAACTCGACGAGGTTGTCGAACCTTCTCTCGGAATTGCGAGTAGCGCAGCACCGGAAGAAGTTCCTGTGGTGCCTGCACCAATAAGAGAGGAAGCTAATGATGGTGATCATGAAACTTCGGTTGAAGTTGCTACAGAGCCTCGGAGGTCAACAAGAACTCGTACCACTCCAGATTGGTATGATTCCGTTATGAATGTCATGGTGGTGGACAACACCGATGACCCCGAGACATATGAGGAAGCGATGATGAGCCCAGATTCCAATAAATGGCAAGAAGCCATGAAATCCGAGATTGGATCCATGTACGAAAACCAAGTATGGACTTTGGTGGACTTACCGGATGGCCGGAAGGCTGTCGAGAACAAATGGATTTTCAAGAAGAAAACAGATGCTGATGGTAATGTTACTGTCTATAAAGCTCGACTTGTCGCAAAAGGGTTTCGACAAATTCAAGGAGTTGACTACGATGAGACTTTCTCACCGGTAGCGAAGCTAAAGTCTGTGAGGATTATGTTAGCAATCGCTGCATATTATGATTATGAGATATGGCAGATGGATGTCAAAACAGCATTCCTCAATGGAGACATTGATGAAGAGTTGTATATGATGCAACCCAAAGGTTTTGTCGATCCTAAAGATGCTAACAAGGTATGCAAACTTCAACGGTCCATCTATGGATTGAAGCAAGCATCCCGAAGTTGGAATCAACGTTTTGATAAGGTAATCAAAAGTTTTGGTTTTATACAAACTTATGGAGAAGCTTGTATTTACAAGAAAGTGAGTGGGAGCTCTGTAGCATTCTTAATACTGTATGTGGATGACATATTGTTGATTGGGAATGATGTAGACCTTCTTAATAGTGTCAAGGAATATTTGAATAATAGTTTTTCAATGAAGGATCTTGGCGAAGCAGCTTACATATTAGGCATAAAGATTTATAGAGATAGATCGAAACGCCAAATATCATTGTCACAGAGTACATATTTGGACAAAGTTCTAAAGAGGTTTGGAATGGAAGAAAGCAAGAAAGGGTTCTTGCCCATGTTGCCCAATACGACCTTGAGTAAAACTCAAAGTCCGACATCGGCAGAAGATAGAGAAAGGATGAGTAAGACTCCCTATGCATCAGCCATAGGATCTCTAATGTATGCCATGCTATGTACTAGACCCGACATCGCATATGCTGTTAGTCTAACTAGCAGATATCAAAGTGATCCAGGAGTGGATCATTGGACAGCGGTCAAAAACATCCTTAAGTACTTGAGAAGAACTAAGGATATGGTTCTTTCTTATGGAGGTGATGAACAGCTCGTTGTTAATGGTTACACCGATGCTAGTTGGAACACCGATCCGGATGATTCTAAATCACAATCTGGATACGTATTTATTTTGAATGGTGCAGCAGTTAGCTGGAGGAGTGCAAAGCAAAGCGTTGTGGCGAGATCTTCAACTGAATCGGAATACATGGCTGCTTCGGAGGCTTCACAAGAAGCGATATGGATGAAAGAGTTCATTACAGAGCTGGGTGTGGTTCCTAGTGCGCTGGACCCAATGTCTATCTACTGTGATAACATGGGCGCCATAGCCAATGCGCAAGAACCAAGGTCACACAAGAAGCTGAAGCATATCAAGCTACGTTTTCATGCTATTCGAGAACATATCCAGGATGGGGATATAAAGATTTGCAAAGTACACACAGATCTGAATGTGGCGGATCCGTTGACTAAACCTCTCCCGAGGGAAAAACATGACCAACACCAAACTGCCATGGGTGTTCGGTATATTACCATGTAATCTAGATTAGATGACTCTAGTGCAAGTGGGAGACTGTTGGAGATATGCCCTAGAGGCAATAATAAATGTAGTTATTATTATATCTTTGTGTTTATGATAAATGTTTACATTCATGCTATAATAGTATTAACAAGGAAACCATTAATACTTGTGTGAATTGTAAACTTAAATTGAAGTCCCTAGTATAGCCTCTATACTTCACTAGCTTGTTGGTTGATTAAATGATTGTGGTTTCCATATCATGAACATTGAGATGTTATCAACAACAAGATCATATCATTAGGAGAATGATATGGTGGACATACTCCTATTGATAAGCGTAGCATAAAGATCAAGTCATTTCAATAGTTCAATTGCTATATGCTTTCTGATACATAGTAACCTAATTCCTTCGACCATGAGATCATGCATATCACCTTTACCGGATGGATGCTTTGATGACATCAAACACCACACCGTAACTGGGTGATTATAAAGGTGGCATTGAGTGTTCGGAAAGTATTGGTTGAGACACATGGATCAAGAGTGGGATTTGTCCATCCACATGACGGATAGATATACTCTAGGCCCTCTCGGTGGAATGTCATCCAATTAGCTTGCAAGCATGTGACTTGGTCACAAGGGATCACATATCACGGGAACGAGAAAAGAGTACTTATCAGTAACGAGGTTAAACTAGGTATGCAGAGATACCGACGATCATAACCTCGGATAAGTAACATATCGTGAGACAAAGGGAAATTGGTATCGTATGTAAGTGGTTCATTCGATCACAAAGTAATCGTAGAAATATGTGGGAGCCATATGAATTTCCAGATTCCTCTATTGGTTATTGTTCGGAGAAGTGTCTCGATCATGTCCGCATAATTCACGAACCGTAGGGAGACACACTTAAGGATTCGACGTTGTTTGAGTAGTTATGGTATTATGAGAAAGAGACCGAATGTTCTTCGGAGTCTCGGATGGGATCCGGGATATCACGAGGTGATCCGGAATGGTCCGGAGAATAAGATTCATATAAGGAAAGTCCCGTTTCGGAGTTCGGGAATGATTCCGGTGTTTTCATCGGGAATGTTCTAGAAGGTTCCGGATTGTCCGGCACTCCGGGGGGGGGGGGGGGGAGGGTACATGAGTGTGTCATTGAATGATTGCATCATGTACTAAGTGTTCTTGCTGTTCTAAAAACATGAAAGTCAAATTGCCAGTTTGAAAGTCAAACGGCTAAAACAGGAAACTGTGGGAAACAGGAAACTGTGGGAAACAAGCAAGAGGAGTTGGAACCAACTTGGAGGAGGAGTCCCACTCCTCCAAGCCGGCGCCCAGCCCAAGGCCGACTTGGGGAGGGACTCCCCTCCCCTGGCCGCTCCTCCCCACCCATAAAAGGAGGGGCAGGGCTCCCCTCCTAGAACACACAAGTTCCTATCTTCTACCTCCGGTTTAGAGCCGTTTTGGTTTAGAGCTTCTAATTGCTTTAGCCAGCGGTTTAGAGCCTTCTAATTGGTTTAGAGCCTTCTAATTGGTGTGTCTAATTACTAGACCACTAATAGCCTCTCTCATAAGCTCCACCATACTCGCACCGGCTTAAGGCGAAGCCCTGCGGGATTTCCCCTCTACTTCCGGTACCACGCCGTTGTGCTGCCGGAATCGCGAGGAGAGTGCTACAACCTCCGCTGCCTGCTGGAACAAGGGAGAGGAAGGTCTTTGTCGAGTACCGAACGTGTGACCGACTGCGGGAGCGCTGCCGGAACGTGGCGCCGGAAGGATCGTCTACACGATCTTGAGATCGGAAAGAGTACGACTACATCACCCACGAGAATCCGCTCTCGTTAAACGCTTTGGAATCTTCGAGGGTAAGTTATACCATCGACTCGTTGCTACAATCTAGTAGATAGATCTTGGCTTGTTTGTTTGTATGCGATAGAAATTTTTTGTTTTCCATGCTACGAACCCCTACAGATAGCATCATGCAAGTCTAACATGTATATGATGACATTTAGCAGCTGGTAACCAAGTGTGTGTTAATTAGAAACAAAGTGATATAATATGTCTATAACCTGTTAAGCTGCTAGTGACAATAACCAAACAACTATCAGATAAAACATGTTACCGAAACACAAGAGCATTGGATCTAATTATGAACAAATCTATCAAATTCATTTGATTTGCATTATCCTGACACATAGGATGACTTGGTGGTGTGGGTATGTCACCCCTAAAGAAGGGGAGGAGATAAGTAGACCATCCAATCGTGTTACATGTCTCGACTCTTGGATGCCTAGGGATATCTTTTGTTGCCAAAAGTAGATAACCACTGCAACTTTTCCCGTGATTTTGAGAAGAATAACGTATTCAACATGCTTTTGAGAATGAGAGCAACAGAAAAAAGAGAGACCATTTTAGAAGGAACCGATAGAAAACCTAAACGCTCTATGATCTCCTCAGTAAACCCAATAAACCACAATACTATGGGTTTCTTTGATTCACAATTTGTTAAAACATGTACTCCCTCTGTCTCAAAATAGATGTCTTTTTTTTTGCGATGGAAAAATTTCATTAAATTATGACAGGATTACACTCACTGTTTACACAGTTTTGAACTTCCTCCGGACAGTGTCTAATCCAAAATTTAGTTCTCTTGGTTCCTCTCCCTAAGTTAGCCAAAATATGACTAGCTTCATTCTGCATGCGATTGATTTTCACAACCCCAATATTTCTTTCCACAAGGCTTTCCCTGATGTTTGTCACCAGATGCACTAGTCTAGAGCTGTCTTTGGTTTGCGATTGTATCATTGAAATGGCTACCGAGCAGTCCATCTCCAGAATAATTGGCTCCGATGACCAGTTAAGTGCAAGTTTAATTCCTTCCTCACATGCAGCAAGTTCAGCTTCTAGGGCAGATGAGCAATTCAGTAAGGATCTACATGCCGCAAAAATTACCTCTCCTGAGTAGTCGCGCAAAATCATGCCTGCTCCTGCCTCCCCATTCTGATGCAGAAAACTTCCATCAACATTGAGTTTCACAGTTCCTTGTTCTGGTGGTTTCCAAGCGACTTTCGTTTTTGGTTTAGCTCGGTTATTAGCCCTATGAACTCTAGCCTGAAAGTCCACCACCTGCTTACCTTTAACAGCATCCGCTTGCGGCCATTGTTTGAAACTAAGTAACGTTTCCACGTAGCTGCATAAAAAGCGTTTAGAAGCTTCTAATGGCGGTGGTTCCTTCTCATGCGTCAGTTCGTTGTGGCAGTACCAAATTCTCCATAACACCATCAGTACCAGCAGCCTAGTCGTATCATCCAGCTTGCTCAGAAATGGTAGAATCCAATCTCTTCCTGAATTATGTACCAATTCTATTTTTGGTAGGCTCCAACATTGGTACATAGTTTTCCAGAGTCCCTTGGCGTGTGGACATGAGATCATAGCATGGAATGTATCCTCCTTCTCCACCCCGCAGATTGGGCAAATATCATCTGACACCATTTTCCTTCTCATCATGCATTCTCTGGTGGCGAGGCCATTTTTTGCAAGTTTCCACGCAAAGGTTTTTACCTTTGGGGGTGCCTGACTATGCCAAATGAGGCGCCATTCCTTGTTTGTGCCGTCAGGATATGCACTACATGCTCCTGTTTCCTGTTGTCGGAATATTTCTTCCATTCCTAGTCGATAAGCACTGCTAACCGAGAAAATACCTTTAGTATCCGGGTTCCATGCAATAAAATCGTCCTCATGGCGTTTTGAGGGCTTGATCGTTGTTATGCTTTGGATGTCTATAGGCAGGAACCATCTCTGCAGGAGCTGCATGTTCCAAGTACCCTCATGAGTGATAAGTTCAGATACCCATTTAAGTCTGCAACGCCTTTTAGGAGTGATCGGTGCCAATTGATGTTTTCTTGGAATCCAGGCATCTCTCCATATGCGTACCTTTGCACCATTACCAATTCTCCAGATTGCTCCTTTTTTCAGTAATTCAAGGCCGTATTCAATGGCATGCCACGTAGATGATCCATTCCCTGTAAAAACCGTGTCTAACAGGTTTCCATTGGGAAAGTATTTAGCCCGTAGAAGCTGAGCACATAGTGAATTTGGAAATTGGATTAACCGCCACGCTTGTCTAGCTAGTAGTGCCTGATTAAACATCCTCATGTCTTTGAACCCCATTCCTCCTTGTTTCTTCGGTTTCAACATGATGTCCCATGACACCCAGTGTGTCTTCCTTTTTCCTTTTTCCGAACCCCACCAGAAATCTCTCATTATTTTGGTAAGGTCATCACATAGGCCCAGAGAAAGTTCATATACCCCCATGACATAGGTTGGGAGTGCTTGTGCCACTGCTTTTATCATAACCTCCCTGCCACCTTGGGCCATTTGGTTTTCACCCACTTGCATGATCCTCTTTGCTAACTTGCCTTGCAGACTTTGAAATTTTCCTTTAGTCATTCTTCCTTCCGGGGTTGGTAGGCCTAGATACTTTGCCTCAAACTTTTCCTCGGTGACTTGTAAATTCTGCATGACGGCTGCTTTTGTTGTTGCATCACAAGCATGTCCAAAGTAAATTGAACATTTTGTTGGGTTGATCAGTTGTCCTGTACTCATGCTGTATTGCTCGAGCACATGTACCACTCTGCTAGCCTGAGTCGACTCAGCTTTGAAAAATAGGAGGCTGTCATCAGCAAAAAGGAGATGTGATATACCGGGAGCCCGTCTACAAATCTTCACCGGAGTTAACTGATTTTCCTGTACTTCTCTTTGTAACAGGGCAGACAGACCATTAGCAATAAAAAGAAAGAGGAATGGCGATAGGGGATCACCTTGGCGTAGACCACGCGAAGGCGAGAACGATTCCAGCAAGGCTCCAATAAATTTAACTTTGTATCTTACCGTGGTCACACACTCCATCACCCATTCGATCCATCGGTAAGAGAAGCCTAACCTTCCCATCGCTCTCCTTAAAAAGCCCCAATCCACTCTGTCATATGCCTTGGATAAGTCTAATTTGTAAGCACAAAAGTTGTTGTCAGTGTTTGTGTTTTGCTCAATATAGTGAAGGCATTCGAAGGCAATCAGTGCGTTGTCCGTTATTAGGCGACCCGGCACAAACGCACTCTGGTTTTGCGAGATAAGATCCCCTAAGATCGGTCTGATGCGGTTCACCAGACACTTTGCCACTATTTTGTAAAGCACCGTACATAAGCTGATGGGTCTAAAATCTTTTAGCTCTGTCGGATGATCTACCTTTGGAATTAACACAATAGTAGCATCGTTTACTCCCTCAGGCATATGACCTGTATGAAAGAAAAGTTTTACCACTGCTATGATTTCTTCCTTCATTAAGCTCCAATTTTTCTGGTAGAAACGAGCAGTGAAACCGTCCGGTCCTGGGGCCTTCAATGGTCCAATCTGAAATAGAGCAGTTGAAATTTCTTCATCAGTAAAATTTTCAGTAAGCATCTTGTTCATGTCCTCTGTTACTTTCCCTTCTAGCACATGTAATACTTGGTTTGGGTTCAGGTTCGGATCTCTTGTGAATAATTCTTTGAAATAAGAAGTGGCCATTCTTTCCATATCAGTTGGGGCAGTTTGCCAAGCTCCATTAGCATCCTTCAATTTTCTCACTTTATTCTTCCTTGCCCTCCACACCGATTTTTGGTGAAAGAATTTTGTATTTCTATCTCCTTCTTTTAGCCAAGCAATACGTGATCGCTGTAACCATAAAATTTCTTCTTGATAAAGGAGTTCATCTATATAATCAGAGGTTTTCCTAATCTCATCTTTGTCATTATTCACCTCTAGTAGGCGTTCTAGTTTTTTCCTACTGTTTTCAAGCTGCTGGAGTATATTACCGAATTTCTTCTTGCTCCACCCTTGCAATTGTCTCATCATCATGTCCAGTTTATACATCACCCCATTCAAATCGCGCTTGACTCCTTCTTTCTTCCACATTGTTTCAATGACTTCCGGAAGCTCCCCTGCCCTTTCCCATAGAATCTCATATTGTCTTGGGGACCTCCTCCTCGGTAGAGCTTGTTCCTGTTGTAGTGTCACAAGCAGCATCAAATGGTCAGAACAAGGAGTAATTATGTGTTTCACCTCTGTTTCATTAAAGATATCCCGCCATTTATTATCCGCCACTGCTCGATCTAAGCGGACTTTCACATTACTATGACCTCGTCTTTTATTATCATAAGTATATGGGAGGCCAACAAAACCCAAATCATGTAGTTCACATGTTTGTAAGGTGTTCCTAAAGGCCGTCATCTGATTTTCAGGTCGAGGAACATTAGACATATGCTCAAATTGCCAAAGTGCCTCATTAAAATCCCCCATGACTAACCATGGTAGATCTGATGTGCTTTTTAAGTCTTGTAACTGTGACCAAATGAGATGTCTATTTTCTACTCTAGGTTCGCCATAGACACAAGTGATTCTCCAGAGTGGTTCATCAGGGAAAAGCGGATATAAGCATCAATGATATTTTTATTCATGGACACCATCTCAACATGCAGACTCTCATGCCAGAACAGGGCCAGACCACCACTAAGACCCTCACTACTGACACCATCAAAACCACGAAGACCTAAGCGACTTCTAAGACGCCTGACTTTATTCTTTTTCTGCCTAGTTTCAGAAAGAAAAACTAATTTAACATGCAACGACCTAACGAGGTTAACTAATTCATGAACTGTCGAAGCTCCTCCCGCCCCTCGACAGTTCCACGCGATGCAACTCATTGTCCCTGACGAGACCAAACATTTGATCTCGTCAGTGTACTGGAAGCCCCACGTCCGGCTGTAGCCTTCTGCTTGAAGTTCTTCCTGTTGTTTCCTCCCATCTTCTCACCAATTTCCTGCTGCCCTTGTTCTACCTCCGCCCTCCTTCCTTTCTTCTGTTGTGCGCCTTCCTGTTCCGCTCTGTTTAGAGAGAGTGCGAGGTTCAGATCTTCTTGCAGCACCTCCTTTGCCTCTACTCCCCGCTTACCCAAAACTGAATCCGCAGCCGTCATCTGCACATCACTGCTAAGGGAGGTAGTCGCGTCAGAGAGATTGCGGATCGCCGGAATCATGTCACTAAGCCCCGGTTTCCCTGGCACGTGTAGGAATTGTTGCATGTTGGGAGCCACTTTCAGTTGCACAGTGTTGGTGTCCAGATTGGTACCCAACGTAAGCACAGGAAGGGCCTCATGCACTGGCTCCTTCTGTACATAACTAGGCCCCGCTTGCTCCTGAGCAACCTGCAAGTTCATTTGGTTTACAACCTTTGCCAGAACCGTCTCCACCTCCTCAACAGTTTTGGCCCCTTCCGCCTCCTCGAAACCATCGTGCGCCCCAACCATATCAGGCATATTCAGGTCCACCTTGCTACTGAGCTTTTGGAAGTCAAAATTACTAGTGTTCGGTCTACCCAGAGACGATGAGCCCACACTGCCAACAGGCGAAGCGAAGTTCAGGTTTTGTTTCGCCACCGGGTTGTATGTAGCACTGATGGTCCTTTTCTCGAACTTCCTCTTCGGCGAACAGCGCAATGTAGAGTCATAGTTCAGAGACGGCACTCCCTTAGCCTTTTTCTCACAAATCTCCTCATCATGGCCAATGAAACCACAATGGAAACAAAAGTGGGGCAGCCTTTCATATCTCAGCGGATACACTTTGCATATGGAAGAGCCCTTTATTGTTGTTTTGAACCTGGTTTGCAGGCGTCGATTAAGCGGCAGGTCGATGCGTACACGCAGATAATCCTCCTTATCGATCCCATCCTTGTCCACTTCCGCTTCTAGGAACCTACCCAGCTTTGAACCGATTAATTCTCCATACTCCTTAGTTTGCTTATTCCATGGCACGTCAAAGAATTTCACCCAGATCGGCATGGAATTGAGCGTCGTCTCCGAAGGTTGCGCGTCCTCCACAAACGGTGCAATGAGGCAAGCCACCCCAAGATGTATCCAAGGTCCTCCACTCTTCACATGCACATAATCTCCCTCTGCTGTGAACGTGATGATAAAGAAGTTGTCCTTCAGCGCTTTAAAATGCATGGTTGCTCTGATCCCCAGACCCTCATGAAGTGTTTGTGTATGTCATAGTAGTTTGCTCTCTTGATCGAGTAGTACCTTGCAAACAGACGCCAGACTTTGGGTTTACCATGATCAACGCCCTCGTCAGGTTCCTCCTCCATGCACGCCTCATCATCAAAGTCCACCTCTCCATCTACGTGTGCTTCCGGTCCGATGTTCGTGCCCTCAGTAGCCGGATTGTGCCAATTGCCGTCCTGCCCATCGTCCTGCTCAAACAGAACGATCTGGTTCTCCTCCTTCCCCACAATCACGATCTGATGCTCCTTCTGCGTCGGCACGGGCATGCCGCCAGATGACGGCTTCGGGTGGGTAGGCTCCTCAACGGGGCCCCCATAATCACCCCCACCATCAGCTCGCGACATAGTTCGTGCACGTCGAGATTTTGAGTTCGCACCTGGGTCGTAAGCAGCGTATTGGCTATCGAAAACTTTGACGGGTTCTGAGATCTGTCCTCCGGCCTTTGTTTTTATACCTGACCAGGGATCAGATCGCATCTCCTTGAGTTCCTGTTGGAGACGGAGATCAGTTTTCCTCCGCTCTGTTGTGGGTTTCCCGGACTGGAGGAGTCCTTCATCACCACGTTGCTCTTCCTTACCCATCATCTTGTTACTCCCAAACTCTCCAAACTCATCAAACTTCACAATCCTATCCCTTCCGGGCACGCTCCCGTCCAGGTTCTAGTGGCGGCGCGGAGTCGCCTCCGGATCGCCCGGCCAAAACCCTAGACGTAGCGCAAACCTCAAAATAGATGTCTTAGGTTTGTTAAAATTTAGATGAATCTATATTCTAAATAGTTTCTAGATTCATTCAAATTTGACAAATCTGAGACATCTATTTTGGGACGAAGGGAGTATTATATAGGAAAACGCGGAATCAAAATTTCCTCTATTTCAGAATATAAATTCTTCTAGGAAACAAAACAACTTGCTAAAAAGATTTATACCGTGGAACAAAGAGAGTATTCCACATACAACAAGGAAGCAGAGAGAAACGTATCCAGAAGCTTGAGTAGGCAGATATTGTCCTTACGATATAACAACATTGTATTAAAGCATTTTAAAGCCTTTAAAGTCCCGTTTGGCATCAAAGTATTTTTAAAGTATTAAGAAAATACTCTGGTTTCTAAAAAAAGAAGTATTAAATACTTTGAGGTGTTTGGAACAACCAAATAATATGGTTTCAAAACTGAAGTATTCTCTAAAACTATGTCTTTTTAAAGTATTTGAGAAAGAAGTCAGACCCTCTTTTTTTAAAAACCGAGAAAAGAGAAAAACTAAAGTATTACTTTGCTAGGCACTAGAATACTATAGTGTCGATATACTTCAGTTTTGAAAAACTTTATTGCCAAACTAGGAACTTACCTAGTTTGGCAACAAAGTTTTCCTAAAACGCGATATCATAGTATTCTAGTATCTAGCAAAGCAATACTTCAGTTTTTACCTTTTCTCAGTTTTAGAAAAAAAAGGGTTTAGCCTCTTTCTCAAATACTTTTAAAAAACATAGTTTTAAAGAATACTTCAGTTTTAAAACCACATTATTTGTTAGATCTAAACACATCAAAGTATTTAATACTTCAGTTTTTTCGAAACCAAAGTATTCCCTTTAATACTTTAAAAAGAGTTAAACCCATCGTTAGTCATCGAGCTTGCTTAGCGAAGTCAATACAGTCATCGTACATTGAAAATACAAGTTTACAGTCACTAAAGACGCATCGGAGAATCACTCGAGGTCACCGCTCAAAACGTAGCTATGTATTTGATGATGTGGCGCTGAGTAAACACACTGACAGGACGTGTTGTTTTTCATAAAGGCACCTCAAATAAAATACATCAACAAGCCACCCCATCCTCTTCTGCCTCCGCTCTGTGCCCTTCCCCAACCTCCAGAGCTCACCTCCGGCCGCCTCCCCTGCTCTGTGAGCTGCTACTCCGGCCGCCTCCCCCCGGAGACGACATAGGCAGCTGGTGCCGACGTCCTAGATCTCTTTGACATCAGCATTCAGCAACAACCGCCTCTCTAGGGGCATCCCCGACGAACTCTGCGTCCTCGCTGACATGGACGTCGCCCTGAACAAGCTGAGCACATATGAGCTCCTTTTCCCCTCGCTTCTTGCATCCGTTCCTTGCACACCCTGCGTCGCGGAGTCGCCGCGCGTGTGCGAGATGCGCCTAGCACGCACCAGGGTCCAGATTCACATGATGCGGCAGCCTATAAGAACACCTCGCGCTTCCGTCGTCGCTCGGTTTGTTGCGAGCGCTACGAAAGGAACTGCGAGTAAGCAAGAAGTGGAGGCAGGCGCCTCGCCCACCCGTTCCACAAAATTTTTCTGTAGTGGATTATTAGGACAGGAAACTGGAGCAGTTCATTGGGGTGAGTTCAGATTCTTGCCCGTTCTTGATCTATTGTTCGTTGTCAGGTTCCGCTTCAAGATTTGGTATTTCACCAAGAAATTGAAACAGCCTTGTCTCTAGTTTATCGATTCGATTTCTAGAGTCTATCAGTTCTTGCTAATCCATTTCCCACATTATTTCTTGTAGGGTGTGCAAGGAACGGCAGAGTTCGTCGACACCGATGAGCAGCTGTTCGGCAGGTTATCCTATATATACGCCTACCCGCCACAGAAAAGGAGCTCATCTGCACAAGCTGAGCACGAGCCAGAGCAGATTGGTAAACACAGAGAGACACGAGTGGACGCGGGCGCGCACGCTAGGCCGCGGCACGTCCGGCGCTGAGATGTTCCTGGCGGCGGACGACGCGTCGGGGAGATGTTCGCAGTCAAGTCTGCACGCGCGTCCAGCGCCGCAGAGCTGAGGCGAGAGCAGGGGATCATGTCTGGTCTCCGCTCGCCGTGCGTCGTGTCCTGCATCGGCGGCCGCGCCGAGCGCGACGGGTCCTACCAGCTCTTCCTCGAGTTCGCCCCCGGCGGCTCCTTGGCTAACGAGGTGGCGAGGAGCGGCGGCGGCCTCGATGAACACAGGTCCTGCCTCAGCGCTCCTGTTTTGCAAAAAAGCCCTCCTATAGGTGGTTATTTTATATGTATATATATTCAGTTATGTGACAATGGGTACTGAGCTCGTCACGTGGTCAAATACTTTTCTCGGCACGAGCGGTGACCTCGAGTGATGCTCCGATGCGTCTTAAGTGACCATAAACTTGTATTTTCAATGTACGATGACCGTATTGACTTCGCTAAGCAAGTTCGATGACTAACGATGGATTTAACTCCTTTAAAAATACTTTAATATCAAACGGGGCCTAAACGTTTTTAAATTAAATTATTAAGGAAGCTCTACTATACTAGAAACAAAACAAGATATGTGATTGGTCTTGAAGACGTGGATAGACCCAAGGAAGGGCAGGCAGATGCGGCACGCAGGACGGCAGCAGCTGCTCCTCACGTGATACGTACGAGTCGTCGCTCGCTCGTAACCCACCCACCACACCTCATCTCCTCTCTCCCCCTTCTCTCCCCCCCTCCGCCGCACCGCAGGCAGTGGCGGCGGCGCACCAGAACCCAGCCAGCCGGAGATCCCAACTCCCCTCCACCGCGGCGTATCCGTCTCCGCCCTCTCGCCTCCCTCCTCTTCCTGCGGCCGGTCACGGAGGCGTGGTCTTGCGAATCGAGCGGCGCGGTGTTGGTGTGAATCGATTGGCTACAAGGCGAGAGGCGAGCAGCCCACGGCGAGGGGGAAGTGGGCTGGCGGGCGGGCCGGCCGGTCGGCGACCACGGCATCCACGGATCCCATCTCCCCTACCCTACTACCCTATCCCAAGGTATAGATCGATATACCCTAGACTGTTTTTATATCTGCTGAACCCCTGCCATGATACTAGCTGTCGAAACTCATTATTTCGGTTTTGGTTGAAAGCATGCGTGATTGTTCCTGCTACGTGCTATACGTGATTTTGAGGCTGTTTGTTGTTGGTTTCCAAACACATCGCCTATTATGTGTGTTTTTCATATTAAAACATTAATACCTAGTTTTAGGACTTATTTTTCAGATTAATAATAAATGTTAAACTCCTTTTTACAATATTGCCTATTTCATCTTCGCTTGCCAATCTGAGTAACAAGGTTGTTCTTATATGGTTCATGTATGGAGGAACTATGTTAACAAAATGAAACCTAACCCACCCACCCACCTTGGGAATCAATAATCTCGAATGGAATTGCACAGTGCACACTTCTATTTGCTGTTATTGCAGATCTCACAGCAGCCATTTGTCTGGTTCATGTTGGATGGCATGTTTTAGTATATGAGCGCATTTTCTAATTAATAGAAAAGAGACTTGAAAAGAAATCTAAGACAAACAATTATAGCATAAAATGTGCAAGCGTGCAGCTCATGACAAAGTATATTGGTATCATCTTCTCCATCAAAGAACATAGAGAGTAGAACATCATGTTTAGTCCGTTAGTTATAGCACATAGGTCTTGTGCATTTGATTTGTTCTATGCCAGCACGAGTCCTGTGCAGTTGATCACATTATGTGCTCACACATAGGACACACTTGTGTTATGAATCTGTGCACAAGTTACTTCTTCCTTGTGATCTCATCATCATTCTTGTACGCTTTAAAGCTTCATCAACTGACTATTCCCATTCTTAGGTATAGATATACCCTGGAGCTTTGAAAAGAGGCTGCACAATGGAGTTATCAGAGCAAGGCCAGGAACCCATGTCTTCTAGCATGGGATCTCAAGCACTTCCCTCTTCAAATATCCAATCTACTCAGGCTGCGTATCCCACTATGTTCTATCCACCCCTTTCTGCTGGCTGGAGTGCACAGCCAATGTACCCGATGGGAGCTTCGGTACCAGTCAGTTCATTTTATATTGTCCCTATGAGTCAGCAAGCTGTCCAAGTTGGTGCTTCCAGGCCAGAGGCTCCACATCCTTTGGGGGTGCAATCTATAAGCAGAGTATCATTGAGGCCACCTCAGCAGGTGCTGAATGTTCAAACATCTTTGCCAGCAATGATCGGATCGCAGCTGTCGCCATCTGTTGCAGGGAAAAAACTTCAACAGACCGTTGCTTCTCCAAAGGTTCAAATGATGAAATCTGCATTGTCTGCCAAGCGTCCTGCACAGAAAGAACTACCATCAAAGCCTAAGCCTCAGCAGTTTGAATCTGTGAGATCAAAGTTCAGGGAGTCACTTTCTGTTGCATTGATGATGGATTCTGACCAGCAGGATGAGAAACAATCTGCTCAGAACCTGCAGTCTGATGGGTCAGCAGACCAAAACAAGAAGGTGGGGGGAGATGAAGTGCAGGACCTAGTGTCAACCACATCCAAAGATGCCAGTGCAACCAATTCAGAGGCAGACAATGCTGTTGGTGAGAAAGATGAGATTGAGAAGTTGGGCAGTGACTTGGTGCAGGACGTGATTACAAGCACAAATGATGATATGCAGCAACGCCTAAAGCATCTTTCTTCAGAAGATGAAGTATTAGGTCAAAGTATGGTTGTTACAGATGAACTCTTGCAAGGTCATGGCCTTTCTTGGGTTTCTGATTTTGATGTTGGGATTTCTGAACCTATGACACAACCTAATTTAAAAAGGGACAGGACTTCTGATATTGAGTCTGGGGTTACAGAGTCTTTGACAGAGTCTGAATCAAAAAGAATGAAATCTGCTGATGAGGCAGCAGCAGATAAGGCTAGCATTATCCAAAAGGCTGAAAGATTGGCATTTAGAATTGAAGAGGAGCTCTTCAAACTGTTTGGTGGAGTGAACAAGAAGTACAAGGAGAGAGGCAGATCTCTTCTGTTTAATCTAAAAGATAAAGGCAACCCTGAGTTAAGGTTGAGGGTCATATCTGGAGATATCCCACCTGAACGCCTTTGTTCAATGACTGCGGAGGAACTTGCTTCCAAAGAGCTCTCAGAGTGGCGGTTGGCTAAAGCTGAAGAACATGAAAAAATGGTTGTCCTTCCTGACACTGAAGTTGATATAAAACGTTTAGTGAGAAAAACACACAAAGGAGAGTTCCAAGTTGAAATAGAAGAAACTGATGGTATTTCAGTGGAGGTTGAGCTTGGGGGTCATGTTCTATCTCATGTTGCATCAAAAGCTGTCGAAGATGAGACAAAAACTAATGGTGAAACAACTATGGATGATAAAGCTGGTGTAGAAGGTAAGGACAAGGGTTCTGACGGCATGTCACAAGATGAGGATGGTGGGACAGGTGACAATGATTCATCGGGCAATGTGGACTATATTGAAAATGAGAAAGCAGATCTTATTGATGAACTTATGGTGGATGACTTAAAAGATGCAGAGAATCTTCCACCGATTCCTTCGTTAGATGAATTCATGCTGGGGTTAGATTCTGAGCCACCTTTTGAAAATTTATCAGTTGGGACACCGCAAAAAGATCTTAGTGATTCTGATGAACCTAGCTCCACTTTGGAATCTGAGAAACTTCCTGGGACAGAAGATAAGCTCCCTGCACAAAAGAATACCGGATCTGAATCTGATGTGCCATCTTTACAGGGTAAATCCGAGTCCAAGTCAGAATCACCCAAACATGAGGTTGGTTCAAATTTGGTTTCTGATGTGCCACATGATGGACAGCTAATCAAATCCTCTCCTGAGAGAGTTGAATCCAAAGAACCAGCTGCTGCTAATATCTTGAATCCTGTTTCGACTATGAACCATATGACAACTACTGTTCCTATGATTCGTGAGAGTATATGGGAGGGTGCGATTCAACTGTCTCTATCGTCACTCACGAATGTCGTTGCCATTTTCAAAAGGTTTGTTTTGTCTGCTTTCTTTTTTTAAGAATTTTTCTGCTCTTACGAACTTAGCATGTCCTGTTGATCTAAGCACATTTCCCTCTTCATTTTCATCTTCTTAAAAAAACCTTTTAAGTACCTTTAGTTCTCATTCTATATGTTGCATACTTGACCGATGCCATTGTGCTATGTGCTTATACTATGCACCGTCAAACTCACTAAGGTAATACTCCCTCCGTTTGGAAATATAAGATGTTTTAGCTTTGTGAATGAGATGTATCTAGACACCTTTTAGTGTCTAGATTCATTTGAACCTATACACTAAAAGGTGTCTAGATATATCTCTTTCATAAATCTAAAACATCTTATATTTCTAAACGGAGGGAGTATATGTTATTGACATTGGATAATTACTACACCAATATATAGTTCCTTTAATAGTGGATTTACCTCACCACCTACACCTTGCCTGCCACAACCGCTAACATAGGCTGTTGATGTTAGAAAGCCAACACTCAAAACTGGAGTGAATCACTCTGCCGTTGGTTCCTTTAATAGTGGTAATGGTCCTTGACCAGCATCTCAACCATTCTCTCCAGTGTTCACCTGCAAGCTAGAAAAAAACTTTATTTCTCAGACAGCTGCTGTCACATGATTAAGGGTGTGCAAAACACCAAACAGTGGAAAACGGTGAAACCAGCTGGTGATAGCCTAGTTTATTTCTCTTCACATTTTCAATTGTCACACCCTTGCTAGTACAAAAAATGAACTAGGCTAAGCCGTCCAATCCGCTGGAACTGTATTTGCACACCCCTACACATGATAAACAAGTGCTTCAAAGAGATCCATTCACAAACAAGGCTAGTTATTGCTAGGTTGAGAACTTTGCACAGCCCATGACTGCATACTTCACAAGTTTTTGTGTACATGTCAATGAGTCTATAACTCCAGATCAAACTCCGGCCTTTGTTTAATACTTTAATATAATGTGATAAATGGGTCAGTGTCACATGAAATAGTTTGCTATTGTAACAGTAGCGTATAATAGAAAACAAAGGCTTTGAAGAAATCCATTAACAAACTGGTTTACATGCTAGTACAGTTTAGGGGACACCAATTGCTTGGCGTCTCACGTGTAAAGTTAAAGGCTCAACATGAGATGATAAGTGTGAATGCTAGCTCCTAGATAAATGAACAGGGACTGCTGTTTGGCTATGTGTTACTTGATTATAAGTTAATGTTATTGGTTCTGACATTTCTTCAAATTTATCTTGTACAGTGGTGAAAAGCCATCTGGGAAAGAATGGCGTAGCTTAATTGAGATCAAGGGGAGAGTTAAACTTAGTGCTTTTCAGGAATTTCTGGAACAACTCCCCAAATCTAGGAGCCGCGCTATAATGGTAATTCTGTTTTGAATACATAATTTGTTTGTTTCAAATGATGTTCTTACTGGAATGATTATGGTTGAACCATACACATTTGGCTCAGTTTTATATGCTTGACACCATGCTGTCTGGTTTCTATTGTGGATGGTTACTGACTCACCATGTTGTAATCGTGCTCATGAATTTGCTGAGTAAAAAAATATATATAACCCCTGTTGTTTTGAATGCATAAAGTTCATTTAAAGTTTCTACCTTCAAATGCGTCCTGAACTGGTAATGTTTCAAGAAATAATACCAGTACTTCCATTTCTCTCTGCCTCGCCTGATTTTGCTGAATGATAAATGTAACTCTGAATTTCGTTTACACTTATGGTATCTATCATGTTATTTGAGATTTAAAAAATGTTTGGATACACTGATGTTTAGAGGCAGGAACATGTGTTTGTACTTTTAAGCTGGTCCCTACAAAATATCATAACAGGTGCTTAAGGAGCCACAGTTTAACCACATGTGTACTTGATAATGTGTCTGTACCTCTCAAGCTATCTGGTCTATATGTTGAATCAGAACTCTGTATATACTTGTAATTGTTGTTGTGCTTAGGGTCTAGAGGTATTATGCAATTAGGGTAGTACTACCCAGTTGAATTATTATGTGTCCTTCGATCTGCGTGTGATTTAAGTACCTTTTACTACTTTTTAGGTGACCGAGCTGTTGTGGAAGGAAGGTTCTCTGGAGAGTGGCCGCCAACATCTTTCACAGGTTCCTTTTCTAAGTCAGATCACCCATCAGGAGCTTAGTAGAACTTTGAAGAATCGCTTTTACTAAACTGGCTCGTTCTTTTGCAGACAATTGATTCATATATTGCAGACGAGAGAGTGGGATTAGCTGAGCCTGCAGATGGAATAGAGCTGTACCTGTGCCCTCCTCAAGGAAAAACCGTGGAGATTCTCTCCCAGCACTTGCCAAAGGAACACTTGGATGGTCTCGCTGTGGCAGCAACGTCGATCATCGGAATCGTCGTCTGGCGGAGAGCCAGCGTTCCCAGGATACCGTCCCATCAAAGGCACGAGGGTTCCAAGAGGCAGTCGATCCTAAGGACTCCGCAGGTTACTGGTTCTACTTCGGTCCGTAGGTCCTCCGCGCCCCAGAACTCTCATGGTGCACCACCAGGTTTTCCCAACCAGCGTCACCACCACCACCACCAGGAGGAGGAAGAGGATGTAAATGATGATGTGCCTCCAGGCTTTGGGCCTGGTGTTGTTGCCCGCAGGGACGAAGACGATCTTCCTGAATTTAATTTTGTTAACTCGTCAAACCCCGCTGCTAATGTAACGACTCGTGCCTTCAAGGGCCGACAGCATGTACCTGCTCGTCCAGTAGAGCAAATGAGGGAGTTGGTTCAGAAGTATGGTAAAAGATCATCTGTTGAATCGCGTCGCTGGGATGACGATGACGACGATGATATACCAGAATGGAACCCTATCCAGCAAAGTAGGCAGCCACCATTGGCACCCACCCTGCCACAGCAACCACTCCCTCCACCACCACCACTGCCGTCCATCCAGCAAATCCACAATCCCTACCAGCAACAGCAGTACAGCCACCACCCAACTGCAATGCAGCCTCTTCAGCAGCAAATGCCCAGCAATACCCCCATCCTTTCCCAGGCTTACCTCCAGCAACTCCAGCAGCAGCAGCAGCAGCTTCAGCCTTCGCAAACATGGCAGCAACAGCAGCAGCAGCAGCCTAATGCCTGGTGGCCGCAGGCGCAGGGTGCGGCGGCTGCTGTTCAAGTACCCCAGTATGCTGTAACAATGCCTAACAATAACAGTGCCCAAGGTTACAACGCTGCAAATTTAGGCGGCACGCCCTGGAGACCAAGATAGAAAGGAACCTGTAACAGTTAGTTCTCTTGATTTCTTTGTAGCTCTGCCCAGCTTCCGTTCTAGGGTTGGTTTCTTTTCCTTATTTTTAGCTCACAGGTTCATGTAAGTATCAGTCAGTCGTGTACACACCCCCTGTACACGAGGATGTAAATCTGGATAAATTAGATTGGCTGTGGGTTGTATTTCGTCCAATAAACATAGGATCTACCGTTTCAGAACAATTTCGACCATCCTGTTTGTCCGCGCGCAGTGGAAAAATGACAATAATGTTCGGACGTGGATAAAATAATTTTTGGAACATTTGTGAACCTCGGGTTGAACTATTAAGTCGCATTTGATGCACCATATTAGTATGCGAATGAAAGTATAACTCTGTGGTCTTTCCTTCGATTAGTACTAGTCATGATGTTGATGTTGCGGCAAAGCTGCAGGGAGTGAACTAAAGTCTTGTGCCATTATTCCGTGAATAAGATGATGGGGGCTATTCCTGTCATTTGTTTACATGACATTCTCCTCGTACCCAAAAATAGTACTTCCTTCGATCCAAAATGAGTGTCACTGATTTAGTATGTTTTGGTAGACTAAAGTAGTCTATTCAAAAGGTAAAGTCCATTCGGTAGTGCTTCTTTGGTTCTTAGGATTTTCATAAGAATTTTGCAGGACTCCAATACATGGAACATTTTTTCTATAGAGTCCATTTGGTTCAAAGAAATGAATTCTCCAAATGTTCTATGGGTTATTTTCCTACACTACAATTTTGTAGGATTTGTAGCAAGAGGATAACCTCTTGTAAATTTTGTTATGTGTATGTGTTATGTATATGACAATTATGTCACATGTATCTGACTGTAGAGGCCCATCAGCCTGAAACTCTGAATGCTCACAAAAATCTGGCAAACATGGAGTAATTAGCTCTCTACCTATACATGGCAAATAAATGCAGATACCCATGTGCCTCCACATCGAAACAAATAATAATCCAAATGCGTGTGCGTTGTATCAGAAGAGGTGCATTCAATTTTCTTTCTACATCGGTACAGGCAGCTCCATGAACGAGCTGTATTCCCTATTCTCGGCTCCATGAGAGCATCTCCAATGGGCTCCCCAACGCTTCCCAATCGGCAATGTTTCTGTCCACGCAAACAAGTTGAGCCCAAAAAACTGCACTCAACTTTTTCCCTAAATCGTGTTTGCTGGTCCGCTGACGGTCCATTTTCCCCAAACTGGTCCCAAACTTGGGGCACTTTGGAGTCAAGAGGACGCTGCGGTCCGCCCTTGTCCACGTCTCGCCCACTCGTCGGCCACACTTCTCCATTCCTCCTCTCTTTTCCCTAGCCCACGCCCCACCGACGCTTCCCTAGCCACCATGGACGCATCCCCCTCCGCTTATGATCTTGGGCTCCCCGGAGCATGTCGTCGAGGTTGCGGTGGTGGCGAAGAAGGCCTCGGACAAACTGTAGAGCAAGAAACGACAGGGGACGCTTGAGGGTGAAGGTTGAGAAGAAGGCCGTCGCCGATGCCACCGTCACCGTAGAGAGGAAGACACAAGCAAGGTTCGACGTCACGCAAGTGGTACACAACCAACTGGCCACGCAGCTGGCACTGTTGATGATGAAACGGCGGGTGGCGGGGAAGCACTGAAAAATATCATCTCCTACAAAGAGAGCTCAAGTGGAAAGAGAGGGGATATTCGAGAACTTAAAAAGGATGAGCGCTTCAAGAGCTTCATGGAGACACTTCAAGAAAACTACCGTCACGATGTCGCCGCCAGCGCCCAGAAGCTTCCCATCAAAAAGGAGAACCTTGCTGAGACCAAGGCCATGCCGAGAAGCTCCACATTGAAGCCGAGATTGTCGATGCCGCCAAGATTGATGCAACCTCAAGGGCAAAGGTAACTTGATCTCAAGGTCTTCATGGAGGAGACCCATGTGATGATCCAAGATCTTAGCCTCTTGGACGACGAGCGAGGGATTGGTATGTGAAGAAGAAGAAGAAGAAGAAGAAAGAGATCATGGATACGTAACATGTGACCTTTCATATTCTTGTTATCATTTTGGATTTTGTGTCTTTTTGTTACTATTGACCCCATGACGGGTTACTTGAGTTTCGAAATTACTTAATTCCCATTTTTGATTTGATGTCATTTTGATTTTCCGTCATATTATTTGCAAAAAAGTTAGAAAAATAATGAAAAAGGGCAAAACCGGCGCAACAAGTTTTTTAGGGGGTGTGGAAGGGAGGCGCCTTTGGATTCATGGGGCTGATAAAGGGCGGACATAGGTCCACCTTTCTCCCAAAGCGGAACATATTGAGGACAATATTTGGGGATGTCATTGGACATGCTCTTACAAATCGTCTAGGTGAAATGACGATATCACCCTCGGTCTTAAAGCTCGAACGCCGCTAAGAGCATTTATAGCAGTAACCGCAAATAGCAAACCGTAAATGTCGAAGTACGGGGCGCTGAATCTGCGAGTGCTCGCTTCGCGGAAGGCGGCGCCGAGTAGTGCCCGCAAAACCTAAACTGAATAATTTAAATTTGCAAACAGAGGACGAACAACCTTCGCAGCAAAATTCAGAGGACGAACAGAGGAAGAACAACCTTTGATTTCAGCATAATTACATACTAATTCTAAACAAAATCATACGGCGCGCACTTTCTATACAAAATGCGGCTCCCTGAGCCTTGCGCGTCGCCGGATGGTGGCGGAGGCGGCGCCGCCGCTCTAGTCGAGGTGGATCACCGGAGGCTCCGCCGCCTCCTTGGCCTTCTCCGCCTCCTAGCGCCAGAGGCGTTCAACCGCGATCTCCTCCGCCTCCTGGCGCTCGATGAGCCGGAGCGCTTCGGTGAGCTCCCTCTCCTCCACGGCGACCTCACGCAGATGCACGCACTTAGAGCGGCGGCAAATGCGTAGCAGCGCGCGCTGCTCCGCCTTGCCGTAGTCTACGAAATCGTGCGGGACCACCGACCCGCCGTCACTCTCGTCGGAGCTGTCACTCCCTCCGGGCGTCACGTAATCACGATACCCGGAGGAGCTTGAGCTCGACAGAGACGGCGGACATGGCCGCGATGAGCCCGCCTCCGAGGCGGTTCCCCTATACCACGTGGGGGCATAGGGGAGGAGCGACGATGGCATGTGCGACGAATGCACCCACCAGAGCGCGGCGCGCTTCTTGGCACCGATGGAGCGGATGCGGGCGAGCTCCTCCTCGGGTTTGAGGACCTGGCCACGCGAGCTGATGCGAATCTTCCTAGACGAGTCGTCGGGACGCATGGCGGCGAGGCAGAGCGTTTGGTGGTGGTGGCGTAGGGAATGGTGGTGGTGGCGAGCTGGATTTGATGGCTGCAGAGTTGTCGGGGGTGGCAGAGAGGGATAGGGTTTTGCTCCGGTTGCCCTCTCCGACCGCTAGATATGCTGGTCGTAGCGTGCGTTTAACGAGCCATCTAAAAACATTTACGGGATGGGTAAGGTATACGGGATCTGATCTGCGTCAAAAACTGAATGCGGCCTGTATTTCATCGAAAAAGTTCAGTTTTAGCCTTTTTACGAGCACGCTAGAGATGCTCTAACCTACGGGATGCTTTATAAGATCCCACATAGGAAAGAAGAGAGAGTATCATTGTAGACACGGATTCCGAAGAAGCCGGAGATGGATAAGAAAGAGAGCTGCGCCGCCGCGTTTTGCATGCTCCTGCTCGTGATGCTGTCGGGGCAGCAGTAGCAGGCTAGCAGCAGGTGGCCGCCATGTCTTTCTACGACTGCTAGCACTACCGCCATCGCCATGTGTCCTTCGTGTTGCCGAACAAATCGCCGGAAATATTTTTGGACTGTCTGTCCTGTCGCCGGACATGTTTTCGGACTGTCCGGCGGGTCAACTCGCCGGCGCCAACCCTGCACGCCTCCACGCGCCACCAAGCCTGCATGCCATTGCCGCCACGACGCCACCATCCCTGCCGGCACACACCTACAATGTCAAGCCGAGATGTGCGCTGTCCAGATCCATCTCAAAGTCATCGCCACCAGCTCGTGGACACAACACTAGTGGAAATGAGGCCTTTAGATGAGGTAGAAATTGGGCTTTAACACCGGTTCTCCTACGAACCGGGTGTTAAAGGGGGTGCCCGTACCAGCGTGGCCCGTGCAGCAAAAAGGCGCACCCCCTTTAACACCGGTTCGAGCCACGAACCGGTGTTAAAGGCCCTGCACCACCGGCCCGCATAGCACCCCTCTTTAACACCGGTTCGTGGCTTGAACCGGTGTTAAAGGGGGTGCGCCTATATAATACACCGCAGCCCACACCCCTCTCCCTCTCTCTCATTTTTTCACTCTCTCATTTTGGATCTTAGCAAAGAGGGTGAGGGGTGTGGGGTGTGCTAGTTTGTCTTTTCTTCCTATGCACAAGAGGTGTTTGGTGAAATGCCCGAGAGCTCGAATTAAGTTTTCTCGTTGCTCTTTCCTTCTCGGTCGAGGTCGGCAACTTTATCCTTTCATGTGTCATTGATGTACTGTAAAAGTGGTCATATCCCTATTAATTCATGATGTACTGTCATGATTTTTGATATACGTAATTAATTATATAATGCAGATGAACTGACAATGGATGTACGGTGACCGACGCACTTCCGAGTACATTACGAGCCTCCAAAATTTCATCGTTGTGGCTAAGACAAACCGTGATCACAATGGTTTTATGTGCTGTCCATGTGTTGACTGTCAGAACAAGAAAGACTACTCAAATACCAAAACCATTCACACCCACCTGCTTCGATCTGGTTTTATGTCCAGCTATAATTGTTGGACCAAACACGGAGAAAGAAAGGTTATGATGGAAGACAACAAAGAAGAAGAGGATGATGACAACTATCATAATATGTATCCTGAATACGATGATACTGCAACGAGGGTAGATGAAGATCAAGAGGCAACAGATGGGCCCGCTGATGACGATCTTGGTCGGGCCATTACTGATGCAAAGGAAGAATGTGAAACTGAAAAGGAGAAGGAGAAGCTGGAGCAGATGTTAAAGGATCATAAAGCATTGTTGTACCCAACTTGTGAAGATGGCCACAAAAAGCTAGGTACCACACTGGATTTGCTGCAATGGAAGACAAAGAACAGTGTGGCTGACAGCGCATTTTTAAAGTTGTTGGTAAAAATGAAGAATCTGCTTGCAAGAAATAATGAATTTCCCGACAGTACATACCAAGCAAAGAAGGTTGTCTGTCCTCTAGGATTAGACGTGCAGAAGATACATGTCTGCATTAATGACTGCATCCTCTACTGCGGTGAGAAGTACGAGAATTTGGATGCATGCCTGGTATGCACTGCACTGCGGTATAAGATCAGACGAGACGATCCTGGCGATGTTGAGGGCGAGGCCCCTAGGAAGAAGGTTCCTGCCAAGGTTATGTGACATGCTCCTATAATACCACGGTTAAAACGTCTCTTCAGAAATAAAGAGCATGCCAAGTTGTTGCGATGGCACATGGAAGACCGTAAGAAAGACGCGATGTTGAGACATCCCGTTGATGGGTCATAGTGGAGAATATTCGAGCGAGAGTACCCGGACTTCGCACGTGATGCAAGGAACTTAAGGTTTGGTATAAGTACAGATGGCATGAATCTTTTTGGGGAGTTGAGCTGTAGTCACAGCACCTGGCCTGTGACTCTATGTATCTATAACATTCCTCCTTGATTCTGCATAAAGCGGAAGTTCATTATGATGCCAGTGCTTATCCGAGGCCCGAGACAACCCGACAGCGACATTGATGTGTACCTAAGGACATTAGTTGAAAAACTTTTATAGCTGTGGCCCAAACCAGGTGTACGTATGTGGGATGAACACAAAGGAGAGCCATTTGACCTACGAGTGTTACTTTTCGTAACCATCAATGATTGACCTGCTCTTAGTAACATTTTAGGGCAGACAAACAAGAGATTCAAAGCATGCACACACTATTTAGATGAGACTGAAAGTGTATATTTAGATAAATGTAAGAAGGTTGTGTACCTAGGGCATCGTCGATTTCTTCCGAACCTGCATCCCGTAAGAAAGAAAGGCAAGCATTTCAAAACTCTCGCAGAATCCCGGAGGAAGCCTGTCCTCCGTACTGGTGAGGAGGTATTTGATATGGTAAAGGACCTAGAAGTAATTTTTGTAAAAGGTCCTGGCAGTCAATCTGTTCCGAATGACGATGCCGGACACGCGCCCATGAGGAAAAAGCAATCTATATTTTGGGACCTACCCTATTGGAAAGTTCTAGAGGTCCGCTCTTCAATCGACGTGATGCACGTGACGAAGAATCTTTGCATGAACCTGCTAGGCTTCCTGGGAGTGTATGAGAAGACAAAAGATACACTAGAAGCACGACATGACCAACAACGTATGAAAGAACCTGAAAAGCCTATGCATCCTGAGAACGAGAAGGGTAAAAGACGCCACTTAACTCCTGCCAGCTACGCTCTTACCAAAGCAGAGAAGGAAATCTTTTTTGAATGCCTGAGCAGTATCAAGGTCCCGTCTGGCTTCTCGTCGAATATAAAAGGAATAATAAATATGGCAGAGAAAAAATTCCAAAACCTGAAGTCTCATGACTGCCACGTGATTATGACGCAATTGCTTCCGATTGCATTGAGGGGGCTTCTACCTGAAAATGTTCGAATACCCATTGTCAAGCTTGGTGCATTCCTCAATGCAATATCTCAGACGGTAATCGATCCAGAAAGCCTACCAGGGTTACAGACAGATATGGCCCAATGTCTTGTCAGCTTCGAGTTGGTGTTCCCACCATCCTTCTTCAATATTATGACGCATCTCCTGGTTCACCTAGTAGAAGATATTTCCATTCTCAGTCTTGTATTTCTACACAATATGTTCCCCTTTGATAGGTACATGAGAGTCTTAAAGAAATATGTTCATAACCGTGCTAGGCCAGAAGAAAGCATCTCCAAGGTCTATGTAACAGAGGAGGTCATTGAGTTATGTGTTGACTTTATTCCTGACCTTAAGGCGATTGGTGTTCCACAATCACGACATGAGGGGAGACTGCGTGGAAAAGGCACCCTAGGATGTAAAGCAATGATATCTAGGTACGGGCATTCTGTCAATCAAGCACACTACACGGTTTTACAAAGATCTATCTTGGTTGCCCCGTATATCAATAAACACAAGAATTTTATACGCCTCAAACACCCGGGACAGTCTGATGAATGGGTTAGAAGTGAACACATGGCGAGTTTTGGCGGCTGGCTGCAAAGACTTCCCATGAATAACACCACTGTTGGAGATCAGTTGTACTTGTTGGCCAGGACACCATCTTCGACTGTATGTACTTTCCAAAGGTACGAGATAAATGGGAATACATTTTACACGATATGCCAAGATAAAAAGAGCACCAACCAAAATAGTGGTGTCCGCTTTGATGCAGCAGAAGACAATGGACAAAAGACCACATATTATGGGTTCATAGAGGAGATATGGGAACTTGACTATGGACCTAATTTTAAGGTCCCCTTATTTTGGTGAAAATGGGTCAAGCTGACAGGAGGAGCGGTTGAGGTAGACAAGAAGTACGGAATGACAACAGTGGATCTCAACAATCTTGGGTACTTAGACGAACCATTCGTCTTAGCCAATGATGTGGCTCAGGTTTTCTATGTGAAGGACATGTCTACCAAACCAAAAAAAACAAACTAACAGATACATCACACGATGAGCCAAAGCGTCACATAGTTCTTTCAGGAAAAAGAAACATCGTGGGAGTGGAGGACAAGACAGATATGTCAGAAGATTAGAATAAGTTTGATGAAATTCCGCCCTTCAAAGTGAAGACTGACCCAACCATCATGTTAAACGGTACTGATACTCCATGGTTACGGCCGACGCGATCATAAGATTGACTATATGTATTAAATGAGCCTTTTTTGGCACACATATGTATCTCAACATGGAAATCAATGTCATATTTCTTCCGTTAACACTTGGTTCTAAAGAAATGCATTTTTTAATCTTTATTACAAAAAATAAGCCCCTTTAGTCCCGATTGGTAAAAAATTCGCGCCTCTGTCTTCCCGACATTTTTCTTCCTGCCATTTCTTCCCGCCTTTTCTTCCCGCCATTTCTTCCCGCCAGTTTCCTTCATGCCATTTCTCACTATATATATATGTAGGATTGGCCTCCATTGTCATTGCACATCTCTAGACTCACATCTGCAACCTCATCACTCTTTCCCATGGCTTCCACCGTACCACTAACCACCAGGGAGGCGGAGTCGCTTTGCGCCTCGAACTTCCTCTGCCCGCCGGGCTACTGCGTCCCGTCGACTGGATGATGAGTGCCGGAGGCGTGCCAGTTCCTTCTGTCCCTCTAGGTGTGGCGCGTCGGATGACCATTATTAACCACTACTATTTCGAGCTCACGTCGGAGTAGCGGAGGAATCCCAACTGGCATCCCGACTATTTCCCGACTTGGGAAGCCTTCTTCGGAGATCGGCATGAGAGGACGCTCGCCAGCAACGAGGAGGACGACCCACCTCCTCTGAACTTTAACGAGTCCGGCCGTCGGCTGTGGTGGTGCGGCCGGACTCTCCAGAGAGTCATGTCCTACGACACGGTGACTCTAACCCCCGTCCGCGCTACCTCAAGTCCAGCCCACGCGTACTCAGCCTTCAAGGTTCAAATACGGCGACCCCAACGACGACAACGACGACGGCCGCGACGAGTACGACGACTACAGTGGCGAGTATTACAGGTGTAGGCAGGAGCATGACTTAATCACTCCAACATTCCAAAACAAGTCCGGCCGATTGTGACTTAATCTGGCCATGTATCTTAATTTTCAGTTCTTCTATGTATCTTAATTTTCAGTCGTGCTTTATGTAACCTACTGTTAGTTGTGTTATGTACTTTAATTCCAGTTCTATCGTAATAAAATTTTCTTCCCGCCCATTATTTCCCGCCCTTTTCCTCCCGTGCATTCTGCCCGCCCTTTCCCATTTGTTACTAGTTCGAACAGTTAGAATTTTATTTTTTGAAAACAAAAAATGTTTTAGGATTAATTATTCAAATGCAAACACTTATCATGTTAAAAGTTTTGTCAGATTCCAAAGTATACAAAAGATGCTAAATTTAAATATCCAAACAATTCAAATATGTTAATAGAAAATAAAATATGATTTGCTCTAATTATTTTCATTTTCTAAAAATAGGGTTAGATTCCTTTTTAGATGCTTAATATTTCTTAAGTTCAAAGTTTTAGGGTTTGACTATTTTATTTTTGTCTTAATTGAATAATCAAAATTCATATGTAAGTGTTTAATCATTTTGAAAATTTTCATCTACAATAACTATAAAATGTTTTTATATTAATGGATAGATCTTATTTTTATGGAAATTATGATATATTATTCATATTTTTCTGAGTTAAAATGAAAAAGATATGAATTTTCTAAATTCTATCCTATTTTTGGGAATTAAAAATGCCCCCTTTAACACCGGTTCCAGCCATGAACCGGTGTTAAAGGGGGGGGGAACGAATTCCCCACCCCCTTTAACACCGATTCCATCCACGAATCGGTGTTAAAGGGGGGAGGGGCGAAACGAATTCCCCACCCCCCTTTAACACCGGTTCCAGCCACGAACCGGTGTTAAGGGGAGGGGGGGGGGGGGTGCGCGCCCAAAACGAATTCCCCCCCTTTAACACCGGTTCGTGGCTGGAACCGGTGTTAAAGGGGGGGGTATAAAGTGCGCGGACTTCCTCTTCCTCTTCCCCTAGCCAGATTGTGGGATCGCGCGAGAGCAGATCGAGGAGCATAGAGAGGAGCAGAGGAGAACGTCGACAGGCTGCTCGACGTGTCGTCGCTGTCATCGTTAGCCTCCGTCGCCGCCGCGCCCGTCCACTCGCGGGAGCTGTCGCCTCCGCGCACGTCCACGCCCGTCGCCGCCGCCACCCCCGTCCACTCGCGGGAGCCGCCGCGCGCCAGCCCTAGAGCCGCCGCCAACTCGGAGCCGCCGCTGCCAACCCCATCCACGGCCGCTGTCGCCAACCCCAACCCCGTCCACTCGAGTTTGCCGCCACCGACGGTGATCTCTCTTGGAGATTGAATAATCCTATATTGTTGTTTGTGTGTATATTTTATTTGTGTGTATATTGGATAAATGTTGCATATATATTGTTGTGTATGAATAATTTTATTTGTGTGTAATTTTATCCTAAAATGTATATAAATGTTGCATATATGCATATATGTATATATATTGTTGCATATAAATATCCTAATATATATTGGATTGAATAATTTTATTTGTGTATTTTTGTATGAATAATATGTATATTTGTGTAATTTTATCCTAATATGTATATAAATGTTGCATATATGCATATATGTATGTATATTGTTGCATATAAATATCCTAATATATATTGGATTGAATAATTTTATTTGTGTATTTTTCTTTATCTTATAGTTTCTTTATTATAGTGTACGTATTATAGTTTTTTTATTTTCTTTATATAGGTCCTTTTTGTAGGGGTTCGTAGCATGGAAAACAAAAATTTTCTATCGCATACAAACAAACAAGCCAAGATCTATCTACTAGATTATAGCAACGAGTCGATAGAGGAACTCACCCTCGAAGATTCCAAAGCGGTTAACGAGAGCAGATTCTCGTGGGTGATGTAGTCGTACTCTTCCGATCTCAAGATCGCGTAGACGATCCTTCCGGCGCCACGTTCCGGCAGCGCTCCCGCAGTCGGTCACACGTTCGGTACTCGACGAAGACCTTCCTCTCCCTTGTTCCAGCAGGCAGCGGAGGTTGTAGCACTCTCCTCGCGATTCCGGCAGCACAACGGCGTGGTACCGGAAGTAGAGGGGAAATCCCGCAGGGCTTCGCCTTAAGCCGGTGCGAGTATGGTGGAGCTTATGAGAGAGGCTATTAGTGGTCTAGTAATTAGACACACCAATTAGAAGGCTCTAAACCAATTAGAAGGCTCTAAACCGCTGGCTAAAGCAATTAGAAGCTCTAAACCAAAACGGCTCTAAACCTGAAATTTAGAGGTGGAAACTTGTTTCTAGGAGGGGAGCCCTGCCCCTCCTTATATAGATGGGAGGGGTGGCGCGCCAGGGGAGGGAGGGAGTCCCTCCCCAACTCGGCCTAGGGCTGGCGCCGGCTTGGAGGAGTGGGACTCCTCCTCCAAGTTGGTTCCAACTCCTCTTGCTTGTTTCCCACAGTTTCTTGTTTTGGCAGTTTGACTTTCAAACTGGACATTTGACTTTTCTGTTTTAGGATTCAATTTAATCCTTTATTTGGGACAGCAAGAACACTTAGTACATGATGCAATCATTCCAATATGTAATGACACATTCATGTACCCCTTCCCCCCCGGAGTGCCGGACAATCCGGAACCTTCTAGAATATCCCCGATGAAAACACCGGAATCATTCCCGAACTCGGAAACGGGACTTTCCTTATATGAATCTTATTCTCCGGACCATTCCGGATCACCTCGTGATATCCCGGATCCCATCCGAGACTCCGAACAACATTCGGTCTCTTTCTCATAATACCATAACTACTCAAAACAACGTCGAATCCTTAAGTGTGTCTCCCTACGGTTCGTGAATTATGCGGACATGATCGAGACACTTCTCCGAACAATAACCAATAGAGGAATCTGGAAATTCATATGGCTCCCACATATTTCTACGATTACTTTGCGATCGAATGAACCACTTACATACGATACCAATTTCCCTTTGTCTCACGATATGTTACTTATCCGAGGTTATGATCGTCGGTATCTCTGCATACCTAGTTCAACCTCGTTACCGATAAGTACTCTTTTCTCGTTCCCGTGATATGTGATCCCTTGTGACCAAGTCACATGCTTGCAAGCCAATTGGATGACATTCCACCGAGAGGGCCCAAAGTATATCTATCCGTCATGTGGATGGACAAATCCCACTCTTGATCCATGTGTTTCAACCAATACTTTCCGAACACTTAATGCCACCTTTATAGCCACCCAGTTACGGTGTGGTGTTTGATGTCATCAAAGCATCCATCCGGTAAAGGTGATATGCATGATCTCATGGTCGAAGGAATTAGGTTACTATGTATCAGAAAGCATATAGCAATTGAACTATTGAAATGACTTGATCTTTATGCTACGCTTGTCTATAGGAGTATGTCCACCATATCATTCTCCTAATGATATGATCTTGTTGTTGATAACATCTCAATGTTCATGACAGGGAAACCACAATCATTAATCAACCAACAAGCTAGTGAAGTATAGAGGCTATACTAGGGACTTCAAATTAAGTTTACAAATCACACAAGTATTAATGGTTTCCTTGTTAATACTATTATAGCATGAATGTAAACATTTATCATAAACACAAAGATATAATAATAACTACATTTATTATTGCCTCTAGGGCATATCTCCAACAGTCTCCCACTTGCACTAGAGTCATCTAATCTAGATTACATGGTAATATACCGAACACCCATGGCAGTTTGGTGTTGGTCATGTTTTGCCCTCGGGAGAGGTTTAGTCAACGGATCCGCCACATTTAGATCTGTGTGTACTTTGCAAATCTTTATATCCCCGTCCTGGATATGTTCTCGAATAGCGTGAAAACGTAGCTTGATATGCTTCAGCTTCTTGTGTGACCTTGGTTCTTGCGCATTGGCTATGGCGCCCATGTTATCACAGTAGATAGACATTGGGTCCAGCGCACTAGGAACCACACCCTGCTCTGTAATGAACTCTTTCATCCATATCGCTTCTTGTGAAGCCTCCGAAGCAGCCATGTATTCCGATTCAGTTGAAGATCTCGCCACAACGCTTTGCTTTGCACTCCTCCAGCTAACTGCTGCACCATTCAAAATAAATACGTACCCAGATTGTGATTTAGAATCATCTGGATCGGTGTTCCAACTAGCATCGGTGTAACCATTAACAACGAGCTGTTCATCACCTCCATAAGAAAGAACCATATCCTTAGTTCTTCTCAAGTACTTAAGGATGTTTTTGACCGCTGTCCAATGATCCACTCCTGGATCACTTTGATATCTGCTAGTTAGACTAACAGCATATGCGATGTCGGGTCTAGTACATAGCATGGCATACATTAGAGATCCTATGGCTGAGGCATAGGGAGTCTTACTCATCCTTTCTCTATCTTCTGCCGATGTCGGACTTTGAGTTTTACTCAAGGTCGTATTGGGCAACATGGGCAAGAACCCTTTTTTTTGCTTTCTTCCATTCCAAACTTCTTTAGAACTTTGTCCAAATATGTACTCTGTGACAATGATATTTGGCGTTTCGATCTATCTCTATAAATCTTTATGCCTAATATGTAAGCTGCTTCGCCAAGATCCTTCATTGAAAAACTATTATTCAAATATTCCTTGACACTATTAAGAAGGTCTACATCATTCCCAATCAACAATATGTCATCCACATACAGTATTAAGAATGCTACAGAGCTCCCACTCACTTTCTTGTAAATACAAGCTTCTCCATAAGTTTGTATAAAACCAAAATTTTTGATTACCTTATCAAAACGTTGATTCCAACTTCGTGATGCTTGCTTCAATCCATAGATGGACCGTTGAAGTTTGCATACCTTGTTAGCATCTTTAGGATCGACAAAACCTTTGGGTTGCATCATATACAACTCTTCATCAATGTCTCCATTGAGGAATGCTGTTTTGACATCCATCTGCCATATCTCATAATCATAATATGCAGCGATTGCTAACATAATCCTCACAGACTTTAGCTTCGCTACCGGTGAGAAAGTCTCATCGTAGTCAACTCCTTGAATTTGTCGAAACCCTTTTGCGACAAGTCGAGCTTTATAGACAGTAACATTACCATCAGCATCTGTTTTCTTCTTGAAAATCCATTTGTTCTCGACAGCCTTCCGGCCATCCGGTAAGTCCACCAAAGTCCATACTTGGTTTTCGTACATGGATCCAATCTCGGATTTCATGGCTTCTTGCCATTTATTGGAATCTGGGCTCATCATCGCTTCCTCATATGTCTCGGGGTCATCGGTGTTGTCCACCACCATGACATTCATAACGGAATCATACCAATCTGGAGTGGTACGAGTTCTCGTTGACCTCCGAGGCTCTGTAGTAACTTCAACCGAAGTTTCATGATCATCATCATTAGCTTCCTCTCTTATTGGTGCAGGCACCACAGGAACTTCTTCCGGTGCTGCGCTACTCGCAATTTCGAGAGAAGGTTCGACAACCTCGTCGAGTTCTACTTTCCTTCCAGTCACTTCTTTCGAGAGAAATTCCTTCTCTAGAAAGGATCCATTCTTGGCAACGAAAGTTTTGCCTTCGGATCTATGATAAAAGGTATACCCAATAGTTTCCTTCGGGTATCCTATGAAGACGCATTTTTCCGCTTTGGGTTCAAGCTTGTCCGGCTGTAACTTCTTTACATAGGCTTCACATCCCCAAACTTTAAGGAACGACAATTTAGGTTTCTTCCCAAACCATAATTCATACGGTGTCGTTTCAACGGATTTAGACGGTGCCCTATTTAAAGTGAATGCGGCTGTTTCTAATGCATAACCCCAAAATGTTAGCGGTAAATCTGTAAGCGACATCATAGAACGAACCATATCTAAGAGAGTTCGATTACGACGTTCGGACACACCATTACGCTGTGGTGTTCCCGGCGGTGTCAATTGTGAAAGTATTCCGCATTTCTTTAAATGCTCGCCAAACTCGTAACTTAGATATTCACCTCCACGATCAGAACGTAGAAATTTAATCTTCTTGTTAAGTTGATTCTCTACCTCACTTTGAAACTCCTTAAACTTCTCGAAAGTTTCGGACTTATGTTTCATGAAATAGATATACCCATATCTACTCAAATCATCCGTGAAGGTAAGAACATAACGATAACCACCGCGCGATGCTACACTCATTGGACCACACACATCGGTATGTATGATTTCCAATAAGTCCGTAGCTCGCTCCATCATACCAGAAAATGGAGTCTTAGTCATTTTACCCATCAGACATGCTTCGCATTTTTCAAGTGATTCAAAATCAAGTGATTCAAGAAGTCCATCGGAATGGAGTTTCTTCATACGTTTCACTCCGATGTGACCAAGACGACAGTGCCACATATAGGTCGAATTATCGCTTAATTTCAAACGTTTAGCCTCAATATTGTTGATATGTGTATTTCCACTATCGAGATTCAATAAGAATAGACCATCTATCAAAGGTGCGTGTGCATAAAACATATTACTCATATAAATAGAACAACCATTATTCTCTGATTTAAACAAGTAACTGTCTCGCAATAAACAAGATCCTGATATAATGTTCATGCTCAACGCAGGCACCAAATAACAATTATTTAAGTATAAAACTAATCCCGATGGTAGATGAAGGGGTAGCGTGCCGACCGCGATCACATCAACCTTTGATCCGTTTCCCACGCGCATCGTCACCTCGTTCTTCGCTAGCTTCCGTTTATTCTGCAGCACCTGTTTCGAGTTACAAATATGAGCAACCGAACCAGTATCAAATACCCAGGCACTACTACGAGTACTAGTGAGATACACATCAATAACATGTATATCAGATATACCTTTCTTCTTGATGTTGCCGTTCTTCAAATCCGCCAAGTACTTTGGGCAATTCTGCTTCCACTGACCTACTCCCTTGCAGTAAAAGCACTCAGTTTCAGGCTTTGGTCCAGCCTTGGTTTTCTTCGTCGGCGTGGTAGCTTTCTTACCACCCTTCTTGAAGTGTCCCTTTTGCTTAGACTTGCCTTTCTTGAATTTGGTGGTCTTATTGACCAACAACACTTGGTGCTCTTTCTTGATCTCCACTTCTGCAGATTTTAACATGGCAAAGAGTTCTGGCAACGTCTTGTTCATGTTCTGCATGTTGTAGTTCATCACAAAGTTCTTGTAACTTGGTGGTAGTGATTGGAGGACACGGTAAATCCCCAAAGCATTAGGAATCACAATACCCAAGCTTTGAAGTTTGTTTGCGTGCCCAGACATCTTAAGCACATGCTCACTGACGGAGCTGCCCTCTTCCATCTTGCAGTTAAAGAACTTTTCAGAAGCTTCATAACTTTCAATTGCCGCATGAGTCTCAAAAATCAATTTGAGATCCTCGACAATATCATATGGGTCTGAATCCTCAAACCTTTTCTGAAGCTCCGATTCCAAACCATACAAGATAGCACACTGAACTATGGAGTACTGATTCTTCCGAGCGAGGTAAACATTCTTTACTTCATCGGGAGCATCAGCTGCAGGTGGGTCACCCAGCGGTGCATCCAGCACATAGGTCAAATTACCAGCTGTGAGGACAATCCTCAAATTGCGGAACCAATCCGCGAAGTTGCTTCCATTGTTTTTCAACTTTTCTTTCTCTAGGAACGCATTAAAATTGATGGTAGGGGCTGCCATTGATCTACAACATATTTGCAATAGTTTAGACTAAGTTTATGACAAATTGAGTTCAAATTAATAATAAAATTAAACTAGGTGAACTCCCACTCAAAACAATATCCCTCACATTGTTTTAGTGATCACATGAACCAAATCCACCATATCAACACCGATCATCACGAGAGTTGACATAGTTTCAATGGCGAACAATCGACATGTTCATCACATCTACTATATGATTCATGCTTTACCTTTCGGTGATCCGTATTCCGAGACCATGTTTGTACATGCTAGGCTCGTCAAGATCAAACCTTAGTTTCTGCATGAGCAAATCTGGCTTGCTCACGTTGTATACACTTGCAGAATCTAACACACCCGATCATCACGTGGTGCTTCGAAACAACAAGCTTTAGCAACGGTGCTAACTAAGGGTGAACACTTTATGATTTGAAATTGATGTGCATGAGGGATCATCTTATAATGCTACCGTCGTCTACTAAGCAAAACAAGATGCATAAAGGATTAACATCACATGCAATTCAATATATATATGTGATATGATATGGCCTTTCTTCTTTGTGCTTCCGATCTCCATCTTCAAGCACGAACATGATCTCCATCATCACCGGCATTGCATCAAGGTCAATGACGCTTCTCCATGGTTGTCGTCCACCGGCTTCAACTATTACAACTACTTTGAATAGACACGCGGGTCTTAACATAAATTAAAGACAACCATATGGCTCCTGCCGGTTGCCGACTTACAATAAGGAACATTGCATACATCAAATATAATCACAATCATGGCCATATCACATCACTGCACACCCCTGCAAAACAAAGTTAGACGCCTCTACTTTCTTTGCATATTTTACGTGGTTTGGGGCTTTCAATAAGTGTCGTTCTAACTTACGAACAAGAACCACAACATTGATACTAGCATTGTTGATCACCCGTTGTAAATTGGATCTTAACTATGCTAGGAGAAACAGGCACCCGCAAAGCCACTTATGCAATACAAGTTGCATGTCAAGCGTGGAGCAAGTCTCATGAACGATGTCATGTAAGGTTAGCCCGGGCCGCTTCATCCCAACATACCGCAAGATGCAAAGTACACAAAAAGCAATCTACAATAAAAGCATCAACGCCCACAATGACCATTGTGTTCTACTCGTGCAACAGATCTACATATAGACACGGCTCTGATACCACTGTAGGGGTTCGTAGCATGGAAAACAAAAATTTTCTATCGCATACAAACAAACAAGCCAAGATCTATCTACTAGATTATAGCAACGAGTCGATAGAGGAACTCACCCTCGAAGATTCCAAAGCGGTTAACGAGAGCAGATTCTCGTGGGTGATGTAGTCGTACTCTTCCGATCTCAAGATCACGTAGACGATCCTTCCGGCGCCACGTTCCGGCAGCGCTCCCGCAGTCGGTTACACGTTCGGTACTCGACGAAGACCTTCCTCTCCCTTGTTCCAGCAGGCAGCGGAGGTTGTAGCACTCTCCTCGCGATTCCGGCAGCACAACGGCGTGGTACCGGAAGTAGAGGGGAAATCCCGCAGGGCTTCGCCTTAAGCCGGTGCGAGTATGGTGGAGCTTATGAGAGAGGCTATTAGTGGTCTAGTAATTAGACACACCAATTAGAAGGCTCTAAACCAATTAGAAGGCTCTAAACCGCTGGCTAAAGCAATTAGAAGCTCTAAACCAAAACGGCTCTAAACCTGAAATTTAGAGGTGGAAACTTGTTTCTAGGAGGGGAGCCCTGCCCCTCCTTATATAGATGGGAGGGGTGGCGCGCCAGGGGAGGGAGGGAGTCCCTCCCCAACTCGGCCTAGGGCTGGCGCCGGCTTGGAGGAGTGGGACTCCTCCTCCAAGTTGGTTCCAACTCCTCTTGCTTGTTTCCCACAGTTTCTTGTTTTGGCAGTTTGACTTTCAAACTGGACATTTGACTTTTCTGTTTTAGGATTCAATTTAATCCTTTATTTGGGACAGCAAGAACACTTAGTACATGATGCAATCATTCCAATATGTAATGACACATTCATGTACCCCTTCCCCCCCGGAGTGCCGGACAATCCGGAACCTTCTAGAATATCCCCGATGAAAACACCGGAATCATTCCCGAACTCGGAAACGGGACTTTCCTTATATGAATCTTATTCTCCGGACCATTCCGGATCACCTCGTGATATCCCGGATCCCATCCGAGACTCCGAACAACATTCGGTCTCTTTCTCATAATACCATAACTACTCAAAACAACGTCGAATCCTTAAGTGTGTCTCCCTACGGTTCGTGAATTATGCGGACATGATCGAGACACTTCTCCGAACAATAACCAATAGAGGAATCTGGAAATTCATATGGCTCCCACATATTTCTACGATTACTTTGCGATCGAATGAACCACTTACATACGATACCAATTTCCCTTTGTCTCACGATATGTTACTTATCCGAGGTTATGATCGTTGGTATCTCTGCATACCTAGTTCAACCTCGTTACCGATAAGTACTCTTTTCTCGTTCCCGTGATATGTGATCCCTTGTGACCAAGTCACATGCTTGCAAGCCAATTGGATGACATTCCACCGAGAGGGCCCAGAGTATATCTATCCGTCATGTGGATGGACAAATCCCACTCTTGATCCATGTGTTTCAACCAATACTTTCCGAACACTTAATGCCACCTTTATATCCACCCAGTTACGGTGTGGTGTTTGATGTCATCAAAGCATCCATCCGGTAAAGGTGATATGCATGATCTCATGGTCGAAGGAATTAGGTTACTATGTATCAGAAAGCATATAGCAATTGAACTATTGAAATGACTTGATCTTTATGCTACGCTTGTCTATAGGAGTATGTCCACCATATCATTCTCCTAATGATATGATCTTGTTGTTGATAACATCTCAATGTTCATGACAGGGAAACCACAATCATTAATCAACCAACAAGCTAGTGAAGTATAGAGGCTATACTAGGGACTTCAAATTAAGTTTACAAATCACACAAGTATTAATGGTTTCCTTGTTAATACTATTATAGCATGAATGTAAACATTTATCATAAACACAAAGATATAATAATAACTACATTTATTATTGCCTCTAGGGCATATCTCCAACACTTTTCCTATTAATATTTTGTAGAGGATTTTGTTATGAATTTGATTTAACTATATAAACCATAACTTATTAAAGGATGTATTACTATTAGTTCATGATATTTGATTCTTAATAACTTATAATATTAAAGAAATTTTTATATGGTGATCCTTCATTATTATATGACACATAAAGTTCTAAGGAATTAAGATGGTTAATATTATTCCCATGAGCTTAAGTGATATCAAGATAAATAGTTTGTTATAACTTGTATAGAAGTTAGGGTTTAAAATTATAAATGTCTACCATGATCTTACTCTAAAATATTTATTATGAGTTCAAGTCCACTTGAATGTTTACTCTCTTACTCTAGATAATATTATTGTTTTAGAAACTATGGATCCACTCAGTAGAAACCTTGAAGAGGAAGAAATAATGGAGAACATGATCCATGAGGACACCTCACAATATCTGAACTTGGAGGGACATGATGATAGCTCAGTTAGCCATGGAGAAGATGACGACTCCGGTGAACGCACTTTAGTGATTACAAAGTCCGACGAGGTATATGCATGGATTAAGCCTTTGCTGACTTGCACTGATTGATTTGTATATATGTACATGTATTAATTAACTCTTATTTCTTCTTTTAGCCCTCCGAATCGACCAGCCAGCAACAATCTTCTTCTATAAAAAAGAGCAAGCAAGGCACGAGCCATCGGTTGAAAGATCGTGCAAAGTTCAGGATCAAAGCAGTCCGTGTTGATGGCCGGCCTATGAAGCCCAAGAAGGCCGCAGACAAATTTATACGTTAGGCTGGAGTTCTTGTTAGGGACCAAATCCCAATCACAATTGGATATTGGAATAAGCCAAAGAAGGACGACACTACCTTTGTCGATAAAAGATCCAAAGAAACGCTTTGGACTTTGCTTTTGTTAAATTTCAACCTACCGCCAGAGGAGGATGAAAATAAATCGGTTATAAAGGAAAAGGTCAAAGAGTGGACTCTAAAGAAGATGGCGGAAGCTTTCCGCAACTGGAAGACAAAATTGAACGAATTTGTCAAAGTTGGCGAGACTCTAGATTTCGAAGATGCATATTATGCGAAGATAAGACCTCACTGGCCCGAATTTGTGAAGTACAAGGAAGGTGCTATAGCTGCAAAGAGGTCAGAAACCAATACGCTAAAATGCCAAGAAGAAGAAATATCACCAGAGGACGGGGTCAGGTGGCTACATATCTCAGAGGCCTAAGTGGGAGGAAGCTGAGAAGGACCTGCGCGATAGAGGGATCAGACCCCAGATAGAGGGGTGGGAGCTACGTGCAAAGACTTGGTTCTATGGAATCGGGGCAAAGTTGGACCCAGAAACAGGATTGTGTATCTTCCCAAAAATTCTTGCCAAACCCGTCAATAAACTCATCACGACATTCGTGGAAACAGCCGCCAGGACCTTCCATCCCGACAAAGAGAATGACCAGCTGACATGCGCCATCGGTAAAAAAGAACACCCTGGACTAGCACGAGGCACAAGGGGTATGACGTGGAACGATGTGTTTGCCGTATGGGGCGACTCTTACAGATGGCGCGTCAGAAAAGAAAAAGAGCGTACAAACCGGATGACATAGATAGAACATACACTTATGGCGCTACAGGCGCAAGTGAATGCACAAAATATCCAGCAAGCTACCGGCCCATCTCAGCGGCACGAAGAGCCTGCATTGAAAGCTGCCGGCGACCCAGACTCTACGCGGAAAAGCAGCGTGGCTTCCACGGAGAACATGCAACCCACACTTAAAATGGCGGGTCCTCGATACCCCGTGGATGAGATCATGGAGAGCAAACACGCTGAGCTACATGTGAGATTAATGGGCTTATCCATTAAGGTGGCGGTCGGCTATGCCTTGCCTCCTGTACCTAGTGAAACTTACCACTCCCGACCGATTCCAGATGGCTATGCTATTGTCAGGGTGGATAAAGTTGTGAAGGAATATGAGGAAGCACAGCTTGACCAAGCTACAGGTGAAGGGGAAACTAAACTGAAATTTGCAGTGAAAACAACCATTCTCTGGAAGAAGGAACACATCGTGCTTCCAAATTGGAGGCCACTGGCTCCCCTGCCGTCTCCGCAGCATCAGCAATCTGAACCGCCTCAGCCATCTCTAGGTCATCAGAATACTCCCCTACCGTCTCCGCTGCGTCAGCCGTCTTTGGCGCGTCAGCCATATCCGGCGCGTCAGCCATCTCCTGCGCGTCAGCGTAAGCTCTAGAGCACTACCATGAAGAGCACTAGTACTACTACCACGAAGAAATTTGCAGGAAACCGTACGCCAAAGAGTTTAAGGAACTACGTCCCGCAGCCTTCCACCAATCCATTGCCGGTATTACCGTGGAATCGCAGCGACGAGGAGAACAAGAGGATCTCGGAAGACGAGGTTAATAAATTCTTTGCACCTCCCCCGGCCGAGCCAAAGGAGAAACTAGATCCGGCGGTGGTGAAGAAGTTTTACAACAATATTTTCAAACCTGAACCCCCACTTGTGCCGGACTACGAACGCCAGATTATAAAGGGGGATGCAAGGCGTAGGGAGTCTGAAAGTAGTATTCATGAACCCCGGAAAACACTTCTCCAACTCGGCGAGCAGGAAAACCAATCGTGCGCCCCGCTCTAAGTGTTCGATACACGGATAGCTCCTCCTGTAAATGATTACGAGCAAGAGCTACAAAGAAATGCCAATGAGATGGGATGACTTACATTGCATACTTGAACATCATGGGAGACATATTGCCCAAATGCGATGTCAACCCCATACAACCATGGAAGTACGGGAAGAATCTCGTCAAGAAACAGGAGCTCAAGAATCTACCAACAAAGATGCAAAGATTGCATAAGTGGTACCTTAATTTCTGCAAGACGACAAAGGGAGAATGGATCACGGCGCATATAAGAGATGAGATTTTCTTGTGCGGAGACGACCAGATCACCTTCAACATTCAAGACTTGCATTTTTTATTCAATCAGAAGGAACTCGACATAGTTGCCCTCAGCCTTTATTGTGTGTAAGTACTATTTCTGTAATTTCTATCTTAGCTCATTCAATTCATTAATTGCATGTATATATATGCTCATCATATATGTATATACTATTATGTAGGAAAAATGTTATGAAATGCATGAAAGGAGACCCTGTTGACATTGGGTTCGTTGACCCAAATAGAGTTCATGAACAAGCGAGTAGCAATTTTCTTGTAAAACATCATGCGCAAAATTTATGTGTGATTGTTTCATTCCTACGAATGATCAGCATGGTAAACTTTTAAGCCGAGTAGTTTCTACAAAACATTATATTGAGAATGAATTGACAGACACTATTTAGATCAAGAGTCGTCGAAAAATGACAAGGTCCTTCGTCGGTGGTTAGTTCCATCCTTGACAGAAGGAGAAGACAATGTTGGTCGCCTGCCATTGAGATGGACGACAGACGGAGATGGAGAGCGTTGTTGGCGTTTCTTGGATGGTCGTAGCAGAGGGTGCTCGGATATGAGCATGTGGGGGTGGTGAAGGGGCAATGATGAGGCGACTAGTTGATGAGGCGAAAGTAGGCTGGGACGGTAGCCCCCATAGACGTTCCACCAGCGGCGGCTGTTGGATCTGGAGCCGCTGGTCCCACCTCTTGTTGCTCGCCGGAAACGATGGGTACTGCCACCGGCGTTTCGCCATGGTGTCGTACTTATACAGACTGCCGCCAATCAGGTAGCACAACAATCCGTCGCTATCGTGGAGCCATTGCACGCGTTGTCGGACACGAGGCAGAGGAAGCCATTGCACGCGTTGGCCGGGGTGTACACCTCCGGGTCGAGGTCGGCGAGGCGGCACATGGGGATCGACGAAGAGAGGTTGAAGAGCACGATATCCGGGTTCCTGCCTGGCGCATGGGCGCCGGACTTGGAGACGAGCAACGCCTCCGCGGCGCCTGTGCCGGAGACGATGTGTGCGGAGTGGGCGTGAAGAGTAAGGAAGGACGGGTCGGCAAGCAGGCGGCGCCATTGGGAGCAGACGCAGCGGCAGCGGGCGACGTACGTCCCTGGTCTGCAGTTTCAGAAAGGTGTCACGCAGAATCTCCTCGGCGATAGAATCCATGCATGGCACAGCTTCTCTTCAACCCCGCGCGCGGCGTACATCGGGCTTCTATATCATAGCCTGATAATTTTCCGGACGAAGCCGACACCGATTGGAACGACGCTGAACCTGAAACGGATTCAGTACTCCCTCCGTTCACAATTAGATCGCATTCTGAGTTTAGTCAAAGTCAAACTTTTTAAAGTTTGACCAAATATTTAGCAAAAAATAAAAGTATCTATGGTATAAAACTTATAGTATTAAAATCTTTGTAAGTTATATTTTCATAATATATGTATTTGGAATAATGAATGTTTCTATATTTTTCTATATTCTTGGTCAAAGTTAAAAAAGTTTGACTTAATAAAATCCTAGAACGCGAAGTAATAAAAAACGGAGGGAGTACTACTAGTAGAGTAGACTACTATGCGCCTTCCATATACATATTTATTGGAGAAATCTACTCTCACACAGGTCGATATTTTGTAAAACTTGGCAGAAAGTATGAACGCATGCTATCAGACAAGTTAGAATTATTTCAAAAATTCAAAATATTTTGTAGATCAAACCGTTTGTTCGATTTAAAATCCGTTTTTACCATTGAACTAGTCGCGATGAGATCTTTAAAAATAGATCCCATGTTGATATGTTTCGATGAAAAAATTTCGGACCAAAAAGTTATCCACCCCAAACACGTGAGTTATCCATTCCATAATATGTAAGTTATCCACCCAGTAACACATAAGTTATCCACCATATAAAAGTGTTGGATAGAGACGTTCTCGTATACATGTTGAGCAAGTTTAATTAAAACATAGTAGACTAGTTAGGGTACTGAGGCTTCATTTCTATCAATGTGTTAGCATTGACAAGAGATGAAGCCTCGGTATCCTAAAATTTTTTGAGGTTTCGTCACCCATACGCCATAGTAACGAAAATAGACGACCAAATCGAGCCGCTAGAATACTGGTTGCGCATCATGTTCACTATGACTTAGTGTGGTGGGTGGTTGGACATAAAATCCTCTTTATTTATATCGTATGCAAAAGAAGCTTAAATTTAGTTATTATGTTTGATATTTGATATGGTAGACTTTCGAGGTTGAGTAGTCCGTATGCTGTGAGAGCAGCGACGGGCGATGAGGCCGAGCCGTTAGAATAACTTTTATATTTTATATGTGGTTAATTTTTATAGTGATGGATAACTTATATGTTATTGGGTGGGTAACTTACTTGATAAAACATGGATAACTCTCGTGTTACTGATGGATAACTTGTGGATAAACAAAAAAAGTTACATATTCTTAGGGGAAATCTATTCTCAGACCGGTCGGTATTTTATAAAACTTGCCAGGAAGTGTGAACACATGCTGTCAAACAAGTTGGAATTATTTCAAAAATTCAAAATATCTTGTAGATCAAACCGTTTGTTCGATTTAAAATCCATTTTTACCATTGGACTAGTCGCGACGAGATCTTTAAAACCAGATTCCATGTTGATATGTTTCGATGAAAAAAATTCGAATCAAAATGTTATCCATCCCAAACACGTGTGTTATCCATTCCATAATATGTAAGTTATCCACCTAGTAACACATAAGTTATCCACCATATAAAAGTGTTGGATAAAGACGTTCTCGTATACATATTGATCAAGTTTAATTGGAACACAGTAGACTAGTTAGGTAATGAGGCTTCATTCCTATCAATGTGTTAGCGTTGACAAGAGATGAAGCCTCGGTATCCTAAAATTCTTTGAGGCTTCGTCACCCATACACCACAGTAACAAAAATGAACGACCAAGTCGAGCCGCTAGAATACTGGTTGCGCATCACGTTCACTATGACTTAGTGTGGGGGTGGTTGGACATAAGATCCTCTTTATTTATATTGTATGCAAAAGAAGCTTAAATTTAGTTATTATGTTTGATGTTTGACATGGTAGACTTTCGAGGTTGAGTAGTCCATATGCTGTGAGAGCAGCGACAGGCGATGAGGCCGAGCCGTTAGAATAACTTTTATATTTTATATGTGGTTAATTTTTATAGTGATGTATAACTTACATGTTATTGGTGGGTAACTTACTTGATAAAACATGGATAACTCTCGTGTTACTGATGGATAACTTGTCGATAAACAAAAAAAGTTACAAATCCCTAACATGTGATCTGTGGGTAATTTTATAATGGTGGATAACTTATATGTTATTAGGTGGGTAACTTACATACTAAAGTCCGGATAACTCGCGTGTTACGGGTGGATAACTTTTGGTCCCAAAAAAAAATTGTCAGAACATACCAACATGGGATCTAGTTTCAAAGATATCGTCGCGACTAGCCTAACGATGAAAACGTATCTTAATTTAGACAAACAGTTTGATCTAGAAAATATTTAAATTTTTTGTATTTGAATTAAACTAGCTAATCAAAAATCTTGTCATTCAGTCTTAGAAAGGTATCGTGCATGCAATTGCTTGACAAATTTCTATCTAAGCTTTCGCTGGGTTTCTATTTTTTCAGACCGGTCGTTATTAGGTAGCAATGTCCTAAATTTTAGAGCTTGTTTGCTCCATGTTGGCAGTGAGCTATATCAACTCTTTTCTAAAGTTAACTGCATGTCAAGAAGTAGTATCCAACCCCACAAATGTTTGAAATATGTATTGCCGTTTTCTTTGACTTTAAATGTCCGTTGCTTTCCATCTAATACACGGCAACAAAAGTACACAGCGGGTCCATGATAAGACAAGACACTTTTTTCTCCCCTGGTGTTTTGTAATGAGAGATTAGTGTCGGTCCAGTGTCAGCCTGATGTGTAGCTTAGACAAGACTATAAAACAGTACTAATAAAACATGGGACTTGCATTTGTCTAGATTTATATATATTATACACCAAATCTAGACAAATTAAAATCACTTATTTTTAAACGGAGAAAATATTATTAAAAATATATTAATAATTAAAACACACTGATATATACAAGTGAAAAGAACTCGTTAATTAGCACGCACGGTCCAATGAGCGGAAAAACTTGGAGCGTACTAATTTTTTTGCCACGCGGGATATTTAGAGTGTGCGGTGCTATATCAAATCAGCACAACTGCCGTGAAAGTTCACTCGCGCCATGCCGCTTCGCTTGCCACCGCGCGAAGTGGTCAAAGGTATCCCTCTAAAGCAACCGTGCAATCAAGATACAAGAAGTCTCTTGTGTCCCTAACACACCCAATACACTGTCAGGTGTATAGATGCACTAGTTCAGCGAAGAGATAGTGAAATACAAGTGGTAACGGTGCCAGAAAATAGTTTCTGACTTGTTGTTGACATGGGGTAACGATTAAAGCAAGCAAACATGCAACATATCTAGATGCAAACAGTGTTTTAATGTTTAGAAACAAGGCCTATGGATCATATTTTCACTAGTGAACACTCTCTCATATAAATATCTTCTCTTAATGATACTACTCTCCGGTTGGACACTCTAATCATCGATAGGGCTATAACAACACTCCTCAAAGTCCGCCTTCTCCAATCTAGATAACCTCACACTGTTACCTTAAGCGCTAGATGGTTCCAACAAATACCACAATTTCATAAAGACATCCAACTTTAAATATAACTCATAACAAATATTCAATCTAGCCAAAGTTCCACACATAGTATGCACGCTATCACTTTCACGCACGTGGAGAAAAACATAGATCTATTAAAACACAAAGATTATTTATGTAGACTCAAACCTAAGTGCCACCCATGGCGTGCATGCTGTCACTTTCACACATATGGGAAGAGCAAAGATCTATTAAAGCACAAAATATATTTATGTAGACTTAAACCTAAGTGCCACCATGGCGTGCAAGCTGTCACTTTCACACATATGGGAAGAGCAGAGATCTATTAAAGCACTTGAGTAGCAAGAGAGATCTACTTGATTACAAAGCTCATGATCACAATATGACCATGCATAGAGAAAGAGAGATGAACACATAGATACCGGTAGATCCCTTAGCCTCGAGGAAGAACTACTCCCTCCTCATCATGGGAATCAACAACGGTGATGGAGATGATGGTGAAGATCGATGGAGATGGCTCTGGGGGCACTTCCCCGTCCCGGCAGGGTGCCGGAACAGAGACTTTCTGTTCTTAGAATCTCCCTTTCGGTGGCGGCGGCGCTACGGAGGTTTTTCTAGAAGTATGATGGATTATTTAGGGTTTCTGAGTTGGGGGCTTCTTATAGGCTCAGGAGGCAAGGTCGGTGGAGGTCCAGGGAGCCCACACTCCCTATGGGCGCGGCCTAGGGTGGGACCGCGCCCACCTAGGGTGTGGCCACCCTGGTGTCCTCCTTCGTATCGTCTTCGGTTTTCCGTATCGCTCAGGGAAAAATATGAACTTTGGCTTTTGTCCCGTCCAATTTCGAGAATATTGATTTTCTGCCTTTTTGGAACCAAAGACAGAAGAAAACATGCAACTGGCATTGTGGCAACTTGTTAATAGGTTAGTTCCAGAAAAGATATAAAAACACCTTAAAGTATAGACAAAGCAAAGCAAAGTAGATAGTAAACAAGCATGGAAGATCAAAAATTATAGATACGTTTCTGACGTATCAAGATCCACGCCGTCGACGACCGTATCATCCTCGGCACGTTCAACACCCCGGAGATCCGCGCACAACTTCGACGCCGCCGCGTGGCGGCTTAGGTGTCCGCGCCGTTCGATGAACAGCGTGCAAGCGTCCTGGGCGACGCTTCCAAGCGACGTGGGTGGCAGTTCTGAGAGACGCGAGCCTGGGCGGGCGGTAGACGAAGCCTGAGAGGGCCTGTTTTAGGCACGTTCTTCTCTACCCGAGCATGGTGTGAAAAATGATTATGTAATTTTAGTCGTGTTTCACAAAGTTACAGTCTTGTTTCAGAAAATTCTAGTCATGTTTCACAATTTCACATTTTTAGTCCGGTTTCACAAAATTTTAGTCATGTTTCATAATTTTGCATTTTTAATCTGAGTTCACAAAATTTGAGTCGTGTTTCACAAAATTCCAGTCATGTTTCATAATTTCACATTGTTTGTCCCATTTCACTAAATTTCATTCATGTTTCATTTTTGCATTTTTGTAGTCGCATTTCACAAAATTCGAGTCGCGTTTCACAAAATCCCAGTATCGTTTCATAAAATTCCAGTCATGTTTCATAATTTCACATTTTAGTCTCGTTTCATAAAAATTTAGTCATGTTTCATAATTTTGTATTTTTAGTCGCGTTTCACAAAATTCGAGTCGCGTTTCAAAAATTCCAGTCTTGTTTCACAAAATTCCAGTCATGTTTCATAATTTCACATTTTAGTCTCGTTTCACAAAATTTCATTCATGTTTCATAATTTTGTAATTCTAGTCTGGTTTCACAAATTTTCATTCATGTTCCATAATTTCATATTTAGTCTTGTTTCACATTTTAGTCTTGTTTCAATAGAATTTGTTTACATAAACTTCATATTTAATCTTGTTCATAATTTAAGTCTTGTTTCAATAAGTTAGTCTCGTTTCAACAATCGAAGCACAGCTCAACCTTGAAACCACATCGACCCTTTATGAAATAATTCAAACCACATTGACCCTCTATGAAACAAAGATTCGGTCTAAAACCCCATCGACCCTTTATGAAACATTCGAAACACAAGCCAACATTTCTGAAACAATTGAAATCACATCGACAAAGATTGGAACCACGTCGACCATATATGAAACCACATCGAACCTTTATGAAACAATCGAACCATAACCTAAACTTTATGAAACAATCGAAATAAAATCCAACCTTGAAACCACATCGATCCTTTATGAAATAATTCAAACCACATCGACCCTTAATGAAACAAAGATTCGATCTGAAACCCCATCAACCCTTCATGAAACAATCGAAACACAACCAACCTTTATGAAACAATTGAAACCACATTAACAAAGATTGAAACCACATCTACCCTTTGTGAAACCACATTGACCCTTTGTGAAACCACATTGACCCTTTATGAAACAATCGAACCAGAACCCAACGTTTATGAACAATCAAAACACAACCCAACCTTGCAACCACATCGACCCTTTATGAACAATTCAAACCGCATCGACCCTTTATGAAACAAAGATTCGCTCTTAAACCACATCAACCCTTTATGAAACAACCAAAACACAAGCCAACCTTTATGAAACAATTGAAACCACATCGACAAAAAACGGAATCACGTCAACCCTTTATGAAACCAAATCGAACCTTTATGAAACAATCGAACCACAACCCAACCTTTATGAAACAATCGAAATACAATCCAACCTTGAAACCACATCGACCCTTTATGAAACAATTCAAACTGCATCTACCCTTTATGAAACAAAGATTCACTCTGAAACCCCATCGACCTTTTATGAAACAATCAAAACACAAGCCAACCTTTATGAAACAATTGAAACCACATCGACAAAGATTGGAACCACATCGACCCTTTATGAAACCACATGGAACCTTTATGAAACAATCGAACCACAACCCAACCTTTATGAAACAATCGAAACACAACCAAACCTTGAAACCACATCGACCTTTTATGGAACAATTCAAACCACATCGACCCTTTATGGAACAAAGATTCAATCTGAAACCCCATCTACCCTTTATGAAACAATCTAAACACAAGCCAATCTTATGAAAAAATTGGAACCACATCGACCCTTTATGAAACCACATCGACCCTTTATGAAACAATTCAAACCGCATTGACCCTTTATGAAACAAAAATTTGGTCTGAAACCCCATCGAACCTTTATGAAACAATCAAAACACAAGCCATCATTTATGAAGCAATTGAAACCACATCAACCATTTACGAAACCACATCGAACCTTTATGAAACAATTGAACCACAACCTAACCTTCATGAAACAATCGAAACACAATTCAAGCTTGAAACCACATCGACCATTTATGAAATAAAGATTCGATCTGAAACCCCATCGACCCTTTAAGAAACAATCGAAACACTAGCTATCACTACTCAGAATAGGCTATCAATGACAGGCACAAAATGATCATTAGTGATACGCAAAGTGTCTATCACTGATGACTAGTCACTGGTATGAGGATACTAGTGACAGGCACATGTCTGTCACTAGTATGTGTATACTAGTGACAGCAAAGGAAATGCATGTCGCTGGTTGCGATCAAAGGTCAAAACCCTGGGGTTTTGCAGTGACATGCCCATTATCTTGTCCGTCACTGGTTTGAATTTCGGTAATAAAAAAATATATGTTTTTCACGCATATTTCAAATGGCACAATTAGATGTTACAAGGATATAAAATGCATTTTGCCGAATATTTCGAATAGCATAATAAAATGTTATAATAATAATACTCACATAAACAAATATGACATAATATTTGCATAGCTAACATAGTGACAGAAGAACTTGCAATCTATCATAGACTAAGGAAGAATAGTTTGTCGATGAGTTATCTAGCTAGCAGTTTGATCTCCAAAGAACAGAATCACCACCGTACATGTGTTATGTAAAATGCATAGTTGCAAGTTCCATTGACTGTTCTACATTTCCATCATATTGTCGATGTGCAAATTATTTCATTATGTCTTTCCTTGTATGGACCTGAATCGCACAGGACACTCATGGCATGCTTAACCTGATACAAGCAAGGAAATTAGCATATTATATATTAGCTATGCTTTTCATGGTACACAACGTACTGCAATCGAAGCTTCCTGCATTTTCCATCAAAGTACAAAGGAACAAGCATACATTGATCAACTAAAGACACGTAACAAGGACATATCAAGAAACTAGAGACTGTCAATTATTGAATCATCGAGCTAATATATGCCTAAGAAGCATGTCAAGGTAAAAGACAAGAGGATTATCTCCACTACTATTAAACAAGCAAACAAGAATTTTCTTACACACCGCTCAACTTACATGTACCAATCAGCACCGCACAATTAGACCCAATAGGCTCAATCTAACAGCCACCATTAATCTAATCAGGTCCTGTGTGCACTTAGCAATTATACCATGACCCGTATCGTCTGCACACCCTATAATTAATAATTACGCTCACCCTATGATCACGCAAGTCTAATTCTAAACCTCCAAAAAAAGGAAACTGACTCCAATTGTCTTAAATTATCCTCAATCCTGATGACTGGAATCCTTGCCTCGCCAAAGCGAGCATACGCCGCCAGATGCCGCAAGCCACTGCCAAACGCCCCCGCGATCCACCGCCAGATGCCGACATGAGAAGATGCTGACGCGAGAAGACGCCGCCGCGAGCAGGCGCCCTCGTGAGCCACCGCCAGACGCCGCCGCAAGCAGAAGCTGTCGCAAGCCATCGCCAGACGCCGCCGCGAGCCATCGCCAGATGCTGCTGGGAGCAGACGCCGCCGCGAGCCACCACCAAAAGCTACTGCGAGCAGACGCCGCCGCGAGCAACCGTGAGCCACCGCCAGACGTCGTCACCGCACGTCATGTGGGTTGTTATTCCTCCTTCACCTCCATCCTGTAAAACACAGTGATCAGTTAACTATATACAGGGGACTGATGACATTTTGAATCATCACAACATGAGTAATTCACGACACAATTCAATCATCGGACTGATAATCCACAACACAATTTTAATCATCACAACAGGGGTCATAAGATTACCTCTATATATTACTATGCATAGATTGATGCAGAGCTTTGAATTACTTGCAGGCTACAACAACACCAACACTATGGAAAAACTGATAAAATTTTGAAGTATCAGACAATCTTCATCTGTGTGAGTAGATAGGGTGTGTGCATGACAACAACGGTTATTAGTCTCTCCATAGAAATTTTAAGCTTACCTTGTTTATGCATTTCATTTTCTGTTTGGTCTTGCATATATCTTCAGTGTAGCTCTACATCGGGTTTTTGTTAATCCTCCATATTCTCTCGGGTACATTAGTTCACGGCATATCCATTGCAATGACAAACTAAACCGTGTAGCTCTGCCTCAGTTTCTTGTGTAACCCTACCTATTTTCTTGGATACAACACTACGTGTAAGTAAAGCATCAGCATTGGAATAACCAATCTGTACCAAAATACCATCAATGTCAGCATATCAAAAGATGTATATTAACCAAATCTAAAAATTATTTGTCTATTAACCAAAATGCAATACATATTTGTACAAGTAAGGAGCTGGAATATAAGAAAAAACTACTTGCTGGGGGGTAGAATCACTTGTATAGGTAGAGGCTTTTTTCTTTCATAGCTATCTCTCTCTGTTTCGGTTTTGCTCAGATTTGCCCCCCTCCTTTTAGGTTAGTTATCTCTTTCTTCCCCTTCTTTACTTTGTATAGATACTTTTTGTTGAGAATAAAATATGGTTGTGTGGGTTTTTTTTGTCTTATAGCACATATCCATGAAGTTTAGTTTAATGACGGGGATATTCATAGGAGGGCGAGGATATGTCATCTCCCAATCACGGTGATTCACGCACCCAGTTTCATGATATAAGCAACACCCACTCAGGTAAGTATGAGAACCCTAATTTTTCTTTACGTAATCAATTGTATTGTTGCTGATGTGCTAACTTGAGGTATGTAACAGATCCTAAAGAGTTCAAGCGGCAGAGGAATCGAGAATATTATGCCCGAAATAAAAATGATATTCTCAAAAGGCATCGTCAAGCCTGTGAAAATAAACAAGCTTCCGCTACACAACTTAATGACGAGCAAGATGTACCACATACACCCATGACGATGCCCCGCAGTAAGGATGACCTTCTTCTTCATGCTTCTAAAATTGTCATGGTGATAATGGCGCAATTTAATTATCTGATCCATGTGTGGCACATGTTCACATAATTGAAGCTCATGATGCTACATCGTATGACGCTCCCAGTGGGGAAAATACCACATTCCAGGACATCACTAACACCCACAGCTCATGTAAATGATCAACTAATACTGCATGTTACTCAGATAATAATATATGGCCTAGATATGAAGCATTTTTTGGGATGCAATCAACCAAATGAAATTACAACTGCAGAAGACGAATCTGATTGGCTACACAGAAATGATAGGTTCCAGATGCAATATATAGGAGGATGGATGAGACCAGTAAACATATCCATAACTGCGCCACATGGAGACACACCCGTGGATGCATATATTGGTATATTTATGCATTGACTATCACTAGGTTCATACCTTCCATTCCTCGCAACTACTTATGATCAGAGTCTTCCAAGATAATGCAATCGACGTGGAGATAGTTGGTGGTCAGCATGCTGGAAAGAGTGTTCATACCTAGAATCCCTATGTCTCCCTCAGAGGACACTCACTTCCCTTCAAACTCAATAGAACACAATTCCCCATTCGTCTAAGTTTTGCGATGACCATTAACAAGGCACATGGTCAGACCATACCAAATGTGGCTCGGTATTTACCTTCCAGAGCATGTATTCTCACATGCCAGCTATATGTTGCACTGTCAAGGGATGTGTCAAGAAAGACGACACGGATTTTGGCCAAGCCGAACAAGGAGATAGACAAATCCGGTAAAAGCACCAAAAACATTGTCTATAGAGATGTTTTAGAGGGATGAGGCAGGTGCGTGCTTTGGTGTTTTATTTGCATCTTTGTTTCTGTAACTATATAACTACTTTTAGACCTATCATAATTGTTCTTTTATTTGCAGGTCTTGCTCAAGATCATGATATATAATAAGCATGAAAGAAGAAAGATGCCGATGTGAGCTTTACTCTGTATATCACTACATTTATCACTGTGATTTAATTATAAGGCGTTTACATATCAAAGGTACATACATAAAAAAGTGTTGTCTTTCCATTTGTCATACTTCAATGTTGTTTTTCAGTTCATGTTCTGTTCTACATGATGCTAAATTAGATAGAACAAATGTTACCTGTACCATAATCATAATCGATAACTTTATAATGTAAGAGAAAATAAAATAGATAGAACAGATGTTACCTGTACCATAACCATAATTGGTGGCAGTTTTCTGTATATGCTAGCAGGATAACTTCTCCTTTCTAGCTACTTTCTACTTTTTATGTTTGCTCAAGATCCTCCTTCCTAATAAAATTCAGCAACAATGTACACTTTAGTACAAATCAAATTTTAGTACATGGTAATATTTAGTAACTTTGGAAATTATAGTACAAGAAGAAAACAGTGGCTTCAAAGAAGATGTAATAGAATTAGTCATCGATTAGAAAAATTTAATGAGAACATATGTCATCATCTGTAGACAATCTTATATTCTCTGTAGTGCAATGTACGTAGTCCAATAATATACTTTTGCATGGCAATAATTTTATTATAGCACATGCAACAGATTTTAGAAATAATGGGAGTTCTAATATAGCCTCTTTAACATAAAGTTGAAATCGACAATCTAATATCTTTGTTACCATCCTTTCTATACCTGCAGTAACACTAGACATGGCAAACAATGAAATAGATCACTAAATAGGTCACCAACTGCCTTGCAGGTACCACATCAACCAAACTACTTGGTTTCAGGCTCCGATTGTCTAATGAGAAGAAAGCTGAATACCTGAATAAGCAGCGCATATCCTGACAGCAAATGAAAATTGCAGCAGCTCTGACTGTTGAACCCCATCTTCTTTGCTGGTGTCTGTGGGTCCTACCCCTTTCAAAGATGTAACGAACATACTGACAAAACCTATATCTAAAATGTACATGGGCATAAGCTATATCATCCAAAATTTTCATTTTTTGAACTGAACATATTTGGTTATTAACTTATTATACCATGATCTGTTGCAAATAAACTAAAAAATGCTCCATCATGCAATTCCTAAACTACTGTCTACCATTTTTTAAATCATTAACGGGAGAGGTTGAGTAAAACTATTTCCAAATCTCCACCACTTAAATTAAGCTTTTGGAATTCTCCTTTGCTTATGAGCCTATAGATGGGAATACGCATTTATTGTTCTCTCAGCCTGGAATTTTATAAGGATATGAATACCTAGAGTGAACATTCAGCCTGGACTAGTATATTTGTTGTGGAACTATGTGTTGAAGTGCTCTTTGTTGTCGAACTATTATCTTTGCTGTTGATATGTGCTATTTAGATGCTGAACTATGTGTTGATGCTGAACTATGACCATGGCAGAGAGCTGCACATGATTTGCTTAGCTGTCGCACCATGGCGCCTTACGAGGCGGCGCCGTGGTACACTGTATGGCGCCGTCACCCACGGCGTCGTGGTACTACGTATGGCGCCGTCCCCCACGGCGCCAAGCATTTGACTTGGTGGATTTCGCTTCCTTTGATTTTCTTGTCTCCCAGTACACCGTGGCGCCATGGCCCGACGAACGGCGCCATGATGCATGGCGCCCTACGCGATGGCGCCATGGTACTACATATGGCGCCGTCCCCCACGGCGCCAAGCATTTGACTTGGTGGATTTCACTTCCTTTGATTTTCTTGTCTCCCAGTACACTGTGGCGCCATGGCCCGACGACGGCGCCATGATGCATGGCGCCCTACGCGACGGCGCCGTGGTACTACGTATGGCGCCATCCCCCACAGCACCAAGCATTTGACTTGGTGGATTTCGCTTCCACCAAAACCAAGGCAAAAGCCAAAGGTAAAACCTAGTTGTTTGCGTCGTGGCATATGTTTGTTAATAGTGTGTCCTTGAACTTGCCGGTCAAAAATGTGCCATCCACGGACATAACAGGACGACAATGCTTGAATCCCCTGATGCATGGGCCAAATGTCCAAAATGCACGGCCAAATACTCGGACAGTGGCACCATTGTACAACCTAGTCACCGACCCAAGAGGCTCCACCACATAATACATTCCTGGGTTCCTTGCGACCATTGCTCCCAACAACCTAGGGAGACGGTTGTATGCTTCTTCCCAATCACCATACAACATCTTAAATGCGGTTTGTTTGGCCTTCCACGCCTTACCATACTTTACTTTATAACCGAATACTTCTTTAACCAAATCTATGACACCCTTAATAGTATATGTTGGGAGAGGCCTTATGTTATTTGCAACTCTATACGCGATGAAATCAGAGGTCAGCTGCCGATGGTCATCCTTGACAACTTTGCCATCCTTGATGAACTTGTCATCACACATATGAATGGACTGACAACTTACAATGGTCCATTGTGGCCCGCCCCTCGATGGTCGTACATGAACAACCCATGGACATCCTTGCTTCTCACACTTTACCGTGTAACGCACCTTAGTGTCCGAGTGAGCCACCTTGTATAGTCGGTGGTACTTCACCGCGTAGTCCTTGATCCACATATGAAATTCCAACAAGCTATCAAACTTCACCCCGGGATTTATCCCGTACTTTTTCGGCTTCAAGTCCTTTTTAGAAGGTGCTCGTGGATCGAGCACTCAACTAATTCCACCGTCAACTTGGGCCTCATCCGCAAGGCTAACATCACGGAACAATGAAGGACGATAATCCCGACCTACTACTTTTTTGTGAGCTTCAGCGAATTTAACTGTTAGACCATCCTCATCCACATCTTCATCCGGTCCTTCATCCTCGGAGTCCGATGCATGACACCTCAAATAAGGGAGATCATGGTCCATGTCCTCCTCATCGCAATTTGCCTCCACATCTCCTACTTCATTGTCACGAAGCCCATACTCAACCTCATCACCCTCAAAGTCATCATCCTCCATTTGAGGTGCTTCATAGTTGTCATTGCGAACAGGGCTCATGGAAGGTTGCCTCGTTGTTGTGTCATCGTAGGTTGGCTCTACACGAACCGGGCTCAATGGAGGTTGGCTCATTGTTGTGTCATACACATGTGGCTCACCTCGAGATGGGCTCATGGAAGCATGCCGGTTCAAGTCAATGTGCAACCGAGCCGCAACCTTTCTTGTGGCAAATATCTCGAGTGACTTATCTTCGGATTCCGCCACCATCTCCTTATATGCACTCCAATTCAACTCGGAGTTGATAGGCATTATCTTCAATCTATTGTGATGGCCAAATCCGACATTATACCTTCCAACCAACTCATACACATCACTAGGGTCCATCCATTTCAAATCATTCCTCACTCTTTCCACAACCTCGACATATGTAGGACTAGTGCCAAACACCATGACTACCTCCTCCGGAACATACTCGGCATTGCCTTTTAAGATAGCCGCCTTGTCCACATGATGAACATTAACGATCCTTGCCATCTATAAACATTGACCACAACCACAACATATCAAAAACAAGTAGGTTACCACCAACCGTTACAACCAACTAATAAAGTTTCCCACCATAGCAACCCACTAATAAGGAAAACCCTAACATACAAACCCTAACTCAAGCAAATGTACCAAAACCCTAACCCTAGCCTACAATTTCTACATATAATGACTACAAACCATAACTCCAACAATCATTACTCAACAATGCAACCCTAAACCATAGTTTTCACTTCAAATGATACATCTAGGGTTCCAACATTTTTGCCAAAGTTCCACCAAATTGCACAGATCTAATTGGACCAAAACGAGGGGGGAGGTGCAGATTACCTCTTGCTGACAAGGGGGGACGAAATCCACAAAGAAACAATGCCGATTTGAAAGGATTTGAAGGGAAGATGAGTTGGGGGAGAGAGAACAAGAGAGAGGTCTGTTCGGGTCGAGCGGGGAAGAAGAAAACTGTTTGGGGTCGGGTTTGGACAGCCACCCCGCGGGATGGGCTGGTTATAAGGTCAGGGGGCATGGCGCCGTCACGGGTGGAGCCATCCTCACTTGTATGGCGCCGTCGGCGATGGCGCCATACTTACGCCAGTGGGCCCAGCTGCCACGTCGTCTGCCATGTCATTCGTCAGGATGGCGCCACGGGGAGGAGCGCCATAGGCGCATGGCATCGTTGGTCATGGCGCCGTGGCTACGACCACGGGGAGGAGCGCCATAGGTTATTTATGTGATTTTTGCCTCTGTATGAATAGATTAGCTGCAACATTTGCATAATCAGGGTGAGTTACACGGCCAGTAGTTGTCGTCCCAAACCTATCTCTCTTTCTCCTTTGGAGAATCTGATAGCATGTATACATACACATTGACTAGGGATTGACGTCTTTTTTGTTGTCTAAGTTTGTTTTATCGCATAGAGCAAAAAGTGAGCGTTGGCACCTGTCTGTCTGATCGGGTTTGGCTGGCGAGTAATAGTCACTTAGATTACCTGTAACCAATAAATTGTTCTTTCCGTTGCAACTTCACGAAAAATAGTAGCGACCCGCATACTTCAGTGACAGGCATTTACAAACGCCAGTCACTAAATAATATTTCTATTTCGTCGGCCTTCACAATAAGTATTAGTGACAGTTAATTTTATATGCCTGTCATTAGTGTTTAGTACTAGTGACATGCTTATTTTTGCCAGTCACTGTGAATACTTACTAGTGATAAGCATAATTTTGCCCGTCACTAACCACCTGAAGGCTATAAGACTTTTTTGCAGTAGTTATCATTTATGAAATAATTGAAACCACAACGACAAAGATTAAAACCACATTTCAATCATGTTTCATAAAATATTGAAACAATTGTATGTGATCGAAAAAAAATATGTTTCACAAAACTTTTAGTCCCGTTTCATAAAATTTTATTCATGTTCCATAATTTTGCATTTTTAGTCGCATTTCATAAAATTCAAATCACGTTTCACAAAATTCCGGTCTCGTTCCACATTTTTGTTTCACATATCTTAATCTTGTTTCATAAATTTCGTACCACTGAAACTGGTTTCATAAATTATTAATAATTTAAAAATTAAGTTTTACTTTCAATCTGGTTAAAATACCAGTTATAACTAGTATATTATTAGTATAACTAGTACTACTTAAAAAATGTGCATGAGAATGGGTCCCGGTTAAAGTACTAGTTACTATTAGTACAGCTAGTACCACTTCAGAAAATGTGCATGTGAGTGAAGAGACATGGTTGCATATGGGTGGGCTCCACCAAGGAATCTCATCTGCTTCCAACAACCGGAGGAACCAAACAGGTAATTTGACAGCCAAGTGTAGCACATATCTCAAACAAAAAGAGGAACGGTGAATATTACTGTTTTATATGGAGTTAACTTTAGAATCACCGCAAGTAAAAAAAAATTAGAATCATCGTGTTTAACCGAGGACCGTATCCTCAGGGCTCCGTATCCATGGTCTTTTCATGGAGGTTAGAAAGAGTGAGGAAAAACGATGAACATCAAAGATTTGCAACGCGTACAACTGCTGCGATATTTTTTGTTTCTGTTTTTTATTGAGCTGAGTGTGATCCGCAGCTTGCTAACAAAAAACCGAAAAATAAGCCACACACTAAAGACTCTACAGACCGTGCCATCCCCCAGCGCTCATTGCCGTAGATATGTCACGATCGCATCCGGTGGCGGAGATAGTATTAGAGCAAACCTGGGCCCAAAAAAATAAGCGCAAAAAACCCTTAAAAATCTTATGTAAGTGGCAGAAAATTTTGCTATGATTGGAAAGATATAATTTCAACTCAATTGTTAATGATCCAAAAAAAAAGTATAATAGAGATGACAACAAAACATGAAGTCGATAGAAAAAAATTGTATCATCCATGTTTGCTACTTTTGAAATCGATAGAGGAAACATGGAAATCACTAAGGTTTCGATAAAAACATGAAATCAATAGCAATAAATTACAGTATCCATGTTTGTCACTTCCATGTTCAAAATCTCTACGTCTTATATTACCTTAGCTTTTGCATAACCCGGAATAGAGTATAGAGAGGCAGAGGCACATAGCCGCAGCACCCCATAACAGGGAATGGAGAGGTAGACGGAGATGGATGGGTTCTACGCTTCCGGTACATCCGGGGAGCGTGCGTACAGCAGGGGCAGCAGGCCGGCCGGTGGAGATGATGGAGTGGCGTGGGCGCATCCAGCCGGGTTCGGCCCTTGGTCGTCCGATCGATGTAATCGTGCGGTTGCTCGTTTCCACCTAGCTAGTTTCGATCGTGTTGGGCATAGTGTGCAGAAAATACGGGCGACTACTAGGTTGTATCCGGGGCCAAATCAAAAATCCACATAGGTAGCTGGCCGGAAAATCTGGTGTGCACTGGGCCCATGGCCCTGGTTGCTTGGGGCGTAGATCCGCCCCTATTCGCATCTCTCAGTGCCATCCCACAAATGCGAATCGAGGCAGGGTGATCTAGTTTACACTAGGACTATGGCCCTCTTCTTTTTAGCTTCTTCTAAAAGCTACCCCCGACCAGCTTTTTTCAGAATCTCATCTTCAAGATTCGTTCAAACTTCTTAACTAGTAGTTTCAATGTCAATTTAAAAGTATAAACGATTTTGGCAGATGAGATTCTGGGAGAAGCTGGTCGAGGGTAGCTTCTGGGAGAAGCTGACCAAGAAGCTGAAAAGAAGGGGGCCTATGTCTAAGACTAAATGGTGGTACGGTGTGGACAAACACACTGCACGTAAGTATTATTCAGACATCACTTGAACCGAAACTTCACAAATAAAGCAACGGGGTTTATTCAACAAATCATCCCCTTAAACCTTGCTACTCGCTCACCTCGATCACTCCAGGCTCGTGCCTCATCAGCTCCACAAACTTAGCATGCTCAAGTGACTTGGAGTATAGTATATATGTATGAGTTCACATAGCTCCAATACTATGTTGGTAGCATCTCAAGGGTTACGTAAAAAGTGTGGTCCGTAGGGCCCGTAGTATATGAGCGCCAAGCTTGCCGCGAAGATCGACCCCAGCGTGAAGTCTAGGGCCTGTTGGAGCCGCGCAGTCTCCCGTATCAAGCGTCTTCTGCGTTCGTGATGCGCGGCAGCCTCCGTCGTGTTCGTGTACGGACGGACGCACCTCTCGGCCACCCCATGACCATGACCCTGCGCCGCGCGCGCAACTTTGATGATCAGGAAAAGAACATATATAGCCACGGTACCACATAGGATCGACTTAATCATCGCTCTGAATTACAGAATTAGTCGACGGATATGATGGCAGATGCGAACCTGGGCCATGGTGGTGCCGCCGGCAGCGAGTCGCCGCCTGATCATCCTCGGCAGAAGCAGCTGACGCAACGCCCCCGTCGCCGCCGCCATATGTGTCCCACTTTGGAAGATGGCGACGATCTAGACTACCGATCGATCGATCGTCACCTGCCAGATTTACACCACGTTGTGGATCAATGGGGCTTGGAAGCTTATAGTACGTACGTGGCCTCCATCGGGCATCGAGTCAGAGTCCAACTCCAGTACTCCACTCCACCAAGTAGGCTCCGATGTCCGAACCCGACACGAATCGGCCGACCGGCTTGGCTTTTAGAGACAGTTATTCCACCTCCAACAACTCTCTCACTTGCAACTTTTCGAACAAAGCCAGTTCAAAACAGATAGCTTGAATGATGATACATATTATAGAACGGTTTGGCAAACTAAATTGGCTTGCCAAAACGTTCTATAATACGAAACAGATTAAGTAGCTTCTACTCCCTCCGTTTCAAAATATAAGATGTTTTAGGTTTGTGAAGAAAATGAATCTAGACTTGTTTTAGTGTGTAGAACTATAGATTCACCCCTAAGTTGAGTGAACCTATATACTAAAACAAGTCTAGATATATTTGCTTCATAAACCTAAAACATCTTATATTTTGAAACGGATGGAGTATGATTGAAAAAGATTACTGGCCCAAACACCTGACACGAAACAAACAGGACTCCCTGCCTACATAACACACCTGCAAATTTCTTCAGCTCACACCAACCGACGGAATAAAATAAGTTACTCCCTCTAACCCATATTACTTGACTTGGATTTATCAAAATTTGGATGAACCTATATACTAAATAGTGTTTAGATTCATCCAAATTTAGACAAATTTGAGTCAACTAATATGGGTCTGAGGGAGTACAGTAAAAACTCTTTGGATATTAATATATGCTCATTTTCCAAAAAGAAAAAAGTTGCAGTAAACACTGTCGTTTTTCAACACATGTCTCTTATCAACATGCACAAAGTACTGAGTACACGCGGCGCCTGTTTTTGCCAAATAGATGTCCAAGAAAACACACCGAACATGAACTTTTATTGCAGCATCGTATTAGTCTCTGGCTGCATTTCGTGAGCTAGCATGCACTCATGCATTCACAAGTTCCAACCAGCAGGATGAAGGCCTCCCTTTCACCTGATCAAACCAAGGTTTTTTAACATATCAAGAATTTTCATCTCCATGTATAGTATAGCTGCTACCTTAACTGAACCAACTAAATAAAAAAGACAAACCAAGAATAACGGAGGTAACATCAAGAATATAGGAAATGAAGCTGGAAGATATTTACCTAGCATTGTCTCTCTTCCTCTGTTGTTCTTGTGAAACTACTTCCGGGTCCTCCTCTGCATCCACTAGGCCGACTAAACATATGAAGGATGGAATCAACAGGAGGAAATAAATATAAGCAATTACTGGACAGGGCAACCAAACGAACAAACTAAGATGTAGGATCAGTTCTGTGAGCTCACCTCCCGATGCGGAAGGCATGCTAGTCCAGAACAAAAATAAAAACTAGACCCCCGGGGGGGAAGAACTCCCATGGTTTTTCATTAAGTGAGAGTAGTGAGTCTCGAAACATGACTGTCTTGCACACCACCTCATGTGCTAGCCAGTAAGACCCAGGGTCTTTCTCGTCCAGAAGTATTGCGACAGCATATCCCTTGCACTGACAGCATCCTCATCTGCTAATTGGCGCACTTCCTCATGGTAATTCAGCTCCTCAATACTACGCATTGCTGCATCATTCTCCATATCTATGACTATGTTATGCAACATGCTGCAGGCATAGATTGTCTCGGCTAGAGTCTCCGCATTGGCTGGATACGAAATCTGCCCCTGCAGGAATTTCCATGTTTCTTGGAACCTTGCCAGCGCCTTCATCGCAAATGTTGTGGCTGCAGAGTGTCTCCTATTGAACTCCACCTTGGAGTCTGAGAGGTCTTCTTCCTGGTAAGGTGTGAGTAGCCACGGGAGAAGAGGATAACCTTCATCACCAATCATGTACTCCCCGACTTCTGGTCCATCTAATGCTACCTTCAGCTTGCTTCCATTCAGGCAAACACCCATCTCGCACCCCTTGAAGATGTCAAAGCCGTGCAAATGGCTAGACCAGTTCATGCTACCTTCCCATTCCAACAAAACCTCCATGAACCTCATCTCTGGATCAATGATGACGCGCATTAGAATGCTGTCATTCTTCTCATGGTCACATGTTGGTCCAAATGGGATGTGAGTTGTACATATAACACCACAACAATTATGCATATTGTGGACCATGCCAAACATGGATTTGATCTTATCCATTTTACCAGAGTCTGGCCACATTATGTGGGGCACTGCTCGCTGGCACACAGCAGCAATGAACCTATCAGTTACCAACTTGATGGTTGACTCATCCACACCAAAGGAGGATCCTAAGGTTTCTGATGGCTCACTGGAGTACAGCCTTCTCAGAGCAATGGCTACTCGATCTTCTAAACAAAGCATCCTTCCGTCAATAAATGTGTAGCTACTAATATCTTCCATTGATAGCCCAAACACCAAGCCGCAGATGTAGTTAGTTTTTCTTGACATTTTGAAAACAGAATCAAATATTTGCGCGTCCTCAAAAGAAGACAAGGTTCCTGTATGAGTAGAAGGTGTAAAATTGGTTACACAAATCATAACTAACAAGGAAAGAGCTTAACTCTGACAGTATTAAAATAGTTAGAAATCAAATGAACAAATTAAGATGTACAGGCAGTTGTGTTAATTCACCTCCTGATTTTGATGAGCTGCTGGTCAAGAAGTATTGCGACAGCATATCCCTCGCCTTGACAGCATCCTCACTTCCTAACTGGCGCACTTCCTCACAGTAACTCAGCTCCTCGACACTACGTATTGATGCATCATCCTCCATATCTATGACTATGTTATGCAACATGCAGCATGCATAGATTGCCTCAGCTTGAGTCTCCACATTGTCTGGATACGAAGTCTGCCCCTGCAGGAATTTCCATGTTTCTTGGAACTTTGTCAGCGCCTTCGTCGCACAGGTTGTGGCTGCGGTGTGTCTCTTATTGAACTCTGCTTTGGAGTCTGAGAGGTCTTCTTTCTGGTAAGGTGTGAGTAGCCATGGGAGAAGAGGGTAGCCTGCATCACCAATTAAGTACTCCCCGACTTCTGATCCATCTAATGCTACCTTCAGCTTGCTGCCATTCAGGCAAACACCCTTCTCACACTCCTTGAAGAGTTCAGCACCCTGCAAAATGCTAGACCAATTCATGCTACCTTCCCATTCCAACAAAATGTCCATGAACCTCATCTCTGGATCAACTACGGCTCGCATTAGAATGTTGTCATTCTTCTCGTGTTCCCAGTTTGGTCCAAATGGGATGTGAGTTGTACATACAACACCGCAACAATTATGCATGTTGTGGATCCTGCCAAACATGGATTTCATCTTATCCATTTTACTGGAGTCTGGCCAGTACATGTGGTGCATTGCTCCCGCACACACAGCAGCAATGAACCTATCAGTTATCAACTTGGTAGTTGACTCATCCACACCAACATAGGATGCAAAGATTTCCGATGGCTCACTGGAGTACAACCTTCTTAGAGCAACGGCTACTCGATCTTCTAAGCACATCACCCTCCCGTCAATAAATGTGTAGCTGTCAACATCTTCCATTGACAACCCAAACACCAAGCTGCAGATGTAATTAAAGGTTTTTCTTGTCATTTTGAAAACAGACTCAAATCTTTGCATGTCTTCAAAAGAAGGCAAGGTTCCTGTATGAGTAGAAAGTGTAAAAGTGGTTACATAATAAATAACTAGCAAGGTGAGAGCTTAACTCTGACAGTATTAAAATAGTGAGAAATGAACAAATTAAGATGTACAAGAAGTTATGTTAATTCACCTCCTGATTCTAATGTCCTGCTGGTCAAGAAGTATTGCGACAACATATCCCTTGCCCTGACAGCATCCTCACTTGCTAACTGGCGCACATCCTGGCAGTACTTCCCTTCCTCAAGACTCGGCATGGCTGCATCATCCTCCATATCTATGACTATGTTATGCAGCATGCATGAGGCATAGATTGCGTATACTAGAGTTTGTTGATTGACCGGCCTCTCTTCCTGCAGGTACTTCCATGTGTCTTTGAGTCTTGCCAGCGCCTTCAACGCACATGTTGTGGCTGCAGAGTGTCTCCTATTGAACTCCTTCTTAGAGTCTGAGAAGTTTTCTTCCTGGTAAGGTGTGAGTAACCAGGGGAGAAGGGGGTATCCTGCATCACCAATTATGTATTCCCCAACTTCTGATCCATCCAACGCTACCTTCAGCTTTCTCCCATTTAGCCAAGCACCCTTGTTGCACTCCTCAAAGAGATAGCAGGCATGGAAAAGGCTTAACTGGTTCATGCTACCTGCCGGTACCAACAAAATGTTCATGAACCTCATCTTTGCATCAACGATGACTTGCATTAGAATGTTGTCCTTGATTTCATGGTCACCCTCGGGTCCAAATGGGATGTTAGTTGTACATATAACACCACAGCAGTTATGCATATTGTGGATCTCGGCAAACATGGATTTTATATTATCTATTTTACTGGAGTCTCGCCAACTCCACGGGTTACCTGTTCCCGCGAACAAAGCATCACTGAACCTCTTAGTTACCGACAAGACGGTTGACTCGTTCACACCAATGGTATATCCTAAGTCCCATGCCGACCCTCTAGAATTCAACCTTCTGAGAGCAACGGCTACTTCATCTTGTAAAGACAATACCTTCCCGTCAACAAAGGTGTGGATGTCCATATTATTCATTAGTGGACCCTTCACCAAGCTGCAAATGTAGCTAAAAGTTTTTCTTGTCATTTTAAAGACAGACTCAAATCTTTGTGCGTCCTCAAAAGAAGATAAGGTCCCTGCATGAGAAGAAAATGGTAAAGCGGTTATACAATCCATAACTTGCAAGGTAAAGATCTTTAGTGGTAGATATTATTTTTCATCTGTAATTACATGGTTATCCAGTGAGAACAACACATATTTAGTAACATGAGTGCAGCCATGAAAAATCATCAGAAAGACGGTTGTCTAAATTGTTCAGAGAAAAAGCTAGTCATATCTTCTTTCAGCCATACATAAAAAGCTAGTCGGAAGAAAGGGCAGAGTCTAGAAAAATGTCGGACAAAAGATACAAACAACACAGACCACGACTAAACTACCAAGGATTACCTAATAGCTACACAACGTGGTAAGAATCTTAGCGCTAGCTGCCACTAGTGAATTTATTGGGAGATGCAGTGGACGATAGACTAAATGGTAGCTCCTTCCAAGTTTTGCAAGTGACCAAAGTGATCAAACTAGCCATATGAATCATATCTATGTAGTCACCGCAACCATGTTTTTGTTGTCCTACTCTGAAAGATCGTATTCAAAGGGAATGACAATGTTGTGAATCTAATTACAATCCAACATATGGATGAAAGGTAGAAAAACAAAGGCAATAAACCAAGTAAACATAGAAATTAAGATGAATGAGGACCATTAGTTTACCTCTGGACATGAAAGAGCGGCTGACATTTGTCACCAAGTTGTAGGGGTTAGCAGTGTACAATACATACCATTTCCTTGGATTATCTCCTTCCTGTGCATATGCCTTGACATGCTCAACGTGGCTGAACTTGTCCCACTCAGGACCAGATTCCCCTGCGGCTATTGAAGTGAGCAGCACTAGGCTGCAATGTAGCTCCAAATGCCTTGGGTTTATACCTCCCATGTACTCTGGGAGTGTTTCCATGTCTTCATCCACGAAAAAGAGACTCTGCAGTGCAGGAACACCCTGTACCACCTTCAGCTTTGGACAGGTGGATATAGTAAGCCTTTGCAGTCTAGGGAGATTAGTGATCCTCTCCAGGTCAAGGTTTGAAAGTACTTGCAGTTCAACAAGAAAACCAAAGTTCTCTAGAGAGACGAGACCGTGGACATGTTGTGTGCATAATACATTCAAAGTCCTTACTTGGGAGCCAAGGACAGGAGGAACACACTTCAATTTGCATTTCTTTAGCATAAGTGTCTCCAAGACAGGGAACGCCTGCACTTGCTCCTCCCACTCCCATTCCTCCCATTCTACCATTCCTGTTAAGTCCATGTAGCGCAATCTCGGAAACGCAGCCACTACCGTGAAAGGACTCATGTCATGGTAGGAGTGTAGGAATTCAGGTCCAATACGCTTGATGGCTGGAGCACGCTCGATCTGAATGGACTCCAAAGACGGGAGCTGACACAAGCCATCAGGAAGTTGTGTGCAGCATGCCAGGTCTCCCATCAACAGAATCCTCAAGCTCGTGAGAGGCACAACTGATGATGACATCATCCACCTCGGAAGCCGTCGGCCAAAATACCCATTGATGGCAAGAAAATCTAACTTGGGTGGAGGGCATAGGTCATCAAACACCTTCTCCATTTGTTGTTTTTTGTTCTCAAAGATCATATATTTATCAATCAGACCATCATCCCCCAATTTACTACCACATGATAAGAATAGGTCACTAAGGTGCACCTTATCACCAAGCTTTGCTTTTGCAGCATAGGAGGAAGCAGATACATTCTCCAATCCATGTAAACCAAGATACTTGAGGCGATTGAGAGGACCCAACTCTTCCAAACTACACCAATCACCCTCTACATGGGCAGGAAACCCACGTAATATCACCAGATTTTCTAGAGCAGAGAACCCCCTGGGAATGCCCATTATACTTGTTTCACAGAAGTCAAGATACCTTAGCTGCGCTGAGTTTATAATGCTACCTGGAAGTTTCTTAAATTTTTTGCATCCACTAAGGCTAATGTGCTGCAAGAGTTTCATCTTTCCAATGCTATCTGGCAGACTAGATATATCAGAGTTATGTAAGGACAAGTACCTCAGATGCTTGAGCTCATGCAAAGTTTCAACTAATGCAATAACATTTGGAGAATCTATATGTAAAGTCCGTAGGCATGGAAAATGAACCAACGAATCACCAGGCTTGATGTTTATTTGGCCAACTGATATTAGTGTTCTCAGTGCCTTCTGTGGTTGTAAAGAACTCCAGTCTAACCCATCTGATTCTGATTCTTTGCTTTCTAGAGATAACCGAAGAAATTTATGTGCACTGTGTTCATTAACAATACTGGTTTCTCCATTAACTGCTAGTGCTTCATCTCTTGCCACAAATTGAGCAAATGAGCGAATAACATCATGCATCTTGCAAAGCCTTTGATCAATGTACACTAAATCTGGCTCAATAAGGTTCCTCACTATCAACTCCTTATAGTACCTGCTTCCTAATTCTTCCAAGTCACCTGAGGGCCCATTAAGAAATCCTTCACTAATCCACATGCCAATTATATCAACTCTAAAAAACAATGTAGTTTTAGGGAGAAGGGAATAGCATAGAAAGCATTGTTTGATGCAAGGAGGCAAATCTACGTAGCTTAAATATAACACATGGTTTAGCTCTTCGGGCATTTCAGATGTTGACCATATCGAATCATTCAAGACCATCTCCCAGTCACGCTTCTGATTGTCCTTCTGACACAAGAGTCCCCCCATGACTTTGACAATAAGAGGCAAACCATCACATTTTGCTACAATTTGCAATCCAATATCCTTGAGCATATCAATCTCATGTCCATCTTCCTCAGTTGAGATAATCTACAGAAAGTTTAAAGCAATCAATGATTAAGCAGTGGTATGTCATAATAGAAAAATAATTCTTGCTAGCCGCTAGTGTCAATTCATTTTTACTTTATCATAAGCTCACTAAAAAAAAGTAATGAAAGAATCAATGTACTATCCAAACTGAATTGTTAAGTGCATCAATTGGTAACCAGGATAGTGCGTCAATCGGGATATGTAGTTATTAATAATGTACGTGCAATGAACACAATAATCAAAAATGATCACATGATGAATTGATAACTGATTGGAGGAGCCATCGACCAGTCTGGTGCAGACTCGGGTTCGGCATGTGGAGGCTGTGGCGGAGAATGGTGGGTCTGGTAGAGGAGTGGGTGTAGGCTCACGAGCTAGATCTTTGCCAACGGATGGAAAATGAACCAACGAATGGGGACTTCTCCAGTGTGCAAGGGTGTGGCGGTCGGAGATCCTTCTCCAGCATGCGGTGGTTTCTGGCACCGACCGTATGCGGAGATGACGCAGGGGCAGTGTTCTGGCAGCGGAGGCGGCTCTTTGTGGCTGCTCGTAGCAACGGGGAGGAAGCAACAAAGGTGTGTGCAAGTAGGAGGGGCAGCTCGATGGGATGCACCGTGGCGCCAGAGGAAGTGGCCAAGAGGAGCTTGGCTGGCACGTGGCGTGGGCTGTTTCATAGTCGTGCGTGGTGTGAAAGAAGTCCTAGCGCTGATGTTGGCAGCAGCCGTGATGCGCAGGTGCAGCGTGGCATAGACCTAGCAGGGTGGTGGCGTGAAGTAGCGCAGCGGAGTTGGCCTGCTCTGGTGCAGGCGTGGCTGTGCGCGTGCTTCCCGGCTCCAACTAGATCTAGGAGCGGTGTTCACAGCTGTGGAGGTGACAAATCAAGCAATTCGGGTTTCCTTGTTGGCAAGGAGCAAGGTTGGAGCGCAGCCTCTCGGTTCAGAGTGGAAGTCGGAGTGGCACCCGCTTTCTCTATTGGGTGCCTAATTTGGTCGCTTTGGCGGCAGAGGCGATGATCCATTTGGGGGCGTGGCCTTTGGCCGGCATGTAAGGTGGAGCAGCGGATCTCTTTGGTGTGGGTCTCAGATACTTGAGTGGCGGAGCCATTGATCGGTCTGGTGCGGACTCGGGTTCGGCATGTGGAGGCTGCGGCGTTCGGCATGTGGAGGCTACGGCGGAGGTTGGTGGGTCTGGTAGAGGAGTGGGTGTAGGCTCACGAGCTAGATCTTTGCGCAAACCTTGTCTCCCTCTCCGGTGGTGGCCGAAACCAACGACATTGATGCCCTAACGTCGTTCCTTTTTGGAGTCGACTTTGAGGTGAAGCTCTCCTCCCCCACATGAGTAAACTTCGGGGGAGGGGGGACCCTAGATCCTCGCAATCAGATGATGGCAACATTTCAGTGTTGCTTCTTCCTCTTGAAGGCTTCGTCCTTGAGTCGTGCTTTTACCAGAGTGACAAGCGAAAGAAGATGGTGACGGTGGACGATGCCAAGAATTCCATCGTCATTTAGGCAGGGACACGACCTTGGGGTCCATGTGGGGTTCGAATTAGCGGCTCTTTTCGTTGATGTCGTGTTTTGTTGCTCAGGTGAACTGTGGACCAGTTTGGTGCCTAGCCTCGGGGTTGGCGTGTGTCTGTGTTGTTTACGTTGTAACCGGAGCGGCGTCTCTATATTCCCTGTATAGTAGAGCGTCTGCTCTTGTTTTTTGAGTGATAGTCGTCCGCTCGGTGGGTCTATGTCCTTGGGGCTAGGGTGGATGCATGAGCAGCGACTCCATTGTAGTAGGGTGTCGTCTCAGGTCACATGGAAGGTAGAGCCGGCGGCTCGGTTGGTGGGCGGTCTTGGGACTGGTGTGTGGGGTCGTAGATGTACTGATTTTAGCCCGGTTTGTCGTAATTAACTGGGCAGGTCTCTTCTGCTTTATTAATGAAAGGGAAAAACTTTTGCCTCGCGTTTTAGAAATACACACCAGCTCGGTATTTAATCCGCCACACACTGTCACAATAGATCATCAGTAAAGTTATTCCCTGACCCTAGCACCACCATCCTGATGGTCAGCTGAACCCACAATTGTTTACGAAATTATATTTTTATATGTGTATATTTGGACAAACTAGCACCACCATAACTGTTTACTTATGGAGCACCACGCTTAGTGTTTGACCACTTTTGCTACTCGAGACCGTGTCGCCCAACCACGAGGGAAAGCTACCACGACCAAACGAGATCCACTTTTTCTGCTCGAGACATGTTCAGGGCTTGTTTGATTCAAAGGATTTGTAAAACATGGAAATAGGAAAGATGCAGAAGGTAATGGCATGGCACTTGAAATCGTACGGGGGTGAAAAATTGTAGGAATCAGTAAAATAAGCTCTTTGATTGCACCACAGGAAAAGCACGAGAAATTTTTAGAAATCATATAGGATTGTAGTGTAGGAAAGCAATGCAAAGAAATTTTGTAGGATTCATTCCTTTGAAACAAAGGGACTATAGAAAAACTTCCTACAAAATTCATTTGAACGAAATAAACCCTCAAGGAGTTTTCTAACTTAGAATGCATTATGCGTGTCATGCGTCTCATAGCCGTATAGGAGTACGCTCAGGTTTTGAGCGGATAGCCCATCAACTAAAACGGATTTGAATCATCCTATTACATGCAATTCGATCAAATTTACCTAATTTGACAAATGCATGTTTCAATCATGTAGGATTTAACATTAGTTGTTCCATGTGACTATATATGGGACTATAAGATCAACTTGACAAGTACCTTACATTCTTACTCGCGTTAGGGAAAACATGGAAGATGTGCTACTCATGTTGAATGTTGCTGGAACTGGCTGCTTGGGTATGCTTTCGTATTATTCTACATAGTAGTTCTTTATTGCCTTTCTTTTTCCTTCTCTTCATGTTATTCATTGTTTTATCTTCACAAATACAATAGAGTTTATAGATGGAAAAACATATTGACTTAAAATCTGTATAAAACTTTGTAATTCATCGAAGAAATTTTTAGAAGGTGCATACACAAGGCCAACATATATGGACATTTCCTCATGGAAGTTTAAAGATACATTTTATGACCTTTTCCATACGGCACATTACTAACCAGCAAGAAGATTTTTAGATGTGACACGAATAATTTATCTAAAATATTTATTTTTTAATGCACCAACATTTCCATAAATCGTGAAACATACATGAACATCTTATTTGACATGTGTGACAATTAAACAATGCAAACAGTTTTAAAGAAGTGAAACACATTTTACCAAAATACTTGAAAACATTCAAATATGTGAATTTGAATTTTGTTATGAAGGGTATGCAGTAATTCACTAATTCTCTCATATATGAAATGTTGCAGTTTCACTGTGCGGCCCGGTTGTCCCTTCTTGACGGCCTAGTTTCCCTCATGTATTATTACCATACAGCTTAACGTGGAGTTATTAACACCTCAAGACTCCAGCCAACCACAATAGATTTTTTCCCAAGGATTGACAGTGGATTTGTAAGTATGATGGAAGAAAAATACTACCTTGCTAGTTTCTTGCATTTTCCTATATTTAATCTAGCATGGAAATCGATACACTTCAATGGTGTGGGAGCCCGGTTTCCACTTGATCAACCCAAATTTGATATTTAGGTTTGTAATATTGTACCTTCTTTACTCAAAATACATATGGGTGTGTGCATGTGTTGTGTCCATGTGTCGCATGGACCCATCTTGCAATGTCAAAGAAATATACATAAAAAAATGTGCCAATAATAATACATTTACTCTAAATTAAAGATGCATGGAGTTTAATTAAGTACCTGTTTCTTGAGCAATGACCAGGCATCCTCTTCCCCTAATTTGTCGACATGGTGGTAGGGAAGAACAGCTTGCATCCCCCGAGCAACTCTTTCATCTCTAGTAGTGACAAGTATCCGGCTACCTCGAGCGACAGCCATTGCCAAGGGCCTTTCAAGCACACCACCCCATGCTCCGTGGCTCCATACATCATCCATGACCAGGAATAGCTTCTTCCCGGTCAAGGCATTAGTAAGGATTCGCTGAAGCACAACCAATACCTTTTCACCACCATGTTTGCCCCCCGCGAGTGTGATGATTGTCCTGAGCATCTCGACCTTGTTGAAGTCCTTGTTGATGCTTAACCATATTGTCTTGTCAAACTTGGCAATAATGGTTTCCTCATTGAAGACCTTCTGAGCAAGAGTAGTTTTACCAATCCCACCAACGCCAACAATGGCAACCACCATGATGTTGGTATTGCCCTCTTTTTCACTCAACATGATGTCAACCAACATTTTTGTGTCTTCTTTGATTTTTTCCCCGACTAAACCTGAACGGTCAAACTCCCTTGATATCTCCTGGCTGGGATTTCCAAAACGAGAGGTGTGCACCTTGCTGCTACGTTCCATCTCATAGGAACCAAGATCGATGAAGCTGAAAGGAGTGCTGCGCTCCTTGATGATGTCAAGCCTCTGGTTGAGTGCCTTGATGCGGCTACCAATTACATGGGCATGAAGGGAACTCCGTAAGCAAAAAACCAAGGGGTTGAAGCACCCCACATCTGCAGTGGATGGACTGCTCTCCATGGCTTTGAGTTGGCAAAGGTCGAGGATGTCAGCAGCTTCGTACATGGCGCTCTTAAGCTCTCCCACCCATTCTTGCACGCTCTTATCGGTGATGTTTCTCTTATCAGCATCAGCGAGGAAGTTCTTGAGGTCCCCAAGCTTGACGTCCATCTTGTGAATCTCATCTCCGACTCCAAGCAGCATGTGTGCCTCTTCTCTCGACACCTCCTTCAACATGTTTTGCACGTAGGATGCAAAGGCATCCAGGGCCATCGCCATTTTGGCTGCGGTTTTCTGTAACAAAAGTAAACCCTGTATCATCTCACCGCTCATTCTAGCTAAGTATAACAATCAAAAAGAAAGGGAAGCACTGGAATGTGGTGACATGCATGAGAAACAACAACAAATATAACGTAGATGCAGGCAAGGGGATGTGAGGATCCAAATTTACCTTCAAGATAGATGGATGTTGGTCCTGCTCCTGGAGCAACTCGTACTTGTGAAGGGCTAATAAGGACGGGGCACTGTACGTATATATAAACCAAATGAATTCTCTAACCGTATCATTTTACAAGATTAATTAAATGCAACTTGTATGCACTGTCTCTGGCACCACCCATATATGTTGGTAGTCTTGCTTAGTCTTTATAGATATATACTAACCCGGAGATTTGTCAACTGATCCATCCACATGCTATTTCTACAAATGACGCCACATTTAAACACAAGTAATAAATTAGTAGCGCCAGATCAATCAGAAAAGTCATATGTGTGATGTGTCCAGGATGTGCGTGCAGTGATGCATGCTGTGTTGAGCCTTGTTCAAGTTGGCCTTGTTAATTCGGATGTGATCAAGTATACTTCATCAGGGAAAGCACAACGCAGGCATGAATCATTCATCAGGCCAATCTGTTATTGGCAGGCAACTAGCTGGTCAACTGTATAGCTGATGCCACCTGTAATATTAAGAAGCCAACAGTCACCATCCAGTTGGTAGAGACATACTATTCATTCTTCATCCAGTGCTGAAGCCTTCAACAGAATAAATCGTGAAGTGTAACTTATTACTACTCTTAGTTGTATCTAGATACAGTATGATTTTTTCTTAACCCCATCAGCAACCGAAAGCCTCATCTTTTGAAATCTTTCTGGAGCTTTTTATATTCGTTTCCTAAAAATGAAAGGCTCTGGGCGAAGCCTTTGCCGTGCGCCCACAAGAAAGCAGACGGCAAAGAGTCTCTTGACGGCTGCATGCTCTCGGCAAAGGCTTTGCCAAGAGTATTGGCCCCTTTGCCGTGTGTTCGCCGCACAGGGTAAACAACCTTCTTCCCGAAGTGAACGGAAGATGAGCTGAACTAGCTTTAATCAAGTACAAATCATCAAGGCATGCACCACCAAGGCATGAAGCAATCACCAGATCGATCTGTTATTACCAGGCAGCTAGTTGGTCAACTGTATAGTTGATGCCACCTATAATACTAAGAAGCCAGCTATCACCATCCAGTTGGTAGAGACATACAGGGATGTTGAAGCCTTCAACAGAATAAATCATGAAGTGTAGTTTATTAATACTCCTAGCTTTACCTAGATATATTCTTTGATTTGTATGACTTTTTCCTAACCCCATCAGCAACTCGAAAGGCTCATCTTTTGAAGTCTTCCTAGAGCTTTTTATTTCCATTTCCTAAAATGTGAGAGTTGTTGACAGCTACATAATTTGTTGAAATATAACTGTAGAAATCTCCTAAAAATTACGGACACACAAATGTCAAACATGCTTCATTAACAACCCTACGAGATTTATTCCTGGTATCCGTCAGCATATGCTAGTCTACTCATATTTGTTAAACTTGTCTTCTTGTCTTGCTTATAATATGAACCTTTTCTGCTCCCTTACTTAGGCCTGAGTGCCTGACCCCATCCAAGTTCAAGCTTACTTGTTTTCTTTCTTGACATATGCGTCAGTCGCTGCTACTAAGGGCATGTTGGGTTCAGTCGTTCAGAGGATATCCCAGGATGGGGATCGAAACGAGTTCTGCCTGACAATTGTTGCTCATGTTCAGTGGTCCATTCTTTTTGCGTTGCATTCTACCAACAGTGAATTTTGGGGTACTTCTAATTACACTTTTCATCCCACAACTTGCAGCCAGGGTGCAAAATAGTCCCACAAATTGTAAATTGGACAAATCTAGTCCCACAAGTTGTACCCCGGGTGCAATCTAGTCCACTTCAAAACATTTCAAACGAATTCCAGCTGTTTTGACTGAATTAGTACGACCCTGGACGGCAGAACTGATTACGGGATGAAAAGTGTAATTACCTCTTCTAAATACGGGAAAAGAATACGGAAAACTGATTACGGACAGAACTTACGGACAGACGTGGCCTCACGCAGTTGGTGAAATCTGTTGGTTTGTTCCGAAAAAGGCTCATGCTGATGCACCACGCCTCGCCACATCAGTCCGTACGACGGATCCGTAAAAAAAAGTCTCCGTAGGTGTAGCATTACTCAAAGAATAAAATGCAAAACCACACACTAACTGAATTAGGCTGACACTTTCAGTCATGACCAAACACAGCAGATACATACGGATGTACCAAAGCAATTGCAGAGATTTCGAACTAGCAAAACTAGGGATCAGATGGTGAATGGAACGAACGGAATGTGGATGGAGCCGGATGTGGTCTTACCCGGCGACGCAGCAGGACGGCTAAGGTGTTGCCATGGACAGATGGTGGTGGCTGAGGCCTTAGGGGCAGATGGCAGCCGCGTTGCGACGACTTCCGGTAGTAATCCCCAATCCCGGAGCTCTGCCAGTTGCTGACGCCAGCGTTGCCGCCGCGGCCGGAGCTGTGGTGAGCATGTTGGCGGCGGCTTGCAGGCCGCCTGCCTGAACCCGTCGAAGCGGTGTCCGCCGGTCAAGGATGGAGAAGACGGCCGCACTGCCCCCGCCCTGTTCATCGGATAGCGTCACCACCTCCATCCGCTCCACAGCGGCGCCACCGCTCGCGAACCCTCCCGTCGCTGATGTGCCTTCGCGGCACCCGCGCCCGCGCACAAAAATCCATTCGACCAGAGTCGCTCCGGCCTCCGACGGCGCCGCCCTCGACTTCCGGCCGTCGTCGGACTCGCAATGGGCAAGTCCGGCCACGGCCGCTTCAGGCCGGGTGTCCCGGCCCAACATGGCCCACCGCGCTGCTCCGACAAACAGGCAGACCCAGCCCGACAAACAGCTGGTCGACTTTCGCCAAATGATTTGGATTGTTTTTTGGTAGCGCTCTAGGCGCTTCCCGGCTGACACCTGTCCCCTCTTTTTATCCCCAAATTCCCGGTTTTGCTAATATTGCTAGTATGTAGAAAAAAATACCATGTTGTTGCTACTTTTGCTAGCATGTACTCCCTCCGTTTTAAAATATAAGATGTTTTAGATTTATAAAGAAAATGTATCGCGACTTGTTTTAGTGTATAGATTCAGTTCAAACCTGAGTGGACCTACATGCTAAAAGTAGTCTAGATACATTTGCTTCACAAAGCTAAAACATCTTATATTTTAAAAAAGAGGGAGTAGAAAAATAAGATTCACTCATAGAAAAAAAGTAAAGAAACACACCTTGTTCGGAGTCCTTGCCTGAGACCTCGTCGGGACCTTGTAAAAAAAATTGTGCTACTACAGGCTGCAGCAAAAACAACCTCGTCACCGAAGACCCCATTGCAAAAATATTGTTCTACTGCAGCAAATTGACCTCGCGAAGACATTGTCGGAGACTCTCGTTAGAGAATTCGTAGCAAACCCTTTGTGCTATTGTAGCAAACCTGTAGAACAATTGTTGCAAAAATAGTTATGACATTGTCGCATCCATTGAAGCAGTTTTCCCGACAGGTTAAAAACATACAAAAAGTGCAGCATTTCGAGAAGCAAAGTAGCAAAACAAAAATATGTATGTAGCAAGAAAAATATGAATGTAGCAGTCACCTCCCATCGTAGCACTCATCATCGCCCCTTGTAGCAACCACTGCCACTGCTTGTAGCATCGGAGACAAAGCCACGGAGATGGAAGCAGCCCTCATGGTCACCAACGCTGTAGGCCATCCTTGCGGGGAGCTGGCGTCGGGGAGCTGGCCATGGTTGCGGTCGTGGAGTCGTGCTCCTCCCGCAGGAGCGCCTCCTCCTTGGAATCCATCTCCGGCGATAGTGGGACGTCGGAGAAGCTAGGGTTTGGGGGAAGCACCATAGACCGCAACTCGCAGCAACAGGAACTGCAAGCTCCTTCACGCCACAACGAGAGAAGGGGTTGACCGCTAGAGGAGAGAGCTTGTGGCGACGGGGTTCGGTTGCGACGGATTCTGACCCGTGAATTACAGTTGTGTTCGTATGGCTGGTCCGAAAACAACACTAATGACATGTGAATTTATTCGGTTACAACATCTGAATTCTGCCCAGAACAACACTCAGATCATTGCATCTTAATTTGCTTGGCTTTGCATCTGAGTTAACATCATTCACTTCTCAATTTTGCACAGATTTAGATTACCATACTACCAATTGATAATACACTAGTACCTCACAATCATGCATGTGGCACATTCGGTACTTCCAGTATCAATAGAAGACCACGCATGGGAGATGACGCACGAGATATACTAATAAGTAAGCTAAATCAAGGTAACTAAGAGAGGAAAACACGAGCCTAGTTCGATCAAGGGCTTTGTTAAACACGAACGGAAAAGAGTTGCACAAGTACATTTGATAGAATCGGCGGACGGCGGTTGCCTGCCTTGTTGTAATTGATCCATATATACACGAGCTCATGCCAAGATCCCGACGATCGTGTAATAAGTAATCTAGAGGTTAACAGCTTGTATGATAGAATAAGATGCTTTATGTTCACAAATTATTCAGTTACCATCGGCTGGCCCAAACACCTGTCTCCCTGCCACTATGTCTCCAAATTATTCAGTTTTGCATCAACTGGTGGATGGAAATCACAGATAGCATCCATCAAGTGACATTGTTGTTTTCTCAACACATAAACGATTATCACCCATACACAGAGTACATAGCAACCCTTGTCTTCGCCAAAAGACAGATGGCAATTTTTTTTAAAACAAAAACGTTGAACTTCAGGTCATGTTGCAGCATCGTAGTAGTCTCGGTCGCTAGGCCTGCTCTGCGTTCGTGTATTTAAAAGCTCCAATCAAAACCAGCAGGATGAAGGCTTCCCTTCCACCTGATCAAATCAAGGTTCTAGTTGTATCAAATCAACGACCATGCACCGGGGTTTAACATATCAAGAATTTTCAATTCCATGAGTAGTATAGCTGCTAACTTTACTATCCAAATCTGTATGCTATTAAATGAAACATCAGTTAAATCAATTGCCGGCACAAAGAGGGAAATGCGTAAGAGTCTCAGTGTTTAGGTACTGATGTCTTGTATAGCACATTGCCAATAGTTGTATCAGTTGCCAGAGTGATGTAATTAACATATAACCAATGAAGTTAATAATCAGTTAAAGATTCTCACTGACCCAGGGAATATTAAAAGAATAAAACAAGAAAGGGAACTGTGATTTTGGTGGACAGAGGGAATATCAAAGACTTAAAGCACATTGTGCTAGCAAAGACATAAAGATGTACCTAGCACCGTCTATCTTCATTTGTTGTTCATGTCTGCTTCTTGTCCCTTTTCTTCATCCCCTGAGGATGATGCTGCTATTTCATGGTCCTCCACTGCATCCACTGGGCTGACTAAACAGATGAAGGATATGGAAAATTAGTGCTGAAATCGACCAAGCGAGAAGAATAAGATGTAAGAGTTGTTGTGTTAAATTAACCTAGCAGTTCAGATGATCTGCTGGTCAAGAAGTATTGCGACAGCATATCCCTCGCTCTGACAACATCCTCATTTTCTACCCGGCGCACGTCCTGACAGTAATTCCAGTCCTTCACGTCAGAGGTCGGCATGGCTGCATCATCCTCCATATCTATGACTATGTTATGCAATATGAGACATGCATAGACAGTGTTTCCTAGAGTTTTAGCATTGACTGGACCCCAAGTCTGTAGGCATCTCCATGTGTCTTTAAACCTCGCTAGCGCATTTGGCACGCAGGTTGTGGCTGCGGAGTGTCTCCTATTGAACTCCGCCTTGGCGTTGGAGAGGTTATCGTCTTGGTAAGGTGTGAATAGCCAAGGGAGAAGAGGGTATCCTGCGTCACCAATTATGTATTCCCCGACTTCTGATCCATCTAATGCTACCTTTAGGTTGCTGCCATTTAGCTGAGTACCTTTCTCGCACTCCTTGAAGAGGAAAGAGTCGCGCAGAAGGCTCACCCGATTGTTGCTACCTGCCGAAACCATCCAAACGTTCCTGAACCTCATCTTTGGATCAACGATGAGTTGCATTAGAACGCTGCCATTCTTCTCGGGGTCATAGTTTGGTCCAAATGGGACATGAGTTGTACATATAACACCGCAGCAGTTCTGCATATTGTGGATCTTGTCAAACATGGATTTGATCTTATCCATTCTACTGGAGTCTGGCAAAACCACGTGGTGCTTTGCTCGCTCGCACACAGCATCAACAAACTTCTCGGTTACCAACAAAATGGTTGAACCATTCACACCAACGGAGGATCCTATGGTTTCTGGTGGTTCACCAGAGTACAACCTTCTCAGAGCAATGGCTACTTGATCTTGTAAAGATAGTACCCTCCCGTCAACAAAGGTGTAGCTATTCATATCTTGCATTGATGGCACCTTCACCAAGTTGCAGATGTAGATAAAGGTTTTTCTTGTCATTTTGAAGGCATACTCGAATCTTTGTGCATCTTCAAAGGAACATAAGGTTCCTGCATGTTTAAAAAATAGAAAAGTGGTTACACAATCCATAACTTGCAAGGTAAGGATTCAACTATGACAGTGTTAACATACCGAGCTTAACTTCTACAATGCTAAAAAAAAATGCAACACATAAGCTTTAATTTCATAAGGTATTACTCTTCATTTCTAGTTTCGAGGTAACTTAGAGGAACTAGTGAGAAGAAAAGATATTCAGGGAGTCCCACCAACTAATAATGTTCCATTTGTCAAGAAACAACCATTAAAAGCGATTAAAAATCTATTTTCTGTAGAGAAAATCTGGCCATTTTCTTTTTTTCCTAACTATGAAAGAGGTGTCACATACTATATTAAAGAATATGAAAATAGGATATAAGCAAAATTTTTGGCAAAAGACACAAACATGACAATAACTATACTGGTAATAAACACAGACTTTTTTTTTTTTGAACGGCGCAACGGGGGGCGAACTGCCCACCTGTAATTTTTATTGAAAAGGGCGAAATAAAGTGCCCATCAGACGTTTACAGACCAGGGGCGGAGCGTCAGCTCAAAGGGATTACAACAGTGCCGCGCACCACTGCTCTACACTCTCGAAACTAGCACGCGAAGGAACCCGAGCCCGCCATAGCCGCAGATGTTCAACGACTTGCTCGAGGATCGCCGGGAGGGGGAGACGGACGGCGTCAAAGACCATCCGGTTCCTGGTTTTCCAAATCACCCAGAAGAGGCACGAGGCGACGGTGCTCCACAGCGGTACTCCCCAAGAGGGGTTGCTTGCTTGTAGTGAGTCCCAGGCCGCTTCGGCAGAGTTGGGCAGGGCGCATCGACGCGGCCAAAGAGCGCGCCGCCAGAACAGCCGCAGGCGGGAGCAAGCGAAGAATAGGTGGCCAAGAGTCTCTGGTTGGCGCGGGCAGAAGGGACACTCGTCAGTGTCCAAGCACCCAATGTGTCGCAGGAAGGCACGCGTGTGGGTATTGCCGTGGCGGAGGATCCAGACGAACACCTTGACCTTGAGTGGCGCGTATCCTGCCCAATTTAGGTCATGGAGAGGAGGGCCACAGCCGGAGCTCTTCAACATTCTGTACACGGCCCCGATACCGAACTGATGGGCATCACCCCACGCCAGAGACCGCTCGTCATCTGCAGTTGAGGAGCGCTCAAGGAGGCGATCCAGAGCACCGTGAAGCACCCGAAGCTCCACCCCAGCATGGTCGGTCACCCTGTCGTGCGTACGGAGCACAAGGGCCCGATCCGCAAGTGCGTCGGACACAGAGCCAGCAGCGCGGATCATATGGGAGTATGCCGCAGGCAGGGCAGTCGAGAGTGCACCAAGCGAGGTCCAGTTGTCCCTCCAGAGATCGACGGAACGGCCGTGCCCCACGCGCACAGAAGTGATCGCCCGATACAGGGGCAAAAGCGACGAGAAGACCTGCCAAGTGGGGGTCGCGGGGGCAGGGCGTGCGCACATGTAGTTCGCGCGGACCCAGTCGGCCCACGGGGTGCGCTGCCCGGAGAGGACGACGTGAAGTTTCTTGAGCAGGAGGCACGTGTTATAAAGAGCAAGGTCGATAATACCAAGCCCACCCTCCGAGCGGAGCCGACAAACCACCTCCCACGACACCTGGCATGAACCCCCCGAGCAGGACGTCATGGCACTCCACAACATGCCGCGTCGGGGGCGATCCATCTTCGCGATTGTCCCCTTAGAAAGTTGAGCCACTGACATCGCATAAGCGGGGAGAGCCGACAGAACAGAGGTAGAGAGCGTCAGCCTAGCACCAAGGGAGGTGGGGCGGATCTGCCAGGGAGGGATACATCGCTCAATTTTCTCGGCAAGGTAATCCAGGGCAGAGGCAGGTAGCTTGCGATCCGAAAGCGGGAGCCCAAGGTATGTCTGCGGGAACGACGAGACGGGGCAGCCCAAGATGGCAGACAGACGCGCGACATCCACAGCAGGCACGCCGATGGGCACGAATGCGCTCTTGTGATAGTTGATGGCGAGCCCTGTCGCGTCCGAGAACTCCCGAAGTATGTCTCGCAAGCGACTGAGCTGACCGGGATCAGCGCGAACCAAGAGCAACGTGTCATCAGCATACTGTACCACAGGGCAAGGGAGATTGTCCGCCAGGGGGTGAAGGAGCCGATGTTCGTCATTGTCCTTCAGGATCATCTGACGTAGGAGGTCGGCAACTATCAGGAATAAATATGGCGAGAGGGGGTCCCCCTGGCGCAGCCCATTCCTGCAGTTGATCCAACGTCCTGGAACCCCATTGAGAAGCACAGCAGCTTTGCCGGTTTCCAGGAGGATCCGAATCCAGGTACGCCACCGGTCACCGAATCCACGTGCCCGGAGGATCGCATCGAGGGCTTCCCAATTCACTGAGTCAAAGGCCTTCCTGAAGTCAAGTTTAAGGGCAACCGCAGGAACCCCCCGAAGGCGACAGCACTGGACCAAGTCAGCGGCATAGAGAAACCCATCGGTGCTGCAGCGCCCCCGGATGAAGCCCGTCTGCTCATACGCCACCAGCTCCTCAATGAACCGCTGGAGACGCGAAGTCCGGATTTTCGTGAGCATCTTGACAACACAGTTCTGGAGGGAGATGGGCCGAAAGCCATCCGCGGTGACTACATCCCCAGATTTGGGGAGCAGGGCAATGTATGCGCGGTTCAGGCCGTCAAGATCCGCACGACAATGGTAGAATTCCTCAAGGAAGGCCATGAGGTCGGGGGAAACTGTGGACCAAAAGCTGCGAAAGAAGGCGGGACCAAAGCCATCAGGTCCGGGACTACTGTCTAGCCTCATCGCCCACAACGCCTTCCGAAGCTCGTCGAGCGTAAAGGGGACATCGAGCGCGGCTAGACCAGGCACATAGTCGAACAACAGACCGGGATCCTGACGCCAGATGGGAGGGGAAGACTCTCCTAGAAGACTTGTGTAGAAGTTGCTCAGGATACGCTCCTTCCCAACGTGGCATGAAACCGGCACCCCAGCGGCATGGAGCACCTTGATCTGGTTCCTGCGAAGCCTCGCAGACGCCCCAGCGTGGAAGAAGGCGGTGTTGTCATCCCCAAGTTTGCATAACTTGAAGGCAAAGCGCTGCTTCCAGTATAAGTCCAGCTGCTTGAACACACGGGAGAGCTGACGCTTGACTGCGTCACGGAGCAGCACCTCGTGGGGGGCGAGGGCACGGAGCTCTTCCACACGGTCCAAGAGGTCGATCACAGCTCGACAATTCGACACGATGACGGGGGGTCTTTTTCTGGCGCGGGCCCATTTTTTTGAGGAGGCACGGGCCCATTTTAGCATCTTGGACAAGCGGCGGCCCGCGGAGGAGATGTGGTTCCGGGGGTCATCCCACACAGCACAGATGTTCGCACGATATTCCTCAGAGAGGGCCCATCCGCGTTCGAACCGGAAGAGGGAGCTGATCGGGGCGCGCGAGGACGCCTCAACCAGTATGGGCACGTGATCCGAGGTCGTCCGGACGAGCGAGCGGAGACATGAGTTGAAGAACACCTGCTGCCAGCTAGGGTCGATGAAAGCTCGGTCAAGACGCACGAGTGTGGGCGCCGATCGCCCGTTGGTCCAGGTGAAACGCCAATCAAGCAGCGGGAGTTCCTGGAGAAGGAGGTCGTCGAGTACTTCATTGAAGGAGTCCGCGGCGGAGGCATCGAAATTCCCATTATTCTTGTCCTCCTCGCACCGAGGTAAGTTGAAGTCGCCGAGGACAAGCCAGGGGACCCCAACATCGGACGCCACGGCCCGGAGTTCCGCAAGGAAGGCGGTGGGGACTAAGGTCTCGTATCGCAGAGGCAAAGACAACATGCCGGTGGGGACTAAGAGGAACAGCGAGCACGGTTGTCGCGAGGGGGCAAGCACACGGCCGATTGAGAGATGTCAATGACGTGTCAGATGTCGACAAAAATGTCTTTACAGGAAAAAAAAGTGACATAATATAAATAGTCTCTATAACACCTTGTAAAATCCAACAGTTGGATAGGAAATTCAAGGGGAAAAAGAGTGTTCGGAATTTATCAAGTTAGGATGAAAGGAACAAAGGAGAGAAAGCAAATCAAATAAACAGAGCAAACATACTCCCTCCGTTTCAAAATATAAGATGTTTTAGGTTTGTGAAGCAAATGTATCTAGACTACTTTAGTATACAGGTTCACTCAGGTTTGAAGTAAATCTACATAATAAAACAAGTCTTGATACATTTTCTTCACAAACCTAAAACATCTTATATTTTGAAACGGAGGGAGTACACAAGTTAAGATGAACGAGCAATGCTAATTTACCTCTAGACATGAAAGAGCGGCTGAAATTTGTCTCCAAGTTGTAGGGGTTAGCTGTGTACAAGAAATACCATTTCCTTGGATTGTCTCCTTCAGGTGTATATGCCATGACACGCTCAACATGGCTGAACTTGTCCCACTCAGTGCCAGGTTGTCCCACGGCTATGGAAGCAAGCAGCCCTAAACTGCAGTAGAGCTCCAAACTCCTTGGGTTTATACTTCTCATGTATTCTGGGAGCGTCTCCATGTCTATATCGACGAGCATGAGCCTCTGGATTGCAGGAACACCCTCAAGTACCTTCAGCTTCGGGCAGTTGGTGATGGTAAGCTTCTGCAGTCTGGGGAGATTACTAATTCTCTCCAGATCAAGGAGTACGCACACCTCCAGATCAATCAGAGAAGCAAAGTTCTCTACAGAGATAATACCATGGACATGTTGTATAGATAATTCATTCAAAGCCCTTGCCTGGTAGGAAAGACCTGGAGGAAGATGCCTCAATTTGCAGCGTTGTATATTAAGCTTGTGCAAGACAGGAAAAGCTTGCACTTGCTCCTCCCACTCCCACTCCTCCCATTCCAACATTCCCACTAAAATCATCTCATGTACTCTTGGAAACGCATCGACCATCTGGGTAGGAGAATGACTCGGTGCATGGTAGGGCTGCAGGAATTCATGACCAACGCGCTTGATGGCTGGAGCACGGCCGATCTGAATGAACTCCAAAGAGGGCAGCTGGCATAAGCCATTAGGAAGTGTTGTGCAGCAAGCCAAGTCTCCAGCCATCAGAATCCTCAAGCTCTTGAGAGGCACATCTGATGATGACATCATCCACCCTGGGAGCTGCCGGCCAAAATATCCAACAATGCTAAGGAATTCTAATCTGGGTGGAGGGCAGAGCTCCTGAAACACCTTCTCAATTTGTTTTTGCTCAACCTTAGGGACAATATCTTGCTCTTCGATCAGCCCATCTTCCCCCAATCTACTACTGCAGGTTAAGTGCAGCTCGGTAAGATGCATCTTCTCACCAAGCTTTGCCTTTGCTGCAGACGAGAAATCAGTTATATTCTCCAATCCCTCTATTCCAAGATTCCTCAGCCGACAAAGAGGGCCCAACTCTTCCAAACTGCACCAATCACCATTAACCTGGGCTGGAAATCCAAGTACTGTCCTCAAATTTGTTAGAACACAGAATCCTCTAGGTATGCCATTTATACTTGTTTTACGGAAGTTAACATATCTTAGATGCCCTAACTTCACAATGCTATCTGGAAGTTTCTCAAATTGTTTGCATCCTATAAGGCTAATGTACTGTAAGAATTTCATCTCACCAATGCTATCTGGCAGAGCAGATATATGAGATTCATGTAAGGACATGTACCTCAGGTGCTTGAATTCATGCAAAGATTCAGCCAATGCAACACCATCTGCAGAATCGATATGTAAAGTTCGTAGGCATGGAAAATGAACCAACATATCACCTAGCCTCATATTTATGTGGCCAGCTGATATTAGTGTTCTCAATGTCTTTTGTCCTTGTAGAGAACTCCAGTCTAACCCATCTGATTCTGATGCTTTATTTTCTATAGATAACCGGAAAAACTTATGTGCACTAAGTTTACTACCAATATCAGTTTCACCATTATGAGCGGCTAGTGCCTCGTCTCTAGCCACAAATTGAGCAAATGAGCGAACAACATCATGCATGTTGCAATTAGATTGATCAACATACTTCTCATTTGGCTCTATAAGGTTCCTCAACAGAAGCTCCTTATAGTACTTGCTTCCTAGTTCTTCCAAGTCGTCTGAGGTTCCGTGAAGAAACCCTTCACTAATCCACATTCCAATTATTTGGTTTCTGAAATGCAATGCAGTTTTAGGGAGAAGGGAGTAGTATAGAAAACATTGTTTTATAGATGAAGGCAAATCTTCATAGCTTAAATGTATTGCATGGTTCAGCTCCTCGGGCATTTCAGACACTGACCATATAGAATCATTCAAAACCATCTCCCACTCACGGTGCGTTTTGTCCTTCTGACACAAGAGTCCCCCCATTACTTTGACAGCAAGTGGCAGACCATCACATTTTGCTAAAATTTGCAGTCCAATATCCTTAAGCATATGAATCTCATGTCCATCTGTGTCACTTGGGACCATCTATAAGAAGTTTGAACCAAACGATTTAGTAAGGAGGAATTTTTCTTAAAAGAAAAATAGAACTTTATTAGTAGCTAGTGTCAAATCAGTGTTAGATTACTAACCTTGAGAAGAAAAGAAACTAATGGAAAATTAGTCAATGTACTACCTAAACTGAATTATCTATAAGAAGTACTACCAACACCCTCAAGCCGATGCACAAAGGGCTCGCCTCCATCTCGCTCCTCATCCCTTGGATGGTTTGGAAGCACAGAAACAACTGCATTTTTTATGGAGCGCAGCCTTCAGTCCACTCCCTCATCGATTCAATCAAGGAGAAAGCAAGGCTCTGGCCACGAGCAGGCGCTAGAGGACTTCGCGTAGTGCTCCCAACCACCTGGGATGTTCACTAGTGTTTTTCTGCTCTTGTTGTAACCGGCCTCCTAGGAGGATATAAAACTATCTACCTTTTCAATGAAATAAAACGCAAAGGTCCTTTGCGTTTTTCTCAAAAAAACCTGAATTATCAAGTGAATGAATTGGTATACGGTAACGTTATGGCGATATTGTAAACCGGAACCCCTAGCAACCCAACACCTGAATGACTGCTTTGCATGAATCGAGGGTGAAGTAACTTCAGCAGGAGACAAAAGGATTGATTGAGATTAATTAGTCATGGAAGATGATGGACTAACTTCCCTAGTGTCGGGAGTGATCAACCAATTACACTTTAACCATTGGATGATGGTCACTTAAAGTCTACATTTTTTAGCTTAAAAATATCTACCCTTTTTTTAGGAGAGCATGCTAAGAGATAACAAATTGTGAGTATGGTGGCGACCGGCAGATCAGCTGCCGAGGTAGCATGCCTCGTTGCTTATCAGAGATGAACATCTTGCCCTTATCACCCCAAAGTAAGCAGGAAGTTAGCAGTTATTGATGATGCAAGGACTATATACATACTTGTTTCTTGAGCAATGACCACGCATCTTCCTCCTGTAATTTGTCGACATGGTGGTATGGAAGCATAGCTTTGATTCCTCGGGCAACTCTTTCATCTCTAGTAGTAATGAGGACTCGGCTACCTCGAGCCAGAACATTAGCCAAAGGTGTTTCAAGCACATCGTACCATGCTCTATGGCTCCACATGTCATCTAGCACCAGGAATAGCTTCTTCCCTGTCAAGGCAGTAGTAAGGATTGGCTGAAGCACAGCCAACGCCTTTTCACCACCATGCTCTCCCCCAGAAAGGGTGATGGCTGTCTTAAGCAGCTCAACCATGTCGAAGTCCTGGTTGATGCTCAACCATATTTTCTTGTCGAAATTCACATTCATAGCTTCGTCACTAAAGATCGCCTTCGCAAGAGTGGTCTTACCAATCCCGCCAACGCCGACAACGGCGACCACCATGATGTTGTTGTTGCTCTCTCTTTCAGCTAGCATCATCTCAACCAGCACTCTTGTGTCTTCTTTGATCTTCTCACCAACTACACCCGACCGGTTAAACTCCGCCGACGTCTCACGCCTAGGATTACCAGAATGAGAGACAAGGACCACCTTGCTGTGGTCATCATAGGAACCAAGATTCATAAAGCTAAAAGGAGCGCTGCGCTCCTTGATAATGTCAAGCCTCTGGTTGAGCGCCTTGATGCGGCTACCAATTTCATGGGCATGCAGGGGGTTCCGCATGCAAAAGAGCAAGGGGTTGAAGCACCTGACATCCACAGTGGATGTACCTCGCTCCATGGCCTTGAGCTGGCAGAGGTCGAGGATGTCGGCAGCTTCGTACATGACTTGCTTGAGCTGCCCCACCCACTCTTGCACGCTCTTGTCGGTGATGTTTCTCCTATCAGCATCGGCGAGGAAGTTCTTGAGGTCCCTGAGCTTGACGTCCATCTTGTCTATCTCGTCCCTGACTCCAAGCAGCATGTGCACCTCTTCGATCACCATCTCCGTCAGCATATTTTGCACGTAGGATGCAAAAGCATCCAAGACCATCGCCATTTCCGCTGTGTTTTTCTGTAACGAAGATAAACTACATATTATCCCCACCATTTGTTGCAGCTAAAAGACTAGACGGCAGCACTCAAATGCTAACGTGCTTACACTGGGAATGGGAAGCAGCAAAGAAAAGGGCAAGCTATACTTAGATCGATATATGCATTCAAAGCCATCTAAACAGAGCGAACCAAAATTACCTTCAAGATTCAAGATAGAGGAATTTTAGTTCCTGCTGCTCTTCTCTGGAACAACTCTACCGTTGAAGGGCTAACAAGGATGGGGCACTGTATATATAAGCAAAAGGGAAATCAATTTCTGACTCGATCAATCAATCATGTTACTAGATAACATGCAACTTGTATGCACGTCTTGCTTAGTCTCTCTATAATTATACTAACTCGCGCATCAAATTTCAACTGCTGCATCCACTTGCTAGTATTTTCACCAAGGAGGCCATTAACTGATTTGTAACGGCAGATCCATGAGAAAGTCAGATGTGTTCGAGATGCGTGAGTATCACGATACCGTGTTGGCTCTATTCAAATGTGATCAGCACCACCATGACAACGAAAGATGAGTTGAACTAGCTTCAATCAAGTATAATAAATCATCAGGGTCATAAACCGATCAGGCATGGAGTAGTCATGATCGATCTGTTTTCACGCTACAAGCCTACAACTGATTGCACCCCTAATATAAAGAAGGCCGTGGTCACCAGCCAGTTGGTATATAAATCACTTTGAAAAGTATGCATGACAAAGGCATATATTATTCATCCACTGACATAGGAATGTAGAAGCTTTACCAGATTTGTTTTGAAACTTGGTAGTTTATTGCTACTCTCAGATGTACCTCGATATTAAAAGAAGTAACAGGAAAGATTAGCACAGTTTTGAGCTATCCACGATAAGCCTTGCAATCGTATGGAAAGCAGACCAAACCCAACCCAAACAGAAATCTCATAACCCAAACCCAATCCAATACACAAAGCATTTTTTCCCAACCCAAACAAAACCATATAAAAAATGAACCCTGTCAGCCCCAAACCAAATCAGCAAATCAGGTTGAAACGGCGTTCTAACCAGTTTTCACCCAAACATGAGACCATGTTCCCCTGAGATTAGCAGCCATTGTGTCAAATACACAAAGGGATGCCCCTGATGGTTAATCGACAATGTAAATCTCCGAGTGCAACATCTGACGAGATAATGGAAGATAATTGCAATTGAAATGCATTTTTCTTGAGATTTTTCTGGCATCTAAATGTTTTATTTCTGTATGGGCTCCAATTGCAATTAATTAATATCAGTGAAGGAGAAAAGGCAAACATAATACAAATTGCAATCTCTGAAGGGAAGAAGTGTGATGAGGCTAAATTGAAGGTAAGAGACAAGACAGTTTTCTCAAACGTAAAGAATCAGCCCACATACATGGGTGTCGATCCTCTTGTGTTCCAGGAAGCTTGTAGAAAAGAATAAGAACTCACACTAATCTCGATGCTCATGTGAACTAAACCTTGTCGGAGGCGACCTGCAAGCTCATATGCTCATGTGTGTCTCCAGAACTATACTTTTTTTCTCCGTCGTGAACTCATCCATCCATCGTGATTGACAACACCATGTTAATGGAAAATGAGCCACATCAGCTTTGATAAAGTGTAAATCATGTGTATCTCTATAACAATACTACTCTTAGGTATATTAATTAGGAGTGCTCTAGTCAAGCTTAGACTTGTATGGCACACCTACCCCGCCGACAACTTAAAGTTTTTTTTGAGATATCTTGGTTTCATTTTCCAGATATGAGAGTTCTTCACACTTGACAGCTAAAGAATTTGTTGAATACATATAGATATGAATTTACTACTCCCTCCTTTTCAAATTAATTGAATCAACTTTGTGTATATACGGATATAGATACATCTGTATCTAGACAAAGCTGAGTCAATTAATTTGGAACTGAGGGAGTATGAGATTTACTATAATTATGAGATCCACACAACTGCAGAAAACGAACCTGGTGAACTTTTTCAAATATAGACTTGGAAGACTTGTAGCAATCCTAGACCAAATAAATAAGGGGAGCAGGTGGTGCCGTTTACTCTGAAATTGTCTGTTTGTTCGGAAGCTAGCCATAATCAAAGAATCTGCGCGATTTGGTTTGACGGTTTCACACTAGCCTAATTTGCTGCATAATAGACAATAGTACAATACCTTACTATAATAAAGGCCTTTCCGGTGGGAACCCATCATATATGAAATTAAATGATATAAGAGGGTCTGTAAATTGGAAAACTCATCTAACTTCCTGTGATTGGGCACTTATAAATACATTATGTTGCTGAAATAAGAATGGGAAGAAAATGCAAATCCCACCGAACTGAACTTCCTGTGATTGGGCACTTATAAATACATTATGTAGTAAAATTAAACTTAGACAAACGAATCAAAGGGTGAATGGAACGAACGGAATGTTAACGAGGCTGGGTCTGAGACGCAGGGTCTGGATGTGGTCTTACCCGGACTCAGAGTGCTACCACGGCAAGAGGACGGTGGTCGAATGTGCAGATCGCAGCGGCAGCACCAGCAGCGAGTTGCCGTCCTGCAGTCTCGTAACCCTCCGGTAGTGCTCCCCATTCCCCAATGCCGGAGCTCTGCAAGTGGCTGACGCGAGCGTTGCTGCCTCGGACGGAGCTGCAGTGAGCGTGTTGGCAGCGGCTTGCAGGCCGCCCGCCTGGACACGTCGAAGCGGTGTCCGTCGGTCGGCGATGGAGAAGACGGCCGCGCTGCCCCTTCCCTGTTCGTCGGACAGCGCCACCCCCTCCATCCGCTCTCCACCCCGCTCCACAGAGGCGACGCTGCTTGCGAACCCTCCCGTCACTGATGCGGTATGGCGGCGCCGGCGCAAAAACATCCATTCGACCAGACTCCAGAGTCGCTCCGGCCTCCGACGGCGCCGCCCTCGACTTCCGGCCGTCGTCGGACATGCAAAGGGCAAGTCCAGCCACGGCCACTTCAGGCGGGGTGACCCGGCCCAACCAAGCCCACTGCGGTGCTCCGACAAACAAGCGGCCCCAACCCAGCCCGACGGCCTGCTGGTCGACTTCTAATTCACGTAGAGTGTCGGTTCGACAAACCTTCAACTTCCTTTGTTCTCTGTTAAAAAAGAACGGAAAATCTAGCTAGCGACCGGTCGTCGGTGAAAGTAAAAATCTGGCGGGCATATATACGGTGCGTTACTGTTTGTGGACAAAACGAATCAAAGCCAGTAAAGAATCAAATCGAAAATTTAAAATGTTTTATAGATCAATCTGTTTATCCGATTTAGAATCCGTTTTCACCGTTGAGCTAGTCGCGACGAGATCTTCGAAACTAGATCCCATGTTAATATGTTTTGATGAATTTTTTTCCAGACCAAAAAGTTATCCACCCTTAACACTTGAGTTATCCATATCCTAATATGTAAGTTATCCACTCTATATCATATAAGTTACCCACCGTATAAACAAGTTAGGTCGAGGCTTTATCATATTTCCCACGTTAGTTTTTTAAGCCCGTACGCCTCTCGTGTTGACGAACAACGAAGCGAAGCCGCTAGAGTAACTTTTATATTTTATCTCTGATTAATTTTTATAGTGGTGGATAACTTATATGTTATTGGTTGGGTAACTTAAATGTTAAAGTATGAATAACCCTTGTGTTACTGGTGGATAATTATTGTATAATGTCATGGATAATTTTTTATCTATATATATCTTTATATAATTTTTAGGATAACTTTAGTTCTTTTTATGGCCATCATAACGTTTAAGACTTGGTTATCTCTATCTTAGTTAATTACATGTGCGATAGATTTACTTGATTTGGACAGGTTAGCCTAGGTGTCAGGATACCGAGTCTTTGAGGTCGACGCGGTGAAACTTAAGTCGGAGGAGTTTACGTTTGTGTTTATGCATGCATAAAAAAACCAAACACACTATTTATACATAGAATGGATAACTTATGTAATATCAGATGGGTAACATACGTAGTTCAACATGGATAAATTTTGTGTTATAGATGGATAACTTTTGTGTCCGAAAAAAGTTTTCGAAACATATCGATATGACATCTAGTTTCGAAGCCCTCGTCGCGACTAGCCTAAAGGCGAAAACATATCTAAAATCGGATATACGGTTTGACCTATAAGTCATTTTGAATTTTTAGATTTTCAGATTTAAATTAGACATCAACTATTTTGTCGTTTTGTGATTAACAACTAAATAGGTACTTATAGACCTGGACCACCTCATGCATCGTACACATATCTTCATGCATATATGCTCGGTCTGCATGCCGATCCTGATGGCTTTTCTCTAAACGTCCGCCAGATTTTGTCACTTATAGAACGGTTGCCAGATAGCAGCGTCCTATTCATTGGCCTTCCTATTCATCCCTGGAGTACTCCTGCTCATCGTCCCTGGATCGGAGGAACGGGGGCTTGCGACGGTGGGTGGTGGCGGCGGCGCACGAACGCATGGCTCGCCCAGCTCGTGACGAGAGCGATTTTTTTTTAAATAATACATTTTTTTAAATATTTTTCAGATCTATTATACATTTTTTGGATTTTATAAAAGTAGTACTTTGTCGGTCTGGAGGAGGCCGATAGGGCCAATCGGCATGGAGCAAGCCGACTGGGCGTCGGCACATGGGCCCGCTGGGCTTCGTCGGCCAATCGGCCTGGGGCAAGCCGACTGCCCAATCGGCCTGGGGCAAACCGACTGGCTCAAGCATGTATGGCCACATGCATGGAGGATTTTTGCATTTGGGCATGGAATATGGGTGCATGCATGCAGAGTAGGGGCAGTCGGCTTGGCCCAATCGGCCTGCTCCAGGCCGATTGGCCAATGCGGCCCCCAGCTGTCTCACGCGCCGACGCTCAGTCGGTTTGCTCCAGGCCGACTCCAGGCCGACAAAGTACTATTTTTGTAAAATGTTAAAAAATGTATAATAGATCTAGAATATATTAAAAAAATGTATTATTTTAAAAAAAATCGCGTGACGAGAGACCCTTTGATCTCCTTTCTCTTTTTCATCTTTTACGCACAACTGGGCTTTAGTATTGTTTTTTTTTGCCCAATTAACCACGTTAAGCCTATTTTTTTTTTTTGAACTGAACGTTAAGCCTATTTGACATCTAGAGTAGCGTCCCCTAGGGAATATTGGGCCTAGTGCATGAACTAATCGGAATCCAACGACTAATACTATCCTGTGAGCATGGTCCGCCTAAAAAAAAACTACCAGGTCATGATCCCTACTTGTGTTGCACCACTCGTATTGACTGATTAGGTTTTCTTATCTCATGCATTCTACTAACGCCCCCCCCCCCCCCCCCCCCACACACACACACACAGTCCCAGGACCCTCTCTCTCCCTTTCCTTTGAGAGTCGCCCGGTGCTCCCCGGCTCCTCTCCCCCTCGTCTCCGGCGGCCTAGCCGGCCGGAGAGGGTGGGGAGGAGGAGGCCGGCCCCTCCTTGTCCATAGTAGCGGTAGGTTAGATAGGTTGGCTTGTTCCCATGTGGAGTATGGCGTGATGCCGAAGGGGAGATGGTTGCCGGAGCATGTGAGCTGCGTCCGGTGCCTGGTGGTGGTGCTGCTCCTTCCCATGGCGCTCTGGAGGTCGGAGCCGGAGATGGGGCGAAGGGGAACTGCGGCCTACCCTCTAAATAAGCTCAAGGTCGCCTTAGATCTTGCCATGGTGACCTTCGGTCCTCTTCTCTTGAGTCACCAAGGTGGTGAAGCGGGAGTTGGGATTGGATTTGTTGCTTGTGCGCTTGATCTTGGGGCAGTGCAGGCTGCAATATCTTGGTGTTCTTCCTCAGTAGCTCTTCAACGGCATCTTGCTGCGCTGCTGCTGACTTTTCTGGCCGAAAGGCGGCCATGCGGTGATCCGGCGTTGGCACAAGTCCGACGTCGACCCAGTTATTCCTCCCGGCAAGCACGCCAAAAGGGAGGCAGCTCCAGCTCCAGTGTGGCATCTCATGGCGGCGTCGTCCCAAGTGGTCTGGTCCCCGGTGGCGACGTTGCTGGCCGCGCGTGGAAGCTTCTCGTCGGCGATTCCAAACGGTGGTGGTGGACTCGATTGCTTTTCTCTTATCTTGTCCAGGGTCCTTTTTGTGAATTGCAGGAATGTGGTTGTATTTTTTATTTTCTGGATAGTTCCTGTATTAGCTGTAAGCCACCGCTCAATATAAATGCAGCTGTGTAGGTCCTTCGGGACCTTTCTTTGTTCAAAAAAAAAAATCTCATGCATTCTACTCTATTTTCTCAAGTCAACTAGTCCGGTCAAATCCGCCTAAATCTCGTGTAATGTTTGCTCCACGTGTGTTCTCTAATTTTTTGTGTAAAAAACTATACACCCCTGCATATATATATATAGAAACGAATAGAGTATACAAGATACCAAAAGAGTATTTGATCAGGTCGTAGATAAGCAATATCCAAACACATGAGCCCAATATATATCGTGCAAAGCACTAGATTGAACAGTATAAATGTTTTGTTTCAATGTTAGAGTGATTACTATAAAAATTCTATTATATCTAATCCTACAGATCGAATAGAAATTTTTTCTAGGTACCCCATGAAAATTCCTAACTACTTTGTCAGCGTGAACATTCTCGAATTCCTATTCTGTTGTAGAGTTTCTACAGGGTGTAAGAAATTCTATAATTTAAAGCTAACATTGGTTTAGACACACGATGAAAAAAGAAACACATGGTCAGGTGGCACACAAATAACCTCCATATACTCACTTTAAATATTTTTGGTAGTAGGTGGACAAAGATTTTTTTTTTGCATAATGTCATATATTGTTAATCTCTATTGAATGGAGAAAAGAATAAATGTATTTTCAACTAGTACAAAGGTAAGCATCATAAGAATGTACTCCCTCCGTTTCAAAATATAAGGTGTTTTAGGTTTGTGAAGAAAATAAATCTAGACTACTTTTAGTGTGTAGATTCATCCCAAAGTTGAGTGAACCTAGATACTAAAACAAGTCTAGATACATTTATTTCACGAAGCTAAAACATCTTATATTTTAAAAGCGGACGGAGTATTTTTTATTATCTCCGTTGGAGTACGTACCGACGCTGGACGTGAAACGGATTCAGTACTATGCGCCTTCCATATTCATTGGCCTAGCACGAGAGCGTCTATTCTGTACGTTCATCCCTGGAGTACACCTGCTCATCAGTACAAAATATAGGTACGCGGTATATAACTTGGAAGCACCACGCGAGGATACGGTGGAAGCGATGCGGCACCAAAGAGCCCGATCGCTACTCTCAGAAGAGCTGCATGTCACCACTCTTAAGGATTTAATAATTTATTGGTAGTACAGTATCCCCACGAGTTTATTTTTCTTTTTCTGCGAGATCACCGCCGTGAGGTACCTTGTTCAAGCTGGTCATAGTAAAAATATCATAATACTAGTATCATGTATATAATATTAATGTATAATATTATGTCTCTAGTATATAGTATTATCATAGTAGTAGTACATTTATTGATTTATAAAATCTCTATCTAAACTTTGTATACAAGATTTACATGTCATTAGAATTTCTAGTTTTACGTGTTATAATACGGTATCTATGATACTCTAATCTTCTTTTTCTTTATAATTGTTTTGTGATACCAGATTTTTGCCAACATGACATACATAATCTTCTATATCTAAATAGTAGACCCCAACTACATGAGTTTCATGTGTTCTCGTGACTCCACGTCACCCTTATTTGCCCATACCCTGCGCCGCGTCTCTGGTCGCTCCCTCCTGACCTATTCAGTTCATGAGTTCCGTTTCAGTTCGTCCATTTAATTTATTCATGGCACACCAACCGTTCAACCCATAGTTCAACCCATAGCTTCAGCCCGCATGCAGCCCGGAGCTCGCCACGGTTGTGTTCATCATCCTCGTGTCTGCACCCGCCGGCATCTGTAGTGCTGGTTTGCAAAATAAAGAGGTGCGAAACCTACCTGGTGTCGCAGGCGAAAAGGAACTTTTGAGGCTCGCGCGCATCTCACTAGCACCGGCGTTGACCTCCTAGCGCCTCACTGCATCGCGCCAGTAAACCTAAGAAATAAAAAAGGGGAGGGGCGAGACCTACTTGGCGGCGTCGGAGGAAAGTACTATAGGAGACGACGCATCGGTGGTCGTCCGAGGTACTCGCGGACAGCCAACGCTGCCTACCACCGCCGGCGGCCGAGAGCGGAATTTGTGGAGCGCCCCGGTGATGTCGTTGTCGACTGTTGCTCGTCGCCACCGCGGTCCAGCCAGGACCTACCACCGCACCGAGGTGCAGGAGGCCGAGGCCAGCCGAGGAGCCGACGACAGTAGTAGGCGGCGGATTAGGCTTAGGGTTAGGGTTTTGGGGAGTGGAGGAGGAGGTCGCGTAAGGAGGGCCGCGTATGAGGATAGAGCCACTGGCCGGCCAGGACCTACGACCACACCGAGGTGCGGGAGGCAGAGGCCAGCCAGGAGCTGACGGTGGCGCTAGGCGGCGGCTTAGGTTTAGGGTTTCTGGTAACGCGAGGAGGGGTTGAGGGATCCGCGTCAGGAGGGGATAAATGAGCTCATTTTTGTCGCCTACCGCTTGAGGCATGGATTATATTCCTGGACCAACGCGTGTTGAAGCCCACTGTGGACGCCAGCAAGAAACAACACAGCAACACGTCCAGAGGCCCACATCCAGCGACGACACAAAAGAGATGCCCACAGGCAGCGACAGAAAACGACATGGCACACCGTAGGAGGCCTGAGAAACCTTCCTGCAGCTCAGGCTTAAGCAATTAAGTAATACGTATTCAATTAAACTGAGATTAGGCAAATATAATACAGTAGGTAGAAGTTTGTAAATAAATACTCTTCTCACGCTTCATAGATATTACAATAATTTTAAATGTGTTGTCGTTAATTGGATAAATATTTAGCCACTATGGCTCCTCTCTTACCTTCAGTGTAATTGAATGAGCTCTGTCCTCGCTTGGTATTGGTGAGATCACCTAAGTAGTGCTTCTTCATCGGCTATTTTTTCCAACCTCTGAAATTCATGTCCTTTGGAACGTCTTGTGCTCTTGGGTCTAATGGAATATTAAGAGATACTAGCGATACTTAAAATGCAAGTTACATCAGCAAAGATTGTTGTTTAGCGCACCTACTTTTTGCGCCATGTTATCAACTCAACATAAGATAAAGCTATATGACTACTTTCCCGTCGATATTTATTTCTCATACAAACACTATTGTTGATAATTAATAGTACTTCCTCCGACCCATATTACTTGATTTGGATTTGTCAAAATTCGGATGAACCTATATACAAATAGTGTCTACATTCATTCTAATTTAGACAAATTGAAGTCAATTAATATGGGTCGGAGAGAGTAATATTTTGTTAATCTTTTTGGACATTCATTTTGTGGAGGCAACATCCATTATTGTCTTGGGGCATGTACAATGCTAGAGAAGGCATGCCTTCTCTTAGCTCTCCATATCATTTAGAGAAGACACAATATATAACTTGTATAATGCATTATATCTTATTGATATCTCTAGCAATTAATAGAATTAACTATTTTTAGTAAAAAATTGGTTGTCTAAGAGAAGGCATATGGTACAATGGAGAAAAATAGTCTTCTCTTAGGGCACGTACAATGCGGTGACGTCAGCTTTCCCTTATGCTCGCCACGTTGGATTTTTGCTTAGTTGGAGGAGAGAGAAACAAGAGAGAGAGGGTTGTCTTCCCTTAACTAAGGGATGATCTCTTAGCAATAAGAGAAGACTATTTTTCTCCATTGTACCATATGCCTTCTCTTAGTCAACCAATTTTTTACTAAAAATAGTTAATTCTATTAATTGCTAGAGATAGCAATAAGAGATAATGCATTGTACAAGTTATATATTGTGTCTTCTCTAAATGATGTGGAGAGCTAAGAGAAGGCATGTCTTCTCTAGCATTGTACATGCCCTTAGTCTTATTGCTAAGAGATCATCCCTTAGCTAAGGGAAGACAACCCTCTCTCTCTTGTTTCTCTCTCCTCCAACTAAGCAAAAATCCAACATAGCGAGCATAAGGGAAGGCTAACGTCACCGCATTGTACGTGCCCTTAGGACTAATAATCTAAAACAGAGGTAGTACAAGGAAACCGGCATCGTCGCAATGCTGCCTTGCTAATAGAAGACGGGTGAAACGTGAAGCCCCACCAACAAATAGTAGTACGCATACGTGGCTTGTAATAGAGATTGTAATAGACAAATTTTACCTATTATTTGAATACTTTCAAGTTCTCTTCTGTTCTATTTAAAATATTTATTTATGTTTGAAATATTGAATATGCATGTTATTTGAAATCGTGAGAAATGAAAACCTGACTAATGGGACCCACTTCTAAATTGAATTTGACACTTTGACCCTTTACATGTGGGATCAATTATTGAAATGAATATGACAAATAGGACCCATATGAATAGTGGACCTACTTCAGCCCATAAGAACAGAGGAAGAACAGCCTTCGATTTCAGCATAATTACATACTAATTCTAAACAAAAGCATACAACGCACACTTTCTACACAAAATGCGGCTCCCTAAGCCTTGCGTGTCACCGGATGGTGGCGGAGACAGCGCCGCCGCTCTAGTCGAGGTGGATCACCGGAGGCTCCGCCGCCTCCTTGGCCTTCTTCGCCTCCTGGCGCCGGAGCCGTTCAATCGCGAGCTCCTTCGCCTCCTGGCGCTCGATGAGCCGGAGCGCTTCGGCGAGCTCCCTCTCCTCCGCGGCGACCTCGCGCAGGTGCGCGCGCTTCGAGCGGCGGCAAAGGCGCAACAGCGTGCGCTGCTCCGCCTCGTCGTAGTCTGCGAAATCGCGCGGGGCCACCGACCCGCCGTCGCACTCGTCGGAGCTGTCGCTCTCTCCGGGCGTCACGTAATCGCGATACCCGGAGGAGCTTGAGATCGACGGAGACGGCGGGCGTGGCCGCGATGAGCCCTCCTCCGAGGCGGTTCCCTGTACTTCGCGGGGCGTGGGCGAGGAGCGATGCCGGCATGTGCGACGAATGCACCCACTGGAGCGTGGCGCGCTTCTTGGCGCCGACGGAGCGGCTATGGGCGAGCTCCTCCTCGGTTTTGAGGACCTGGCCGCGCGAGCCGTTGCGGCGCTTCCTAGACGAGTCGTCGGGATGCATGGCGGCGAGGCAGAGCGTTTGGTGGCGGTGGTTGCAGTGACCCAGCATACCACTGCATGTGTAGTACACTATAGTCGTTGACATGACATCCACAAAACACCGTTCCGTAAATATCACATCCCTCAGAGTGGTACAACAGAAACATTGCGGGTCCATATTACAAAGATACACATATTATTATTATTACAATACCGGAAGTTCAAGACTTCCAAAAGATCCAACTTACAAACCAAAATATAAGATGTTCAGCGGAAATTTAAAAGTAACAACTCTGACTAGGAGTGGGGCTCAACAGCTTATTCTATAGAGTTCATGCTGCTCGGCTCCGATGGTTACTACTAACTAGATACTTAGTTGGACTCATTTTCATCGACACCGTAACGGATCTTGTAGTCCACGCCTTCAACTCCTTCGGATAGATCAGGTTCCTCGTAGAACATGTCTTCTTGGTATTTAGCTGCATACATTGGCACGTCTTCGGAATCCTCAGAGTCTAAGCAAGGGATCAAATGAAAGAATGAGTAACAACATTACCCAACAAGTTCATTATATGCAAGGTGGGAAGTTTGATGCTCTATCTACCATCTCGGATCCTTGGCACTATGCAGTTTTTGTAAATCTTTCTTCAAAGATTGATTTTATTCTGAAAAACTATGACAATCAGCCTTCACAGGTTGACTAGAACTTTCATGGAGTTCCTTTCCTGCTGCGTTCGTAGCTCCTTCCCGGAACATGGAGTAAAAAATTACAGTTCTTACACTCTGCAGAGGTGCATTTACTTTACCCATGAGAGATCAACTCCTTGTTGCACACCATGCCCACATAATGAATTACGACAATGGTTTGTACAAACCGTTAGATGCCAGAACTATCGTGGGACGTTGAGGGTTCCCACCCATATGCTGCATATCCTCTACGAATTACCAATTAATATGCATGCTACGAGGATAACAGCCACGACCTGCACATCCGGCTTCATGCGAGAGGAAGAAGATACAGCTGACTTCTCTGTCCCATTCCAAATCTCATGGCTAACGCGTAATATACGACGCTAGAATCACTGATGTCAGGGGTTATTAAGTTCCTACTTGATCATCATTGTTGCAATTAGAACTCTAAGTTCTATTGCTCCATCATATCACCACTTAGGATGATATCCATAATTTATTTATTTGAGAAAATAATATTTTCTTTCTTTTATAGCATATATGATAACACACAATTTGCAAATACTTTGATAAAGACTCTTCAAAGGATATGAGCAAGTGATGAACTTGCCTTGTGATGGCAAGGTAGTGAAGTCTGATGCTTGCACTGGACCTTGAGCTTCTAGTTCTACAAAAACATCATTATTGCCCGGTAAGGACAATATTTAAAGAAGCAAAATGATTATGCAAGTAATGTAATGCATTATGCATTTACCTTAAAAAGTTCTCCCCTTTTTTTTTCTAATAAAGGATTTATAAATATTACTTTTTAATATTTTATAACATATATTGAATTATTTTATTTTATTTCCCTTTATTTGACTTTTATTGATTTAAGGAATTATTAAATATATCTTAATTTTATTACAAAATATTTATTTAGTATTTTTCAAAAATACTATAATATTAATAAATAATGAAGGTGATTTTTATTTATTTTTATCACCTTTCCATAATTTTGTAAAATTCCATAAGGAATATTGAATTACAAAATTCTTATAAAAATTTGAATATCCAAAATTTGATCTCTTATTTTATTTGTATAGAATGGATTATTATGAATACAAAAATATTTTTTTAAAATTTTTAGGATTATTATTTTATTTTCTAGGATTTTATTAAGTCTAGGGGTATTTTGGTCTTTTTATTTTTATTAAAACAGGCCTGAAATTGTTTGTGGGCTGGTTATTTTTATTGGGCCCTATTGGCCCACTAGTACTAGACAAAAGAGCCACCCTGAAGGGTCTGGCCTAGCTCGGCCCATTCCTCACTGTCTCTCTCTCTCTCTCTCTCGCGCGCGCGAGTTCATCTTCTCCTCGTCTGGCCCCGACCCTGTGGCTGGCGATGCCGCCACCGGCGATTCCCGCCGCCATCGTCCGTTCTGGTCACCGCCGTGGTGCATTAGGGGGTTGTCGACGACGCCTGTTCGTTCTATCCAATTGGATTCGAGCTTAGGGCTCTCCTGCGATGGATCGATGTCGTCCCGAACCCTAGGGTTTGGGGATTGGCATGGATTCAAGTGCGGTCGTGGTCGTCGTGCGTTGAGCTGATGCTCTGCACCTCCAGGCGTGATCAGGGTCGTTGTCGTGGCGCCGTGTGGTTTGCAGCGCCCCGTCTCGGGTGCTCCCCATGCCGCCATGGCCGTCGGCCCCTCTGCTTCCTCTTCTATCCTTCAGCGAGGACCTATGGTGAGTTGATTCCCTCTCCTGATGCTCTCTGTGATTGTTGATTCGATGCTAGATGTTAGCAGTGTCCTCAATGACTACTGTCTGATTCAGATTAGGATGATTATCCCATTAGGGTTTCTGTGATGTGCTTGTTCATGTACTGGAGGAATTGATTCATGTTTAGGTGGTTTGTACCCATACTAAATGCTTATTGGCCTGAGGCTTGTTGGTTGATCTGATGTATGGTGTTTCTGGTGGCTTACTTGATAATTTGATTCATGTTTAGATACAGCTACTATCCTAGTGTTGTAAGCTTGGAAATTAATATGTGGGTTGAGATCATCATGATCTCAAACAGTGAAGTGTATTATAAGAATATTTTAGTTATGATTCCTGTTTGTAACAAGAAAATGATTAGTTAGTTGATTTTCTGAATCTAGAATGATTTACTGCTTCTCCTGATTCATATTGAGTTGTTCTTGTCACACCATCATGTATGGCACACAAGTTTAATTCTAAATCATGGATTTGGTTAGTTGATGCTTGAGACAATCTTGGCTTTGAAAACTAGAGATGCTTATATCTGAATTCCCTATGACCAATGATGTTGGTCTGAGGCTTAGGGATTCAATCTTATCTAGTTGGTGTATCTATAGTCCTGGTAGTAGTACCAGCTATTCTTTATTGAATCATGGCTTGTAAAAAAATGAGAGTGAGCTTGATCAATCTATGGATCCCAAATATTTATTTCTAAGGTGCTATTCTTCCTCTAGAGATGTGCCTAGAAATAGATCATAGGTATATATATATGATTGAATTGTAGAATATGGTTTAACAAACAGAGCAAGGATGTTGCTCTAAGCTCTGGTTGGATTCTGGTAAGTTGCTGTTTGCTTTTAGATTTTCAAAAATCCCTATGATGGATTCACCCCACTTGGGTGTCTTCTGAGGGTTTGTTTTGTAAAGCAACACATGCCTTTCTCTAAATAAGATGATTAGATCATGTGAAGGTTTTATGAAACTCACCACAAAAGCTGATATTTGTGGAGTAAGTTGGTGATGATCTTGATCTGGTTTTGCTGGACTTCTGTGCTTGATCTGGAGCTAGTCTGCTCCTCCTAGCTCCTGTGATTGGCCTTACTGTCCACCTGATTCATCCCCCTCCTTATGTCACCATTTTGGTGATGTTTGGGTTAATCTGGTGGTTTGGTTTGGCTGCTGTTCTTGGTTTACTTGTTGTTCACCCTGGCTGTGCTGTGGTGTGGTGTGGTAATGCACTGGGGTGCTTCCCCACGGATGTGCTCTGGTTTTGTTTGATCTGGCTGTGCTTGTGCAGTCGACAACACACCCTTGCATGCTTGTGTGTGTGCAGCTTGTGTGCCTGCTATGCACATATGGATAGGTTCAGAAAATTTTGATCTTACTGTTACCAATCTACTTTTATCTTGGCTGGTGAACTGATCCCTTTTGGATGTCCTTTGCATTCTGGCTGTGAATTTGTGGAAGATGAAATCTTTCACATTGGTGAAACTTGCCTCTCTTTAACATTTCTCAATGATGAGATTGTCAAGTGCACCTCACTGACATATCTGAGAGAAATACATACTAACACTAATCCTGTTTTATTTCTGCTTAATCCTTGTTTTGCAGGTTCAAAGTTAAAGATGAAGATTTAGTTTAGGTTTCAGATATAGGATAGTTAGTAGATGTAATTTTCTTAATCCTTTGTAAAAAAATTATAGTTCATGTAATCTTTATTTTATTCAGTTGTAATAAACATTATGTTATTATTAATAAAGAAGATTCTTATTCTTTATTCTATTGTAACTTGTTTATGTCTTTATAATGTGAAAATGAATTTCATAACTTCTATTGTTTTGAGATTTAAGTTATACTACATATATCTTAATTAATTTAAGATTCAAATCTTATATCTAAATTATTTAAATTATTATTCAAACACTTAAGTTTTTAAATTCAAACCCCTTTCAAAACCCACATAATTCTTTTATGATCACATCAAAGTTTATAACAATCCTACTTTAAGTCTAAACCTAATCTTAAAGTAAGAAAGAAACATTGATCACTTAAGTTGTTATTTGGCGAAAGTTTTACCCACTTTTTCACAAATAGATACATGCAACAATACATAATCCTAAATCTACCCTTCGTTAGGTTCCTAAATGCTGGGATGTTACAGACTTCCCCCCTTAAATTAAACTTCGTCCCGAAGTTTGTTGGAGATCTACCTGAATAGTCCTGGATAAGTTTTTCTTAAATCTTCTTCTTTCTCCCATGTGGCTTCCCTTTCAGGGTGATGTTCCCATTGTACCTTGCAATACTTGATTGCCCTATTCCTCAATCTTTTCCAATTTTCTTCTAGAATCTTGCAGGGTTTTTCAATATAAGTCAGATCTGCTTGTAGTTCTATCTCTTGATGTGTTATTGCATCCTCTGGAACTTTCAAACAGTTGCGAAGCTGTGATACATGAAAAACATTATGCACTTGAGCCAGTCTTGATGGTAACTCTAAAGCATAAGCTATAGTTCTGTTTTGGCTTAATATCTTGAATGGTCTGATATATCTTGGGCTTAATTTCCCTTTAACTCCGAACATTTTTACTCCTTTAATTGGACTTACTTTCAAATAGACAATATCTCCGACTTTTGGATGCCATGATCTTCGGCTTTGATCCGCATAACTTTTCTGCCTGCTCTAGGCTATTTTCAGTCTATCCCTGATCTTATCAATGATGTATTGTCTCTCCTTGATATAATCGGGCGCAATTTCTTTGCTGCTTCCAGGTTCGTACCAACATATTGATGATCTACACTTCCTTCCATACGGAACCTCATATGGAGCTGCCTTCAGACTACTCTGATAGCTATTGTTATAAGAAAATTCTGCCAATGGTAGGTGATCCTCCCATGTTCCTCCAAAATCCAATGCACAAGCTCTCAACATGTCTTCTAGTATTTGATTTGTTCTTTCAGTTTGACCTCCTGTCTCAGGATGATATGCCGTGCTGAAATCTAACTTTGAACCAAGTGCCTCATGCAATTGCTTCCAAAATGCTGAAGTAAACACTGATCCTCTATCATTTACGATCTTCTTGGGTACTCCATGCTTACTTACTATCTCTTTGACATATACTTCAACTAACTTCTCGGCATTATCTTTTTGATTCACTGGAATAAAATGTGCACTCTTAGTGTATCATGTCCTTCTTTTTTGGTGTCATAGGTAATCCTGTGATGAAATCCATGCCTATTTCCTCCCATTTCCATTCAGGAATTTCTAAGGGTTGTAATGGTCCTGCTGGATTTTGATGTTCAGCTTTCACCCTTTGGAAAGTATGACATTCCGATACATATTTAGAAATATCTCTTTTCATGTTATTCCACCAGAATAGTTCCTTCAAATCCATATACATCTTAGTACTCCCTGGATGTATAGATTATGGGGTAGTATGTTCTTCTTTTAGTATGACATTTCTGATCTCAGTCACATCTGGAACACATAAACGATCTTGGAACCATAAAGATCCATAATCTCCAAGGCGAAAAACTGATTTTTGCCCTTGAGATATCCGTCGAATTTCTTCAGCAATAAAAGGGTCTTCTTCTTGACGTCTGAAAATTTCTTGCTTAAGATCACTGTCATGTTCTGCAACTACCTGCATAGTCGCAAATCCTCCAAGAACCTCTGTTATAATGAATTGGAGTTCTAATCTTTCCAAGTCCATTTGTAACTCTTTTGGTAACTCTCTGTTTCTAGGCTGAATATCTGCACTCTTTCTTCTTAAAGCATCTGCTACAACATTTGCTTTTTCTGGGGTGTAATTGATTGTTAGATCATAATCCTTGATTAATTCCAACCAACGCTTCTATATCATGTTCAATTCCTTTTGAGTGAATAAATATTTGAGACTTTTATGGTTAGTGTATAACTCACATCTGACTCCATAAAGAAAATGCCTCCATCCTTTCAGTGAAAAAACTACTGCTGCTAACTCTAAATCATGGGTTGGATAATTGACTTCATGTGGTTTCAATTGTCTTGAACATAAGCAATTACTTTCCGGTCTTGCATTAATACACACCCCAAACCTTCTTTGGATGCATCACAGTATACGGTGAAATCCTTCCCTGTTTTAGGAACTGCTAAGATTGGAGCTGTGGTTAATCTCGTTTTCAACTCTTGGAAACTTGCTTCACACTTCTCATCCCACTTAAATGGTGTATTCTTCCTGAATAATTTAGTCATTGGTCCAGCTATTTTGGAGAAACCTTCAATGAATCTCCGATAATAACCAGCCATTCCTAGGAAACCTCGAATTTGTTTCACATTGGTTGGTGCAGTCCACTCTAGTACTGGCTGAACTTTAGATGGATTCACAGCAATCCCATCTTTACTGATCACATGACCGAGGAATTCTACCTCATCTAACCAGAACTCACACTTACTGAACTTATCATAAAGCTTATGTTCTCTTAAAGTCTGCAATGCTATTCTCAAATGGTCAGCATGCTCTTCCTTATCCTTGGAATATATCAGAATATCATCAATAAAGACGATGACAAACTTATCCAAGTATGGCATGAAGATCTTGTTCATCAGATTCATGAATATTGCCGGTGCATTGGTCAAACCAAATGGTACCACCATATATTCATGGTGTCCATATCTTGAGACAAATGCTGTTTTGGGAACATCTTCCGTCTTGATTTTTATTTGATGGTATCCAGATCTTAAATCGATCTTTGAAAATACTCCAGCTCCTTTCACTTGATCAGAAAAATCTTGAATTCTTGGTAAAGGATACTTGTTCTTGATCGTCACATTGTTCAGATTTCTATAATCACCACACATCCGTCTTCCACCATCTCTCTTATCCACAAAAAGTACTGGTGTTCCCCATGGAGATACACTTTCCTAAATAAATCCTTTTCTTGCTAACTCATCAATTTGCTCCTTGAGTTATTTCAACTCTTTGGGTCCCATTTTATATGGTGCCTGAGCTATTTGGGCTGTACCAGGTATTAGGTCAATGGTGAACTCTATCTCCCGGTCTGGTGGCATTCCTGGTAATTCCGTTGGGAAAACATCTTATAATTCATTAACTACAGGAATTTCTTCTAATTTAACTTCCTTCATTGAATTCAACTGCAGATCCACCATGATATGACTGTGTTTATCTGCCTGGTAAACTATCCTTGCTCCACTTGGAGTTTCGATTGAGACAGTTTTCTCCTCACAATTTATCTGAGCTCCATGTTCCATCATCCAATCCATCCCAAGTACTACTGCAATTCCCTTCAAAGGAATCACATAAAGGTCTGCGAAATAGGTACAACCACAGATCGAGATAACCTGATCTTGTTTTATGTGGCGCACAATCACATTCCCTCCTGCCGTAACTACGGTCATAGGACGTTCTAACGTTGCCCTTCTAATCCCGAACTTATCACACAATTCTTCAGAAATGATTGAAGTAGTTGCACCAGTATCAAATAGAACTTTGCCGGGATTGGTAAGGATATTGAGTGTACCTATTACTGCATGCTCCGAATTATCCACCTCCTCGAGGGTTGCACAGTTCAGTTTTCCAGTAGGTCGGTTTCTCTTGCCATTATTGTTCTTGCCATTGTTTCCTCCTTTATTGGGCTGTCCATTTCCTCCACTGGCTTGTCCTCCTCCCTTGGAAGGCCATCCTCCCGTTGGTTTGCTCGGACAATCCGGCTTGATATGCCCCTTCTGACCACAACCATAACAAATCACTACAGGATTTTTGCACTCCCTCTGGAAATGTCCTGGAATTCCACAGTTGTTACAGATAACATTCCTTCTCGGATTAGCTTGATTTCCACCACTGCCCTTGTTATTGTTGTTGTTGCCATGATTCCTATTCCGAGGTTTAAACTCCAGGTTAGGTTTAGGTTTGCTTGCCTGAATTCTCTTGGTTTCCTTCTTGGCTCTCTTCCTTCGGTCCTCTTGGACATTCTTGTAATCATCTTCAAAAGTAATGGCTGCATCCAACAACTCCTGATAAGTTTGCTTATTGGCTAACCTGATCTGCATCTTCACAAACGGATTCAATCCACGCAAGAAACGTTTCTTCCTCTTCTCTTCGGTGTTAACATCCTCCTCAGCCTAACGAGACAGTTGGCTAAACTCCCGGATGTACTTCATGACACTAGTATATCCTTGCTGAAGCTCCTCAAATTCTCTCCTCTTCAACTCCATGACACTTTCTGGAACATGATATTCACGGAATCTCTGCTTGAACTCCTCCCAGGTAAATTCCCTTCCTGGTTGTTGCATGACTAACTGATTTTCCCACCATGATGCTGCAGGTCCGGTCAGCAGATGAGTTGCATACCTCAATTTTTCCTCATCATTGCAACCTACAGTTTTCAGCTTCCGCTCTGTATCTGCTAGCCAGTCTTCTGCATCCATTGGTTCAGGAGCTGATGCAAAAGGTAACGGCCTTGCATTCTGGAAATCAGATAAACTCACTCCTCCTCCTTCAGGTGCCCTCTGATTTGCTCGCCCCAGCAACTCCTCCATAAACTTGTTCTGGTTCTCTTGCATCATTTGCATGTATTGCATAAAGTTCTGCTCCATTAACGGTCTCATTGGTGGTGGTGGTAATGCTCCTTGACTTGCTATATCATCATCGGCCTTTTTCCTTGGCCTCATGCTCCATCCGCTGCTGCTCAGTTTCCATTTCTACACCCGTATCCATGACCCCCTAGTCCTGCAACATCAAGCGAATACTCATAATTACATCATGCACATGTGTTCTGAGCTCGACTTTACACACAGAACTAGTCACACAATGAAGATCCAAAGAAAACCCAAATGTGCATTTCACTTATTTTACATAATATCATAATGATACAAAGTCATTACACATATACCATATAGGTATAATCACTCAACTACCTTATTACTTGGGGTACAAACACGGTACTTGATACTACTAACTAATTGTCTTCTAGTAGTAACTACGCTCATCGTACATACCTGATGTCCAACCGTCATGACGTGTTGTTCGCCGCATAGTTTGTGGAACATATGGCCTTCCAAAAGGAACATACTCTGTATCTGAAGTGTCAGGACTTGAGTCATTACTCAACCTGAGCGCATTGACTCCCTCCAGCTCAGCTGAAAAGTCTTCAGAAACATAGTCAACATTATCTCCAGCCTGCATCTCCTGAGCTTCAGCTCTAGAGTTGTCACCAGGATACGCAGATCCTGCTGCTCCCCAGGTGCTCTCGTGGACAAGATAATCGAATACTGGATAATGTATATTCCCTGGGCTTTGAGAAGATGTTGATGTTTCAAACACTCTTTTTTAAGGGAATATGCCCTGAGAGGCAATAATAAAGTGTTTATTATGTGTATTCCAAGTATATGATAGATGTTTATTTTGAAGGGTTTCGCGGCATAGTAAATCAAAATTTTCTACGGATGCGAACAGAGGGAAAGCCAATATCTAATCTAGGAGATGCAATCAACGAGAGAGATTGGATTAGATCTTCATACCCTTGAATATTCGCACAGCGGAACGTTCGTCGGAACGTGGGTGATGTAGTCGTACTCGCTTCTCCTCCTCGCGATCCGATCCGATCTAACACCACAAGTGGCGGTGCCTCCGTGAGATGCACACGTGCAGCACCTCGACGTCTCCTCCTTCCTCGGACCAGCAAATATGGTGGAGAGATAGATTGGATCTACAACACGACGACGTGGTGTATATGGTGGAGAATTTCTGCTGCAGGGCTTCGCCTACAAACAGTCGGGAGGGAGAGAGGAGGGTAGCAGGGCAACTAGGGTTGGAGGCAAGGTGTAGGGGGGAGGGGGCGCACCAGTACTCTATATATAGAGGGGGGCGGCCAGCCCTTGCCCCTCCTCCAAGCCTTGGTCCGGCGGCCAAGGGAGGGAGGAGTGGGGGGGCAAGGACTCTCCCCTCTTCTAGAAACCCTATCTCTAGTTTAAACGATTTAAACCCTATAGGATCGGCTGGGCCCTATGGGGCCTTGTTCCTCTGGCCCAATGCGGCCAGGACACTCCCTCATAGGCCCATGCCCCCTCCCGGAAGGTGGGGCCACGTTGGTCCCCTTCCGGAAGGTTCTAGAAGCTTCCGGTACAATACCGATTAACCCGGAACAATTCCGAACTCCAAAAACTGCATTGCCTTATATGAATCTTATTCTCCGGACCATTCCGGAACCTCTCGTGATATCCCGGATCCCATCCGAGACTCCGAACAAAAATTCATAAACCAATTATCCAATCTATCCTAGCGTCGAGACACGTTAAGTGTGTGACCCTGCGGGTTCGAGAATATGCAGACATGATCTTCTATCAATAATCAACAGCGGGGTCTGGGCACCCATATTGACTCCCACACATTCATCGATGATCATATCGGATGAACCACGATGTCAGGATTCAAACAATCCCATATATATATTCCCTTCGTCTCGCGATATTTTACTTGCCCGAGATTCGATCGTCGGTACCGTCATACCTAGTTCAATCTCGTTCACAGCAAGTACTTTACTCGTTCCGTAATCCGATATCACTTTGTGATTAACTCCTTAACCACATGCTTGCAAGCGGTGTTGATATCGATTACTGAGTGGGCCCGAAGTATATCTCTCCGACTTGGGAGGGACAAATTCAATCTCGATACATACAACCCAACAGATACTTTCCGATCACCTGAGAGACACCTTTATGATCACCCTCTCATAGGATGATGTTTGATGACCTCAAAGCTTTCTTCCGATACCAGGGAGTTGTATTATCTCATGGTCTAAGGAATACAATATTTGACATAGGAAAAGCTTCGCAAAGATGAACACGATGATACGATCTAATTGCTTCGCTTAGTTTGGGTCTGTCCATCATATCATTCTCCAATGATATGATCTCATTATCAATTGACAACTCATGTCTATGGTTAGGAAACCTTAACCATCATTGATCAATGAGCTAGTACATAGAGGCGTACTAGGGACACGGTGTTGTTCACAAACCACACAAGTATTAAAGTTTCCGCTTAATACAATTCTAGCATGGAATATAAACTTTATCATGAACAAGAATTATAATAATAACATCTTTATTATTGCCTCTAGGGCATAATTCCAACAGTCTCCCACTTGCACTAGAGTCAATAATCTAGTTTACATCTGGCAACAATCTCACACCCATGGCACTGAGGTGTTGATCATGTTTTACACGTGGAAGAGGTTTAGTCAATGGATCTGCGACATTCAGATCTGTATGTACTTTGCTAATCTTCAGATCTCCATCTGCAATATAATCTCGGATTATATGAAACTTGCGATTGATATGCTTGGTCTTTGGATGATATCTTGGTTCCTTAGCGAGTGCTATGGCGCCAGTGTTGTCACACAATATCTCCAGTGGGTCCAATGCACTTGGAACCACGCCAAGCTCAGTGATGAAGTTTCTGATCCAAACTCCTTCACTTGACGCTTCTGCAGCAGCCATGTATTCCGCTTCCACTGTAGATCCCGCGATCACGCTTTGCTTGCAGCTTCTCCAGCTCACAGCTCCTCCATTCAAAATATAAACGTATCCTGTCTGAGATTTGGAATCATCCTTGTCGGTGTCAAAACTAGTGTCGACGTAACCTTTTACGACAAGCTGTTCATCACCCCCATAGACTAAGAACATTTCTTTAGTCCTATTTAGGTACTTTAGGATGTTCTTCACGGCTGTCCAGTGTTCCACTCCTGGATCACTTTGATATCTGCTCGTCAAACTAAGAGCATTGGACACATCCGGTCTAGTACACAGCATGGCATACATGATGGAACCTATGGACGAGGCATAAGGCACCTTGCTCATAGCTTCCCTATCATTTACCGTAGCTGGACACTGAGCCTTGCTCAATATCTTAACTGACAACATAGGCACTGAACCTTTCTTTGCCTTATCCATTCTGAACCTTTTCAGAACTTTGTCTAGGTATGTACTCTGGCTTAAAGCTATCAGGCGTCTTTGTCTATCTCTATAGATTTTGATGCCCAATATATAAGCAGCTTCACCTAGGTCTTTCATTGAAAAACACTTGTTCAAATAACTCTTCACATCGTTAAGCATGTTGATGTCATTTCCGATAATCAATATGTCATCCACATATAGTACCAGAAACGTCACCGAGCTCCCACTCACTTTCTTGTAGATACAAGCTTCGTAGCAATTTGGAACAAATCCAAAGCTCTTGATCACTTGATCAAAACGAAGGTTCCAACTCCGAGATGCTTGCTTCAGTCCATAAATGGAACGCTGAAGTTTGCATACTTTACTAGCATCCTTAGGATCGACAAAACCTTCGGGTTGCATCATATACAACTCTTCATCAATGTTGCCATTGAGGAACGCAGTCTTGACATCCATCTGCCATATTTCATAATCATGAAACGCAGCAATTGCTAATAAAATCCGAATGGACTTAAACATCGCTACGGGAGAGAAAGTCTCATCGTAGTCAACACCTTGAACTTGTCGAAAACCTTTCGCGACAAGCCGTGCTTTATAGACGGTAACATTACCATCCGCGTCCATTTTCTTCTTGAAGATCCATTTGCACTCAACGGCCTTTCGGTCGCTAGGAGGGTCCACCAAAGTCCATATTTGGTTTTCGCTCATGGATCCCAATTCGGATTTCATGGCTTCTAGCCATTTCTCAGAGTCTGGGCTCATCATCGCTTCCTCATAGTTCGTAGGTTCACTGTCTTCTACTAACAAGACAGTCAAGACAGGGTTGCCGTACCACTCAGGAGGGGCATGCGACCTTGTCGACCTGCGACGTTCAGTAGCAGCATCGTCCGAAGCTTCATGATCCTTGTCATTAGCTTCCTCTATTGTTGGTGCAGGCGGCACTGGAACAATTTCAGGTGCTGCGCTATTCTCCAATTCAAGAGAAGGTTCAATAACCTCGTCTAGCTCTACTTTCCTCCCACTCACTTCTTTCGAGAGAAACTCCTTCTCAAGAAAGGAACCGTTCTTTGCGACAAACACTTTTCCTTCGGTTCTGTGATAGAAGGTATACCCAATAGTTTCCTTAGGGTATCCTATGAAGACGCATTTCTCCGCTTTGGGTTCGAGCTTGTCCGGCATCAACTTCTTGACGTAAGCTTCGCATCCCCAAACTTTAAGAAACGACAACTTAGGTTTAGCACCAAACCACAGTTCATACGGTGTCGTCTCAACGGATTTAGATGGAGCCCTATTTAAAGTGAATGCAGCGGTTTCTAATGCATAACCCCAAAATGATAATGGCAAATCAGTAAGAGACATCATTGATCGGACCATATCTAATAGGGTTCGATTCCGGCATTCAGACACACCATTGCGCTATGGTGTTCCGGGTGGCGTGAGTTGTGAAACGATTCCACTTGCTTTAAGATGCGTGAGAAAATCATAACTCAAATATTCACCTCCACGATCGGATCGTAGAAACTTAATCTTTCTGTTACGATGGTTCTCCACTTCATTCTGAAATTCCTTGAACTTTTCAAATGTTTCAGATTTATGTTTCATTAAATAGATATACCCATATCTACTTAAGTCATCGGTAAAAGTGAGGAAATAGCGATATCCACCGCGCGTCGAAACACTCATCGGTCCGCATACATCGGTATGTATGATTTCCAACAAGTCCGTTGCTCGCTCCATCATACCGGAGGACGGGGTTTTGATCATCTTGCCCATGAGGCATGGTTCGCATGTGTCAAATGATTCAAAATCAAGAGACTCCAAAAGTCCATCAGAATGGAGTTTCTTCATGCGCTTTACACCAATATGACCTAGACGACAGTGCCACAAATAAGTAGTATTATCACTATCTACTTTGCATCTCTTAGCCTCAATGTTATGCATGTGTGTTTCATCCCTTTCGAGATTTAGAAGAAATAAACCATTTACTAGAGGTGCATGACCATAAAAGATGTTACTCATATAAATAGAACAACCATTATTCTCCGATTTAAATGAATAACCGTCTTGCAATAAACACGATCCAGAAATAATGTTCATGCTCAACGCAGGCACATAATAACACTTATTAAGGTTTAAAACTAATCCCGAAGGTAAAACTAAGGAGAGCGTGCCGACGGCCATCACATCAACTCTTGATCCGTTGCCAACGCGCATCGTCACCTCATCCCTCGCAAGCCGCCGTCTATTCTGTAGCTCCTGTTTCGAGTTACAAATATTAGCAACTGAACCGGTATCAAATACCCAGGCACTACAACGAGGGCTAGTAAGGAAAACATCAATAACATGTATATCAAATATACCTTTGATGGTGCCAGCCTTCTTGTCCGCTAAGTACTTCGGACAGTTGCGCTTCCAGTGACCCTTGTCCTTGCAATAGAAGCACTCAGTGTCCGGCTTGGGACCAGACCTGAGCTTCTTCTCAGCAGGGGCATTGCGCTTGCCGCCGCCCTTCTTGAAGGCTTCTTTGCTCCCTTACCTTTCTTAAAGGAGGGCTTGTTGACCATCAACACATGATTATCTTTCTTGATGTCCACCTCCGCAGCCTTCAGCTTTGCGAAGAGCTCGGTGATCGTATCAGTGGAACCAATCTGATTATGAGTCACTACAAAACTTTTATAGCTGGGAGGGAGTGATTGCAGAACCCTTTCAATCTTGAGCTCCTCTGGAATCGTGCATTCCAGTTGCTCAAGCCGTTGAGTGTAGCCCGTCATCTTTATGGCGTGCTCACTAACGGAACTCCCTTCCTCCATCTTGCAGTTAAAGAACTTCTCGGAGATCTCATATCTCTCAGAACGGGCCTGAGTCTGAAACATGGTTTTCAGCTCCTCGAGAATCTCGAAGGGCCCGGGATACTCTTCAAAACGATTTTGAAGCTCCGGTTCCATAGCAAACAACATGGTGCTCTTAATCACACCATAATCATCTTTGCGCGACTGATAGACAGTTTTCTCATCAGCCGGCGCAGTTGCAGGAGGGGGCTCACCTAATGCTTTCCCAAGGACATAGTCCTTTTGTCCGCCAGACAGAATGATTCTTAGATTGCGGAACCAATTGGTGAAGTTAGACCCATTGTTTCTAAGCTTTTCCTTCTCAGCAAAAACGTTGAAGTTGAAGTTGGACTTGGCCATGTGATCTACAGTTTTGGCAAGTACAATTTAGACTATGTTCATGATAAATAGTTCAACTTAATCAAATTACTAGATGAACTCCCACTAAATTCAACATCCCTCAAGTTGTTTAGTGAACACGATCCAAATTCACCACACCTAATCCGATCATCACGAGAAGAGATGTGGTTTCAATGGTGGACAACAAAGTGTCGATCATATCATTCATATGACTCATGCTTAACCTTTCGGTTCTTGTGTTCCGAGGCCATGTCTGTACATGCTAGGCTCGTCAAGCTAGACCCAAGTATTTCTGCGTGTGCAAAACTGGCTTGCACCCGTTGTATGTGAGCGTAGAGTCTATATCACCCGATCATCACGTGATGCTTGGACACGACGAACTTTCGCAACGACGCATACATGGGGAGAACATAGTTTTATCTTGATCTTTAAGTGAGGAATCATCTTATAATGCTACCGTCGCGATCTAAGCATAATAAGATACATAAAAGGATAAACATCACATGCATATAACTTTATGTGACATGGTATAGCCAATCTTCGCGCAATGATCTCCATCTTGTGCGTGCCGGCATGATCTCCATCACTCCACCATGATTGCCTCCACCACGAATAGCAACTACAACTATTGCTAACTACTTAGTGATAAAGTGAAACTATTACATGGCGTATAAGAAGTTGACACACATGTCATACACAATTATAAAGACAACCATATGGCTCCTGCCGGTTGTGTACTCATCGACATGCAAGTCGTGAAACATTACAAAACATGATCATCGCATACAATATACACATCACATCTTGGGCCATACCATATCACAGAAAACACTCCCTGCAAAAACAAGTTAGACGCCTCTACTTTGTTGTTGCATGTTTTACATGGCTTATGGGAGTAGATGCTAAGAACGATTCTTACCTACGGAAAGCCACAATGGTGATATTATGGTTGCCAAACTCCGGTGTTAATCCCATGACAACTATATTGAGAGAAACTGACATCCACCAGCCGCATGTGTGGAACAAGCCACACGTCAAGTGCGGAGCCGGTCTCGCGAACGACGTCGCGTAAGGTTGGCCTAGACCGCTTCAATCTCACTATCCCGTGTCATAAGAAGAACACGAACAAGAGGCTTGCAACAGAAAACATCAACGCCCGCAACAACCATGTTGCGTTCTACTCGTGAAACACATCTACGCATAGATCTAGCTCTGATACCACTGAAGGGTTTCACGGCATAGTAAATCAAAATTTTCTACGGATGCGAACAGAGGGAAAGCCAAGATCTAATCTAGGAGATGCAATCAACGAGAGAGATTGGATTAGATCTTCATACCCTTGAAGATTCGCACAGCGGAACGTTCGTCGGAACGTGGGTGATGTAGTCGTACTCGCTTCTCCTCCTCGCGATCCGATCCGATCTAGCACCACAAGTGGCGGTGCCTCCGTGAGATGCACACGTGCAGCACCTTGACGTCTCCTCCTTCCTCGGACCAGCAAGTATGGTGGAGAGATAGATTGGATCTACAACACGACGGCGTGGTGTATATGGTGGAGAATTTCTGCTGCAGGGCTTCGCCTACAAACAGTCGGGAGGGAGAGAGGAGGGTAGCAGGGCAACTAGGGTTGGAGGCAAGGTGTAGGGGGGAGGGGGCGCACCAGCCCTCTATATATAGAGGGGGGCGGCCAGCCCTTACCCCTCCTCCAAGCCTTGGGCCAGCGGCCAAGGGAGGGAGGAGTGGGGGGCAAGGACTCTCCCCTCTTCTAGAAACCCTATCTCTAGTTTAAACGATTTAAACCCTATAGGATCGGCTGGGCCCTATGGGGCCTTTTTCCCCTGGACCAATGCGGCCAGGACACTCCCTCATAGGCCCATGCCCCCTCCCGGAAGGTGGGGCCACGTTGGTCCCCTTCCGGAAGGTTCTAGAAGCTTCCGGTACAATACCGATTAACCCGGAACAATTCCGAACTCCAAAAACTGCATTGCCTTATATGAATCTTATTCTCCGGACCATTCCGGAACCTCTCGTGATATCCCGGATCCCATCCGAGACTCCGAACAAAAATTCATAAACCAATTATCCAATCTATCCTAGCGTCGAGACACGTTAAGTGTGTGACCCTGCGGGTTCGAGAATATGCAGACATGATCTTCTATCAATAATCAACAGCGGGGTCTGGGCACCCATATTGACTCCCACACATTCATCGATGATCATATCGGATGAACCACGATGTCAGGATTCAAACAATCCCATATATATATTCCCTTCGTCTCGCGATATTTTACTTGCCCGAGATTCGATCGTCGGTACCGTCATACCTAGTTCAATCTCGTTCACAACAAGTACTTTACTCGTTCCGTAATCCGATATCACTTTGTGATTAACTCCTTAACCACATGCTTGCAAGCGGTGTTGATATCGATTACCGAGTGGGCCCGAAGTATATCTCTCCGACTTGGGAGGGACAAATTCAATCTCGATACATACAACCCAACAGATACTTTCCGATCACCTGAGAGACACCTTTATGATCACCCTCTCATAGGATGATGTTTGATGACCTCAAAGCTTTCTTCCGATACCAGGGAGTTGTATTATCTCATGGTCTAAGGAATACAATATTTGACATAGGAAAAGCTTCGCAAAGATGAACACGATGATACGATCTAATTGCTTCGCTTAGTTTGGGTCTGTCCATCATATCATTCTCCAATGATATGATCTCATTATCAATTGACAACTCATGTCTATGGTTAGGAAACCTTAACCATCATTGATCAATGAGCTAGTACATAGAGGCGTACTAGGGACACGGTGTTGTTCACAAACCACACAAGTATTAAAGTTTCCGCTTAATACAATTCTAGCATGGAATATAAACTTTATCATGAACAAGAATTATAATAATAACATCTTTATTATTGCCTCTAGGGCATAATTCCAACATATTTTGCATGCTATAATTGTATTAATACGGAAACGTTAATACATGTGTGTTTAATAAACAAACAGAAAGTTCCTAGTTATGCCTCTCTCATAAACTAGCTCGTTGATTAACAAGATGATCAAGGTTTCCTGATCATGGACATTGGATGTTGTTAATAACGGGATCATAACATTAGTGTAATGGTGTGATGAACATTCATCCTAAGTATAGCATTACGATCAAAGTCATTGAGTTTATATTGCTATAACAACTTACGAAGTGATCCTAATCCTTAGACCATGAGATCATGTCAATCACTAACACCGGAAGAGTTTCTTGATAACATCAAACGTCACACCGTAACAGGGTGATTATAAAGATGGATTCAGAACTAATAAAGTGTTATGTTGAGGCTCATGGATCGAGAGTGGAATTTGTTCATCCCGATGACGGATAGATATACTCTGGGCCCTCTCGATGATATCACATTGATTAGCTTGCAAGCAAGTGATTTGATCACTAGAATGTTATATCACAGGAATGAGAAAAGAGTGCATGTCGGTAACGAGATCAAACTAGGTATGGAGATACCGATGATCGAATCTCGGACATGTAATATATCGTGAAACAAAGGGATTAAGATACTATCGTAAAAGGTTCCGACGATCACAAGAAAGTCATCGTTGAAGGTGTGGGAGTCAGTATGGGTCTCCAGATCCCGCTTCTGATTATTGATCCGAGAGGGGTCTTGATCATGTCCGCATTATTCACGAACCGTAGGGTGACACACTTAAGAGACACCGACATCCAATTGGAGCAAATGTTTCATGCCGAAAGAATGAACAAGCGCAGGAATTTATTTCACTAGATACCGAAACAGGTTTTCGGGTGAAATTGCATAAAGTGGTTATGCATGTGAAATAGAATTCTAGCAAGGGGTTATTTGTGAATGTTTGTCATTAAAGTAATTGACAAAATTCTGAATAAAATAAAAGAGTTTTATTTAATGAGAGTTTGCATTAAATTTGGTGGAAATTTAATGGGAATTTGAGTGGACTTTTGAGTGGAGGGAATTTAAAGGAGATTTGTGAGTGGAGTGTCCACCCACATGAAGAGGGGAGGGCAAGGGGGCAGACCCCATGCGCCGGCCACCCCCTTGGGGTTCCCCCCTCCTCCTATAAAAGGAGCCCCCCTCCTCACTTGTCTCTCACACCTCCTCGTGAAGGATCTCTCTCCCCCTCTAGAATTTATCCCCCATGGTCTCGGACTAGCGAGATACATGTTCCCGGTGGCTATTCGGCAAGAAAGAGTTGTGCTTCCGCTGCATCGCTGGAGCGAGGAGGCGGAGGTTACTCGGTGCCTCGAACGTGTGTGCGAGCACGGATGCGCTGCTGATTTGCGGCGCTAGGACTTCCTCTCGATCTTGAGATCGACAAGAGATCGTCTACATCAACCACGAGTTGTACTCGTTAAGCTTTGTCGGTCTTCAAGGGTATGTTCTCTACGGATATACATCCGCCCTTTGTTTGTATCTAGTAGATAGATCTTGGTATATAGTTCACATCGAAGGAAAATTTTTGTTTTCTATGCTGCGAACCCTACAGTGGTATCAGAGCCGGATCTATGCGTAGATACTTTACACGGGTAGTACACATATGAGTATGTGGGCGATGATGATCATGTTGTTGCTCCTTTGTTGTAATTTTGGATATTGGTGGCATAGTGGGATGAAGCGGCCCGGACAAACTTTACATGTCCTCGCACATGAGACCTGTTCCACGCTTGACATGCAACTAGTTTGCATAAGTGGCTAGCGGGTGTCTATCTCTCCTACTATAGTCAATATCTATTTTGCAAGCGAGTTGTCAACAATTTTATTATCCTCGTTGTGGTTCATGTTCGTAGGTAAGAATGGTTCTATCTCGAAAGCCCTAAGCCACGTAAAACTTGCAATGGATAAATTAGAGGCGTCTAGTTTAGATTGTTGTTGGGCTAGTGTTATGATATGGTAGTGTTGTAAGTAGAAGTATGAGATGATACTCTTACAACACACATAGCGTGTAAAATCCATAGACCTTGGATTTACACATATAGGTATGATAGTGATCATACCACGATGCACATGATAGAGATCATCTGCGGGAACCATATCATTTCACTAATAAACATATGATGTTTGATAGCATCTTATATTGCTTGTTTAGCGCTTTGTTAGCATAATAAGATGATCCCTCATTTAAATATCAAGATAAGAATGTGTTCTTCCTTTAGTATGCACCGATTATGTTTTCGTCGCTCCAAGACATCACGTGATGATCGGGTGTTCTTGGATCCACGACCATATTTCGGGTGTAAAACAGTTACACACGCGAATACTAAGGTTCTAACTTGGCGAGCCTAGCATGTACAGACATGGCCTCGGAACACGAACCGAAAGGTTAAGCATGAGTCATATAGTTGATATGATGCCCATTTGATGCTCGCCTTTGAAGCTATACCGACTCACGTGATGATCGGACTTGGTGTAGTGGATTTGGTTCATGTAGTCACCAAAAAGGCACGAGGGATGTCGTTTTTGAGTGGGAGTTCAGTCGTAATATAGATTAGTTGAACTCAATCTATCATACACTTAGTCTACACTTTACAAATTCTGTTGTAGATGGCACCACCTGCTTTTAATTTCAATGTGTTCATGGAGAAAGAGAAACTAGCAACGAACGGTAGCAACTTTACCGAATGGGCCATGAATTTGAGGATTCTCCTCTCTGCTGCACAAAAGCAATATGTGCTAGAAGCGCCGTTAGGCCCCCCACCTTTTTGATGATGCCCCTGACGAGGAGAAGAATGTCTATCAGACTCGTCAGGAGGACCACAACTTAGTTCATTGCGGCATATTGTATGGGCTAGAGCCGGAACTTCGAAAGCGTTTCGAAAACGGCAATGCATTTGATACAATGGGTGAGTTGAAAATGATTTTCGACACACATGCTGCTGTAGAGAGCTACAACGCTTCAGAAAAGTTCTTTAGCTGCATGATGGAAGAGCACAGCTCCGTTAGTGAGCATGTACTCAAGATGTCGGGTTACGCCGATAAGCTTGTGTCCTTGGGAATATCGATTCCCATTGACTTAGGCATCCATCGTGTTCTGCAGTCTCTGCCACCTAGCTATAAGAGCTTCGTGATGAACTATAATATGCAAGGCATGAAGAAGTCTCTCCCCGAGCTTCTGTCAATGCTTAAAACTGCAGAAGTGGAGATCAAAAAGGAACATCAAGTGTTGATGATCAATAGGAACACTGGTTTCAAGAAAGACAAGAAGGGAAAACGGAAGGGAAGTAAGGGTGGCAAGCCAGTTGCCGCGCCTGAAAAGAAACCCCGAGTTGGACCTAAGTCTGATTCCGAGTGCTACTATTGTAAGGGGACTGGCCACTGGAAGCGCAACTGCCCCAAGTATTTGGCAGACAAGAAGGCCGACAAGGCAAACAAAGGTATATATGATATACATGTTATTGATGTGTACTTGACTAGTGCTCGCAGTAGCACCTAGGTATTTGATACCGGTTCAGTTGCTAATATTTGTAACTCGAATCAGGGGCTGCGGAACAAGTGACCGCTAGCAAGGGGTGAGGTCAAGATGCGTGTCGGCAATGGATCAAGCGTTGATGTGATCGCCGTCGGAACGCTGCCTCTCCACTTACCGTCGGGATTAGTTATAAACTTGAATAAATGTTATCTGGTGCCTGCACTGAGCATGAACATTGTATCTGGATCGTGTTTGATGCGAAGTGGTTATTCATTTAAATCCGAGAACAATGGTTGTTCCATTTATATGAATGAAATCTTTTATGGTCATGCACCGATGATGAATGGTTTATTTCTATTAGATCTCGATGATAATGTTACACATATTCATAATGTTGATGCTAAAAGGATTAAACTTAATGATGATATATCCGCATATATGTGGCACTGCCGTCTAGGTCATATTGGCGTTAAACGCATGAAGAAGCTCCATTCGGATGGACTTTTGGAATCACTTGATTATGAATCATTTGATACATGTGATCCATGCCTTATGGGCAAGATGACTAGAACGCCATTTTTCGGTTCAATGGAACGGGCGACAGATTTATTGGAAATCATACATTCTGATGTATGTGGTCCAATGAGTGTGTCGGCGCGAGGTGGATATCGTTATTTTGTTACTTTCACGGATGATTTAAGTAGATACGGTTATATCTACTTGATGAAACACAAGTCTGAAACCTTTGAAAAGTTCAAGGAATTTCAGAATGAAGTGGAAAATCATCGTAATAGAAATATCAAATTTCTACGGTCCGACCGTGGAGGTGAGTATCTAAGTTACGAGTTTAGCACTCACATGAAAGAGTGTGGAATTGTTTCACAACTCACACCTACCGGAACACCACAGCGAAATGGTGTGTCGGAACGTCGTAATCGTACTTTATTAGATATGGTTCGATCTATGATGTCTCTGACGGACTTGCCGTTGTCATTTTGGGGTTATGCACTAGAAGCTGTTGCATTCACTTTAAATCGGGCACCATCTAAATCCGTTGAAAAGACACCGTATGAATTGTGGTTTGGAAACAAACCTAAGCTGTCATTTCTTAAAGTTTGGGGATGCGATGTTTATGTGAAGAAACTTCAACCGGATAAACTCGAACCCAAAGCGAAAAAATGCGTCTTCATAGGATACCCTAAAGAAACTATTGGGTATTCCTTCTATCACGGATCCGAGGGCAAGGTTTTTGTTGCCAAGAATGGATCCTTTCTAGACAAAGAGTTTCTCGCGAAAGGTGTGAGTAGTCGGAAGGTAGAACTCGAAGAGGTTGTGGAACCTTCTCTTCAAAGTATGGCGAGTAGCGCAGCGCCGGAAGTTGTTCCGGAGTTGGCTCCACCTGTTGAAGAGGGAACTAATGATAATGATCATGAAACTCCGAAAGAGAGTACTACCGAACCTCGCAGGTCAAACAGGACGCGTGCAGCTCCCGAGCTGTACGGAAATCCTGTCATGAATTTCATGGTTGATGAAAATGATGACCCTGCGACGTATGAAGAAGCGATGATGAGCCCGGATTCCAACAAATGGTTAGAAGCCATGAAATCCGAGATGGAATCCATGTATGAAAATCAAGTTTGGAACTTGGTGGAATTACCTCACGACCGAAAGGCCGTGGAGAACAAATGGATTTTCAAAAGGAAAACTGATGCTGATGGTAATGTGACCATCTATAAAGCTCGACTTGTCGCAAAGGGGTTTCGACAAATTCAAGGAGTTGACTACGATGAGACTTTCTCTCCCGTAGCGATGCTAAAGTCAGTTAGGATTATGTTAGCAATTGCTGCATATTTCGATTATGAGATATGGCAGATGGATGTCAAAACCGCGTTTCTCAATGGTAATATTGAAGAATAGTTGTATATGATACAACCAAAGGGTTTTGTCGATCCTAAGGATGCTAACAAGGTGTGCAAGCTTCAGCGATCCATCTATGGATTGAAGCAAGCATCACGAAGTTGGAATCTCCGCTTTGATGAGGTGATCAAAGAGTTTGGATTTGTCCAAACTTATGGAGAAGCTTGTATTTACAAGAAAGTGAGTGGGAGCAATGTGGCATTTCTGATATTATATGTGGATGACATATTATTTATCGGAAATGATATAGATCTTTTAAACAGTGTTAAAAGTTATCTAAACAGCAAATTTTCAATGAAGGACCTAGGTGAAGCGTCATACATATTAGGCATAAAGATCTATAGAGATAGATCTAGGCGCCTAATAGGGCTATCGCAAAGTACATACCTTGATAAGATTTTAAAGAAGTTTAAAATGGATGGAAGTAAGCAGGGGTTCTTACCTGTGTTGCAAGGCAAGACATTGAGTAAGACTCAAAGTCCGGCTTCGGCGGAAGAAATAGAGATAATGGACAAAGTCCCCTATGCTTCAGCCATAGGCTCTATAATGTACGCCATGCTATGTACAAGACCGGATGTGGCACATGCTATTAGTTTGACTAGTAGGTACCAATCGGATCCAGGTTCAGAACACTGGATAGCGGTCAAGAATATCCTTAAGTACTTACGAAGAACTAAGGATATGTTTCTTGTATACGGAGGTGAAGAAGAGCTCGTCGCTAAGTGTTATGTCGACGCTAGCTTTGACACCGATCCGGATGACTCTAAGTCTCAATCCGGATACGTATTTCTCATGAATGGCGGAGCGGTTAGTTGGAGGAGCTCCAAACAACCTGTGGTAGCGGGATCAACAACGGAGGCCGAATATGTTGCTGCTTCAGAAGCGGCTCAGGAAGCAGTTTGGATGAAGGAGTTCATATCCGAACTAGGAGTGGTGGCAAACGCGTTGGACCCAATGGTGATCTATTGTGACAACAATGGTGCCATTGCCAATGCCAAAGAGCCAGGGTCTCACAAGCATTCCAAGCATATTAAGCGCCGGTTTCACTCCATCCGCGAGCATGTCAAGGATGGAGATATAAAGATTTGTAAAGTACATACGGATCTCAATGTAGCAGATCCGTTGACTAAAACTCTCCCTAGAGCAAAACATGATCAACACCAGAACTCAATGGGTGTTAGATTTATCACTATGTAACTAGATTATTGTCTCTAGTGCAAGTGGGAGACTGAAGGGAATATGCCCTGAGAGGCAATAATAAAGTGTTTATTATGTGTATTCCAAGTATATGATAGATGTTTATTTTGCATGCTATAATTGTATTAATACGGAAACGTTAATACATGTGTGTTTAATAAACAAACAGAAAGTTCCTAGTTATGCCTCTCTCATAAACTAGCTCGTTGATTAACAAGATGATCAAGGTTTCCTGATCATGGACATTGGATGTTGTTAATAACAGGATCACAACATTAGTGTAATGGTGTGATGAACATTCATCCGAAGTATAGCACTACGATCAAAGTCATTGAGTTTATATTGCTATAACAACTTACGAAGTGATCCTAATCCTTAGACCATGAGATCATGTCAATCACTAACACCGGAAGAGTTTCTTGATAACATCAAACGTCACACCGTAACAGGGTGATTATAAAGATGGATTCAGAACTAATAAAGTGTTATGTTGAGGCTCATGGATCGAGAGTGGAATTTGTTCATCCCGATGACGGATAAATATACTCTGGGCCCTCTCGGTGATATCACATTGATTAGCTTGCAAGCAAGTGATTTGATCACTAGAATGTTATATCACAGGAACTTGAAAAGAGTGCATGTCGGTAACGAGATCAAACTAGGTATGGAGATACCGATGATCGAATCTCGGACATGTAATATATCGTGAAACAAAGGGATTAAGATACTAGCGTAAAAGGTTCCGACGATCACAAGAAAGTCATCGTTGAATGTGTGGGAGTCAGTATGGGTCTCCAGATCCCGCTTCTGATTATTGATCCGAGAGGGGTCTCGATCATGTCCGCATTATTCACGAACCGTAGGGTGACACACTTAAGAGACACCGACATCCAATTGGAGCAAATGTTTCATGCCGAAAGAATGAACAAGCGCAGGAATTTATTTCACTAGATACCGAAACAGGTTTTTGGGTGAAATTGCATAAAGTGGTTATGCATGTGAAATAGAATTCTAGCAAGGGGTTATTTGTGAATGTTTGTCATTAAAGTAATTGACAAAATTCTGAATAAAATAAAAGAGTTTTATTTAATGAGAGTTTGCATTAAATTTGGTGGAAATTTAGTGGGAATTTGAGTGGACTTTTGAGTGGAGGGAATTTAAAGGAGATTTGTGAGTGGAGTGTCCACCCACATGAAGAGGGGAGGGCAAGGGGGCAGCCCCCATGCGCCGGCCACCCCCTTGGGGTCCCCCCTCCTCCTATAAAAGGAGCCCCCCTCCTCACTTGTCTCTCACACCTCCTCGTGAAGGATCTCTCTCCCCCTCTAGAATTTATCCCCCATGGTCTCGGACTAGCGAGATACATGTTCCCGGTGGCTATTCGGCAAGAAAGAGTTGTGCTTCCGCTGCATCGCTGGAGCGAGGAGGCGGAGGTTGCTCGGTGCTAGGACTTCCTCTTGATCTTGAGATTGGCAAGAGATCGTCTACATCAACCACGAGTTGAACTCGTTAAGCTTTGTCGGTCTTCAAGGGTATGTTCTCTACGGATATACATCCGCCCGTTGTTTGTATCTAGTAGATAGATCTTGGTATATAGTTCACATCGTAGGAATTTTTTTGTTTTCTATGCTGCGAACCCTACACTTTCCTCAGGATCTTCTTCTTCATCCAGATCATCTATTGACATGGTATTTCTACTTCTGTTATTAGGATTCATCCTTGCACCCATCCAACTAGATTGTCCAACATTTCTGTCAGAACCATCTGTGGACATCTGGTGTTCATGAGATCCATTGTATGATCCCATTCTCCATCCATCCGAGTTCTCAATAGGAAGTTCAGAGTCAGAACCATCCTCTGAACCCTGTGGTACTGCATACCGCATATCTATAGTAGGATCATATGTAGATTCAGGTCTTGGTGAGTAAGGATATGGTATAAAAGATTCTGGATCTATAGCAATATCCTTAAAGATAGGTGTTGCACTACTAGTTGCTTCTTTCTCTAACTGGGATGCTAACTGCTTCCTCCTTTCCGGATCAGTTAGATCCTCTAACATGTCATTTTTGTCTTCGACAATCACTTGATGAGTCTTATAAAAAGACGCAACGAGTGTCCGGTATCTATCCATAAACTTGGAAGCTAACTTAGGGTGCTTCTTAACCAAATTAAGATGATCCGGTATAGGCTCCGAGTCTATAGAGTCATGAGGTATCATAGAAAATGTGCTACCTTCTAGCTCCTTGGTTTTCTGCTCCCGGATATTAGCTATTGCCTCCACAACAGCAACATGATATGCCGCTAAATGACTCCTACCTTCTCCTATGGGTAGATCATGATACAGTCCAAGCTTCTCTGGAAGTTGGATACTCACACGATACTTGGATAACATCCGGCCATCAAGATAAGTGATAGTGTTCATTGGAATTCTAGTTGGGCAATTAAAAAGCTTTAAAAGTTGAAGAAGTTGGTCTGTAAATGATCCTTGATAATCATCAAGAGTCTCCTCTTTCCTTACCAAAGTCTGTTTGGGAAACTTTGGTGCCATATCTCTATATATCGGAAAAAATAATTTTAATTAGTATCCAATAATATGTTGCATCATAACAAAGAATTATCGCACTAAAATATATAACGGAATATTCTCATTTGAACACCCATTATATTTCTTTTAGAGAATTCTTTATCGTTGCCAAATCTCCTACAGGTAATACCCTTAACTAGGTTTTCCAACCTAAGGTCAAAGCAATTTGCTCTGATACCAACTGCAGTGACCTAGCATACCACTGCATGTGTAGTACACTATAGTCGTTGACATGACATCCACAGAACACCGTTCCGTAAATATCACATCCCTCAGAGTGGTACAACAGAAACATTGCGGGTCCATATTACAAAGGTACACACATTATTATTATTACAATACCAGAAGTTCAAGACTTCCAAAATATCCAACTTACAAACCAAAATATAAGATGTTCAGCGGAAATTTAAAAGTAACAACTCCGACTAGGAGTGGGGCTCAACATCTTATTCTATAGAGTTCATGCTGCTCGGCTCCGATGGTTACTACAAACTAGATACTTAGTTGGACTCATTTTCATCGACACCGTAACGGATCTCGTAGTCCATGCCTTCAACTCCTTCGGATAGATCAGGTTCCTCGTAGAACACGTCTTCTTGGCATTTAGCTGCATACATTGGCACGTCTTCAGAATCCTCAGAGTTTAAGCAAGGGATCAAAGGAAAGAATGAGTAAAAGCGTTACCCAACAAGTTCATTATATGCAAGGTGGGAAGTTTGATGCTCTATCTACCACCTCGGATTATAAATCCTTGGCACTATGCAGTTTTTGTAAATCTTTCTTCAAAGATTGATTTTATTCTGAAAAACTATGACAATCAGCCTTCACGGGTTGAATAGAACTTTCATGGAGTACCTTTCCTGCTGCGTTCGTATCTCCTTCCCGGAACAGGGAGTAACAAGTTACAGTTCTTACACTCTGCAGAGGTGCGTTTACTTTACCCGTGAGAGATCAACTCCTTGTTGCACAACAGGGCGTACTTTCCCGTCCACAATTCCATGATGTGGGGCCCAGTAGTTGGTCCAAGCCAATCACTTCCCCCTTCGCGACCCCGCATGCCTCCTTGGTGTACACCATGCCCACATAATGAATTACGACAATGGTTTGTACAAACCGTTAGATGCCAGAACTATCGTGGGACGTTGAGTGTTCCCACCCATATGCTGCATATCCTCTACGAATTACCAATTAATATGCACACTACGAGGATAACAGCCACGACCTGCACATCCGGCTTCATGCGAGAGGAAGAAGATACAGCTGACTTCTCTGTCCCATTCCAAATCTCATGGCTAACGCGTAATATACGGCGCTAGAATCACTGATGTCAGGGGTTATTAAGTTCCTACTTGATCATCATTGTTGCAATTAGAACTCTAAGTTCTATTGCTCCATCATATCACCACTTAGGATGATATCCATAATTTCTTTATTTGATAAAATAATATTTTCTTTCTTTTATAACATATATGATAACACACAATTTGCAAATACTTTGATAAAGACTCTTCAAAGGATATGAGCAAGTGATGAACTTGCCTTGTGATGGCAAGGTAGTGAAGTCTGATGCTTGCACTGGACCTTGAGCTTCTAGTTCTACAAAAACATCCTTATTGCCTAGTAAGGACAATATTTAAAGAAGCAAAATGATTATGCAAGTAATGTAATGCATTATGCATTTACCTTAAAAAGTTCTCCCCTTTTTTCTAATAAAGGATTTATAAATATTACTTTTAAATATTTTATAACATATATTGAATTATTTTATTTTATTTCCCTTTATTTGACTTTTACTGATAATTATTAAATATATCTTAATTTTATTACAAAATATTTATTTAGTATTTTTCAAAAATACTATAATATTAATAAATAATGAAGGTGATTTTTATTTATTTTTATCACCTTTCCATAATTTTGTAAAATTCCATAAGGAATATTGAATTACAAAATTCTTATAAAAATTTGAATATCCAAAATTTGATATATTATTTTATTTGTATAAAATGGATTATTGTGAATCCAAAAATATTTTATTTAATTTTTTTGGATTATTATTTTATTTTCGAGGATTTTATTAAGTCCAGGGGTATTTTGGTCTTTTTCTTTTTATTAAAACAGGCCTGAAATTGTTTCTGGGCTGGTTATTTTTATTGGGCCCTGTTGGCCCACTAGTACTAGACAAAAGAGCCACCCCGAAGGGTCTGGCCCAGCTTGGCCCATTCCTCTCTCTCTCTCTCTCTCTCTCTCTCTCTCTCTCTCTCGCGTGTTCATCTTCTCCTCTTCTGGCCCCGACCCTGTGGCCGGCGATGCCGCCACCGGCGATTCCCGCCGCCATCGGCCATTCTGGTCGCCGCCGTGGTGCATTAGGGGGTTGTCGACGACGCCCGTTCGTTCTATCCAATTGGATTCGAGCCTAGGGCTCTCCTGCGATGGATCGATGTCGTCCCGAACCCTAGGGTTTGGGGATTGGCATGGATTCAAGTGCGGTCGTGGTCGTCGTGCGTTGATCTGATGCTCTGCACCTCCAGGCGTGATCAGGGTCGTTGCCATGGCGCCGTGCGGGTTGCAGCGCCCCCTCTGGGGTGCTCCCCGTGCCGCCATGGCCGTCGGCCCCTCTGCTTCCTCTTCTATCCTTCAGCGAGGACCTATGGTGAGTTGATTCCCTCTCCTGATGCTCTCTGTGCTTGTTGATTTGATGCTAGATGTTAGCAGTGTCCTCCCTGACTACTGTCTGATTCAGATTAGGATGATTATCCCTTTAGGGTTTCTGTGATGTGCTTGTTCATGTACTGGAGGAATTGATTCATGTTTAGATGGTTTGTATCCATACTGAATGCTTATTGTCCTGAGGCTTGTTGGTTGATCTGATGTATGGTGTTTCTGGTGGCTTACTTGATAATTTGATGCTTGGATTGCATCTGATTCAGATGATGTGGTTGTATGGGAAACATGCTTGTAAAGCTAATGATCTGATAGCTTTCCACTGTTTTTATTTGATTCATGGTCATGATTATGACAAGATACAGCTACTGTCCTAGTGCTGTAAGCTTGGAAATTAATATGTGGGTTGAGATCATTATGATCTCAAACAGTGAAGTGTATTATAAGAATATTTTAGTTATGATTCATGTTTGTAACAGGAAAATGATTAGTTAGTTGATTTTCTGAATCTAGGATGATTTACTGCTTTTCCTGATTCATATTGAGTTGTTCTTGTGACACCATCATGTATGGCACACAAGTTTAATTCTAAATCATGGATTTGGTTAGTTGATGCTTGAGACAATCTTGGCTTTGAAAACTAGAGATGCTTATATCTGAATTCCCTATGACCAATGATGTTGGTCTGAGGCTTAGGGATTCAATCTTATCTAGTTGGTGTATCTAGATAGTCCTGGTAGTAGTACCAGCTATTCTTTATTGAATCATGGCTTGGAAAAAAATGAGAGTGAGCTTGATCAATCTATGGATCCCAAAGATTTATTTCTAAGGTGCTATTCTTCCTCTAGAGATGTGCCTAAAAATAGATCATAGGTATATATATATATGATTGAATTGTAGAATATGGTTTAACAACCAGAGCAAGGATGTTGCTCTGAGCTCTGGTTGGATTCTGGTACCTTGCTATTTGCTTTTAGATTTTCAGAAATCCCTATGATGGATTCACCCCACTTGGGTGTCTTCTGAGGGTTTGTTTTGTAAAGCAACACATGCCTTTCTCTAAATAAGATAATTAGATCATGTGAAGGTTTTATGAAACTCACCACAAAAGCTGATATTTATGGAGTAAGTTGGTGATGATCTTGATCTGGTTTTGCTGGACTTCTGTGCTTGATCTAGAGCTAGCCTGCTCCTCCTAGCTCCTGTGCTTGGCCTTGCTGTCCACCTGATTCATCCCCCTCCTTATGTCACCATTTTGGTGATGTTTGGGTTAATCTGGTGGTTTGGTTTGGCTGATGTTCTTGGTTTACTTGTTGTTCACCCTGGCTGTGCTGTGGTGTGGTAATGCACTGGGGTGCTTCCCCACAGTTGTGCTCTGGTTTTGTTTGATCTGGCTGTGCTTGTGCAGTCGATAGCACACTCTGGCATGCTTGTGTGTGTGCAGCTTGTGTGCCTGCTATGCACAAATGGATAGGTTCAGAAAATTTTGATCTTACTGTTACCAATCTACTTTTATCTTGGTTGGTGAACTGATCCCTTTTGGCTGTCCTTTGCATTCTGGCTGTGAATTTGTGGAAGATGAAATCTTTCATATTGGTGAAACTTGCCCCTCTTTAACATTTCTCAATGATGAGATTGTCAAGTGCACCTCACTGACATATCTGAGAGAAATACATACTAACACTAATCCTGTTTTATTTCTGTTTAATCCTTGTTTTGCAGGTTCAAAGATAAAGATGAAGATTTAGTTTAGGTTTCAGATATAGGATAGTTAGTAGATGTAATTTTCTTAATCCTTTGTAAAATAATTATAGTTCATGTAAGCTTTATTTTATTCAATTGTAATAAACATTATGTTATTATTAATAAAGAAGATTCTTATTCTTTATTCTATTGTAACTTGTTTATGTCTTTATAATGTGAAAATGAATTTCATAACTTCTATTGTTTTGAGATTTAAGTTATACTACCTATATCTTAATTAATTTAAGATTCAAATCTTATATCTAAATTATTTAAATTATTATTCAAACACATAAGTTTTTAAATTCAAACCACTTTCAAAACCCACATAATTCTTTTATGATCACATCAAAGTTTATAACAATCCTACTTTAAGTCTAAACCTAATCTTAAAGTAAGAAAGAAACATTGATCACTTAAGTTGTTATTTGGCGAAAATTTTACCCACTTTTTCACAAATAAATGCATGCAACAATACATAATCCTAAATCTACCCTTCGTTAGGTTCCTAAATGCCGGGATGTTACAGTGGCGTAGGGAATGGTGGCGGTGACGAGCTGGATTTGATGGCTGGAGAGTTGCCGACAGCGACGAAGAGGGAGGGGGCACGCGACCGAGAGGGATAGGTTTTCGCTCGGGTCGCCCTCTCCGACCGCTAGATATGCTGATTACAGCGTGCGTTTAACGGGCCACCAAAAAATATTTAAGGGCTGGGTAAGATATACAGGATCTGATATGCGCCAAAAACCGAGCGCGGTCCGTATTTTGTCGAAAAAGTTCAGTTTTGCCCCTTTTAGCGATGCTTTAACCCGCGGGCTGCTGTATAAGAGCCCACACATGCAGAAAATGACGCGGAGAGAGTATCGTTGCGGACACTGATTCCGAAGAAGCCGGCGATGGAGAAGAAAGAGAGCTGCCGCCGCCGTCTTGTGCATGCTCCTACTCGTGATGCTGTCCGGGCAGCAGTAGCAGGCTAGCAGCAGGTGGCCGCCATGTCCTTCTGCGACGGTTACCGGCAGTGCCACCCCTGGTGCGGCCACAACACCCCCTGGTGGCTCTGCATCGTCAGCTGTGCCAGCAACTGCGCCGGCGGCGACAATGACGACACCCTCGCCGCCTGAACCATGGTCTGTTGCACGAACATCGTCTGCGGAGAGGTGGCGGCGGCCAGGGCCAGTCCTGAGGGGGGACTAGCGGGGCAGACGTCCCGGGCCCGAAAAATGTAGGGGCTAAAAAATTTATAGGCCTACTATACATTGTGAAAAAAAGACAATTTTTTAGGGCCTATACATCGACTCCCTCGCTACCAGGCAATAGGCATCAATCGCTCGCCTGCCTCGACGATCGACTCCTAGGCCAGGGAAGGGATCACTGGACTTGACAACTCCCAGGTATCGGCGCATCGTTTGACCACGACCAAGGCATGTGCTCGACTCGAGTACTCGACGACTCCAAGAATTGGTCTGGACTCACTTATTCGCTTCGGCTTCCCACATACCGGCCATGCCCTGCTTCCCGAGTCACGTCGCCTTATCGCCTCCCCTAGATCGGATCGCCTCCTATCGGCTGATCACCTCTCGAGCGCCCTGCCTCAAGCCATATACGATCGACCGCCAGGCACGCCGCATGCAGGAAGGCCATCGACGATCTTCAAATCTACTTGCTGGTCTGCCCCCGCCAGCCCTAATTCTTAGTTCTTAATTCTAATTAGTAATTGTTGTTCTTGATTTCTTGTTTGTAGAGAGCGGGGTTAACTGATTATGGCGCCTGAATCCGGTGCTTAGAAAAGAAAAAGGAGAGGACAAGAGAAGAAATTAATAGAATCATAGAGAGAATTTTTTCATAAATTTTTAAAGAGCAACACAAGCACTACGAGCAATCCAGATGAGTTCGCGCTAGTTCTTGTGGGGGAACACACTAATGTTGATCCAGAAGATAATGTCGGTACAGAGGACGATGTTCATATCAACATAGATGATGACAATATGAGTAATCATGATAAAGAATCTACTAATATTGTTATCCTAATATTTCTATCGCTTATCAGATCTTATTTACTATGTCGGTGACCGTTGCATAAGCTGAAAGAAGCTTTTAAAAGTAGAAATTATTGAAAAACTATTTGAGATCTGTAATGTCTCAGGAGAGGTTAAATGGTCTGGCAACTCTATGCATCGAGAAAAAGTTAGTGGATGAGATTAATATTGATTCCATCGTCACGGACTTTGCTTCTAGGAATTTTTGAAGGAAATTTTAAAGTATCATGCAAACATTGTTATTTTTATATAAATATTATAGTTGAGAGTATACTTAAAATATTTATTTTTTATTATCTCATATATGCATATTTTTTTTATAATAAGGGGCCTAGAATTTTAGTTTTGTCCCGGCTCTCCAAAATCTCAGGACCGGCCCCAGCGGCGGCGCCCGCCTGTAAGACCACAGGCCGCCCCACTAGCATTGCATACGTTTGCTCCGATTATGGACGATGAACTGATCTCGTGAGCATTGATGGAGATAGTGTTGAGGCTTGTGTGGGTGAGTGCATCAAGAGGTGGGGGTCATAATTGACACCAAGTAATCTCAAAATAAAAGAGTTGAAGAGCTGGTCGATCATGGGACCATATCATCTTGAACTGCTGCACCAGTCAACAAAATGTGTTTCGCTTTGTGAATCTCAGAGTAAATGCAGTTACCGACATCTAGAGGCAAATCCCTGCTTAATTCTTTTTGGGAGGAACACCGTTTTCTCTTTTCTTAAGATGCCAACACATACAGGAATTCAAATATTAACAGATTCATCCGAGCGTTTGCCTGAATCTCAGTGAAAGGAATCTAATTCAACATTGGACATTCAGAAAACCGGGTAGGAACAAACACGCAAAATGGGACATAAGACGAATTTTGAAGCAGAATTCTAACCACCAGATACACCATGGAACAACAGTCAAAATAAAACAGAGAAAATACGAGCACACGCAGAATGCAAACAAGATAAACTGAAAGGTATACTGATTATTAATCGAAACAAAAGTCGACACATCTTCATGCGAACTGGCCAATTGACTACACGATTTAGATCACAGATGGTATTGGGCAAAATAAGCGATGAATTCCTACAGAAGTCCACTTCACAGCTGACTCCGAGCATCCTACGTGGAGGGTAAATTTTAGTTTGGATCGCAGCAAACGAGCCACTTCTGCATCTCAGCCACCAGAACGTAACTCTAGAAACCAGCAGGGGGCAATCATGGCGTCAGTCTTAACAAATTTTCATTCAAGGAAAAAGCCATTCAAGTTATATCTGACGACTTTGTATGACTCATACAGTAAACATTAGCTTCACCATTGTGGAAATCTCCAAAGTTGAATAATCTCAGAATTATTAGACAAATCAAACCGAAGAAACAGGGAATAATAGTAGGTTATTTGTAGTGTAGTGGCGCGCCTTCAACTTCTATCATTAGAAGTGGCTGTATCTGGTCCTAATAGAGGCTAAAAGATCAGTTGGGCATACAAGGGGTTCTAGCTGGTCACTAATGCATGAATCTAATAAAATTTATTTTGCAGTAGGTAGACGCCTCAAGAGAGGGATCATGCATGCACCATCTTTTTAACTGATAGACTTCCTTCAATCCAAAATAGATGTCATTTGTTTAATCTGCACAACATCAATGACAATATATTGACCACTACTTCTAACGATGATATTGTAGTAAGATGTACAATTCATGATGAAAGCAGTACTTATCATTAATCTAGACATATGGATCATGTTTTCAATATGAAGTGCTAAACATCTCTGAGATCATCCACAAAAGCATAGCCACATATGGTTTGGGGCAGTCAATAGGTGGGCAACAGCTAAGCAAAGGGTTGCAGAGAAAATCTTAGAGCCCTCTCTTGCAATTTAGTACATGAGGAATGGCAGTAAAAAGGAAAGAAACACATGTTTTTTGAAAGAACAGTTCAGATACCTCAACGCACATTGATAAGATAAGCTGGCCTGCTCAACGTTACATCATACTAGCGTATGTTGATCAGCTCCATCATGTCCAGCACCGATGCTTGTTTCTGGCTTTCTGCAATCATAAGAAGTCAAACAACCAACAACACCACACATGAATGCTAAATAGATACGAGGCATCAACGAGCCATTTCGATAATTTGGACTATTATACAATCCTGATGCACCATTTGGAATAGAAAACCCAAATCAAACAACCTATAAAATTTAAAGAATATTCCCAAGCACATGCCAGCTGCAACTATTAGCTGATCAGAATAGTTAATATGCTCATACCAACAAGTCCTAGCAACCAAAGTGATCCTGACTATAAAAATTTAGATTATCTTTGAACACATTTAGCCAGAGAGATGAAATGAACTCAATTTATTAGTTTACCCTGGTACAAATGGACTTGCCACTCACAGCAGGACTCTCCTACAGCTACAAGTGGTAAAATGAACGATTATCCATAAATTTCAAACAAATTTGCCATTATTGACTTAAGATTATAATCACAATATAACAATATCAAATGAACAAACGTAACTAGATTTAAGCGTCCAAATATAGCTGTTTGAGCTACCTATTTGCCATTTCAGTTGGTTCGAGCTACTTTTTCATGCAGTTGTATTCAACATAGAGAAAAAGATGGCACCACAGCTATGCACTAACACTACCAGTAAACAATTATTGAATATGTCAACATGCACCCAACAGTGAAATTTAGTTCATTTCTTAAACCAATCTTAGCGTTCATCGTTTTATCGAATAGATATTCAGAACTGATAGAGACAGTTTGCTAGCTCTGACTTGAAACCTCATAGTCAACGATAATAAAATATGTGACAGCATAAAAACAAGCATAACTACATTTGTTGAGAAACCAGATATAATACAACAATGAACCGGTGACAAGCAAACCAGCTACCAGTATGGAGATGTGATCCATATCATAATCAAGAAATAAAATGCTTAACACACAAGCATCAGAACTAAAACACTACAGAGCAAATATCCGCATATGTTAAAGAGTTCATCAAGCAGTAAAAGAAACAAGTGACACAACACTACTTTAAACTGGTAGCTTAACATCATGGTATGAGCAGGCCCGGCTCTAAGGGGGGGCGACCGAGCGGAGTCCCGACTCCCTAGTCCGACGCGCGACTCGCGAGAAACCCCAGGACGCGAGAAACTAGGGGTCGCGACGACTACGGAGTCCAACGCGGTCACGCCGACGCGATCACACCGCGAGCAGTACGATCAGGCGCGAGCGATTCAGCGGCAGGCCCTGTTCAGCGGAGCCTGCTCCAATTCCTACGATCCAGGGAACCTGCTACGATCAGTACCAATCAGTACGTAGGGCCCGATCCTTTTGACTCCAATTCCCATTGATCTCTAATTCTCTAATTCTCCCTTCTCTTCTATTCTTTTTGGAATCGGTTGGCAGGGACGATCTCTACCAGGGGGGGGGGGTGTGTGTGTGTGGCTGCTGTTGTTCGCAATTGTTCGGCTCTTGTTGTTGCGTGCCTGCCGCTGTTCTAGCATCTTGATCCGCTGATACTAGTACTGTTATATTAAATCTCGATTGTTCTATTTCTATTTTAATTTTTACATGGTTATGATGTAATCGATTTCTTCGCAATTTTAGGTGATATATATGGCGCCAAGACAGATGTCTGGAGCTGCAAAAAGGAATAAACGAAAACGAGAGATTGAACTTATTCAATCACAAAAAGGTGCTTTAAAAAAGTATTTTCCGGCAGCAAGTAATGTTAATGTCAATGATGATAATCAAAATCAAGAATTTGAACCTAGACAAGATGATGATCATATTTCAAATGCTGATGATCCGATCAACGAACAGTCCTCGGATGTGGGTAAGTAACTAAATAGCTTCGATTTATGTATAAGCAAGAAACTAACTAACTGTAGTTTCTTGAATTTAAATGTAGATCTTGATCTTTCTGACGACAACACGGAGGATAAAAATTTGCAGCCTTCACCTGATATTCGGAATGATGATGAACAAGATTATTCTCTTTTATCGTTATTTGATCCTAGAACATGGGATAATCTTGACAATAGCAAACGGGATATTTTAATTGAAAAGGGGCCTGTGAGAGAATTGGGTCTGGATTTCCCTACGGATGCTGATGGTAGACATTTTTCATATTCTCACTACACCAGGAATTTAGCTAACCGTGAGGTTCTTTACAGGAAGTGGTTGGTTTACTCTAAAGAGGTTGATAAAGTTTATTGTTTTTGTTGCAAGTTATTCAAATCAACTTAGAACAGGTCTTTGCTAGCATCTGATGGACTGAAGGACTGGAGGCGTATCAGTGTAAGACTCAGAGAACATGAGAATAGTTTTGAGCACTTTACCAACATGAATACATGGAATGAACTACGATTGAGGTTGAGTACAAATCAAACAATTGATGATGAGATGCAGCAGAAGGTTGCAAAGGAAAAAGAGCGTTGGAGACAGGTATTGCTAAGAATAGTTTCTGCAGTGAAGTTTCTTGCAAAACGTAATTTGGCATTTCGAGGAACAAATGAGAAGTTGTATCAAGATAGCAATGGTAATTTTTTGGGCACAGTTGAAATGATTGCTGAATTTGATCCTGTGATGCAAGAGCATATTAGGAGCATTCAAAATAATGAGATACATCATCATTATCTTGGCCATGGTATTCAGAATGAGTTGATCTCACTTCTTGGTAATGTAGTGAAAAAGGTTACCTTGAAAACCATCAAGGATGCTAAGTATTTCTCTGTTATATTGGATTGTACCCCAGATGTAAGCCATGAAGAACAAATGACGCTAATTGTGCGTTGTGTCAATATGTCAAGTAAAATTCCAAGAGTGGAGGAGTTTTTTCTAGAGTTCTTAAAGGTTGATGACACATCAGGATTGGGGCTTTTTAATGTGTTGATGGATACATTGGACTCCCTTGACCTGGACGTTGCTGATGTGAGAGGGCAAGGTTACGACAATGGTTCCAACATGAAGGGGAAACATCAAGGTGTCCAGAATCGTTTGCTTCTAGTTAATCCCAAAGCATTATATATGCCATGTGCATGTCATAGTTTGAATCTCACTCTTTGTGATATGGCAAAATCTTGTGAACAAGCTATTTCATTCTTTGGTATTATACAGCGTATATATGTACTATTTGCACGCTCTACGAAAATGTGGAAGATTTTGCTTGATAATGTTCCAAATCTGACCCTCAAACCTTTGTCTGATACTCGTTGGGAGAGTCGGATAAAAAGTGTGCAACCTATAAGGAACCAAACTTCTGTTGCCTGTCAAAACCCACCGGCGAGCAGCGACGAGCAACACGAAGAGCCGGGAGGCTCCCAGAACTGCTGGTGGGCCCTGGTCCCTCGGGCAACGGCCCGCAAAACTCCGGCACACGTCCTGGCTGATGCAAGGGCGTGCCACCTGACCTATACCTGGTCAGGAAGGTGATGGATTGCTTCGATTAGTTTCATGCATGGCAAACAAGCATACGTAAAATTCGAGCCGCGACCGGCTCCCAGGTTTTCCTGTGAATCGGCTCCTGGAGCCGATTATCCCATGGTTCTGCATTAGATCTACGATAACATGGGGTTTTGCTTCATCAATACAAGTTAAATCGACCTACGACAGTTTAACGTTTTCACCACATAATTGGAACATCCTACATATAATTGAGCCTAGTAGATACAAAAGATGATAGGAAACTAACCCTAGAGAAGGCCTAACAACCGACGTAAAGTCAATTCCCGGAACAACTCCTCTCGAATTGGCAAACCATATCCTTACATACTACTGGATCGTTCAACCCGTTTGCAAGGCCTGACTATGTGGATATCAAACTAAACCTTGGAAAACAAGGCATAACTATAACAGATCAAATCGACTGAATAAAGATCAAGCAAGATACTGCCCTTACAGCCGAAAAAGGTGCAAAGGCAGCGAGATAACTAAAGGCAGCATAACTAAGCAATCATAACAAAAAGGTACCGATGCTAGCCCAAACAAATCTATGATAACAGTATTACTCGCCATCAACAAGGCTTCAGTACGAGTAACACTAAATAACGCATAAGCAGATACTGCCTAGACCGCAAGATGCGATCTAGGCAGCATGACACTTACCTGAGAAAAACCCTAGAAACAAGGGGTGGCGATGCGCCGAGATTGTGTTTGTTGTGAACGTGATCGTCGTCCTCTCTTCTCAATAACCTTAGGTACATATTTATAGTCCGGAGACTTTCTATCTTTGGAATAACCCTAACAACTCTATCTCTTACTTAAACCGAAACGTAACCTACCATAATATACAGATACACGGGCAATTTAGCCCAAACCCACGCACAAGGCTGATCCAGCAATACGTTGCATATATGTATCCTCCAAGCCCATCTTGATTACGGCCCATCTCCTCCTTTGGCCAAAATGTGGCGATAACACATGCCCCCCTGGTTTTGGCAATAATAATTCCAAAACCACTCTGTTTGTTGTTTTTTATCATCAGGTTACGTGTTGCAGAGCAGAATCGTCACGCCGCCCCCTCATCATGATGCCTTGTCTTCTCAACTTCTCCGCGGTGCATGATTTGACAGTTTTGGCACCACATTCTGGAAAACCGCTATGGCATTGAACCACCTCCCACTATTCCCCTTATTTAAATTCATCTGAGCAGTTTGCATCCCCATCCTCTTCCATTAGCCAAAAAAAACCCTCTTCCTCCGCCATGGCCTCCTCTTCTTCCTCCAGATCATCCGGCCTTTCCTTCCAATCCTCCAACACAATGAGCGACCGGGAGCCGACGCCGGAGCACCCGCCAATGGCGGCGTACGAGGCTCTCGCCCCACAATGGTGGGACGAGAGGGACTGGGACTTCGCCGCCTGGTCAGAGGACGACGAGTCCCTGACCGACGGCGAGGAGGGCCTCCAGTTCCTTGTCGACGGGGAACTGGAGGCGGAGAGCGCCGATGATGCCGTGTCCTGGGGCGAGGACGTCGAATCCTCCGACGAGGAGGAGGAAGCAGAGGAGGACACCTCCTCCGACGAATACCCGCCGGTGAAGCGCTTCCGCGCCGGGTCCAGCGAGGACACCGACGACGACGACGAGGACGAGGAGGCCCCCGCTGACAACTTCAGCAGCAGCGGCGAAGACTACGCCGGCAGCAGCGCCGATGACAGCGAATACGACGACGGCGAAGACAGCGGCGACGACACCGGCTTCTAGATTAGGAACTAGTAGTAGTAGTACTAGTAGTAGATTTCCATTTGTAAGCAATCGGCTTCATTGTAAACAACCGTCTTTTGAATCAACAAAGATTGCTTTCCCAATTCGATTTTGCCGATAGTCAAAATAGGTCAACGTTCCAGAAGCCGATAGTAATGTATCGACTTTCACCATACTACGCTCATATGGTCAACCAAGTCAAATCCCAAAGAGCCGATGGTAACACATCGACTTTCCCCACAAACGTTGACAAGGTCAAATTTGGTCGTCTATTTAGATAAATCTGAGCGGCCACTTTCCAATTTCAAATGGTAGCCTGCGACCCTCTTCAAAAAGGCTAACCCAGATCTCCAATTGCCTCACTGAATAGATCGAGCTTATAGCGACAAGAACCCTCGATCCCCAATCGCATAGATCCATCTCCGCCGGCAAACTAGATGGCAGAATCGTCCAATACCAACACAGCGGTCTCTGGTCTGAAGGTACGCCTGCTCCTCGCAGTCTGAACACGGTGCTAGAATTAATAGCAAACACCTGAATTAATGCTTTATTCCACCGTTAAATTTTTAGGTTTCAGACATTCTGCTGCCGCATCCTTCTCTCCCAAATTCTCTCTATCTTGGCCCCCGTACATAATCTAGTCCTGCCCATCTGATCTCTTGCGAGGCAAACAGAATCCCCTTCGTAAGCCAAAACCTAGATTTGAATTCTTGGGCCGACTGCTTGCGAGCCTGGCCTAATCCTCCTGAACACTGGGTCTCTTGGTACATCAGGGTAGCCAAAACTTACCAATCCCAATGGGAAACCACGGGAATAGCCGATGCCTTGTATTTGTCATTGTCTCCCCTTGAGAAACATGAAAATCTTCTAAAAACCATCGGCTATTTCTGGTCCGATGCTCTGAACTGCTTCATGTTTGGTCATGGCCCCATGACACCAACTCTGTTAGACGTGGTGATGATTACTGGTCTGGACGTTACATCACCCAGCCCCTCTGCCTTTAAGCTGACAAAGGTCCCCTACAAGCTTTCTTCCAAAACAGACTGCACGAACTGGGGTGTCTATCTTCAAAGCCACATGAAAACTAAAGGCCCTGTCACAGAGAAAGAACACACGGCTTTCCTCAACTTCTGGCTGGAACATTTCATATTCTGTGGCCCTTCCCTTGCTCCAACCAAGAATTATCTCTCCTTGGCCTACGAACTTGCCAGAGGCACTCAACTTGGCATCGGCAAATTGTTCCTTGGAGAAGTCTATCGATATCTCCAGTTGATGTCTGTCAAACTATTCTCCGGCATAGCAGTCAAAACAGGAGGTCCTTGGTGGTTCATTCAGCTATGGTCTCAGCTGTATTTTCAAAACCATGTCCCCAACTTCCCCCTTTTGGCGAGTTGCACCTTTCCAGATGCCAAAGGGAAGCAGATCCGATGCACCAGCTACGGCCAAGCTCTGTATAGACTGCCAGGTAGTAAACTGATCCCTCAGGAAGCATCCAAGTGGTTCAGCATTTTCTTCCAAGGCCTGGACAATCCTATCTTCTTTCCTTACACGGAAGAATCGGAACATTTTGAAAATCCAATCTCCTTCAGGCTAGACAACTTTGCCGATGACACCAGCACTCGGCAGCTATTTTCCACTGTGATCCGTCCCTGCTTCCTTCCAGTTGGCATGAGCACATCCAACAGAATAATCAAGCCTGGATACGAATTCTACCAGCCGGTCGTAGTGGCTCGGCAATTTGGCCTTGGACAAGTACCTCCCCATTTCTTTCTCCACCATCTTATAGAGAGCAGAGCTGACCTGCCCGATCCTCTCACCAGTCAAAGGTGTTATTCCTTCTTCGATGCTCTGACCATCCCAATTCCTAACAACCTCACCTTCGCTTCATCAACCGATGGTTTTGAGAACTGGTGGTCGATGTGGAATACTCATGCCTTCAGGAGAGCTCTGGGACCGTTGCTGGAACAGCTCGATGCTGAATATGATATCCCCGTAGAACAGGTACTACTACTTGTAAATTTTCTTGATGCAGCTCATAAATGATTCTTTTAATAACCCGCTCTGTCTTCTTGCAGCAACAAGATGGTCCTGAACCTACACACGGTGATGGCTCCCCCTTTGAATTCTTCCCACCAGCTCCTGTGGTCCTTTTCTGCAAAAACTCGCCACCTTTGAAAAAGGTCGTGATGCAGAACCAGCCGATATCACCACAATCGGCTTCCAAGAGCCAAGCAACTTCTGGGTCAGCCGCCTCTCGAGTTCCAACTAAAACAAGAACGGCGGTGAGGAAGGCAGCTGCCAGGAAGACTTTGAGGCGCCGGAGCCCTTCTCCAGAAAGTTCGCATGTACGCTGATCCATGCCTTGGTTGATCTCTTTCATCCTTGCAAACATGCTTGTGCTTACTAGCTCTCCTTTTCTTACAGGCTTCCATCGAAGACACCTCCAGCGGGGACACACAATCCGATCGAGGAGAATCGGGCCCAACAGACTCCGAGAGGACCACCACATCGAGCCAGCCAGATTTGCCACCATCGGCTCCCAGGAAAAGGCCGGTTCCTGAACCTACTGCCCCCCGAGCATCAGTCGAGGCGGGTCCAGCTGTGAGCCCCAAGAGGGCTCGCAAGGGACTGCAAACTTCTTCGTCGAGCCAAGAGGTTTCGAAAGTCATCACCCTCCATGCTCTTACCAATTGTTTTTTTTATCTGCCGATTCATCACTATTTACATCGGCTAAGCACCTTCCATGCAGACGACTGACACTTCTAGTGGGAAAGCCGGGGAAGTGCCGATGCCTTGCGCAAGGCTGGATCTAGTAATCCCTGAAGGTGTAGATGAAACGGTTACCACTTTGGCCAAGCCCCCCGCAACAACACACAAGCCGATTGTCTCGTCATCTGCTATCCCCTTGACCTTAGGAGAGGTACGTTCGCTTCGTTCGGCTCATCCTTCCATGTTGGACGCATACTGACGCCATTTCAGCCTGCCAGGGTTGTGATATCTCAGGCCTGCTGACGTTCGACCCTGAATCCATCGAACCAACTCTCTCTGTTGCCAACGATGAACCACGAGCAAGGGCTGTTCTACCTCAATTCCAGCGCCTCAAAGCCTTGCTGTCCTCCCCGATCGAGAAGTTGATCGAGGGTTCTGAAGAGGTGAGGAGTGTTCTTGCCGAAATCAAGGACCAACTCCCAGTAGCATTGCAGGTGAAGCTTTGGCCAGTTGTAACTCTGTCTTTCTACGGGTCAAGGGTGAAGTTGGCTCGTGAGAGGATTAATCTGCGCCGCGCCCAACTCCCGCTGAAGGCCAATATTGCAGACAAATGTCAGCGGCTCAATGAGAAAAAGGCGTCTCTGGATGCCAAAACTGACACCTCTGTCAGCACCACCGAGCTTGCATCCTTGAAAAAGGAATTGGGGGATCTTGAAGAGAAGGTCCGGGCGACTAAACAGCTCATTCGTGACAAGGAAGCATTCATCGCCCGCTCCCAAGACGAAGCAGAAGGCCTCAAAGCTCAACTGAAGACTGATCTGGCGGAAATACGTGCCCTGAACAAGCAGCTAGTGATGGGTAAGGACGAAGATGACGAAGCCGAGATCGCCGAGGTGGATCGTGTCCGCGCTGACGCCCTCCACGCCTTCGAGGCATTCCTTCAGTAGCTTATTCATGTAAACTGACACCTGCTCGTAACAGTTTGAACCTCTAGAGTCGATGGCTGTGCATCGGCTATATTTTTTTTTATTGGCCGATTTCATGTATCGGCCCCCATATTTCACTGTCCATCATCCCACATGCTTGAGAAATATTTCTTGAGATGCTGACCGTTGACAGCCACTGGGAATTTCACGCCGTCCAGCTCCTCAAGCATGTACGCGTTCCCCCTTAAAACTTGATCGACCCTGTATGGCCCGTGCCAATTTGGAGACCATTTACCATATGCTGCATCCTTAGTCCCCAATAGCAATACAGCTTCCCATACCAGATCGCCAACGTGGAACTCCTTTGGTCTCACCTTCTTATTATATGCACGAGCTACCTTGGCCTTGTTCTCTTTGATTTTCTCAAGCGACCACAGCCTAAGCTCAGTTAAATCCTCAACACTGTCACTCATCAGGGCCGCATACTCTTCAGTTGTTAGATCGTTCTGAAAAGTGACACGTCTCGATCCAGCCGTAATCTCCCAGGGCAATACGGCTTCTTGTCCATAGACTAGATGGTATGGCGAGGTTTTTATCGCTCCATGACATGACATGCAATAAGCCCATAAAGCCTCTGACAAAACCTCGTGCCAACGCCTAGGGTGCTCATCGATTTTCCTCTTGATCAGCTTGATAAGGCTCTGGTTGGACGCTTCAGCTTGCCCATTTGCTTGCGCATAGTATGGAGATGATCGGATCAGCTTAATTCCCGTGTCCTCACAGAACTCTCTAAACTCGTGAGAAGTGAAGACCGAACCTCCATCGGTCGTGATAGTTTGGGGAATCCCGAATCTATGAATGACATGTTCTTTCACAAAATCGATAACATCCTTCGAGTTTACTGACTTCATAGGGACGGCTTCCACCCATTTAGTGAAATAATCCGTAATGGCCAAAATCCACATGTGGCCTTTGCTTGATGGAGGATTGATCTTGCCAATCATATCCATGCCCCAACCTCGGAATGGCCAAGGCTTGATGATGGGGTTCATTGCTGACGCGGGTACCGTCTGAATTTTTCCAAATTTCTGACATGCTTGACACCCTTTGTAGTACTTAAAACAGTCCTCCAGCATGGTGGGCCAATAAAACCCTGATCGCCTGATCAACCATTTCATCTTGTGAGCCGATTGGTGAGTTCACAAGCGCCTTCGTGTACCTCGTGTAGGAGCCGATTGGCCTCGGTTGGCCCCAGACATTTGAGCAGTAACCCTTCCAGAGTCCTGTAGAACATGTCGTCCCCAATAAGCACATACTTCATGGCCTTGTACCTTATCCGTTTAGGTGCCCCCCGAGCCGGATCCTTCAAGTAATTGAAGATATCGGCTCTCCAGTCGTCCGCCTCCAGGAACTGTACCTGAACATCAGCTCCCTCTGCTACGTCCTGGTAGCCTGAAGCCATTTGTGCGAGATCATTCGCCTCGGTATTCTGCGATCGCGGGATCCAGTTAAAGTTTATGTACCGGAACTGTGCCATCAGCTCACGGCATTGCAACCATAATGGGAAGAGCGACTCGCTCTCACACTTGTATTCCTCCGTGAGTTGGGAAATCACCAATTTGGAGTCTCCAAAAATTTCCACCGCTTCTACTCTAGCTTCGATGAGCAACTCCATTCCCTTGCGTATCGCCTCATACTCAGCGACGTTGTTGGTGCAAGGGGTAGATAGCCTGATGGAGAAGGAATATGTTGCCCCCGGGGCGACACGAGTAGAATGCCGATGCCGCAACCATCATCACAAACCGATCCATCGAAAAACATAGCCCACACTTGTATAGACAGCGCTGCTATATCAGTGTTGATTCTTTCAGCAATAAGGTCGGCCAATGCCTGACCCTTAACCGCTTTCGCGGGTTGATACCAGATATCAAATTCCGATAATGCAAACATCCATTTGCCGAGTCGGCCTTTCAACATAGGAGCCGACAGCATATGTTTTATGACATCTGATTTGCATATAATGATAATCTCCGCTGAGAGCAAGATGTGGCGCAGCTTGGTGCAGGTGAAGAACAGGCAGAGGCACAACTTATCGATCTCAGGATACCTTGTCTCTGCATCCAGCATCCTTCTGCTGATGTAAAACACAACTCGCTCCAGACCATCATAAACTTGCACCACCACCGAGGCGATGGACGTGTCAGCTACTGACAAGTAAATGTAGAACGGCCTATCCGGCTGGGGCGGAACCAACACTGGCGGCTTCGTTAGATATTCTTTGATCTCGTCGAAGGCTCGTTGTTGTTCTATCCCCCAGTGGAACTCCTCATCAGATTTAATTTTCACCAGTCCCATGAACGGCTCTATTCTTCCTGACAGATTGGAGATGAATCTTCTGACGAAGTTGATCTTGCCGATGAGAGACTGCAGTTCTTTCTTCGTGGTAGGTGGATTCATTGTTCGCACTGCCTCCTGACTCTTCAGGCCGATCTCAATTCCGCGTTCATGGACCAAGAAGCCCAAGAACTGACCGGCCATCACACCGAAGGCACACTTCTTTGGATTCATCCGTAGCCCGAATTTTCTTGTTCGGTCCAGGACGCGTTGCAGATCGTCCAAGTGTCCTTGTACGGAAGCAGACTTGACCACCACGTCATCGATATAAATTTCCACCAGCTTGCCGATCAGATCATGGAAAATGTAATTCATGGCTCTTTGGTATGTGGCGCCGGCATTCTTCAGTCCAAACGTCATGACTACATATTCAAACAACCCCACCGAACCTGGGACTCTGAATGCAGTCTTGTGTATATCTTTCGGAGCCATAAAAATTTGGTTGTAACCGGCATTGCCACCCATGAAGCTCAAAACCTTATGACCAGCAGCTGCGTTGATTAATGTCTCTGCTACCGGCATCGGATACTCATCCTTTGGAGTGGCTCTATTGAGATCCCAAAAATCTATGGCAACACGCCAGCGGCCATCCTTTTTCTCTACAGGTACGATACTAGAAATCCACTCAGCATACCTGCATGGCCTGATTAACCTAGCTGTCAACATTTTCTCGATCTCTTTCTTGACTTCTTCCAAAATTTCGGCCTTCATCTGTCGTGCTCGCTGCTGGAACGGCCGAAACCCTTTTTTAAGCGGGAGTCGATGCTCAATGATGCTCCTGTCTAACCCGGGCATCTCTGTATAGTCCCAGGCAAAGCAATCTGGATATTCTTTCAACAAAGCTATCATCGGACCCCGCAGATTCGGGTCTAACTTCTTGCTGATAAATGTCGGTCGCGGCTTATCCCCAGGACCGATGTCAATCTCCTCTAGCTCATCAGCGGAGGTAAACCCATACCCTAGCTTTCCGTCACCTGCTAAATCGATGCTAAACATAGGGCAAACAGTTGGTGAGGATAACAAAGATAATTTGGGACGATTGCCGGAATCGGCCCCCTTTTTGATTGCATTAGTCAAGGAAGGTTTACAACTTATTTGTGCTCTACAATGGCAGGGAATCTCCCTACTACGACTGCATGACTTGTTTGTCGTAAGATTACTGCTTTTTATTTTTTGTGGCCGATCGCAGGGATCGGCCATACCACGTACGATCGTGGACTTTGCTACTCTGTCAGGCCAGTGGATAAGACCAGCCTCACCCCGTTTTTTGTAGCTTCAATGCGCTCACAGTCGTCTAGACTGATTCCAGAGATCGGCTCTTGGTCTTCTGCCTCCCAGATGTTCATGCCAGCTATGGAGATCTCGACCGAATCATCTGCATGAATGACCTCCACTTCATCTCCATCCCACTGTATTAGGCACTGGTGCATCGTGGATGGAATGCAGCAGTTAGCGTGAATCCAATCCCTCCCCAGCAAGACAGCGTAGGTGCTTTTGCTGTCAACGATGAAGAACGACGTAGGGATGGTTTTTCTGCCCACAGTCAGATCCACGTTCAGAACGCCTTGCGTTTCTGAAGTTTGGCCGTTGAAGTCGCTTAACGTGACGTTGGTTTTGATCAGATCTGCAGTGGAGCGTCCCAAACGCCGTAGCATGGAGTATGGCATTATATTGACTGCCGCTCCGGTGTCAACCAACATCTTGCGGACAGGCTGCCCATTGATATAACCTCGCAGGTACAGGGCTTTCAGATGTTTGTAGCCCTTCTCTCGTGGCTTTTCAAAGATAACCGGCCGTGGGCCGCAGTCAAACTGTGCCACTGGTAGTTCTTTGGTTCTTGGAGCGCAAAATTCTGACGGAAGTATGAACACCATGTTTGTGCCAGCCGATGTCTTCGCATCGGCTTTTACTGGTTTGGGGCGCCACTCTTTCCTTTTCGGACGAGCCTCCGTTTCCAAGGTTTGCCGAATTTTCACGGCCAGATCGGGCCGTGCTTTCCTTAAAGCGTGGAGGTACTGCGCTTCGGCTTCCTCCAAGCTACGCAGTCGCTGAACTCTACGCTTTTGGGTGTGTCTGAGTCCATCGGGACACCACCTTGGCCGGTGATATCTGTCTTCTTCTTCTTCACCCTTTGGCTCCTCGAGATCTTTTGCTCGAGATGACTCCTCTTGTCTGTTCTGCGGCGGGAGAGGCCCTAGACGCTTGAACACTGAAACTGGACCTGTGTCATCCTTCTGCCGTCCACATTCCGGGCAGTTGTCGATTGTAGGCAATCGGCTCATTCCCGCATCCCAGCAATACTTGAAGAAAGGACAATCCCAATGTTTATCCACGCCTTCCTTTTCCTTCGACTTTCCCCTAGCGAGGTGCTCATATCCTTCATCATCCCTATCGTGCCGGCGACGTCGGTCATACTGACGCTCATACTTGTTAAGGAGATGCGTGGAGTGTGGCTTCTGATATCGCACGCTTCTCACTTGCTCCTCGGTTAAATACCGCCTGTCATCATAACGGGGCCGGTCACGTGGACCAGCCTCCTCTCTTTCTTTGCCCCGAGAGCGACCGCCTTCCTCCTTATATGTGCCATGGTGGTACACAGGCCCTGCCATATTAACATCGAACGAGAAATCTAACTGACGCCTCGTGGAGTGGCTGTGTTCTACCATGTTGACGCCAGGAAACGGGTTTGTGTCTACTTTCATGGCGCATTGCCCCAGGATCAGACGGCCCTGTTCTATCGCCGTTTGGATCTGGCGACGTAGCTCTTTGCAATCATTGGTGGTGTGGGTGAACGAGTGATGCCACTTGCAGTATGGTTTCCCGTTCATCTCTTGAGCCGTAGGGATTTTATGGCCTTCGGGTAACTTCAGCTGCTTTTCTTTCAGCAGTAAATCGAATATCTGCTCAGCTTTGCTCACATCGAAGTCGAACCCTTTCGCAGGCCCTTGCTGTTTCACCCATTTGCAGGACACAGGATCTGCCCCCGAGCCCATTCAGCCACGGCCACCTCCTGGTCTTGTACGGGATCCTCTTCTTCTGTATCGACCAGGCCTATCGGACGTTTGAACTTGTCTTGGTACAACTCAGGGTGGCGTTGTTCATACATTGTCAGTTTCTGGGCCATGTGCGCCAATGAATTGTATTCTACTTGGAAAGCCAGATCCTTGATAGGTGCTGAGAGACCCAACACTGCCAGCTCGACTGCTTCTTTCTCAGTTAAACGAGCCGAATAACATCGGTTCTTGACAGTCCTGAAACGCTGAATGTACTCGGCTACTATTTCTCCCCGCTTTTGCCGCACCTGCGCCAGATCTGCAATGCCAGCCTCGGTAGCTTCTGAATGATACTGAACGTGGAACTGCTCTTCTAGTTGCTTCCAGGTCTGGATCGAATCCGCTGGCAACGAGGTGTACCACCCAAAAGCTGGTCCTGTCAGAGATTGCACAAAGAACCTCACGCGTAACTGATCCGATGCTGAAATCATGCCTAACTGTGCCAGGTATCGGCTCACATGCTCGATCGAGCTCGACCCTTCTGATCCGCTAAACCTTGAGAACTCAGGGAGCCGATACTTGGGTGGTAGCGGAATCAGATCAAACTCGTTGGGGTACGGCTTGGAATAGCCGATTGTCCTTCTCTTCGGCACGAAGCCGAACTGGTCTCTCAAGATGGTACGGATTTGCTCCACCGTTTGAGCTGCAGGGGCTAAATTCTCATGACTCGTTCCGGTGGCATACTTGGCTAGCCATGCCTGTTTATCAGCGTCCATCCCAGATATCCCTGCTCCAGAAATACCTGCTCCCGAAGCCCCTGCTCTAGAAACTCCTGCCCCAGAAATCCCTGCGGTTGCAACCTGGTTCATGCGCGTCAGGCTATTGCAGTCCGGCACGTAAGTGCACACATATCCATGTGGGATTTCTTTAGGTGGTTCAAACAGGAATTGGCAATCGCCAGGGTCACCTCCAACCTTGTAGACGACGTACGCCGGTGCCCCTGGTGGCTCCGGAGCTGCAAGCGTGAATGGCAGCTGTGGCCTGGTCTGGAGCAGTCTTTCTTCCTGGTGAGTCCCTAGAGTAGGCCCCGACGGAGAGTACTGATGTTTCATGATCTCCTGAACTACGCGAACCCCGACGCGCTCGAAAGCGTTCACTAGGCTCTCAGAATGGCGGTGAAGAGAATGAGCCACCATGTAATTGACTTCCTGTCGCAGAGCTCTGGTGCGCTCCTCTGAAGGAACAGACAGATCCACCTCATCAAGAGCACCTTCGGGTGAGAACCCTTTCCACCTGATGCCATGCTTACGGGTCCTCTCAAAAGAGCCGATGAGATCGGCTTCGAAGAGAGCTTTGATATCATCATACTTCGCCTTGTGCTCATCAGGCAGATCGTCGTACGTGACCGGTCTGTCCCCCATCGCAGCGTCGGATGTTGATGCAGATGTTGTTGAATGTCCCACCGGGCGTGCCAGAATGTGTTGCCTGTCAAAACCCATCGGCGAGCAGCGACGAGCAACACGAAGAGCCGGGAGGCTCCCAGAACTGCTGGTGGGCCCTGGTCCCTCGGGCAACGGCCCGCAAAACTCCGGCACACGTCCTGGCTGATGCAAGGGCGTGCCACCTGACCTATACCTGGTCAGGAAGGTGATGGATTGCTTCGATTAGTTTCCTGCATGGCAAACAAGCATACGTAAAATTCGAGCCGCGACCGGCTCCCAGGTTTCCCTGTGAATCGGCTCCTGGAGCCGATTATCCCATGGTTCTGCATTAGATCTACGATAACATGGGGTTTTGCTTCATCAATACAAGTTAAATCGACCTACGACAGTTTAACGTTTTCACCACATAATTGGAACATCCTACACGTAATTGAGCCTAGTAGATACAAAAGATGATAGGAAACTAACCCTAGAGAAGGCCTAACAACCGACGTAAAGTCAATTCTCGGAACAACTCCTCTCGAATTGGCAAACCATATCCTTACATACTACTGGATCGTTCAACCCGTTTGCAAGGCCTGACTATGTGGATATCAAACTAAACCTTGGAAAACAAGGCATAACTATAACAGATCAAATCGACTGAATAAAGATCAAGCAAGATACTGCCCTTACAGCCGAAAAAGGTGCAAAGGCAGCGAGATAACTAAAGGCAGCATAACTAAGCAATCATAACAAAAAGGTACCGATGCTAGCCCAAACAAATCTATGATAACAGTATTACTCGCCATCAACAAGGCTTCAGTACGAGTAACACTAAATAACGCATAAGCAGATACTGCCTAGACCGCAAGATGCGATCTAGGCAGCATGACACTTACCTGAGAAAAACCCTAGAAACAAGGGGTGGCGATGCGCCGAGATTGTGTTTGTTGTGAACGTGATCGTCGTCCTCTCTTCTCAATAACCTTAGGTACATATTTATAGTCCGGAGACTTTCTATCTTTGGAATAACCCTAACAACTCTATCTCTTACTTAAACCGAAACGTAACCTACCATAATATACAGATACACGGGCAATTTAGCCCAAACCCACGCACAAGGCTGATCCAGCAATACGTTGCATATATGTATCCTCCAAGCCCATCTTGATTACGGCCCATCTCCTCCTTTGGCCAAAATGTGGCGATAACAACTTCCCAAGTAAGATCAGCTTTGAAGCAACTAGAGAAGGCTTCCAGTGATGATCCAGCTACAGTAAGTGATGCTCAATCTTTGTTCAAGGCACTTGGGAAATTTGATACTATAGTTGGTATGATTATTTGGCATGATGTACTATTTCTATAAATATGGTGAGCAAAAAGTTACAAGAAAAAATTGTGTGCATCGATGCTACTCTGCAACACATTGAAGGGGTCATTACATTTTTTCAGAAGTTTAGAGATGAAGGTTTCCATTCAAGTATTGAGAGTGCCAAAGCCATTGCATTGGATATGGACATAGAGCCAAAATTCCGTACAAAACGTCAAAGTAAAAGGAAGAAGCATTTTGATGAAATTAATGATGAAGAACTGCAACTGTCAGCTATTGAGTCCTTCAGAGTTACATACTTTCTTGTCATTGTTGACACCACAATTACTTCATTATCTAGTCGATTTGAGCAGCTAAAGGAATTTGAAAAGGTGTTTGGTTTCTTATTCAACTCAAATAATCTGAAGTCTTTGGATGATAGTAAGCTACGCAAATCTTGTACTACTTTTGAAGAAGCTTTTACTCATGAGGAGTCGCGTGATGTTGATCTTGATGATTTTTTCTCTGAGTTAAAAGTGCTGCAAGTAACCTTGCCAGATGCTTTGATGTCAGCGTCTGAGATTCTTCAGTTTGTTACCGCTGTAGATTGCTATCCAAATGTATCAGTTGCCTATCGGATTCTTTTGACTATACCTGTGATTGTAGCCTCTGCTGAAAGAAGTTTCTCTAAACTGAAAATACTAAAGAATTGTTTGAGGTCAACTATGCTACAAGACAGGTTAAACGGCTTGGCTACATGTTGTATTGAGAAGGATATCTGGGATAAAATTGATCTTGAGATTGTACTCAATGATTTTGCATCTAGAAATGCCCGAAGAAGCTTTTTTGTGAGGCATTGAAGCAATATTATCATTGGAATTATTTCTTATTTGAGGTAATCAAACTAGTACCAAATACTACTTATTATATTTTGAGACTAAAATGTATGGTTGGATGTTAACTTTTGTTTTGAAAGTTCTAGTAGATACATATATGATGTTTTTTTTAATATGTCTATATATACATTAGCCTTAGAGGCCCATGCTGTCGACTTTGCCTAGGGCCCTGAAAAACGTAGAGCCGACCCTGGGTATGAGAACGGCATTCCATTAACCAACTGTCGAAAATCAATGTGGTTTTGTTGTAACTACAGTTTCAAGACATGTTGTTACCTGCGGCATAGACACTTTCTAACGAATAACACATAAGGCTGTCGATGTTGATTTCGGGAAGTTTATTGAAGTGCAATGTCTCAAGGTTGACCATGAAGATGCCACCAACTGTGTGCAAGAAAACCACATTATTTTCCTCAGCATACATTATTATCGCTCTCTTTGAATCCAGAGCGAGCAGCCGGCCGAGATCAATAGTTTTTCTCAGCACCCATGAAGAAACACCATCACAATCAGTGTTCCTCTTCCATAACTGGGCGGTGTATCCTGACAAAGAGAGTAAACCCAGCCCGCCACCCTCTGCTCGCATAGCCATCCAGAATTTGTCCTCAGCAAACATATCCTTCGACATTTGTATCACAGTTAGGCTCTGCCTATCCAAATCAAACTGAAGAACTACACTCGGATCCCTAGTTCCCTAGAGACAGAGCAGCCAGTAAAGGGAATCGCCGACCAGCACGGCGGGCATTTCAACAGAATCGATGGTTTCTCCTGCAACCGGTGTTTCGATGAGATTACTCCATAGGCCGGTCTCTGAAGAGTAAAAGCAGATGACAAATTGTAGATTTTGTTCTTGTGCGTAGCCTAACAACAGAGAAAATTACAAATAACCACCACATTACAGGCTAGGGTTTCAAAAAGCAACCACTTTACGTTAGGGTTTCAAAAACCCACCGGTTCAGAGTTCGTTCGTTGCACAAAGCACTGGTACCGGTTTGACGCTGGTCTAATGACAAAACTGACAGGACGGTCCCACCTGTAAGGATGACGTGGCTCGCGCAGACGGCTGCGGGCAGACGGCCGTTAACGGCGCTGTCTAGACAAAACGGTTGGTCAGCTCGCGCCTCAGTCCTCTGCTTCTTCTCCCTATCAGCTCGCCCGCCGCCGCAGTCCTCTGCTTCTTCTCCCTATCAGCTCGCTCGCCGCCGCAGTCCTCTGCTTCTTCTCCCTATCAGCTCGCCCGCCGCCGCCGCTGGTCACCTGCCGCCACCGCCGTCGTAGACCATGCCGAGCTGGAACGAGAGCGAAACATCCGGTGAATCTCTCCTCGGTGATGTGAGTATTTTTCTCCTCTGGTTACTGATTTGGGATTTTTTTTGAAATTGTTTGATTTGAGCTCTGATTTGTGGATGATTTGTTCGATTTGTAGATCTGTCCGCTTGACTACGCACCGAATCATCTTTTTGACGAGGGATATTATGTCATTGATGATGATGCCCCACTCGTTTGCTCCGGTCACAATCTGAAACCGCGTCGATGTGTTGCATTTGAGGGCAAAGATACAGGGAGGAGGTTCTATCTATGCTCAGTGGAAAATATGAGTACTCAGGTCCTTGCTTTCCCTCAATACTTTTATCATGGCTCGATAATTTGATTAACTGATTTATACATTTAGATAAATCATGAGTACTTGTTTTAAATCATGTGCACTAAATCTCTCTTATACTTAGAGAAATAATGAGTAGTTGTTGTCAACATATATGTTCCTGGATCAAGTGCTCTCTATACTAAATCATGTGCACTGAATCTCTCTGTATTTAGATAAATAATGATTATTTGTTCTCAACATATATGTTGCTGGATCATGTGCAATCTCTCTATATTAAATCATGTGCATTGAATCTCTCTGTATTTATCTCTCTGTATTTAGATAAATAATGATTACTTGTTCACTCCATTTGTAATGGCCTGAACCTGTTAGAACAATCATGTACAGAACCTAATGGTGTTTTAGATAGATCCTGGATCATTTAGATACATTGTGAGTACTGATTATATTCTAAACATATACATGTGCAGCAGGTCATGAATTGTGGCTTTCAAAGGTGGATAGATCCAGAGTGGGATGATAGTTTGCAGCATGCATTGTCTAAGTTGTGGGGAATGTACAATGACAGCCACAACTCAAGAATTGAAGAGAGGTATGAGAGTAGTAAGATGATGAAGGCTCTATCTGAAGAGAAGGAGAAATTGGAGAAGAAACATGCAACCCTATTAGAGGAAGGTAATAGGTGGATAAATCAGACTGAGAGGAAGTGGATAGCTCAGACTGAGAAAAAAGTCATAGCAGAAAACTATGCTAAGATAATGAGTGGGCAATATGATACTGAGCAGATGGATAAGCACATAGCTGCATTGAAGAATGAAGTAGAGGTGCTGAAGAATGCCAAGGAGGAACTGAAGAATGTGCTCAAATCACAGGCACAAGTATTCAAGGTGAAACAACAGAAGTGGGATGAGGAAAGAGCTAATCTGAAGGATGAAAAGAAAAAGTTAGAGTAGTCCATGCATGACCTTTTCAAGGCCAATGCTGTTAACAAGGACAAGGTCAAGAGAATCAAGGCAATTTGTGAGGAGGAGGAGTGATGGTCTGTTTAGTTGGCATATTTGTGTAATGGTGTGTTCAGTTGGCATATTTATGTTTAGGTAGATGTATGAGTCTGTTGAGTTGAACCCTGTATTTGTTGAGTTGAACTATCCTTGTGTTGAACCCTGTATTTGTTGAGTTGAACTATCCATGTGTTGAACCCTGTATTTGTTTAGTTGAACCCTCCATGTGTTGAACCATTCAGTTTGTGTGAATATGCTTTGTGGTACTGGATACAATGTTATATTATACTATGATCAATAATTTAACATCTACCATGATCAATAATTTAATATACTAGCATGACAACATCTACACAAGCATTTCATAGCACAACCACACGTAGTACCAACATAGTTCAAAACCACAAGTAACATAGTTCACAACCACACATAGTTCACAACCACAAGTAACATAGTTCAGAACCACACATAGTACCAACATAGTTCACAACCACACATAGTACCAACATAGTTCACAACCACAAGTTGCATTGTTCACAACAGCCCTTTCTTGATATCACTCAAGGTAAGGTTGTCAATATTGCTTGCTGTGAGGTAACCTGACATCCTTGATGATTGCTTTCTTGCTCTTACAGGCCTACTGGAAGTACCACTTGCTTCATTTTGAGCAGGACCTGGCCTTGGAGCTTTGAAAGGTGTTGTTTGAGCTGGTGTTGTCCTCCTAGCGGCAGGTGCTGTTTGAGCTGGTGTTGCCCTCCTAGCAGCAGGTGCTGTTTGAGCTGGTGTTGCCCTCCTTGCAGCAGGTGTTGTCCTCCTAGTAGCAGCAGCTGATGTAAAAGACTCAGAGTGCTCTGCCCTGTTCTCCTGCATCCAAGCAAGACAGTGTTTGTAGAAAATGCATAGAATGGTTAAAACATAGAAATTACAGAGAATGGTTAAAATAGAAAACAAACCTTATGTTTGTTTTTCCTCATCACCAGAGATGGCTTTAGAGGGGCACCACAACTAGTGTATCTATGCCCAAGAGTTCCACAATTGCTACAGGTTATAGTGGCCATCCTTGATGATTGCTTTGGTTCTGGAACTTCATACTTTCCTTTTCTCCTCTTGGTCTGATTCCTGCCCAATGAGATCTTGAAGACTGGTGGATCAATATCAGGTGTATCAGTCCTTGTCCAGCTATCTTCACCTGGCACAGGGTAAATCACAGGCTTGTATGCCTCAACATACAAAGGCTTCTTGAAGAAATCAGAAACAAAATCTTCAGGGTGTTGGAATGACTTGTAGATGGCTGATATAGCATGATTGCAAGGGATACCAGTCATGTCCCATTTGTTACATCCACATGTCATAGTTGTCAAGTTAACAGCATAACATTTTTCCCCATGGCTAACTTCCCACAAACCTTCAGCAGCCTTTCTTGATCTATACATTCTTGACCATTTCTTATTTTCTTCTAGCATTTCTACATAAGTAGGTGTGATTTCCCATCTTGCCTTGGCAGCTCCTGTTCTCTTGCCTTCATTCCTGACCATCATTTTTTTCCTTATGCCATCAAACATTGTTCTCACTGGTTTCCCTCTAATGTCAAGAATCCACCTATTGAAAACCTCACTTAAATTGTTAACCACTAAGTCTGTTTTGCAATTATAGTCCATGGCATATCTGGCCCATGCTGCAACTGGTATTTTCATTAACCACTCCCAAGCTTCCACACTCTCCTCCTTCATGTTAGCCATGGCAACATCAAAACCATGCTTTGTGTAAGAATAGGAGGCTGCATCCATGTATTTCTTGAGCTCCTCACCTCTAAACCCAGCAGTTTGAAAGTTTGCATAAATGTGTCTTAAGCAGTATCTTTGTGGGCAGTTGGGGAATATTTGGTTGATTGCATTAAGTAGACCCTACACAAAGATTTCTAACTATGTAAATAACTATGCAACTGACAATAAAATAAGAAATGTATACTATGTAAATAACTATGCAATACCTTCTGCATGTCTGAAATTATGGTATAGTACCCAAACTTGCCTGCCTCACCACCAATAGCATACTTTAGTTGGGTGAGAAACCAAGACCATGTAGCTGTCTCCTCCTTGTCAACCAGGCCAAAAGCAATAGGGAAGATATTGTTGTTCCCATCCCTTCCAGTGGCATAGAGAATCTGCTGGCCTGTGGTCAGCTTAATGAAGCAGCCATCTAGACCTACAAATGAATAGATGTATGCCATGTCATAATGTGTATATGTCTCATTAATTAGCAAAGGGAAAATATATCATGTAAATTACCTATAAATGGTCTGCAACCATTAAGGAATCCTTGTACAGATGCACCTAGACAGTAGAACAATCCATGAAATCTAGGGTTGGTACTTGGATGCTCTACCAGAATTTTTGTGGTCACAATGCATCTGGAGCCTGGATTTGTGTCAAGCACTGTCTGCAAGTAATCCCTTAGCCTCTTGTATTTCTCCACCTGATCACCAAGCACAACCTGTAAAGCTTTCCTCTTTGCCCTGTATGCCATCATTTTAGGAACATCTACACCAAATTTCTCCTTGGTTGTCTCCATCACAGCCTCAATGCCTGTCCTTGGATCAATTCTAATGCTGGGCTCACAAATCTTTGCAACCCATTTGCCTGTGACCTTGCAGTGCTCACCTACTGTGCCACAAGTGTGCTCAAAGTGCACCTTTCTCAGGCAGAATGATTTCTCATTCTTTATCTGAGAACCAACCATAAAAAAAGGACACTTCTCTTGAGCACACTTTACTATCACTCTGTCCTTGCAATTTCTATGGTACCTGAAGTTCCTAAGTTGTGCAATATGAAGTGTTTGCACTGCTCTCCTGAACTGGTACACATCTAGGAAGCACATCCTAAGACACAATCCTTCTTCAGGTTGTAGTCTGCTCTCATCATACCACACCCTTGGCTGTTTCTTTTTGGCCCTGCTTTTCCTTCCTTTTGGCAGAGCCCATGACAATTTCTCAAATCCATCATCATCCTCTGGATCCAAATCACCATCTGGCCCTTCATCATCAGAAGGAAGCCAGTCTGGTGTTGTTGTACTCTGCTGACTGCAATGTGATCTGCTAGTAGGCCCCTTCCTTACTGGTTCTTTCTTCTTATTCACAGTAACTGGCTCATCCTTGTCAACATCTGAGCAATCAGATGCATTAAATAAATCTTCAGGCTCTTCTGCAAAATAAGACTCATGCTCTAAGGCAACCCTCTTTCTCTTATTCAAATCATGGTTTGGCTCATCCTCATCTGATTCAGTTTCATTTATATGCTCTGGAGTGTAATTTTCATCATCTTCCATTTCTGAATCTTCATCCTCTTCCATATCTTCTTGTTCATCCTATTCCATATCTTCTTGTTCTTCATCAACAATGTGCTCTGTTCCCTGTTCATTGAATAAGTACCCTCCATCACCATCACCCACTTCTAAGATTTGCATGTCATTCTCATGATCATTTTCATGATCATTCTCAACATTGTTGCTCTGTTGTGTCAGCAAGTACATGCACTCAGGATCTTCAGTTAACTGTGTACATTCTTGACTTGGTAAAACAACCCCATCATCATCAACTGTGTAAACAATGGGGTTTCCAATTTCTGAAATTGGGATTTGCTCTTCAACTGCAGCAGTGTTGATGTTTGATGGAAGTGTGCTTCCTCTTTTAATTACAGTCAAGCTGACAGATCTCTTATCCTCATAAAGTTCAACCATCTGCTGCACCTTACTATGCCCATCTAGTAAGTCCATCCCAGCTATCCCTATACCCTTCTCTTTCACATAATATATGTTGTCACTAATCCCATAGCCCTCTGTCTCTATTAGAGCTAGCAAATTGAGGAATGTTACATCTGATTCAAACAAAGTGCGCTCTAAATTGTCCTTGCCATCTAAATTGATCCTTATATCCCATATATCATCATCCAAACTGCATATATTCAGAATAGGAGAATTTAATTGTCTATTTTTCAGTACAAAATGGCAGTCGCAGATTAGATGGATGCGAATGACTTACTCAATGCCGCCTCCGAATGCACTGGTCCAACGGCTGCTCTGGGTAAGGTCCTCCTTCAAACGATTTGCCAAGGAGGCGGCGGCCCGCTTCTCCGGCGATGCAAACGTCGCCGTCGATGGGTTCGAGCTACCGCACCAATCCCCTTCCGCCGCAAGGAAGCCCGGCACCTCGACTTCGTGCCTACCGCCGCCGTCTCCACCGCCATCTTCTCCGCCAGGTACGCCTCCAGCGCCCCCGCCGGCCGGAGATCTAGAGCCAGGAGAAATCGCCGCCGCCATGGCTTCAGTACGCGCGCGAGAGAGGAAGTGTGCGAGCGTGTGGTCTGCTTTGTTTGACCCGTGTCCGAAACGGGAGGTTAGGGTTCCGACAGCACCGTTAACGGCCGTCTGCCCGCAGCCGTCTGCGCGAGCCACGTCATCCTTACAGGTGGGGCCATCCTGTCAGTTTTGTCATTAGACCAGCGTCAAACCGGTATCAGTGCTTTGTGCAACGAACGAACTCTGAACCGGTGGGTTTTTGAAACCCTAACGTAAAGTGGTTGCTTTTTGAAACCCTAGCCTGTAATGTGGTGGTTATTTGTAATTTTCTCCCTAACAACACCACCTGGAAATGGTCTCCAGCAGCACGAAGCACCGTCCGGCCGATCGAGAGATCGTCCATGTCAAACCCCGGGGGAGCAGCAACGCGGCGCTGGTCGCCGGTGATGGGGTCCCACAACAGGACCTGGTCCCGCGATGCGTCCCAGGCGAGTACGAGGCCATGGTGGCATCCGAGGAGCCAGCAGCCGTCGAGTTGCAAAGAGAAGCGGCCGCGCGGGACGCGATTTGGGGGATCCATGGTAGGTTCGAAGCGGAGGTCGTCAGCATCTTGGTGGATGTAGCCGAGGACGGGAGGGTTGCGGCGGTGGCGTAAGCGGAAGCTGCGGACGAAGCCGGGGCTGGAGACGAGGCCGAGCCACCGCTTGCAGACAGCGGAGGCGCGAGGGAGGGAAGAAGGCTGCGGGGGCAGGCGGATGAGGATCTCGAAGAGGAGGTCGTCGTTTTCGAGCGGCGCCGTCGCCGGCGTCATCTCGTCGTCCTGGGCGCTCATGGGGCAGGTGGTGGAGTCTAGGGCAGAGCAGCCTCGATGGGGAAAAGTCACGCCGCGAGTTTTTTTTTTTTTGAGAATAACGTCGCGAGTTTAGTGCTGAGTCATTTGGAGTCCCAAACAACTGAAGGGCCAGGGTTGCTGGGCCTCGCGAACAAATTGACGCCAAAACGTTTGGTGTCTACCCTCCATTCGTGGGCCGCCAAAAAGTTTGGATCCATTCGGAAGAGAAAAAAACAAGCCCATAAAAAATTTGAAAAGGAGCGGCAAAATCCTCTTCACCGAAGTCTGAGAGAGAACTAGTTTTTTATTTAGAAACATAGTACACGCTCACAACACGTATATGCACTCACCTTTATGAATGCACACACATAACCTACCTATATGAGCACCTTCGAGAGACTGAGCCGGTGGATCGGGTCTTAAGATTGACGAAGTTACTACGGACGCCTCGCTGTCGACGGAAACGTCACATCATTAAAAAAATATTCCGTCTTTTATGCAACACACAATGTCAAACACGAGGTTTGAACTCTGATGGACGGGGGGTATAACCATCCTCCTAGCCACCCAACCATAGGTTGGTTTGCAGAGAGAACTAGTGTTGGCTAGACATATTTCGAAACTCCTCTTGCGAGAAGAAATTTTTGCCAAACAAAGATCTCATAAAGATTGGTTAAAGGAGGGGGAGAGGAATACTGGTTTCTTTCCCATGCCCGTGCTACGTGCTTCATCATCATCGGGAAACATTGTGACAAAATCTCACATTTATAAGAAGAAGAAGCATGAGTGATTTGTGTGAAGGAGGAAGTTCAAAGGATTGTCCAAACATTCTTTGTGGATTCATTTGAAGACCATAAATGTATTGATGCACAAGCAGTAACAAGCCATGTTCATGAGCCAGTAATAGTAGTAACACGTGCATGAACTGACAATAGCGACAAATTTTTCCTTAACTAAACAATTAGTGAAAATCAAACTATAAAAAATGGCAACATCAAAGAAATAAAAAGGACATATTGCATTCAGTTTCACAGCCACCTAATCAACCAACACAACCGACTAGCTATGCCTGACACAGATATGCAGACGCCCATGTGCTCCAAGTCGAAACCATAATCCAAATGTGTGTGAGCATCGCATTGGGCAAGATAAATATGGCTCCTAGGGGATGAGCATAATACCAGACGAGCTGCATACAGTTTTCTTTCTACATCAGCACATGCAGCTTCACAGGGTCTTATCTAAGAAAACAAAATTCAGCATGCGATTTGTTTAAGGTTAACCAATAGGTGCCCGTGACAACAATACCAAAGGCCCATCTTGTTTAGAAAATGAATTAAAACACCCTAGCAAAATTGGCTACAGGAAACTCATCCTGTAGTTATGAGCTCAAAATAGTGAAATATTTTTCTCAACTCCGTTACAATTGTCCATGCGTCGACCCCTAAACACAAAGTGTCTGCAATCTAACTATTAGGGGGAAACTCCATGTTTCAGTAAAACCGGGGTTGATCTTGTCACAACATGTTACCAAACATGGTTTGGAATTGTCCTATGACCTAACCAAGCACAAACCAAGAGAAAAGTCCACCGGGCTACCTCCGTCACATGAACATCTAGGGGGGTAGACAATCCGGGGCCCACGGATCAGGGTTTTGTATGAAGAAGCGCTTCGAGGCACCGGGACACCTCAAGAACTTGCATGTGGTCCTAGGACATGCATGAAAGTGTGGTGTTATGTTGAAACATACAAAACCTAGTCTTCGGGTGCATGCATGTGTCCCCTTTCACATGCATGCGCTGTAACCCAAAAGCGAAGGTTTCTGGACTTATATAAGGGGGAACTCCCTATTCCTGTGAAACTGGGTAGGATACTGCCGCACCTTCTAAACCAACATGATTTTACATCATCCTATGAACTAAACAAACACAAAACAAGAGATAGCTATGCCGGGCTACCCCTATCAGAAGAACGTCTAGGGGGGTAGACGATCCGAGGCCCATAGATAGGGGCAGACCACAGGTTCTCCAGGAGTTATAGCACTTGGAAAATCTGTGACATCATCTTATCTATACTTAAGTTGCAAAGATTGAATTACTGGAGATGTTTCGTACAGTTCCATCATAGCATATAATTACATCTTGCAAGATGGCCATTAGAATCTTCAACAGAGTTCCTGGTTCTGTCAACCCTCTTGAGGAGCGGATGATAGTTTCTCTTGTAGATATAGCATGTACTAGCGCTTCATAAGGATTGAGACCATGAAAATATGAACTTTGCACTAGACCATAAGTTTCTAGAGGATGCTGAACTTCATATCCATTAGATGGGTGCCTATTCAAAAAATTTGAAAACAATCCTCAACCAATCGGCAAGAGTAGAATTTACCCTCACGGTAGAGCTGCTGACCAACAAAACCAAGCAAGCTGTTGGAGTACTTTTGAAACAGAAAAGTCACTCTTTGGATCAATCAAAAGACCAAGATGAGAGGATTTCACGACAAAGTTTGAAATTTGTTGTTTGACATCCTTTAGATTGTTCTCAATTTGACTGTGTGATCATCATTTATTTATACTTAAAATGCCTGAACGGAATGCTTGTGAGTACTATTAGGTGGCCTATTCAGAAAAATGATATCACCATCAGAATAACTCAAGAACTTGCATGTGAACCAATATGATTTTACATCATCCTATGACCTAAACAAACACAAAACAAGAGATAGCTACGCCAGGCTACCCCTATCAGAAAAACGTATAGGGGGTAGACGATCTGAGGCCTAGAGATTAGGGTTCCGCAGCAAACCGCGCTCCGGGGCATCGGAATACCTCAAGAACTTGCATGTGGCCCTAGCACATGCATGAAAGTGTGGCGTTATGTTGAAACATACAAAACCTAGTCTCTGGGTGCATGCATGTATCCCCCTTCGCATGCATGCGCTATAACCTAAAAGCAAAGGTTCTGGACTTATATAAGGGGGAAACTCCCTATTCCGGTAAAGCTGGGTAGGATACTGCCGCACGTTGTGAACCAAGATGGTTTTACACCATCCTATAACCTAAAAAAACACAAAACAAGAGATAGCTACGACGGGCTACCCCTATCAAAAGAACGTCTAGGGGGGTAGACGATCCGAGGCCCAGAATTAGGGTTCCGTAGCAAACCGCGCTCCGGGGCATCAGAATACCTCAAGAACTTACATTTGGTCCTAGCACATGCATGAAAATGTGGTGTTATATTGAAATATACAAAACCTAGTCTTCGGGTGCATGTGTACCCCTTCGCATGCATGCACTGTAACCTAAAAGCGAAGGTTCTAGACTTATATAAGGGGAAAACTCCCTGTGTTCCGGTGAAACCTAATCGTATAAGGGGGATGTAGTGAGACCATAACAACCTATTCATATGTGTGTGTTCATGATCCTATGAAATAACATCACCTAACATATATGTAATAAAAGTCTTGCTAACTAAATAAAAGAAAAGGGGAAAACAGTTCTTTGTCGTGTATACAGGCAAATACACACGGCAAAGGCTGATATTTGCCGTGTACCTAACAACGAGGGCACACGACAACAATTCCGCCGTCCGTCCCTGCTGGCGGCTGCCCCTGTCGGGCTGCAGGGCCCATGTCTTTGCTGTGTGTCCTCATGGCTTTTGTCGTGTGGTTTTTCTTTGCCATGTGCCGTGGTTTGTCCATTGTCGTGTTCGATTCTTTGTCGTGTGCTTGTACTGTAATCTTCCGTGTAGGTTTTCTTTGTCGTGTGCTTCTGAATACCCACATGACAGAGATCAGCTTTGCCGTGTTCCAGGCCTGTTAGCACACGTCAAAGGATGGGGACGACGGCAGAAACAATTTTTCCCGTAATGGTTCCATTAGTTTATATATAGGTCGAACCACGAGGCCAATACGGTCGACTATTGAATCTCCCTGAATTAGTCTAGCATGTATGTAGCCTCACCTTAGGATGGATGGATGCGAACCAGGGCGGCCTTGCCAGCGCCGGTGAAGGACGTGATAGGCTGGCGGGAGGCGAGCCGCCGGCTGATCGTCGGTAGCAGCACCAGACAACGCAACGCCGTAGCCATATCTTTTTTACGAGATCGATCTCCTGTTTCGACACTAGCGAGATGATCTTGTAGGTACGTTGGATGATCGATCGCGCCTTGCAGAATTTGCCGGCCGGCCCTAAGAGCATCTCTAGCAGTGTCCATAAAAGGATCCAAAACTAAACTTTTTGGGCAAAATATGGGCCACGCTCGGTTTCTGACGCAGATCAGAGCCCGTATACCTCACCCGACCCGTAAAAGTTTTTCGGTGGCCCGTTAAATGCACGCTGCGACCAGCATATCTAGCGGTCGAAGAGGGCGACCCAAGTGAAACCATATCCCTGTCTGCTGTGCGCCCTCTCCCTCTCTGCCGTCGCCGGCAACTCTCCGGCAGTCAAATCCAGCTCACCACCGCCACCATTCCCTATGCCACCGCCACCAAACGCTCCGCCTCGCCGCCATGCGTCCCGACGACTCGTCTAGGAAGCGCCGCATCGGCTCGGTCGGCCAGATCCTCAAAACCGAGGAGGAGATCGCCCGTAGCCGCTCCGTCAGAGCGCCGCGATTTGGTGGGTGAATTCGCCGCACATGCCAGCGTCGCTCCTCCCTTACGCCCCCACGTGGTACAGGGGAACCGCCTCGAAGGCGGGCTTGTCGCGTCCACGCCCCCCGTCTCCGTCGAGCTCGAGCTCCTCCGGGTATCGCGATTACGTGACTCCTAGAGAGAGAGACATCTCCGACGAGAGCGACGGCGCCTCGGTGGTCCCGCGTGATTTCACGGACTCCTGCAAGACCGCTGCGGAGGAGAGGGAGCTCGCCGAGGCGCTCCGGCTCATCGAGCGCCAGGAGGCGAAGGAGCGCCTCCTGCGTCAGGAGGCGGAGAAGGCCAAGGAGGCGGTGGAGCCTCCGGTGATCCACCTCGACTAGAGGGGCGACGCTGTCTCCGCCACCATTCGACGACGGACAAGGCTTAGGGAGCCGTATTTTGTGTACATAATGTGCGCCGTATGTTTTTGTTAGATTATTTAGTATGTAATGCTGAAATCAAATTAAAATCGGACTGGAATCCACGGTTGTTCTTCTTCTGAATTTTGCCGCGAAGGCTGTTCTTCCTCTGAATCACAAATTTAAATTTTTTAGTTTGATTTTACGGAGACTGCTCGGCGCCGCCGTCCATATCGCGAGTCATCGCGGATTCAGCGCCTCCGAACTCGGAGGTTTGCGGTTTTGCTTTTAGGGACACTTGCAATACAGGACGACAAGCGCGTGTACGTCACTACAGGAATGGGAAGCTACGCCGACGGCCGGTCGCTACGCCGACGGCCAAACATCGGGGCCGTCGGCGTAGCCATCGTCTAGGCCAGCTCCGTCAAGCAGCCCTCGGCATATCCTATGCTACGCCGACGGCTGCCCTCGGCGTAGCATACGCCGACGGCTGTCCTCGGCGTAGCTATTTTTTATTTTATCTCATTAAACTTTGAAAAATCATAACTAAATCATTCTAATTCGAAAAAATACAAATAATATATCAAAATTTGCAGAAAAATAAGACCTATCTATCTACACTCAAATATTACACATTTGTAAATAAAAATTAAGTAAAACATAAAACATTATATATAGTTTAAAATGGGCATAAAAAATTCAAAAATGATCGCAACAATGCGAAACCTTAGCGTGGTGTTATATTATGTGACATAGTTAGAAGGAAAAATATCAAACTTGGTATATTGATTATGTCTCAAAGAAACCTTCACAAAATGACCTATCTCATTCGAGGTTTCTTGGCTTTCGGGTCAAATGACCAATGTTATGGCTAGAATCAAGACATAGTTTGTGATAATGTGCCCATATTGTGCATACACATGCATCATGGGATGGCGAACAATGTTGCAGGAGGAAGTTTTCTTTTTCGTCGCACCAAAAAGCCATTTCCTATTTTCCGAGCACAAAAAACGGACGATTTTATGAAGCAACCACCAAATGGCTAATTCAAAATGGTACCACCACATTTTACAAAAATACTATACCACCTTATATAGACAATGTCCCAACAGGGGAATCCGAAACCTTTTCGTCCACCTCTGATGAAAAAGACAAATTCCTGCCGAATCGGTAGGAAGTGGGTCAGATATGAACTACAGGTACATGATCCGATGCTCATGTTTTTTTACAAAAATCATTTTTAGGTTCACAATATGCTATTTTATCAAAGATCCAATGCAAGTTTAGAGAGGCTCGGCCCCGAGCTAAGAATCTTCATGCCCGCCGTTCAACAAAGTTTGACGATAGTTTAAAACGGGCATAAAAAATTCAAAAACGATCGAAACAATGCGAAACCTTCGCGTGGTGTTATATTATGTGACATAGTTAGAAGGAAAAATATCAAACTTGGTATATTGATTATGTCTCAAAGAAACCTTCACAAAATGACCTATCTCATTCGAGGTTTCTTGGCTTTCGGGTCAAATGACCAATGTTATGGCTAGAATCAAGACATAGTTTGTGATAATGTGTCCATATTGGGCATACATATGCATCATGGGATGGCGAACAATGTTGCAGGAGGAAGTTTTCTTTTTCGTCGCACCAAAAAGCCATTTCCCATTTTCCGAGCACAAAAAACGGACGATTTTGTGAAGCAACCACCAAATGGCTAATTCAAAATGGTACCACCACATTTTACAAAAATACTATACCACCTTATATAGACAATGTTCCAACAGGGGAATCCGAAACCTTTTCGTCCACCTCTGATGAAAAAGATAAATTCCTGCCGAATCGGTAGGAAGTGGGTCAAATATGAACTACAGATACATGATCCGATGCTCATATATTTTTACAAAAATCATTTTTAGGTTCACAATATGCTATTTTATCAAAGATCCAATGCAAGTTTAGAGAGGCTCGGCCCCGAGCTAAGAATCTTCATGCCCGCCGTTCAACAAAGTTTGACGATAGTTTAAAACGGGCATAAAAAATTCAAAAACGATCGAAACAATGCGAAACCTTCGCGTGGTGTTATATTATGTGACATAGTTAGAAGGAAAAATATCAAACTTGGTATATTGATTATGTCTCAAAGAAACCTTCACAAAATGACCTATCTCATTCGAGGTTTCTTGGCTTTCGGGTCAAATGACCAATGTTATGGCTAGAATCAAGACATAGTTTGTGATAATGTGCCCATATTATGCATACATATGCATCATGGGATGGCGAACAATGTTGCAGGAGGAAGTTTTCTTTTTCGTCGCACCAAAAAGCCATTTCCCATTTTCCGAGCACAAAAAACGGACGATTTTGTGAAGCAACCACCAAATGGCTAATTCAAAATGGTACCACCACATTTTACAAAAATACTATACCACCTTATATAGACAATGTCCCAACAGGGGAATCCGAAACCTTTTCGTCCACCTCTGATGAAAAAGATAAATTCCTGCCGAATCGGTAGGAAGTGGGTCAAATATGAACTACAGGTACATGATCCGATGGTCATCTTTTTTTACAAAAATCATTTTTAGGTTCACAATATGCTATTTTATCAAAGATCCAATGCAAGTTTAGAGAGGCTCGGCCCCGAGCTAAGAATCTTCATGCCCGCCGTTCAACAAAGTTTGACGATAGTTTAAAACGGGCATAAAAAATTCAAAAACGATCGAAACAATGCGAAACCTTCGCGTGGTGTTATATTATGTGACATAGTTAGAAGTAAAAATATCAAACTTGGTATATTGATTATGTCTGAAAGAAACCTTCACAAAATGACCTATCTCATTCGAGGTTTCTTGGCTTTCGGGTCAAATGACCAATGTTATGGCTAGAATCAAGACATAGTTTGTGATAATGTGTCCATATTGTGCATACACATGCATCATGGGATGGCGAACAATGTTGCAGGAGGAAGTTTTCTTTTTCGTCGCACCAAAAAGCCATTTTCTATTTTCCGAGCACAAAAAACGGACGATTTTGTGAAGCAACCACCAAATGACTAATTCAAAATGGTACCACCACATTTTACAAAAATACTATACCACCTTATATAGACAATGTCCCAACAGGGGAATCCGAAACCTTTTTATCCACCTCTGGTGAAAAAGACAAATTTCTGCCGAATCGGTAGGAAGTGGGTCAGATATGAACTACAGGTACATGATCCGATGCTCATGTTTTTTTACAAAAATCATTTTTAGGTTCAAAATATGCTATTTTATCAAAGATCCAATACAAGTTTAGAGAGGCTCGGCCCCGAGCTAAGAATCTTCATGCCCGTCGTTCGACAAAGTTTGACGATAGTTTAAAACGGGCATAAAAAATTTAAAAACGATCGAAACAATGCGAAACCTTCGCGTGGTGTCATATTATGTGACATAGTTATAAGTAAAAATATTAAACTTGATATACTGATTATGTATCAAAAAACCTTCACAAAATGAGCTATCTCATTCGAGGTTTCTTGGTTTTCGGGTCAAATGCCCAATGTTATGGCTAGAATCAAGACATAGTTTGTGATAATGTGCCCATATTGTGCATACACATGCATCATGGTATGGCGAACAATGTTGCAGGAGAAAGTTTTCTTTTTCGTCGTACCAAAAAGCCATTTCCCATTTTCCGAGCACAAAAAACGGACGATTTTGTGAAGCAACCACCAAATGGCTAATTCAAAATGCTACCACCACATTTTACTAAAATACTATACCACCTTATATGGACAATGTCCCAACAGGGGGTTCCGAAACCTTTCCATCCACCTTTGGTGAAAAAGACAAATTCCTGCCGAATCAGCAGGAAGTGGGTCAGATATGAACTACATGTACATGATACGATGCTCATGTTTTTTTATAAAAATCATTTTTAGGTTCACAATATGCTATTTTATCAAAGATTCAATGCAAGTTTTCCTTTTCATCGCACCAAAAAGCCATTTTTCATTATCCGAGCGCAAAAAGGGAATTTTCTAAAGCAACCACCAAATAGATAATTCAAAAATGAAGGGTTTGTGATTTGTTGATATGGATATCATATTTGGATTCCTCTCATTTTTCTGATCAATTTAGACATATTATTTGTTAAATTTCGATTTATAGATTTAAAGATATTAATTATTCCATATTAAATAGAAAAATACAAAAAAGTAAAATTATTATATTTTTATTTGAATTCAATAATATTTTTACTTATTTATTAATGTTCATTTAAATAATTGTTTATAATTTCAAAAAATACAAACATGTGACATGTTGATATAAGGGTTAATAGGATTGATATCATAGTATTGACAACAATGTATGAATTACTTTGCGGAAACAGATTCTGAAGGAACGAGAAAGTTAAGCGTGCTGGAGCTGGAGTGACCTTCCGGGAAGTTCGACCAAGACTGCAATTTAATTAAATATTAAGTGTAATTAGTGTTAAAAATGTTCAAAGTGAGAGATTAACGAGTCAAACAATTCAAAGATTAAATTGAGAATTTTTTTTTTTTTAAAAATATTTTTGCAACATGTCGACAAACTATGCCGACGGCCGCTACGCCGAGGGCAATGCCCTCGGCGTAGCATACGCCGACGGCATTTTGATACGCCGACGGCCTCTATGTGTTCCGCCGAGGGAGTCCTTTGCCGAGAAGGCTACGCCGAGGGCAGCCGTCGGCGTAGCATACGCCGAGGACATTTTAGCCTACGCCGACGGCTTTTTGCCCTCGGCGTAGCGCGCGCGTCCTGTAGTGCGTCTTGCTGGTACTCTAGCTAGCAGTTTTCCAGTCGGCCGATGATTCGTGTTGAGTTCGAGAATCTAGCCGTGGTGGAGCGGAGTCCGACTCTGACTCGATGTCCGATGGAGGCAGCCTTGCCTGTTATAAGCAGCTAGCTGACGCAAGGACACGTCGTCGTAGCCGGCCGTAGCTAGCTGTGCTAATCTGCCACGCAGAAGATCGATCTTCTTCGAAAGAGAGCGACACACATGGCCGCCGCTGCTGCTGGGGGCGCGTTGCGGCAGCTGCTGCTGCCGGCGATCAGGCAGCGACTCGCCACCGGCCGACAAGCCGGCGGCACCACCATGGCGGCCCAGCGGTGTCATGGGGCGGCAGAGAGGTGCGTCCGATCGTACCTGACAGAGGCTGCCGCGCGTCAGGAACGCACGCAGCAGTACGTCTTCCCATCCTAGCTACCATCTCCCTCTAAATAATTGCTCGATCGTTTCAGATGATTAACCTGCATGCATTGCAAGACATGTAACTAATCTCCCCTTGCTATGTATATTTCCGGTGAAGCAGGCTGTTGACGCGGGAAGCTGCACGGACCCAAGTAGCGCTACCTCTCGCGCTGGTCTCGCTCAACGCCGCAAGCTTGGCGCTTGCCTACTACGGCCCTCACATCCCGCGTGCTTAACTAACATACTACAGGAGCTGTAGGTTGCCGAGATAGGTCGAGATGATATACTCTCCCTCAGTTTGAAAATATAAGACAATTTTAGGTTAGTGAACCTAATGTATTTACACAACTACTCTCTCCGTTTAGAAATATAGGATGAGCTCGTGTATATATGGCGCAATTGTTGCGACAAGCCATCACGCACCTCTGATTCTATCAAATTTACCTGTGCAACTATTCTCCATTCGTGCATAACATATACCTATGCTCGTACCTTCCTCTTGGCCACCTTGATTTTTTAGCTTATCTCATGTGTCATCTATTATGAATGCATGGTCTTTTATCGATATACTCGAGAAATACCAAACGTATTTTCTTAGTGGTAGTTACAGCAGAATCTATAAAAAAACTCGCGACGGTTAGTATGAAACAGAGAGAGTAGTAATTTATACAAACGACTTCACCGTTGAAAGTACTTGTATTTACGATGAAACTATCGAGACGCAGACGTGGAAGAAGGTTGTGGACATGTAAAGAATGAAACCTGAGAATCACCCACCAATAATACCACCAAATCAGAGGGCAGACAGCAACATGACCAAACACCATGGATTATCGATATCGGCCGCGTCGTTGGTTGGCAGGGACACCGACACTAGAATGACAGAGTTTAGGGTTTAGGGTAGCAACTCTAACGACCGGTTGTAGCAACACTGATGACCTATTGTAGAAAACCCGTAGGTCGTTGATAGCAACTACGATGACAGGTTGTAGCAAGGCTTGTGAATAACCCTTGTGCAGAACCGCTGACCGTCGATAGCAACTCCGATGGCCAATTGTACCAAACCCACCGGACGTCGGTAGAAACTCTCGCTGCATGTTGTAGCAAGACCCACACTTGATTGTAGCAAGGCCGACAAACAGTTGTAGCACTAGCGACAGCCAATTGTAGTAAGGCCAGCGGGTGACCGTAGATTCGGTTCTAGAGCCTTGGCCCTGCCCATGGCGACCACATCCTCCTTATTCCTTGCCAACAACCGCCTCCTCTGCATCGATTGGACGCACTTAGGGGCAAAGAGAGGCCATGGCGGCGTGCTTGCAGCAGCGGTGGAGGGAGTCCATGGCGGCACGGGTGGTGTCATGCGTAGACGAGGGCAGAGGCAACGGAGGGAGAGAGGTCCCCATGGCCCGACGCATGGTGAATCGACATAGGCGTGGTCCCAAAACTAGAGGCCGGTGGCAGGGCGAGCTCACACGGTGGAAGAGGGAAAGCAATAGCAGAGCATTGGTGTTATGGAGGTGAGTCGTCACACGATATGCTCGGAAAGAAATTGAGGGGAGAAGAACAAACGAAGAAGAGATAAGCTTAAAGGTGGGCCCTCCCAAACCCACGTTGCCCTGCTTCCCTATGATGCGTGTGCTTTGACGCGAGGACGTAACGCATGCGGTTCCCCAAATGGATGATACTCCCTCCGTTCACTAATGTAAGACTTTCTCAATATTTTAAAATAGTCTAGATTTATTGAAATGAGTGAACCTAAATAAAAAATATGTCTAGATACATCATTTTTAGTAATCTAGAGAGAGAGAGTATTATTTTCCTTTAGAAAGGTTGGATGGAAATGGTCTTACGTTTCTCTTGACTTTGGACACAGATAGGCCGCTAAAGACTGGATAACCAACTGAAAATAAGAAACCTGAAAAGGTTTGAGTTTTTTAAAGGAAACCTGTTGAGCTGATTAATTCAACATCTTTTGCTTCATATCTCAAAAAAGAAAAATCCAAACAAAGATCATCCCTTAGCTAAAGAAAGATGACCTTTTTTTCTTATTTTTTTCTTTTCTAACTAAACAAAAATTCAACGTGACATGTCCTTACATTTCTCTTGGACTTCGGACGCAGATCGACCGCTAAAGGCTGGATAACCAACTGAAAACGAAGGAACCTGAAAAGGTTTGGTGTAGAGTTTTTTAAGGGAGGCCTGTTTTTTTTTTTTTGAGAGGATTTTTTTTTTGACTTTGTACGCCCATAGGCATACATTACTTGTATTTATAACCGTAACAATACAAGAAAGATACCAATACAAGCAAAAGAAAACAAGGAGAAAACAAACGGTTGAAAAACTGCAAACCGTCCTCGCCGCAACTACTAAGAACCGAAATCCTTCGCCGTCGCCGGAGAAGAAGAAGATCAACAGCAGTTGGTCCACACTTTGGCACTGAAGAAACCCCTAGCCATGAGGCTTTAAAGAGCCGCAATAACCACCAGCCCCATAAGACTGGATCTAGCATGCTGCTAAGAAACATCGGCCGGAGGAGCCCTCCAAGCATCTTCAACGCCGGATCCAGGGCCAAGGCCACCCCGCCTATCAAGCGGCCAGATCTTCCACCATCCACCACAAACCAGCAGCAATCCGCATCGCCGCACTCCAAGGCCGCCAGGACCAGATCGGCGGCAAGATCAACACCACACAAAGCCGGAGCACACGTCCGGCGAAGACCAAATCCCACAGGCTTCTCGACGCCGCAAACGTCGCCGAGATGGGGTTGAAGCCGGGGTACCTTTATTCGATGTAGCGCATCCACCACCATCTGAGTTGCGCCACCACGACACCACAGAAACACTAACTTTAGGGACCTTGTTGAACGCCGAGCGTAGGTCCTGGGTCCCCACCCCCTCCCGCCCGCGTGAGCGGAAGCGGAGGAGGCGAGGACCCGTCGATCACCGGCGGGGAGGAGGCGGCGGCTAGGTTTTTTTAGGAAGGAGGAAGAGGGTTACGAAAGTTAGATGGCGATGTGTTTTTTGAGAGGATTTTAAGGGAGGCCTGTTGAGCCGATTAATTCGACATCCTTTGTATATCTAAAAAAAGAAAAATCCAAATCATTGGGCCGCAGTCGACCAGTTGTTTATCAGGCTGGGGTCCGCCTGTTTATCGGAGCAGCGTGATGGGCCTGGTTGGGCCGGGCCACGCCGCCTGAAGTGGCCGTGGCTGGACTTGCCCTCTGCGGGTCCGACGACGGCCGGAAGTCGAGGGCGGCGCCGTCGGAGGCCGGAGCGACTCTTGGTCGAATGGATGTTTTTGCGCCGGCGCCGCCATACCGCATCAGTGACGGGAGGGTTCGCAAGCAGCGTCGCCTCTGTGGAGCGGGGTGGAGAGCGGATGGAGGGGGTGGCGCTGTCCGACGAACAGGGAAGGGGCAGCGCGGCCGTCTTCTCCATCGCCGACCGACGGACACCGCTTCGACGTGTCCAGGCGGGCGGCCTGCAAGCCGCTGCCAACACGCTCACTGCAGCTCCGTCCGAGGCAGCAACGCTCGCGTCAGCCACTTGCAGAGCTCCGGCATTGGGGAATGGGGAGCACTACCGGAGGGTTACGAGACTGCAGGACGGCAACTCGCTGCTGGTGCTGCCGCTGCGATCTGCACATTCGACCACCGTCCTCTTGCCGTGGTAGCACTCTGAGTCCGGGTAAGACCACATCCAGACCCTGCGTCTCAGACCCAGCCTCGTTAACATTCCGTTCGTTCCATTCACCCTTTGATTCGTTTGTCTAAGTTTAATTTTACTACATAATGTATTTATAAGTGCCCAATCACAGGAAGTTCAGTTCGGTGGGATTTGCATTTTCTTCCCATTCTTATTTCAGCAACATAATGTATTTATAAGTGCCCAATCACAGGAAGTTAGATGAGTTTTCCAATTTACAGACCCTCTTATATCATTTAATTTCATATATGATGGGTTCCCACCGGAAAGGCCTTTATTATAGTAAGGTATTGTACTATTGTCTATTATGCAGCAAATTAGGCTAGTGTGAAACCGTCAAACCAAATCGCGCAGATTCTTTGATTATGGCTAGCTTCCGAACAAACAGACAATTTCAGAGTAAACGGCACCACCTGCTCCCCTTATTTATTTGGTCTAGGATTGCTACAAGTCTTCCAAGTCTATATTTGAAAAAGTTCACCAGGTTCGTTTTCTGCAGTTGTGTGGATCTCATAATTATAGTAAATCTCATACTCCCTCAGTTCCAAATTAATTGACTCAGCTTTGTCTAGATACAGATGTATCTATATCCGTATATACACAAAGTTGATTCAATTAATTTGAAAAGGAGGGAGTAGTAAATTCATATCTATATGTATTCAACAAATTCTTTAGCTGTCAAGTGTGAAGAACTCTCATATCTGGAAAATGAAACCAAGATATCTCAAAAAAAACTTTAAGTTGTCGGCGGGGTAGGTGTGCCATACAAGTCTAAGCTTGACTAGAGCACTCCTAATTAATATACCTAAGAGTAGTATTGTTATAGAGATACACATGATTTACACTTTATCAAAGCTGATGTGGCTCATTTTCCATTAACATGGTGTTGTCAATCACGATGGATGGATGAGTTCACGACGGAGAAAAAAAGTATAGTTCTGGAGACACACATGAGCATATGAGCTTGCAGGTCGCCTCCGACAAGGTTTAGTTCACATGAGCATCGAGATTAGTGTGAGTTCTTATTCTTTTCTACAAGCTTCCTGGAACACAAGAGGATCGACACCCATGTATGTGGGCTGATTCTTTACGTTTGAGAAAACTGTCTTGTCTCTTACCTTCAATTTAGCCTCATCACACTTCTTCCCTTCAGAGATTGCAATTTGTATTATGTTTGCCTTTTCTCCTTCACTGATATTAATTAATTGCAACTGGAGCCCATACAGAAATAAAACATTTAGATGCCAGAAAAATCTCAAGAAAAATGCATTTCAATTGCAATTATCTTCCATTATCTCGTCAGATGTTGCACTCGGAGATTTACATTGTCGATTAACCATCAGGGGCATCCCTTTGTGTATTTGACACAATGGCTGCTAATCTCAGGGGAACATGGTCTCATGTTTGGGTGAAAACTGGTTAGAACGCCGTTTCAACCTGATTTGCTGATTTGGTTTGGGGCTGACAGGGTTCATTTTTTATATGGTTTTGTTTGGGTTGGGAAAAAATGCTTTGTGTATTGGATTGGGTTTGGGTTATGAGATTTCTGTTTGGGTTGGGTTTGGTCTGCTTTCCATACGATTGCAAGGCTTATCGTGGATAGCTCAAAACTGTGCTAATCTTTCCTGTTACTTCTTTTAATATCGAGGTACATCTGAGAGTAGCAATAAACTACCAAGTTTCAAAACAAATCTGGTAAAGCTTCTACATTCCTATGTCAGTGGATGAATAATATATGCCTTTGTCATGCATACTTTTCAAAGTGATTTATATACCAACTGGCTGGTGACCACGGCCTTCTTTATATTAGGGGTGCAATCAGTTGTAGGCTTGTAGCGTGAAAACAGATCGATCATGACTACTCCATGCCTGATCGGTTTATGACCCTGATGATTTATTATACTTGATTGAAGCTAGTTCAACTCATCTTTCGTTGTCATGGTGGTGCTGATCACATTCGAATAGAGCCAACACGGTATCATGATACTCACGCATCTCGAACACATCTGACTTTCTCATGGATCTGCCGCTACAAATCATTTAATGGCCTCATTGGTGAAAATACTAGCAAGTGGATGCAGCAGTTGAAATTTGATGCGCGAGTTAGTATAATTATAGAGAGACTAAGCAAGACGTGCATACAAGTTGCATGTTATCTAGTAACATGATTGATTGATCGAGTCAGAAATTGATTTCCCTTTTGCTTATATATACAGTGCCCCATCCTTGTTAGCCCTTCAACAGTAGAGTTGTTCCAGAGAAGAGCAGCAGGAACTAAAATTCCTCTATCTTGAATCTTGAAGGTAATTTTGGTTCCTTCTGTTTAGATGGCTTTGAATGCATATATCGATCTAAGTATAGCTTGCCCTTTTCTTTGCTGCTTCCCATTCCCAGTGTAAGCACGTTAGCATTTGAGTGCTGCCGTCTAGTCTTTTAGCTGCAACAAATGGTGGGGATAATATGTAGTTTATCTTCGTTACAGCAAAACACAGCGGAAATGGCGATGGTCTTGGATGCTTTTGCATCCTACGTGCAAAATATGCTGACGGAGATGGTGATCGAAGAGGTGCACATGCTGCTTGGAGTCAGGGACGAGATAGACAAGATGGATGTCAAGCTCAGGGACCTCAAGAACTTCCTCGCCGATGCTGATAGGAGAAACATCACCGACAAGAGCGTGCAAGAGTGGGTGGGGCAGCCTGTAACACCCTCAGAATCGACCCTATGCAAGTTTTAGCGAAAACCCGCCAAACCCGCATAGAAACGATTCAAAGGTGCCCACCAGGCACTTTCGTGCGGGTGGAAGACGAAGTAATAACATTACACAACAGTCCTCGATGGGACCCACAGAACAGATATATATGACAGCGACTCGATGAGTCAAGAATACAGATATAATATACAAAGATCCAAATCACCTTGAAATTGATACGGCGTCCGACTACGGACAAGATGCAAATGGGGCTAAGAGCCCTGAAGAATAACCAATGACGTCCATAACCCTGCCCAGGCCAAGCCGGAAGGGTAACCCTGCTAACGGCGTCGATCTCAAAACCTGCTTAAACAAAAGGGGTGCCGACAAAGGCAAAGGAAAAAGAGGAGCGTCAGTACTGAGGCCAGTACACGGCGAGACTAGAATTCGGCGGTCCTCGCCTACATAGGTATGGTGGACTGAAGCGGCAGCGGCAGCATGCACTAAACAACCTATAGAGACTCATTACAACTGGCGACTATCAGAGAGGGGTAAGATAGACCTATTCGGATCCAACCTGAAGCTAACACCAAACAAACCCATCCTGGCGTTCCCCCCTCGAGACCAAACGAGGAAGTCAACCGAGGAACTCACACCGTTGGCAGTTTTATTTATTCAGTTATCGTTGCAGCAATTACTAGTCAGGTATAGATGATCATCCTGATAAAATAAGCAGTGGGCACTTTTAGTTAACCATTCCGTGATAGTGGCAACACTTACTAGTCAGATTCATTTAGCATGAGATAACCCAAAACCCAACAGTTGTTGGAACTTTTATTTAGCCATTCCGTTGTAGTTGTCATACTTACTAGTCAGGTACAATGGTCGCAAGCGACACTCCAAACAAGCAATTGTGGGCAGTATTAATTAGCCATTCCATTATAGTGAAGCTGATTACTAGTCATTATCAAGTCAAATTTATAGCAATAAACTTTAGTTATGCTTGTCTATGGTCGAGATACTGTGCTCCAAGTCGTCCATAACCGCGGACACGGCTTTCAGAAAGTTTTACCCGGCCGGGGTGCACCAATAGCAACACACACTCGATCAACCTCGGAAAAACCAAATCAAAACCCAACGAGGCCTTCACGACAAAGCAATCACAGGATTCAGAAATATTTCAGGGGGCCACCCCATTGAGTAGACCCGCAACGAAGTAAGCTAGCTCCGAGACGGACTCAAGGTCTGCGACAATGGCTGTAAACGACTGGGAACCCCAAACGGAGCTTGTCGATACCGCGTAAACATTCCGCTTACCTAAACAGTACAGTGTGCTATCCATCGCACAATCGTAAATAAAGCAGTAGCATGGCATAAGTACAGGATCGTAAATAAAACCTCAAACTAGTTTGTGGCCCCAAGAAATAAGACTGAATCAAGCTCTGGCTAAGGGGGGTCCCATATACCTCCCGGATGTGGATAGCGCGATAAATCAAGGAACAGGTATCAAGTACTCGGGGTCCTACGGGACACAAGTGGGCGTTCGGAAACCAAATATTATCTATCACCCACCGATGCCTCTGCTTACTTCAGTTTTAGTTGTTAAACAGGAATTTAAAGTGAACGATAAGTAAAGCTATGATCATCTCCCACATCAACATACGGCAAGACATCAACAACTGTGGCACTTGACGACACGCAACAGCACTAGAGCAAGCGACTACGACGCGCAAGTCCAACTATCTACCAAACAACAGGTAATAGGGTATGTCCAAGGCAATATAGGGCTGCACGGTATATCACAGGTACGGAAACTAAAGCATCGCAACACTGATAGCAATAGATCAACAGGAGGGAATAAAGACTAGAAAAGTAAGATAGGTAGAAAGGGGGAGATGCTCGCCTGAAAACATTGTCGAAGGGTTCAACCGAAGATCGGGTCGAAGCTCACATCAACTCAACGGCCTTATCCGCGAAGAAGCAAAACACTAAAATAAACACCGGATGCAATATTTAAGATTACGGCAGAAGATCGGGCATGATGCATGTATGATGTATGGCGTGGCAAAAGTGCGATGCAATTAGGTCAATATTAAGCGGAACCGGGGTCCCGACAATTAGTTAGATGGTTCTAGTTGTTTATCTACCCCGCAAATTAAATGTTGTTTTAGCATGGCAAAAGATAGCACCGGTTCGCTACACCAATTTAAATGAGGCCAATATACGACTAGATTTGCCCGCATATGGGCCCCATATTTAATTATTAGGTGAATCGGCGTAAGACCCCCAAACCATTGATATGCATGCGAGATGACAATTCAATATGCAACAAGTTGTTATTATGTCAAAAAATAGGGTTCCGGGAAGGGGTTCACACATTAGGGGTCTCGACGAACTTGAGGTTCTGGGGTCGGGGTCGGTCTCGGGGTTCAGGGTTCGACGGGTCGGTCTCGGCGGAAACGTTCTCGAACTCCGGGGTTAGGGTCTTCGGATCGGGGTAGTTCTTGTCGCGTCCGGGAAGCAGGACTTGGGCCGGTGCCGTTCTTGTCGTCGCGACGATCTTGTCGGTACCGCGTACCGGTCGGTCTTGTCGTTCGGGATGCAGAACTTGGTGTCCGGGACGGAGTACTTGTCGCACCGGGGTCTTCGGATCGGGCTCCGGATCGGTCTTCGATTTCCACGGATCGGGGTCTTCGGATCCGTGCTCTTGGTTTCATGACGATGATCTTGTCGATCCATGACGAGGATGTCCGGGTACTGGCTTGGATAGACGCTGACGGACTTGGATGTGGTACCAGCAACCTCCTAGAGTCCCCGACTCGGCACAATCTTCACGCATCGGTCCGTGACAACGAAGTGCCTGGTACAGCGCATGGCGATCTAGGGTCTTCGGAAGAACTTGTCGAGCCTTGGCGCATGCGGGCACACAGGTGCTAGGCAGACCATCCAGCAGGAGCACAGCAGCCTCAACAAGTACCAGGGGGCCCAGGTCGACGACGAGCCGTGGACGGCCATGGCAGAGCAGCTCCTGGAAGGGAGCTCGCGGGCCGGCGAACGGGGCGGAGACGGGTGGCTGGGCTCGAGCGGCCGGCGGCGGACGGCTTGCAGGTGGTGGCGGGAGGAGGGCACCGGCTCGGCGGGGTGCGGCCGGGTCGGCGGAGCGGCTCGGCGCGCAGGAACCGGCGAGGCAGGGCGGCGGTGCAGAGGCGACCGGGCCAGGCGGAGCTGGACGGCGAGGCGGGCGGCGCTCGCGGAACGGCGGAGGGAGCGAGCGCGGGCGCGGGCGCGGTGGACGCTGGCGAGCTTGGCCGGAGGGGGAGGCAGGCGGAGCGGCCGGCGAGCACGGGCGCGGGCGCGGAGCGGCGAAGAGAGGGCGGCGGCGCGCACAGGGGAAGGAGGCCGCGCGGAGGGGGTGGCGGTGCGCGGAAAAAACGGGAGCCGCGGGCGGCGCGGGCTGCGTGGAGCGAGCCGGAGGGAGGAGCTCTGGGAGGGGGTCGCGGCGGCGCTAGGGAGGGGAGACGGCGCAGAGGCGGAGCGGCGCTCGGAGGGGACCGCGCCGGGGGGGCCGGTCTCCGGAGGGGGACGCAGGGAGAGGTTGGGTTCGGGGGAGGAAGAGAGGATGAGGGCGTCGGTGGGGGTGGGTCCCGCGGTGGGGCCCAGGGGGCTGTGCGCGTGGGGGGGAAGTGGAGGGACTGGTGCGGGCCCAGGGGAGGGTAGGGCCACGGGTCAGAGGGTGGGGGGTGGTGTGTCTGGGTGCGTGCGTGTGTGTGCTGTGTGGGCCTGGTTGAGTTGCTGGGTGGGTTTAGAGGGAGAGGAAGTGGCTGGGCCAAGTGGCGGGCTCTGGTTGGCTAGGGGGAGGGAGAGGGTGATGTGGCAGCGTGGGATTGGGTGGGATGATGTGGAGGCTGGGTTGGGGTAGATTAGTTGGTAGGTTTAGGAATAAGGGGTGGGACTGGTTGGACCGATTTAATTTCTGGGGCGGTCGTTCGGGTCAATCGGCCCGTTCGACTGCCCCGCCCAAAATAATTTAATATTTTTATTTGATTGCGACGAACTTTGTAAATAGTTTTGGACAAACAAAATTTCCGGTAGCATCCGGGGTTTTGCGTTTGAATTAAGATGAGGCGTTTGGAAAACAAATCGGGCTTGCGAAAATAGTTTTGGCAAACAACATATGATGATGACGATGCAATGCACAAATTCAACGCGATTTTCTAGTAGTGGTTTTGCGGGATGCCACAATTCGACACCACTAACAATGGATCTCGCCCTCGAGATCCGCCTCATGGTACCGGAAGGAAGGTCGGCGTTCTGCGTCTTCTCGCTTCGTGTAGATCCTCGCGACAGCACCAACGAGGTTTCCTTCTTCATCTGGGAATCGGCGACACCACCAACAAAGGGTCGTTGTTCCTGATCGTCGAGAGACCACTCCGGAGAAGCAAAAGGGCGAAGGTAGAGGTATCCACAAATAAAGCCACCTCTAACTTCGATAGAAGGTGAGAAAAGATGCGGCCTATCCCACTCCAATGTACGAGAGCGAATAGAAAGGGTAGTCGGCATGGGGGCCAATCCATCACGCACCCAAACTATTACTCCGCACAATCAGTGGAAAAGCGTGCAGCCATTCTCGGAAACAGACTGAAGATCTCGTCTCTCGAGGTTCGGAAACAAAGGAGCGATGCAGACTCTGCATCGGATCTGACGTAGATGACGTCGTCGCGTCGGAAAACACCGGAAGGCACAAGCAAGGAACAAAGAATGGTAACACCGTAGACGGATTCATCAGGCAGCTTGAACACCGGATGGTAGAACATCGTTATCCAAGAAGGAAGCGAAACCCTGAAGGTACGACGGAACCCAACCACGAGAATTCCTGGACTCGAAGAGAAAGAAGAGAGCGGATTCAAAACGCGTAGAGATAAGAGGAGAATAGCAGAGGGGTAAGGAGTAAAATCAGACCTAATCAGAACTATCCAACCGATTTTGCAAAAATAGTTTTGACACTCTACTTCGGCCGTTAGCTAGGTTATCCTACAGGCTGGACTTGTGGGGTATCGCAACTGCTGAGCTCTGATACCACTCTGTAACACCCTCAGAATCGACCCTATGCAAGTTTTAGCGAAAACCCGCCAAACCCGCATAGAAACGATTCAAAGGTGCCCACCAGGCACTTTCGTGCGGGTGGAAGACGAAGTAATAACATTACACAACAGTCCTCGATGGGACCCACAGAACAGATATATATGACAGCGACTCGATGAGTCAAGAATACAGATATAATATACAAAGATCCAAATCACCTTGAAATTGATACGGCGTCCGACTACGGACAAGATGCAAATGGGGCTAAGAGCCCTGAAGAATAACCAATGGCGTCCATAACCCTGCCCAGGCCAAGCCGGAAGGGTAACCCTGCTAACGGCGTCGATCTCAAAACCTGCTTAAACAAAAGGGGTGCCGACAAAGGCAAAGGAAAAAGAGGAGCGTCAGTACTGAGGCCAGTACACGGCGAGACTAGAATTCGGCGGTCCTCGCCTACATAGGTATGGTGGACTGAAGCGGCAGCGGCAGCATGCACTAAACAACCTATAGAGACTCATTACAACTGGCGACTATCAGAGAGGGGTAAGATAGACCTATTCGGATCCAAACTGAAGCTAACACCAAACAAACCCATCCTGGCGTTCCCCCCTCGAGACCAAACGAGGAAGTCAACCGAGGAACTCACACCGTTGGCAGTTTTATTTATTCAGTTATCGTTGCAGCAATTACTAGTCAGGTATAGATGATCATCCTGATAAAATAAGCAGTGGGCACTTTTAGTTAACCATTCCGTGATAGTGGCAACACTTACTAGTCAGATTTATTTAGCATGAGATAACCCAAAACCCAACAGTTGTTGGCACTTTTATTTAGCCATTCCGTTGTAGTTGTCATACTTACTAGTCAGGTACAATGGTCGCAAGCGACACTCCAAACAAGCAATTGTGGGCAGTATTAATTAGCCATTCCATTATAGTGAAGCTGATTACTAGTCATTATCAAGTCAAATTTATAGCAATAAACTTTAGTTATGCTTGTCTATGGTCGAGATACTGTGCTCCAAGTCGTCCATAACCGCGGACACGGCTTTCAGAAAGTTTTACCCGACCGGGGTGCACCAATAGCAACACACACTCGATCAACCTCGGAAAAACCAAATCAAAACCCAACGAGGCCTTCACGACAAAGCAATCACAGGATTCAGAAATATTTCAGGGGGCCACCCCATTGAGTAGACCCGCAACGAAGTAAGCTAGCTCCGAGACGGACTCAAGGTCTGCGACAATGGCTGTAAACGACTGGGAACCCCAAACGGAGCTTGTCGATACCGCGTAAACATTCCGCTTACCTAAACAGTACAGTGTGCTATCCATCGCACAATCGTAAATAAAGCAGTAGCATGGCATAAGTACAGGATCGTAAATAAAACCTCAAACTAGTTTGTGGCCCCAAGAAATAAGACTGAATCAAGCTCTGGCTAAGGGGGGTCCCATATACCTCCCGGATGTGGATAGCGCGATAAATCAAGGAACAGGTATCAAGTACTCGGGGTCCTACGGGACACAAGTGGGCGTTCGGAAACCAAATATTATCTATCACCCACCGATGCCTCTGCTTACTTCAGTTTTAGTTGTTAAACAGGAATTTAAAGTGAACGATAAGTAAAGCTATGATCATCTCCCACATCAACATACGGCAAGACATCAACAACTATGGCACTTGACGACACGCAACAGCACTAGAGCAAGCGACTACGACGCGCAAGTCCAACTATCTACCAAACAACGGGTAATAGGGTGTGTCCAAGGCAATATAGGGCTGCATGGTATATCACAGGTACGGAAACTAAAGCATCGCAACACTGATAGCAATAGATCAACAGGAGGGAATAAAGACTAGAAAAGTAAGATAGGTAGAAAGGGGGAGATGCTCGCCTGAAAACATTGTCGAAGGGTTCAACCGAAGATCGGGTCGAAGCTCACATCAACTCAACGGCCTTATCCGCGAAGAAGCAAAACACTAAAATAAACACCGGATGCAATATTTAAGATTACGGCAGAAGATCGGGCATGATGCATGTATGATGTATGGCGTGGCAAAAGTGCGATGCAATTAGGTCAATATTAAGCGGAACCGGGGTCCCGACAATTAGTTAGATGGTTCTAGTTGTTTATCTACCCCGCAAATTAAATGTTGTTTTAGCATGGCAAAAGATAGCACCGGTTCGCTACACCAATTTAAATGAGGCCAATATACGACTAGATTTGCCCGCATATGGGCCCCATATTTAATTATTAGGTGAATCGGCGTAAGACCCCCAAACCATTGATATGCATGCGAGATGACAATTCAATATGCAACAAGTTGTTATTATGTCAAAAAATAGGGTTCCGGGAAGGGGTTCACACATTAGGGGTCTCGACGAACTTGAGGTTCTGGGGTCGGGGTCGGTCTCGGGGTTCAGGGTTCGACGGGTCGGTCTCGGCGGAAACGTTCTCGAACTCCGGGGTTAGGGTCTTCGGATCGGGGTAGTTCTTGTCGCGTCCGGGAAGCAGGACTTGGGCCGGTGCCGTTCTTGTCGTCGCGACGATCTTGTCGGTACCGCGTACCGGTCGGTCTTGTCGTTCGGGATGCAGAACTTGGTGTCCGGGACGGAGTACTTGTCGCACCGGGGTCTTCGGATCGGGCTCCGGATCGGTCTTCGGTTTCCACGGATCGGGGTCTTCGGATCCGTGCTCTTGGTTTCATGACGATGATCTTGTCGATCCATGACGAGGATGTCCGGGTACTGGCTTGGATAGACGCTGACGGACTTGGATGTGGTACCAGCAACCTCCTAGAGTCCCCGACTCGGCACAATCTTCACGCATCGGTCCGCGACAACGAAGTGCCTGGTACAGCGCATGGCGATCTAGGGTCTTCGGAAGAACTTGTCGAGCCTTGGCGCATGCGGGCACACAGGTGCTAGGCAGACCATCCAGCAGGAGCACAGCAGCCTCAACAAGTACCAGGGGGCCCAGGTCGACGACGAGCCGTGGACGGCCATGGCAGAGCAGCTCCTGGAAGGGAGCTCGCGGGCCGGCGAACGGGGCGGAGACGGGTGGCTGGGCTCGAGCGGCCGGCGGCGGACGGCTTGCAGGTGGTGGCGGGAGGAGGGCACCGGCTCGGCGGGGTGCGGCCGGGTCGGCGGAGCGGCTCGGCGCGCAGGAACCAGCGAGGCAGGGCGGCGGTGCAGAGGCGACCGGGCCAGGCGGAGCTGGACGGCGAGGCGGGTGGCGCTCGCAGAACGGCGGAGGGAGCGAGCGCGGGCGCGGGCGCGGTGGACGCTGGCGAGCTTGGCCGGAGGGGGAGGCAGGCGGAGCGGCCGGCGAGCACGGGCGCGGGCGCGGAGCGGCGAAGAGAGGGAGGCGGCGCGCACAGGGGAAGGAGGCCGCGCGGAGGGGGTGGCGGTGCGCGGAAAAAAACGGGAGCCGCGGGCGGCGCGGGCTGCGTGGAGCGAGCCGGAGGGAGGAGCTCTGGGAGGGGGTCGCGGCGGCGCTAGGGAGGGGAGACGGCGCAGAGGCGGAGCGGCGCTCGGAGGGGACCGCGCCGGGGGGGCCGGTCGCCGGAGGGGGACGCGGGGAGAGGTTGGGTTCGGGGGAGGAAGAGAGGATGAGGGCGTCGGTGGGGGTGGGTCCCGCGGTGGGGCCCAGGGGGCTGTGCGCGTGGGGGGGAAGTGGAGGGACTGGTGCGGGCCCAGGGGAGGGTAGGGGCCACGGGTCAGAGGGTGGGGGGTGGTGTGTCTGGGTGCGTGCGTGTGTGTGCTGTGTGGGCCTGGTTGAGTTGCTGGGTGGGTTTAGAGGGAGAGGAAGTGGCTGGGCCAAGTGGCGGGCTCTGGTTGGCTAGGGGGAGGGAGAGGGTGATGTGGCAGCGTGGGATTGGGTGGGATGATGTGGAGGCTGGGTTGGGGTAGATTAGTTGGTAGGTTTAGGAATAAGGGGTGGGACTGGTTGGACCGATTTAATTTTTGGGGCGGTCGTTCGGGTCAATCGGCCCGTTCGACTGCCCCGCCCAAAATAATTTAATATTTTTATTTGATTGCGACGAACTTTGTAAATAGTTTTGGACAAACAAAATTTCCGGTAGCATCCGGGGTTTTGCGTTTGAATTAAGATGAGGCGTTTGGAAAACAAATCGGGCTTGCGAAAATAGTTTTGGCAAACAACATATGATGATGACGATGCAATGCACAAATTCAACGCGATTTTCTAGTAGTGGTTTTGCGGGATGCCAGACAGCTCAAGCAAGTCATGTACGAAGCTGCCGACATCCTCGACCTCTGCCAGCTCAAGGCCATGGAGCGAGGTACATCCACTGTGGATGTCAGGTGCTTCAACCCCTTGCTCTTTTGCATGCGGAACCCCCTGCATGCCCATGAAATTGGTAGCCGCATCAAGGCGCTCAACCAGAGGCTTGACATTATCAAGGAGCGCAGCGCTCCTTTTAGCTTTATGAATCTTGATTCCTATGATGACCACAGCAAGGTGGTCCTTGTCTCTCATTCTGGTAATCCTAGGCGTGAGACGTCGGCGGAGTTTAACCGGTCGGGTGTAGTTGGTGAGAAGATCAAAGAAGACACAAGAGTGCTGGTTGAGATGATGCTAGCTGAAAGAGAGAGCAACAACAACATCATGGTGGTCGCCGTTGTCGGCGTTGGCGGGATTGGTAAGACCACTCTTGCGAAGGCGATCTTTAGTGACGAAGCTATGAATGTGAATTTCGACAAGAAAATATGGTTGAGCATCAACCAGGACTTCGACATGGTTGAGCTGCTTAAGACAGCCATCACCCTTTCTGGGGGAGAGCATGGTGGTGAAAAGGCGTTGGCTGTGCTTCAGCCAATCCTTACTACTGCCTTGACAGGGAAGAAGCTATTCCTGGTGCTAGATGACATGTGGAGCCATAGAGCATGGTACGATGTGCTTGAAACACCTTTGGCTAATGTTCTGGCTCGAGGTAGCCGAGTCCTCATTACTACTAGAGATGAAAGAGTTGCCCGAGGAATCAAAGCTATGCTTCCATACCACCATGTCGACAAATTACAGGAGGAAGATGCGTGGTCATTGCTCAAGAAACAAGTATGTATATAGTCCTTGCATCCTCAATAACTGCTAACTTCCTGCTTACTTTGGGGTGATAAGGGCAAGATGTTCATCTCTGATAAGCAACGAGGCATGCTACCTTGGCAGCTGATCTGTCGGTCGCCACCATACTCACAATTTGTTATCTCTTAGCATGCTCTCCTAAAAAAAGGGTAGATATTTTTAAGCTAAAAAATGTAGACTTTAAGTGACCATCATCCAATGGTTAAAGGGTAATTGGTTGATCACTCCCGACACTAGGGAAGTTAGTCCATCATCTTCCATGACTAATTAATCTCAATCAATCCTTTTGTCTCCTGCTGAAGTTACTTCAACCTCGATTCATGCAAAGCAGTCATTCAGGTGTTGGGTTGCTAGGGGTTCCGGTTTACAATATCGCCATAACGTCACCGTATACCAATTCATTCACTTGATAATTCAGGTTTTTTTGAGAAAAACGCAAAGGACCTTTGCGTTTTATTTCATTGAAAAGGTAGATAGTTTTGTATCCTCCTAGGAGGCCGGTTACAACAAGAGCAGAAAAACACTAGTGAACATCCCAGGTGGTTGGGAGCACTACACGAAGTCCTCTAGCGTAGTGGCGGACCTTGAACGAAATTTTAGGGGGGGCGGGGACTGGCCGTTGGAGGGGTGAGGGAGGAGGCAAAACAACCGGATGACATAAAATATATGAGTGTTTAATAGTAGAGCTACCAGAATTTGAATTTATCGCATTTATAGAAGTTTTGATCGAACTTCTCCTCGCTGGCTTACAAAGTACATGCCCGTCGTTAATATATTTGTTAATGTTACTCAAATCTTTTTTACGAAAATATAATTTAGCCATGGAGATAGTCATCACAAAACCATGGAATTAATCATGAAATTCTTTCATAAAATTTAACCAACTTTCTTGTTAATTAGCTTGATATTCACCTCCTTTTGTTTTGTCAAATGACTCAACTTTTACCCCTAACGGTTGACAATAACACAATTACACACATAGCAACATGCAAATCTGTAAGGAAAAATTTAGTAGTGCAAAACTGAGACCTAATTAGAGCTTCCACCCTGTTCAAAAAAAAAATTAGAGCTTCCACAATAAAAATGCAAAGGATCATAGCTAGTAAAAGCGGGACTGCAGAAGAGCTAGAAAATAGGAGAGAATACAATTACTCCCTCCAATCCATATAACTTGACTTGAATTTGTCAAAATTTGGATGAACTTATATACTAAATAGTGCCTAGATTCATCAAATTTAGACAAATTTGAGTCAACTAATATGGATTGGAGGGAGTACTAAACAACAGAATGAGTAGGCTGCATGCTGGAGCTACGTTGCATGCAGAGTGCAGATGCTGCCTGCTACTCAGCCACGGAGCAAAAGGGAAGACAGCCATGCAGCTCGATGCTCACATGCCAACGTAGAGAAGTGTGTTATTGAATGGTCAAATTTCTGAAAATACCACAGGGTAGTATAGAACTTTTTGTTTTGTTGGGGGGCCACTGCCCAGGTTGGCCCCTGGGAAGGTCCGCCAGTGCTCTAGCGCCTGCTCGTGGCCAGAGCCTTGCTTTCTCCTTGATTGAATCGATGAGGGAGTGGACTGAAGGCTGCGCTCCATAAAAAATGCAGTTGTTTCTGTGCTTTCAAACCATCCAAGGGATGAGGAGCGAGATGGAGGCGAGCCCTTTGCGCATAGGCTTGGGGGTGTTGGTAGTACTTCTTATAGATAATTCAGTTTAGGTAGTACATTGACTAATTTTCCATTAGTTTCTTTTCTTCTCAAGGTTAGTAATCTAACACTGATTTGACACTAGCTACTAATAAAGTTCTATTTTTATTTTAAGACAAATTCCTCCTTACTAAATCGTTTGGTTTAAACTTCTTATAGATGGTCCCAAGTGACACGGATGGACATGAGATTGATATGCTTAAGGATATTGGATTGCAAATTTTAGCAAAATGTGATGGTCTGCCACTTGTTGTCAAAGTAATGGGGGGACTCTTGTGTCAGAAGGACAAAACGCACCGTGAGTGGGAGATGGTTTTGAATGATTCTATATGGTCGGTGTCTGAAATGCCCGAGGAGCTGAACCATGCAATACATTTAAGCTATGAAGATTTGCCTTCATCTATAAAACAATGTTTTCTATACTACTCCCTTCTCCCTAAAACTGCATTGCATTTCAGAAACCAAATAATTGGAATGTGGATTAGTGAAGGGTTTCTTCACGGAACCTCAGACGACTTGGAAGAACTAGGAAGCAAGTACTATAAGGAGCTTCTGTTGAGGAACCTTATAGAGCCAAATGAGAAGTATGTTGATCAATCTAATTGCAACATGCATGATGTTGTTCGCTCATTTGCTCAATTTGTGGCTAGAGACGAGGCACTAGCCGCTCATAATGGTGAAACTGATATTGGTAGTAAACTTAGTGCACATAAGTTTTTCCGGTTATCTATAGAAAATAAAGCATCAGAATCAGATGGGTTAGACTGGAGTTCTCTACAAGGACAAAAGACATTGAGAACACTAATATCAGCTGGCCACATAAATATGAGGCTAGGTGATATGTTGGTTCATTTTCCATGCCTACGAACTTTACATATCGATTCTGCACATGGTGTTTGCATTGGCTGAATCTTTGCATGAATTCAAGCACCTGAGGTACATGTCCTTACATGAATCTGATATATCTGCTCTGCCAGATAGCATTGGTGAGATGAAATTCTTACAGTACATTAGCCTTATAGGATGCAAACAATTTGAGAAACTTCCAGATAGCATTGTGAAGTTAGGGCATCTAAGGTATGTTAACTTCCGTAAAACAAGTATAAATGGCATACCTAGAGGATTCTGTGTTCTAACAAATTTGAGGACAGTACTTGGATTTCCAGCCCAGGTTAATGGTGATTGGTGCAGTTTGGAAGAGTTGGGCCCTCTTTCTCGGCTGAGGAATCTTGGAATAGAGGGATTGGAGAATATAACTGATTTCTCGTCTGCAGCAAAGGCAAAGCTTGGTGAGAAGATGCATCTTACCGAGCTGCACTTAACCTGCAGTAGTAGATTGGGGGAAGATGGGCTGATCGAAGAGCAAGATATTGTCCCTAAGGTTGAGCAAAAACAAATTGAGAAGGTGTTTCAGGAGCTCTGCCCTCCACCCAGATTAGAATTCCTTAGCATTGTTGGATATTTTGGCCGGCAGCTCCCAGGGTGGATGATGTCATCATCAGATGTGCCTCTCAAGAGCTTGAGGATTCTGATGGCTGGAGACTTGGCTTGCTGCACAACACTTCCTGATGGCTTATGCCAGCTGCCCTCTTTGGAGTTCATTCAGATCGGCCGTGCTCCAGCCATCAAGCGCGTTGGTCATGAATTCCTGCAGCCCTACCATGCACCGAGTCATTCTCCTACCCAGATGGTCGCTGCGTTTCCAAGAGTACATGAGATGATTTTAGTGGGAATGTTGGAATGGGAGGAGTGGGAGTGGGAGGAGCAAGTGCAAGCTTTTCCTGTCTTGCACAAGCTTAATATACAACGCTGCAAATTGAGGCATCTTCCTCCAGGTCTTTCCTATCAGGCAAGGGCTTTGAATGAATTATCTATACAACATGTCCATGGTATTATCTCTGTAGAGAACTTTGCTTCTCTGATTGATCTGGAGGTGTGCGTACTCCTTGATCTGGAGAGAATTAGTAATCTCCCCAGACTGCAGAAGCTTACCATCACCAACTGCCCGAAGCTGAAGGTACTTGAGGGTGTTCCTGCAATCCAGAGGCTCATGCTCGTCGATATAGACATGGAGACGCTCCCAGAATACATGAGAAGTATAAACCCAAGGAGTTTGGAGCTCTACTGCAGTTTAGGGCTGCTTGCTTCCATAGCCGTGGGACAACCTGGCACTGAGTGGGACAAGTTCAGCCATGTTGAGCGTGTCATGGCATATACACCTGAAGGAGACAATCCAAGGAAATGGTATTTCTTGTACACAGCTAACCCCTACAACTTGGAGACAAATTTCAGCCGCTCTTTCATGTCTAGAGGTAAATTAGCATTGCTCGTTCATCTTAACTTGTGTACTCCCTCCGTTTCAAAATATAAGATGTTTTAGGTTTGTGAAGAAAATGTATCTAGACTTGTTTTATTATGTAGATTTACTTCAAACCTGAGTGAACCTGTATACTAAAGTAGTCTAGATACATTTGCTTCACAAACCTAAAACATCTTATATTTTGAAACGGAGGGAGTATGTTTGCTCTGTTTATTTGATTTGCTTTCTCTCCTTTGTTCCTTTCATCCTAACTTGATAAATTCCGAACACTCTTTTTCCCCTTGAATTTCCTATCCAACTGTTGGATTTTACAAGGTGTTATAGAGACTATTTATATTATGTCACTTCATTTCGCCCTTTTCAATAAAAATTACAGGTGGGCAGTTCGCCCCCCGTTGCGCCGTTCAAAAAAAAAAAAGTCTGTGTTTATTACCAGTATAGTTATTGTCATGTTTGTGTCTTTTGCCAAAAATTTTGCTTATATCCTATTTTCATATTCTTTAATATAGTATGTGACACCTCTTTCATAGTTAGGAAAAAAAGAAAATGGCCAGATTTTCTCTACAGAAAATAGATTTTTAATCGCTTTTAATGGTTGTTTCTTGACAAATGGAACATTATTAGTTGGTGGGACTCCCTGAATATCTTTTCTTCTCACTAGTTCCTCTAAGTTACCTCGAAACTAGAAATGAAGAGTAATACCTTATGAAATTAAAGCTTATGTGTTGCATTTTTTTTTTAGCATTGTAGAAGTTAAGCTCGGTATGTTAACACTGTCATAGTTGAATCCTTACCTTGCAAGTTATGGATTGTGTAACCACTTTTTTCTATTTTTTAAACATGCAGGAACCTTATGTTCCTTTGAAGATGCACAAAGATTCGAGTATGCCTTCAAAATGACAAGAAAAACCTTTATCTACATCTGCAACTTGGTGAAGGTGCCATCAATGCAAGATATGAATAGCTACACCTTTGTTGACGGGAGGGTACTATCTTTACAAGATCAAGTAGCCATTGCTCTGAGAAGGTTGACTCTGGTGAACCACCAGAAACCATAGGATCCTCCGTTGGTGTGAATGGTTCAACCATTTTGTTGGTAACCGAGAAGTTTGTTGATGCTGTGTGCGAGCGAGCAAAGCACCACGTGGTTTTGCCAGACTCCAGTAGAATGGATAAGATCAAATCCATGTTTGACAAGATCCACAATATGCAAAACTGCTGCGGTGTTATATGTACAACTCATGTCCCATTTGGACCAAACTATGACCCTGAGAAGAATGGCAGCGTTCTAATGCAACTCATCGTTGATCCAAAGATGAGGTTCAGGAACGTTTGGATGGTTTCGGCAGGTAGCAACAATCGGGTGAGCCTTCTGCGCGACTCTTTCCTCTTCAAGGAGTGCGAGAAAGGTACTCAGCTAAATGGCAGCAACCTAAAGGTAGCATTAGATGGATCAGAAGTCGGGGAATACATAATTGGTGACGCAGGATACCCTCTTCTCCCTTGGCTATTCACACCTTACCAAGACGATAACCTCTCCAACGCCAAGGCGGAGTTCAATAGGAGACACTCCGCAGCCACAACCTGCGTGCCAAATGCGCTAGCGAGGTTTAAAGACACATGGAGATGCCTACAGACTTGGGGTCCAGTCAATGCTAAAACTCTAGGAAACACTGTCTATGCATGTCTCATATTGCATAACATAGTCATAGATATGGAGGATGATGTAGCCATGCCGACCTCTGACGTGAAGGACTGGAATTACTGTCAGGACGTGCGCCGGGTAGAAAATGAGGATGTTGTCAGAGCGAGGGATATGCTGTCGCAATACTTCTTGACCAGCAGATCATCTGAACTGGTAGGTTAATTTAACACAACAACTCTTACATCTTATTCTTCTCGCTTGGTCGATTTCAGCACTAATTTTCCATATCCTTCATCTGTTTAGTCAGCCCAGTGGATGCAGTGGAGGACCATGAAATAGCAGCATCATCCTCAGGGGATGAAGAAAAGGGACAAGAAGCAGACATGAACAACAAATGAAGATAGACGGTGCTAGGTACATCTTTATGTCTTTGCTAGCACAATGTGCTTTAAGTCTTTGATATTCCCTCTGTCCACCAAAATCACAGTTCCCTTTCTTGTTTTATTCTTTTAATATTCCCTGGGTCAGTGAGAATCTTTAACTGATTATTAACTTCATTGGTTATATGTTAATTACATCACTCTGGCAACTGATACAACTATTGGCAATGTGCTATACAAGACATCAGTACCTAAACACTGAGACTCTTACGCATTTCCCTCTTTGTGCCGGCAATTGATTTAACTGATGTTTCATTTAATAGCATACAGATTTGGATAGTAAAGTTAGCAGCTATACTACTCATGGAATTGAAAATTCTTGATATGTTAAACCCCGGTGCATGGTCGTTGATTTGATACAACTAGAACCTTGATTTGATCAGGTGGAAGGGAAGCCTTCATCCTGCTGGTTTTGATTGGAGCTTTTAAATACACGAACGCAGAGCAGGCCTAGCGACCTAGACTACTACGATGCTGCAACATGACCTGAAGTTTCAACGTTTTTGTTTTAAAAAAAATTGCCATCTGTCTTTTGGCGAAGACAAGGGTTCTATGTACTCTGTGTATGGGTGATAATCGTTTATGTGTTGAGAAAACAACAATGTCACTTGATGGAGGCTATCTGTGATTTCCATCCACCAGTTGATGCAAAACTGAATAATTTGGAGACATAGTGGCAGGGAGACAGGTGTTTGGGCCAGCTGATGGTAACTGAATAATTTGTGAACATAAAGCATCTTATTCTATCAGACAAGCTGTTAACCTCTAGAGTACTTATTACACGATCGTCGGGATCTTGGCATGAGCTCGTGTATATATGGATCAATTACAACAAGGCAGGCAACCGCCGTCCGCCGATTCTATCAAATGTACTTGTGCAACTCTTTTCCGTTCGTGTTTAACAAAGCCCTTGATCGAACTAGGCTCGTGTTTTCCTCTCTTAGTTACCTTGATTTAGCTTACTTATTAGTATATCTCGTGCGTCATCTCCCATGCGTGGTCTTCTATTGATACTTGAAGTACCGAATATGCCACATGCATGATTGTGAGGTACTAGTGTATTATCAATTGGTAGTATGGTAACCTAAATCCGTGCAAAATTGAGAAGTGAATGATGTTAACTCAGATGCAAGGCCAAGCAAATTAAGATGCGATGATCTGAGTGTTGTTCTGGGCAGAATTCAGATGTTGTAACCGAATAAATTCACATGTCATTAGTGTTGTTTTCGGACCAGCCATACGAACACAACTGTAATTCATGGGTCAGAATCCGTCGCAACCGAACCCCGTCGCCACAAGCTCTCTCCTCTGGCGGTCAACCCCTTCTCTTGTTGTGGCGTGAAGGAGCTTGCAGTTCCTGTTGCTGTGAGTTGCGGTCTACGGTGATTCCCCCAAACCCTAGCTTCTTCAACGTCTCGTTGTCGTTGGAGATGGACTCCAAGGAGGAGGCGCTCCTGCGGGAGGAGCATGGCTCCATGACCGCAACCATGGTTGCTTTGACCACGGCGCCAGCTCCCCGCAAGGATGGCATACAACGTTGGTGACCACGAGGCTTGCTTCCATCTTTGTGGCTATGTCTTTGATGCTACAATCAGTGGCGATGGTTGCTACAAGGGGCTACAGTGAGTGATACGATGAGAGAAGGCGATTGCTACATTCATATTTTTATTGCTACATACATATTTTTGTTTTTCTACTTTGCTTCTCGAAGTGCTGCACTTTTTGCATGTTTTCAACCTCTCAGGAAAACTGCTTCAATGGATGCTGCAATGTCATAACTGTTTTTTTTTGCTACAACTGTTCTATAGGTTTGCTACAACAGCACAAAGTGTTTGCTACGAATTCTCTGACAATATGTCCGACGAGGTCAATTTGCTGCAGTAGCACAATTTTTTTGCAATGGGGTCTTCGACGGCGAGGTTGGTTTTGTTGCAGTAGCACAATTTTTTTTCTACAAGGTCATGACGAGGTCTCTGGCAAGGACTCCGAACGAGGTGTGTCCCTTTATTTTTTTCTATAAGTGAACCTTATTTTGCTACGTGCTAGTGAAAGTAGCAACAACATGGTATTTTTTCTACATACCAGCAATATTAGCAAAACCGGGAATTTGGGGCTAAAAAGAGGGGACACGTGTCAGCCGAGAAGCGGCTAGAGCGCTCCCAAAAAAAATCCAAATCATTTTGCAAAAGTCGACCAGCTGTTTCTCGGGCTGGGGTCTGCCGTCTGCCTGTTTGTCGGAGCAGCGCGGTGGGCCATGTTGGGCCGGGACACCCGGCCTGAAGCGGCCGTGGCCGGACTTGCCCATTGCGAGTCCGACGACGGCCGGAAGTCGAGGGCGGCGCCGTCGGAGGCCGGAGCGACTCTGGTCGAATGGATTTTTGTGCGCGGGCGCGGGTGCCGCGAAGGCACATCAGCGACGGGAGGGTTCGCGAGCGGTGGCGCCGCTGTGGAGCGGATGGAGGTGGTGACGCTATCCGATGAACAGGGCGGGGGCAGTGCGGCCGTCTTCTCCATCCTTGACCGGCGGACACCGCTTCGACGGGTTCAGGCAGGCGGCCTGCAAGCCGCCGCCAACATGCTCACCACAGCTCCGGCCGCGGCGGCAACGCTGGCGTCAGCAACTGGCAGAGCTCCGGGATTGGGGATTACTACCGGAAGTCGTCGCAACGCGGCTGCCATCTGCCCCTAAGGCCTCAGCCACCACCATCTGTCCATGGCAACACCTTAGCCGTCCTGCTGCGTCGCCGGGTAAGACCACATCCGGCTCCATCCACATTCCGTTCGTTCCATTCACCATCTGATCCCTAGTTTTGCTAGTTCGAAATCTCTGCAATTGCTTTGGTACATCCGTATGTATCTGCTGTGTTTGGTCATGACTGAAAGTGTCAGCCTAATTCAGTTAGTGTGTGGTTTTGCATTTTATTCTTTGAGTAATGCTACACCTACGGAGACTTTTTTTTACGGATCCGTCGTACGGACTGATGTGGCGAGGCGTGGTGCATCAGCATGAGCCTTTTTCGGAACAAACCAACAGATTTCACCAACTGCGTGAGGCCACGTCTGTCCGTAAGTTCTGTCCGTAATCAGTTTTCCGTATTCTTTTCCCGTATTTAGAAGAGGTAATTACACTTTTCATCCCACAACTTGCAGCCAGGGTGCAAAATAGTCCCACAAATTGTAAATTGGACAAATCTAGTCCCACAAGTTGTACCCCGGGTGCAATCTAGTCCACTTCAAAACATTTCAAACGAATTCCAGCTGTTTTGACTGAATTAGTACGACCCTGGACGGCAGTTTACAAGTAAGTCCAGAAAATGGTGTCCCGATTTGTTAGTCGCCCACCTGGCTCCGGACCGACTCTGGTTGGACCACACCAGCCCGACCGAGACCGAACCAGTGACTCGACTTGATAAAAAAAACCCTATCCAGAGCGGACGGAAGAGCAGCGGCGGCGACGAGATGTCTGTGAGCTCCATGGCACAGGCCGCTCTCCTACACCTGCTCGCCGAGGAGCGCGTTGGAGAGGTAGGTTGCCGAGGAGCGGAGTGGAGGGACGGGTGGTCGAGGGGCGTGGTGCTGGAGCCGGTGGCCGAGGGGCGCGGGGGAGGTCTGTTCCCCCGGCTCGGTGACGAGGGGCTTGGCGATGCGGCGTTGGAAGAGGCGAGGCGCAGGCACGCGGCAGAGGAGGAGGAGACTAGGGAGAAGTTCTTCGCCTGTATTACTTGCTCGCGTCAGATGAGCAGCCCCAGGTACGTCGTCCCCCCGCTGGACATGACTAGCAACGAGTTGCAGGGAAGAAGAGGCATACGAAAGTAGAAGAGGAGAAGAAAGAAGAAGTAGAAGAACAAGAAGAGAAGCAGAAATCAGGCAGAAGTGCAATCTGTGTAAGCTAGGAGCCTGTGAATGTGTGACAGCTGAGGCATGCATCATCAGGACGTAATCCAGTATGAGTCTTCAGGATAAACCTTGTGACATCTAAGCCATGCATCAAAGCGTGATGTTCCTGTGGGTGTGTTGGTTGGTTGTCTTGGTGCTAAACTTGATTAGGCGATATTAATAGTCTGTAAATTGGTCGATGTTTGCCTGATGTACGTCTTTGTCTGTTCAAGATAAGTGATATATACTCTGTTCATTCTAGTGGATTTACAATGTTCCTTTAAGATTCCACGGGACGAGCGTTGCCCGTGGCGAAATAGAGAAAGCCGAGGGTGGCAGTGTGCCAGTAGCTTGGGTCCGGTGGCGAAGGAGAAATCAGGCAGAAGTGCAAGAAGAGGAGATGAAGACTATAAGTGCTGGCAGAATTAGTGTGTAGGCTTGTACTGTTCGCTTATGGAAATTTGTGTGTGTAGCATCAAGTGTATTGGTTTTTGAATAATAAGTGTGTGTTTTGTTCTCTCCAACTACTTATTATCAAGTTGAAACATCTCAATGTTCATTTCTGGCCAGGTAGGATCTTTAATAGGATAGAAACAATATTTATTGGCCATGCAAATAAGGCTCAATTTGTTCCTAAAATCAAAGAAAATTCAAACTTCTCGTACTTTAAATGACATTTTTTAAATATCAATATATCATCAGTTTCTGGGAAATGATGTCAGTGATGAATTTCTCTAGATTTTGTAAGTGGCACTATCTTTTTGAAAATAATTTGATACTATCATTGAATACAATACATTCTGGTAGTGAATTTATTTATAATGAAACATATTATTGTGCAGATTGTATCTCAAGCAAACCGAAGTGGAAATGGTCTTCTTCTAAAAGGAGGAAAATAAGTATGAGATCAAACACAATATTACATAAGGTATTGATAGTCAGCTTAGTATGTTCTTGGTAATGCAGCAAATGGTTTAAATATTTCCTCTCAGTTGTCATCTAAATATGTAGTGCTTGCATATATGGTCTAATTTGCTACATGAACTGGTACTGTATATGTCCTGCCAATTATCATCTAAATATGTGTATAAACCATATGTGAATGCAATATGACATAAAATGTACGGACCATCCAAAATTCGAGAGAATTCAAATTCAAGGTAGACAATCTGGAGCATCCACCAATCACGTAGTTCACATATTTAGGAGCAAATGAAGAACAAAAAAGAATTGCAACTTAAATGATCTAAATAGTTAAATGTCTTCAGATGGTGGTGCATTTTGAGAGAGAGGAACTTCTTGTGCATTATCATTGTTGATGCCAACATTTAAATTTGGTAGATGACTTCTTCTTATCTCCTCTTCATCACCAAAGAGTAAATGATGAGTACTGCTAGGACCTGTCTTGTATGATCCCCTCCTTGCTTTCCTTCCTCTCCCCTGATCCTGAGCAATAGGAACATTGCTGGTACCTTGCTGTGACTCTAGTGGTGTACTGTTGCTTTTCCTTTTATTCCCCCTTCCTCTCTCTCTCTCTATTGTTCTTTCCATGACCTACTGTACTAGTTGGTGCCCTAGCTGTACTACTCCTACCTCTGCCTCTACCTCCTCTTAGATTTCCTCTAGTTGATGCAGTAGTAACCCTCTGTGTTGAAGGTGGAATGCTTTCTCTTGCATCTACTACAAATAGATTTTCTGGTAAAGGGCCAAGAAACCTGTTGATTGGCACATGCTCCTTCTCCTACAAAAAGAGGTATGCAAGTAAGCACAAAAGGACTATATTTTGTAAATAACATGATGTACATAAATGACATGCTACCTCTTGTTGCATCATGTAGACCATGCTATCTTCTTGTTGGATAGGATCCATAGAAGGGTTTGGATTGTGTGGAATAACATGCTGCACATAAATATAGTTAATTTACTCAATGCATTCGACTTGCTACTATAATTTAATTATAAGTTGGGTACACAAAAGAAAACTTACCTCTAATAAAGATGGGATGTCTATATCTTCATCCTCTCGAATAATGTTTTTTTGATTTTGCTCTGCTAGGCTGTCAAGATATTTTTGATGGCCCTTCTTGTTGTGGTCAGCTTCCCCACATTTGGAGCAATGAATTGTAACACCTGCCTTTGTGAACACTTTCACGCCCTTCTTTATTTTCTCCTCCGGTGCCTTCTTCCTATTTTTCTTAGGCCTTCCCATAACTTTGGTGAAAAGAGGTGGATGTATAGGCACAGCATTCATGTTTGCCCAAAACACTCGCCCTCTTAATGGTGCCAACTTGTATGCATAAGCTTTGTTGAATGCATCAACAGTGTAGCAGCTATGGACCATATTTTCAGGATTAATCCTATCTTTCCGACAGCATGCTATGACATGGTGACATGGAATTCCAGTTAGTTGCCATCTCTTGCAATCACATGTCCTAGCATTGAAATCTACAGTGTAATCTTTCTCGAACTCATGGCTGGATACAGAGTAGGAAAGTTACCAGCAGGAGTAACAATACATCCACCACTCCATTCAACGAATTTGTCCAATTTCTTCTTAATCTTCGGACAAATTCTTCCAGTCATCTTCTCAGCTTCCTTCTGTTTGCTTTCAATCCTCTGTAGAATTTTGTAGAACATAGTTTCTAGCATGCATAAGAAAGGCATCTCCCTTGCTTCTAGAATATAGCTGGTTCCAATGTAAAAGAAGCCAACAATGTAAAAGAATAATATATCAGAACATAATGAGACACTATACTAAGATAACAAGATGATGAGTAAACTTATGTCACTGTACCTATTGAACACCTCTGAATGATTGTTCAACAACATGTCACATTTAGGGAATTCACTGAAAAATGCCTTTATCCATTGTGAGGGGACAAGCTCTTCAATCCATGAATAAGCTTTTTCACTGTCAACTTTAAGCTTGTCCATGCTTCTCTTCCACTTTGGTACAGAAGTTGATCTTGCGATAGCCCAAATATCATTCTTCAGTGTCTCTCCTCTATGACCAGCCCTTTGGAAGTTTTGAATCATATGCCTAACACAAAATCGATGTTCTGCATCAGGAAATAGCTTCTGCACAGCATTTATTAAGCCCTACAAATGTTTGCATCATTTGTTAGTTCCACTCCAAAAAAGGAAAAATATAAAGAAAACAACAATTACTACATTATTTTTGTCAAGTACCTTCTGCTTGTCACTCATAATTGTCCAGGGAGCAGTGTTGGTAATGTTGAGATCATCTCTAAGGTTTGTCAGAAACCATTCCCAGGACGCAGTGCACTCGACCTCAGCTAGACCAAATGCGACAGGGAAGATGCAATCATTGGGATCAATACCAATTGCTGTCAAAAGCACGCCTTTGTATTTAGTTTTGATGTGGCACCCGTCTAAACAAATAAAAGGCCTACAACCTGCAAGAAAACCACGCTTGCAGGCATCATAGCTCCAATAAACAGTGGCCAAATGCTCCTTATGCTCAGAACTTTCAGGGTCACCAACTGAATTTGTTGTGACGAAGAACTTAGATCCGGGATTGCTCCTCCTTAGCTCCTGCCCATAGTCCAAGAGCTGCCTGAATTGTCCTTCTTCATCTCCATGAATTTTTAGCAATGCAGCTTTCCTGGCTCTTCTTAGCTTCCATCTATGTGGGGTCATCTTGAATTCCCTTAGCACCTTCGCCGCAAAACTATTGAGATCTAACTTCTGGTTATCTCTGAATTCATGCATGAACTTCTCTGTCAGAACTTTGGTAGTTATTGCACTAACTGGGAAGGTGCCCTCACACTCGTGGGTTCCTTCATATTCAGTGATTATAAAGCCTCCTGTCCTTCTTGGATCATTTGAAGCTTTCAGCCTCCAAGTACATCCAGGAGCGCAAATAGCTTCGTACCTTCTTCTCTCATTCCTCAACTTGTTGATTTTTACCCTATTCCTGATAGCATAGGTCGTCACTGCTTTCCTCAACTCCCCAACGCCACTGAAAACCATCCCAATCTTGAAAGTGGGATTATCCATATCCACTTCTGGATTAAATGTTTTGATGCTCTTCATCAAGTGTTGTCTACTTTCTGCATGAAGTTCAAGAGTGTCATCATCGAGGGCATCATCATCTTCATTTTCCTCACACACTTCCTGCTCATTATTATCATTGACAGATTTATCAACATTATCAGCGAAGAGGTCGTCGTCCCCATCTTCAGCATCAAAGTCACTGTCATAGAACTCAATGTCATCCTCATCACTGCCACTTCCATTTGACTCTACAAAGTGCATATCATTCCCCTCTACAACAACCAAACTTGATGAACGTGAAGATTTAGCATGATCAGAAATTGTTGGCATACTGATAGAAGAAACAAAAGCTTCAGCAGGAGCAACTGGTGCTGGCCTTGGAGCAGCTTCTGCTTGACTTGGAGCAGCTTGTGCTTGCCTTGGAGTAGCGTGTGCTGGCCTTGGAGCAGCATGTGCTAGAGCAGCCTGTGCTTGACTTGGAGTAGGTTGTGCTTTACTTGGAGCAGTGTGTGCTGGAGCAGCATGTGCTAGCCTTGGAGCAGCTTGTGCTTGACTTGGAGCAGCGTGTGTTGGAGCAGGATGTGATAGCCTTGGAGCAGGTTGTGCTTGACTTGGAGCAGCTTGTGCTAGAGCAGCTTGTGCTTGACTTTGAACAGCATGTGCTAGCCTTGGAGCAAGTCTTTGGCCCACAATTACCTCTGGTCTCAGTCCCTTGATGAAATTACTGTGATCAACATACAAGATAAGTGTCTTATGGTACTTGCTGGCATTAATCATATCCCTAATGTGTGACTGCATCTCAACAAGCACTAATCCATCAAACAGGTCCTTGCCAGGCAACAACCAAAAGACTGAGGTCCTCTCGTCCCTCTCATGATCCAATCTTCTCAGAATTTGATTAATCCATGTCAGTGACCAAGTGTCCACAGTCAAATTATCAAAATGAGACGTGGTTGCACTAACATACTGCAAATTATGCCTCAATCCACAGAAAAACCCGTTGTGAACTACTTCCACCGAGAACATTCCACAGTCTTCACGTGGAAACATAACTGCAAATGATCTAGAATCAGGTATGTAGTAGAAGTAGCATAGTAGCATATTAACAGTACAAATTCAGAAGATTATATGTCAACTTCCTCCAACAGTACATGTCTATTAGTAGAGAATAAACAATAAATTGTCTACTATCTTACTGTACTTGCTATATTATAGCCTACTATCTTCCTGTATTTGCTATATTTCTAGCTGTGCCATGTTGAAATAAAAAAAACTTAGCACATACTCCCTCCGAGTCATATTAGTTGCTTAGATTCATCTAGATACGAATGTATCTAGTCAAGTTTTAGTGCTAGATATATCCGTATCTAGAAAAATTTGAGTCAACTAATATAGATCCAAGGAAGTATCAAATTTTGGTCAGATATCAAATAACTGAACACTGCCAGTGCCACATTCAGTTAACTGAACATGCTCGTGAAAATGCAGTTAACTGAATGTCACAGCTACAAACACATCTCAAATTGACATGCGTGTTATTTCTACAATAGTCAAATAATTTATGAAAAAAAACTTTATCAACTAACAGCATCACTGAAAGTTATCTCATTTTAACAGAGATCCAGGGAAAATACAGCCAGCAACGAGTTCGTCTGCATCAGCGAAGAACAGCACATCGACTTGGTGGAAATCTGGCTTAAACGATGACCTATACTATAAAAATCAGTCTGCCATTGCTACCAACCCTAAGTCCCATCAATTTGCGCAACTAAAATGCACTGAGATTGCACTGAGATCTACTCGATCATGACCCTACTCCGGCCAACAGAAACCGCTGGGAGAGTAGAAATAGAGGAAAATCAGGTACCATAAGCTGGCGCATCCTCGCCATGTTCGCGGTACCGCATCTCTCCGGTGGGATCGAGCCAGAAAGGACACCGCGGACGAAGTCGCCGTCGGCCACCGTAACTTCCGCTCCGATCGGTGAGTTTGGTTATGTTCTTCCCGAGAGGTTCGCTAGAGCTACATTGAGGTCACCGTTTTCTAGGCTTAGTCTGGTTTGATCCGGCGCTATCTGGTACGGTCCAACCAGAGTCGGTCCCGAACCAGGTGCGCGACTAACAAATCAGGACACCATTTTCTGGACTTACTTGTAAACTGCCGTCCAGGGTCGTACTAATTCAGTCAAAACAGCTGGAATTCGTTTGAAATGTTTTGAAGTGGACTAGATTGCACCCGGGGTACAACTTGTGGGACTAGATTTGTCCAATTTACAATTTGTGGGACTATTTTGCACCCTGGCTGCAAGTTGTGGGATGAAAAGTGTAATTAGAAGTACCCCAAAATTCACTGTTGGTAGAATGCAACGCAAAAAGAATGGACCACTGAACATGAGCAACAATTGTCAGGCAGAACTCGTTTCGATCCCCATCCTGGGATATCCTCTGAACGACTGAACCCAACATGCCCTTAGTAGCAGCGACTGACGCATATGTCAAGAAAGAAAACAAGTAAGCTTGAACTTGGATGGGGTCAGGCACTCAGGCCTAAGTAAGGGAGCAGAAAAGGTTCATATTATAAGCAAGACAAGAAGACAAGTTTAACAAATATGAGTAGACTAGCATATGCTGACGGATACCAGGAATAAATCTCGTAGGGTTGTTAATGAAGCATGTTTGACATTTGTGTGTCCGTAATTTTTAGGAGATTTCTACAGTTATATTTCAACAAATTATGTAGCTGTCAACAACTCTCACATTTTAGGAAATGGAAATAAAAAGCTCTAGGAAGACTTCAAAAGATGAGCCTTTCGAGTTGCTGATGGGGTTAGGAAAAAGTCATACAAATCAAAGAATATATCTAGGTAAAGCTAGGAGTATTAATAAACTACACTTCATGATTTATTCTGTTGAAGGCTTCAACATCCCTGTATGTCTCTACCAACTGGATGGTGATAGCTGGCTTCTTAGTATTATAGGTGGCATCAACTATACAGTTGACCAACTAGCTGCCTGGTAATAACAGATCGATCTGGTGATTGCTTCATGCCTTGGTGGTGCATGCCTTGATGATTTGTACTTGATTAAAGCTAGTTCAGCTCATCTTCCGTTCACTTCGGGAAGAAGGTTGTTTACCCTGTGCGGCGAACACACGGCAAAGGGGCCAATACTCTTGGCAAAGCCTTTGCCGAGAGCATGCAGCCGTCAAGAGACTCTTTGCCGTCTGCTTTCTTGTGGGCGCACGGCAAAGGCTTCGCCCAGAGCCTTTCATTTTTAGGAAACGAATATAAAAAGCTCCAGAAAGATTTCAAAAGATGAGGCTTTCGGTTGCTGATGGGGTTAAGAAAAAATCATACTGTATCTAGATACAACTAAGAGTAGTAATAAGTTACACTTCACGATTTATTCTGTTGAAGGCTTCAGCACTGGATGAAGAATGAATAGTATGTCTCTACCAACTGGATGGTGACTGTTGGCTTCTTAATATTACAGGTGGCATCAGCTATACAGTTGACCAGCTAGTTGCCTGCCAATAACAGATTGGCCTGATGAATGATTCATGCCTGCGTTGTGCTTTCCCTGATGAAGTATACTTGATCACATCCGAATTAACAAGGCCAACTTGAACAAGGCTCAACACAGCATGCATCACTGCACGCACATCCTGGACACATCACACATATGACTTTTCTGATTGATCTGGCGCTACTAATTTATTACTTGTGTTTAAATGTGGCGTCATTTGTAGAAATAGCATGTGGATGGATCAGTTGACAAATCTCCGGGTTAGTATATATCTATAAAGACTAAGCAAGACTACCAACATATATGGGTGGTGCCAGAGACAGTGCATACAAGTTGCATTTAATTAATCTTGTAAAATGATACGGTTAGAGAATTCATTTGGTTTATATATACGTACAGTGCCCCGTCCTTATTAGCCCTTCACAAGTACGAGTTGCTCCAGGAGCAGGACCAACATCCATCTATCTTGAAGGTAAATTTGGATCCTCACATCCCCTTGCCTGCATCTACGTTATATTTGTTGTTGTTTCTCATGCATGTCACCACATTCCAGTGCTTCCCTTTCTTTTTGATTGTTATACTTAGCTAGAATGAGCGGTGAGATGATACAGGGTTTACTTTTGTTACAGAAAACCGCAGCCAAAATGGCGATGGCCCTGGATGCCTTTGCATCCTACGTGCAAAACATGTTGAAGGAGGTGTCGAGAGAAGAGGCACACATGCTGCTTGGAGTCGGAGATGAGATTCACAAGATGGACGTCAAGCTTGGGGACCTCAAGAACTTCCTCGCTGATGCTGATAAGAGAAACATCACCGATAAGAGCGTGCAAGAATGGGTGGGAGAGCTTAAGCGCGCCATGTACGAAGCTGCTGACATCCTCGACCTTTGCCAACTCAAAGCCATGGAGAGCAGTCCATCCACTGCAGATGTGGGGTGCTTCAACCCCTTGGTTTTTTGCTTACGGAGTTCCCTTCATGCCCATGTAATTGGTAGCCGCATCAAGGCACTCAACCAGAGGCTTGACATCATCAAGGAGCGCAGCACTCCTTTCAGCTTCATCGATCTTGGTTCCTATGAGATGGAACGTAGCAGCAAGGTGCACACCTCTCGTTTTGGAAATCCCAGCCAGGAGATATCAAGGGAGTTTGACCGTTCAGGTTTAGTCGGGGAAAAAATCAAAGAAGACACAAAAATGTTGGTTGACATCATGTTGAGTGAAAAAGAGGGCAATACCAACATCATGGTGGTTGCCATTGTTGGCGTTGGTGGGATTGGTAAAACTACTCTTGCTCAGAAGGTCTTCAATGAGGAAACCATTATTGCCAAGTTTGACAAGACAATATGGTTAAGCATCAACAAGGACTTCAACAAGGTCGAGATGCTCAGGACAATCATCACACTCGCGGGGGGCAAACATGGTGGTGAAAAGGTATTGGTTGTGCTTCAGCGAATCCTTACTAATGCCTTGACCGGGAAGAAGCTATTCCTGGTCATGGATGATGTATGGAGCCACGGAGCATGGGGTGGTGTGCTTGAAAGGCCCTTGGCAATGGCTGTCGCTCGAGGTAGCCGGATACTTGTCACTACTAGAGATGAAAGAGTTGCCCGGGGGATGCAAGCTGTTCTTCCCTACCACCACGTCGACAAATTAGGGGAAGAGGATGCCTGGTCATTGCTCAAGAAACAGGTACTTAATTAAACTCCATGCATCTTTAATTTAGAGTAAATGTATTATTATTGGCACATTCTTTTATGTATATTTCTTTGACATTGCAAGATGGGTCCATGCGACACATGGACACAACACATGCACACACCCATATGTATTTTGAGTAAAGAAGGTACAATATTACAAACCTAAATATCAAATTTGGGTTGATCAAGTGGAAACCGGGCTCCCACACCATTGAAGTGTATCGATTTCCATGCTAGATTAAATATAGGAAAATGCAAGAAACTAGCAAGGTAGTATTTTTCTTCCATCATACTTACAAATCCACTGTCAATCCTTGGGAAAAAATCTATTGTGGTTGGCTATAGTCTTGAGGTGTTAATAACTCCACGTTAAGCTGTATGGTAATAATACATGAGGGAAACTAGGCCGTCAAGAAGGGACAACCGGTCCGCACAGTGAAACTGCAACATTTCATATATGAGAGAATTAGTGAATTACTGCATACCCTTCATAACAAAATTCAAATTCACATATTTGAATGTTTTCAAGTATTTTGGTAAAATGTGTTTCACTTCTTTAAAACTGTTTGCATTGTTTAATTGTCACACATGTCAAATAAGATGTTCATGTATGTTTCACGATTTATGGAAATGTTGGTGCATTAAAAAATAAATATTTTAGATAAATTATTCGTGTCACATCTAAAAATCTTCTTGCTGGTTAGTAATGTGCCGTATGGAAAAGGTCATAAAATGTATCTTTAAACTTCCATGAGGAAATGTCCATATATGTTGGCCTTGTGTATGCACCTTCTAAAAATTTCTTCGATGAATTACAAAGTTTTATACAGATTTTAAGTCAATATGTTTTTCCATCTATAAACTCTAATGTATTTGTGAAGATAAAACAATGAATAACATGAAGAGAAGGAAAAAGAAAGGCAATAAAGAACTACTATGTAGAATAATACGAAAGCATACCCAAGCAGCCAGTTCCAGCAACATTCAACATGAGTAGCACATCTTCCATGTTTTCCCTAACGCGAGTAAGAATGTAAGGTACTTGTCAAGTTGATCTTATAGTCCCATATATAGTCACATGGAACAACTAATGTTAAATCCTACATGATTGAAACATGCATTTGTCAAATTAGGTAAATTTGATCGAATTGCATGTAATAGGATGATTCAGATCCGTTTTAGTTGATGGGCTATCCGCTCAAAACCTGAGTGTACTCCTATACGGCTATGAGACGCATGACACGCATAATGCATTCTAAGTTAGAAAACTCCTTGAGGGCTTATTTCGTTCAAAGGAATTTTGTAGGAAGTTTTTCTATAGAGTCCCTTTGTTTCAAAGGAATGAATCCTACAAAATTCCTTTGCATTGCTTTCCTACACTACAATCCTATATGATTTCTAAAAATTTCTCGTGCTTTTCCTGTGGTGCAATCAAAGAGCTTATTTTACTGATTCCTACAATTTTTCACCCCCGTACGATTTCAAGTGCCATGCCATTACCTTCTGCATCTTTCCTATTTCCATGTTTTACAAATCCTTTGAATCAAACAAGCCCTGAATATGTCTCGAGCAGCAAAAGTGGATCTCGTTTGGTCGTGGTAGCTTTCCCTCGTGGTTGGGCGACACGGTCTCGAGCAGCAAAAGTGGTCAAACACTAAGCGTGGTGCCCCATAAGTAAACAGTTATGATGTCAATGCATCCAAAATCTTCAGATTTTGGTGAAGTTTGTCCAAATATACACATATAAAATATAATTTCGTAAACAATTGTGGGTTCAGCTGACCATCAGGATGGTGGTGCTAGGGTCAGGGAATAACTTTACTGATGATCTATTGTGACAGTGTGTGGCGGATTAAATACCGAGCTGGTGTGTATTTCTAAAACGCGAGGCAAAAGTTTTTCCCTTTCATTAATAAAGCAGAAGAGACCTGCCCAGTTAATTACGACAAACCGGGCTAAAATCAGTACATCTACGACCCCACACACCAGTCCCAAGACCGCCCACCAACCGAGCCGCCGGCTCTACCTTCCATGTGACCTGAGACGACACCCTACTACAATGGAGTCGCTGCTCATGCATCCACCCTAGCCCCAAGGCCATAGACCCACCGAGCGGACGACTATCACTCAAAAAACAAGAGCAGACGCTCTACTATACAGGGAATATAGAGACGCCGCTCCGGTTACAACGTAAACAACACAGACACACGCCAACCCCGAGGCTAGGCACCAAACTGGTCCACAGGTCACCTGAGCAACAAAACACGACATCAACGAAAAGAGCCGCTAATTCGAACCCCACATGGACCCCAAGGTCGTGTCCCTGCCTAAATGACGATGGAATTCTTGGCATCGTCCACCGTCACCATCTTCTTTCGCTTGTCACTCTGGTAAAAGCACGACTCAAGGACGAAGCCTTCAAGAGGAAGAAGCAACACTGAAATGTTGCCATCATCTGATCGCGAGGATCTAGGGTCCCCCCCTCCCCCGAAGTTTACTCATGTGGGGGAGGAGAGCTTCACCTCAAAGTCGACTCCAAAAAGGAACGACGTTAGGGCATCAATGTCGTTGGTTCCGGCCACCACCGGAGAGGGAGACAAGGTTTGCGCAAAGATCTAGCTCGTGAGCCTACACCCACTCCTCTACCAGACCCACCAACCTCCGCCGTAGCCTCCACATGCCGAACCCGAGTCCGCACCAGACCGATCAATGGCTCCGCCACTCAAGTATCTGAGACCCACACCAAAGACATCTGCTGCTCCACCTTACATGCCGGCCAAAGGCCACGCCCCCAAATGGATCATCGCCTCTGCCGCCAAAGCGACCAAATTAGGCACCCAATAGAGAAAGTGGGTGCCACTCCGACTTCCACTCTGAACCGAGAGGCTGCGCTCCAACCTTGCTCCTTGCCAACAAGGAAACCCGAATTGCTTGATTTGTCACCTCCACAGCTGTGAACACCGCTCCTAGATCTAGTTGGAGCCGGGAAGCACGCGCACAGCCACGCCTGCACCAGAGCAGGCCAACTCCGCTGCGCTACTTCACGCCACCACCCTGCTAGGTCTATGCCACGCTGCACCTGCGCATCACGGCTGCTGCCAACATCATCGCCAGGACTTCTTTCACACCACGCACGACTATGAAACAGCCCACGCCACGTGCCAGCCAAGCTCCTCTTGGCCACTTCCTCTGGCGCCACGGTGCATCCCATCGAGCTGCCCCTCCTACTTGCACACACCTTTGTTGCTTCCTCCCCGTTGCTACGAGCAGCCACAAAGAGCCGCCTCCGCTGCCAGAACACCGCCCCTGCGTCATCTCCGCATACGGTCGGTGCCAGAAACCACCGCATGCTGGAGAAGGATCTCCGACCGCCACACCCTTGCACACTGGAGAAGTCCCCATTCGTTGGTTCATTTTCCATCCGTTGGCAAAGATATAGAGCCTACACCCACTCCTCTACCAGACCCACCATTCTCCGCCACAGCCTCCACATGCCGAACCCGAGTCTGCACCAGACTGGTCGATGGCTCCTCCAATCAGTTATCAATTCATCATGTGATCATTTTTTATTATTGTGTTCATTGCACGTACATTATTAATAACTACATATCCCGATTGACGCACTATCCTGGTTACCAATTGATGCACTTAACAATTCAGTTTGGATAGTACATTGATTCTTTCATTACTTTTTTTAGTGAGCTTATGATAAAGTAAAAATGAATTGACACTAGCGGCTAGCAAGAATTATTTTTCTATTATGACATACCACTGCTTAATCATTGATTGCTTTAAACTTTCTGTAGATTCTCTCAACTGAGGAAGATGGACATGAGATTGATATGCTCAAGGATATTGGATTGCAAATTGTAGCAAAATGTGATGGTTTGCCTCTTATTGTCAAAGTCATGGGGGGACTCTTGTGTCAGAAGGACAATCAGAAGCGTGACTGGGAGATGGTCTTGAATGATTCGATATGGTCAACATCTGAAATGCCCGAAGAGCTAAACCATGTGTTATATTTAAGCTACGTAGATTTGCCTCCTTGCATCAAACAATGCTTTCTATGCTATTCCCTTCTCCCTAAAACTACATTGTTTTTTAGAGTTGATATAATTGGCATGTGGATTAGTGAAGGATTTCTTAATGGGCCCTCAGGTGACTTGGAAGAATTAGGAAGCAGGTACTATAAGGAGTTGATAGTGAGGAACCTTATTGAGCCAGATTTAGTGTACATTGATCAAAGGCTTTGCAAGATGCATGATGTTATTCGCTCATTTGCTCAATTTGTGGCAAGAGATGAAGCACTAGCAGTTAATGGAGAAACCAGTATTGTTAATGAACACAGTGCACATAAATTTCTTCGGTTATCTCTAGAAAGCAAAGAATCAGAATCAGATGGGTTAGACTGGAGTTCTTTACAACCACAGAAGGCACTGAGAACACTAATATCAGTTGGCCAAATAAACATCAAGCCTGGTGATTCGTTGGTTCATTTTCCATGCCTACGGACTTTACATATAGATTCTCCAAATGTTATTGCATTAGTTGAAACTTTGCATGAGCTCAAGCATCTGAGGTACTTGTCCTTACATAACTCTGATATATCTAGTCTGCCAGATAGCATTGGAAAGATGAAACTCTTGCAGCACATTAGCCTTAGTGGATGCAAAAAATTTAAGAAACTTCCAGGTAGCATTATAAACTCAGCGCAGCTAAGGTATCTTGACTTCTGTGAAACAAGTATAATGGGCATTCCCAGGGGGTTCTCTGCTCTAGAAAATCTGGTGATATTACGTGGGTTTCCTGCCCATGTAGAGGGTGATTGGTGTAGTTTGGAAGAGTTGGGTCCTCTCAATCGCCTCAAGTATCTTGGTTTACATGGATTGGAGAATGTATCTGCTTCCTCCTATGCTGCAAAAGCAAAGCTTGGTGATAAGGTGCACCTTAGTGACCTATTCTTATCATGTGGTAGTAAATTGGGGGATGATGGTCTGATTGATAAATATATGATCTTTGAGAACAAAAAACAACAAATCGAGAAGGTGTTTGATGACCTATGCCCTCCACCCAAGTTAGATTTTCTTGCCATCAATGGGTATTTTGGCCGACGGCTTCCGAGGTGGATGATGTCATCATCAGTTGTGCCTCTCACGAGCTTGAGGATTCTGTTGATGGGAGACCTGGCATGCTGCACACAACTTCCTGATGGCTTGTGTCAGCTCCCGTCTTTGGAGTCCATTCAGATCGAGCGTGCTCCAGCCATCAAGCGTATTGGACCTGAATTCCTACACTCCTACCATGACATGAGTCCTTTCACGGTAGTGGCTGCGTTTCCGAGATTGCGCTACATGGACTTAACAGGAATGGTAGAATGGGAGGAATGGGAGTGGGAGGAGCAAGTGCAGGCGTTCCCTGTCTTGGAGACACTTATGCTAAAGAAATGCAAATTGAAGTGTGTTCCTCCTGTCCTTGGCTCCCAAGTAAGGACTTTGAATGTATTATGCACACAACATGTCCACGGTCTCGTCTCTCTAGAGAACTTTGGTTTTCTTGTTGAACTGCAAGTACTTTCAAACCTTGACCTGGAGAGGATCACTAATCTCCCTAGACTGCAAAGGCTTACTATATCCACCTGTCCAAAGCTGAAGGTGGTACAGGGTGTTCCTGCACTGCAGAGTCTCTTTTTCGTGGATGAAGACATGGAAACACTCCCAGAGTACATGGGAGGTATAAACCCAAGGCATTTGGAGCTACATTGCAGCCTAGTGCTGCTCACTTCAATAGCCGCAGGGGAATCTGGTCCTGAGTGGGACAAGTTCAGCCACGTTGAGCATGTCAAGGCATATGCACAGGAAGGAGATAATCCAAGGAAATGGTATGTATTGTACACTGCTAACCCCTACAACTTGGTGACAAATGTCAGCCGCTCTTTCATGTCCAGAGGTAAACTAATGGTCCTCATTCATCTTAATTTCTATGTTTACTTGGTTTATTGCCTTTGTTTTTCTACCTTTCATCCATATGTTGGATTGTAATTAGATTCACAACATTGTCATTCCCTTTGAATACGATCTTTCAGAGTAGGACAACAAAAACATGGTTGCGGTGACTACATAGATATGATTCATATGGCTAGTTTGATCACTTTGGTCACTTGCAAAACTTGGAAGGAGCTACCATTTAGTCTATCGTCCACTGCATCTCCCAATAAATTCACTAGTGGCAGCTAGCGCTAAGATTCTTACCACGTTGTGTAGCTATTAGGTAATCCTTGGTAGTTTAGTCGTGGTCGTGTTGTTTGTATCTTTTGTCCGACATTTTTCTAGACTCTGCCCTTTCTTCCGACTAGCTTTTTATGTATGGCTGAAAGAAGATATGACTAGCTTTTTCTCTGAACAATTTAGACAACCGTCTTTCTGATGATTTTTCATGGCTGCACTCATGTTACTAAATATGTGTTGTTCTCACTGGATAACCATGTAATTACAGATGAAAAATAATATCTACCACTAAAGATCTTTACCTTGCAAGTTATGGATTGTATAACCGCTTTACCATTTTCTTCTCATGCAGGGACCTTATCTTCTTTTGAGGACGCACAAAGATTTGAGTCTGTCTTTAAAATGACAAGAAAAACTTTTAGCTACATTTGCAGCTTGGTGAAGGGTCCACTAATGAATAATATGGACATCCACACCTTTGTTGACGGGAAGGTATTGTCTTTACAAGATGAAGTAGCCGTTGCTCTCAGAAGGTTGAATTCTAGAGGGTCGGCATGGGACTTAGGATATACCATTGGTGTGAACGAGTCAACCGTCTTGTCGGTAACTAAGAGGTTCAGTGATGCTTTGTTCGCGGGAACAGGTAACCCGTGGAGTTGGCGAGACTCCAGTAAAATAGATAATATAAAATCCATGTTTGCCGAGATCCACAATATGCATAACTGCTGTGGTGTTATATGTACAACTAACATCCCATTTGGACCCGAGGGTGACCATGAAAACAAGGACAACATTCTAATGCAAGTCATCGTTGATGCAAAGATGAGGTTCATGAACATTTTGTTGGTACCGGCAGGTAGCATGAACCAGTTAAGCCTTTTCCATGCCTGCTATCTCTTTGAGGAGTGCAACAAGGGTGCTTGGCTAAATGGGAGAAAGCTGAAGGTAGCGTTGGATGGATCAGAAGTTGGGGAATACATAATTGGTGATGCAGGATACCCCCTTCTCCCCTGGTTACTCACACCTTACCAGGAAGAAAACTTCTCAGACTCTAAGAAGGAGTTCAATAGGAGACACTCTGCAGCCACAACATGTGCGTTGAAGGCGCTGGCAAGACTCAAAGACACATGGAAGTACCTGCAGGAAGAGAGGCCGGTCAATCAACAAACTCTAGTATACGCAATCTATGCCTCATGCATGCTGCATAACATAGTCATAGATATGGAGGATGATGCAGCCATGCCGAGTCTTGAGGAAGGGAAGTACTGCCAGGATGTGCGCCAGTTAGCAAGTGAGGATGCTGTCAGGGCAAGGGATATGTTGTCGCAATACTTCTTGACCAGCAGGACATTAGAATCAGGAGGTGAATTAACATAACTTCTTGTACATCTTAATTTGTTCATTTCTCACTATTTTAATACTGTCAGAGTTAAGCTCTCACCTTGCTAGTTATTTATTATGTAACCACTTTTACACTTTCTACTCATACAGGAACCTTGCCTTCTTTTGAAGACATGCAAAGATTTGAGTCTGTTTTCAAAATGACAAGAAAAACCTTTAATTACATCTGCAGCTTGGTGTTTGGGTTGTCAATGGAAGATGTTGACAGCTACACATTTATTGACGGGAGGGTGATGTGCTTAGAAGATCGAGTAGCCGTTGCTCTAAGAAGGTTGTACTCCAGTGAGCCATCGGAAATCTTTGCATCCTATGTTGGTGTGGATGAGTCAACTACCAAGTTGATAACTGATAGGTTCATTGCTGCTGTGTGTGCGGGAGCAATGCACCACATGTACTGGCCAGACTCCAGTAAAATGGATAAGATGAAATCCATGTTTGGCAGGATCCACAACATGCATAATTGTTGCGGTGTTGTATGTACAACTCACATCCCATTTGGACCAAACTGGGAACACGAGAAGAATGACAACATTCTAATGCGAGCCGTAGTTGATCCAGAGATGAGGTTCATGGACATTTTGTTGGAATGGGAAGGTAGCATGAATTGGTCTAGCATTTTGCAGGGTGCTGAACTCTTCAAGGAGTGTGAGAAGGGTGTTTGCCTGAATGGCAGCAAGCTGAAGGTAGCATTAGATGGATCAGAAGTCGGGGAGTACTTAATTGGTGATGCAGGCTACCCTCTTCTCCCATGGCTACTCACACCTTACCAGAAAGAAGACCTCTCAGACTCCAAAGCAGAGTTCAATAAGAGACACACCGCAGCCACAACCTGTGCGACGAAGGCGCTGACAAAGTTCCAAGAAACATGGAAATTCCTGCAGGGGCAGACTTCGTATCCAGTCAATGTGGAGACTCAAGCTGAGGCAATCTATGCATGCTGCATGTTGCATAACATAGTCATAGATATGGAGGATGATGCATCAATACGTAGTGTCGAGGAGCTGAGTTACTGTGAGGAAGTGCGCCAGTTAGGAAGTGAGGATGCTGTCAAGGCGAGGGATATGCTGTCGCAATACTTCTTGACCAGCAGCTCATCAAAATCAGGAGGTGAATTAACACAACTGCCTGTACATCTTAATTTGTTCATTTGATTTCTAACTATTTTAATACTGTCAGAGTTAAGCTCTTTCCTTGTTAGTTATGATTTGTGTAACCAATTTTACACCTTCTACTCATACAGGAACCTTGTCTTCTTTTGAGGACGCGCAAATATTTGATTCTGTTTTCAAAATGTCAAGAAAAACCTTTAACTACATCTGCGGCTTGGTGTTTGGGCTATCAATGGAAGATATTAGTAGCTACACATTTATTGACGGAAGGATGCTTTGTTTAGAAGATCGAGTAGCCATTGCTCTGAGAAGGCTGTACTCCAGTGAGCCATCAGAAACCTTAGGATCCTCCTTTGGTGTGGATGAGTCAACCATCAAGTTGGTAACTGATAGGTTCATTGCTGCTGTGTGCCAGCGAGCAGTGCCCCACATAATGTGGCCAGACTCTGGTAAAATGGATAAGATCAAATCCATGTTTGGCATGGTCCACAATATGCATAATTGTTGTGGTGTTATATGTACAACTCACATCCCATTTGGACCAACCTATGACCATGAGAAGAATGACAGCATTCTAATGCGTGTCATCATTGATCCAGAGATGAGGTTCATGGAGATTTTGTTGGAATGGGAAGGTAGCATGAACTGGTCTAGCCATTTGCACGGCTTTGACATCTTCAAGGGGTGCAAGATGGGTGTTTGCCTGAATGGCAGAAAGCTGAAGGTAGCATTAGATGGACCAGAAGTCGGGGAATACATAATTGGTGATGCAGGTTACCCTCTTTTCCCGTGGCTACTAACACCTTACCAGGAAGAAGACCTCTCAGACTCCAAAGCAGAGTTCAATAGGAGACACTTCGCAGCCACAACCTTTGCGATGAAAGCGCTGGCAAGGTTCCAAGAAACATGGAAATTCCTGCAGGGGCAGATTTCGTATCCGTTCAATGCGGAGACTCTAGCCGAGGCAACCTATGCCTGCAGCATGTTGCATAACATAGTCATAGATATGGAGAATGATGCAGCAATGCGTAGTATTGAGGAGCTGAATTACCATGAGGAAGTGCGCCAGCTAGCAGATGAGGATGCTGTCAGTGCAAGGGATTTGCTGTCACAATACTTCTGGACGAGAAAGACCTTGGGTCTTACTGGCTAGCACATGAGGTGGTGTGCAAGACAGGCAGGTTTCGAGACTCACTCCCTCACTCCCCCCCCCCCCCCCCCCCGCCCCCCGGGGGGGAGGGGGGGGGTATAGTCTTTTTTGTTTATTCTGGACTAGCATGCCTTCCGTATCGGGAGGTGGGCTCACACAACTGATCCTACATCTTATTTTATTCGTTTGGTTTCCCTGTCCAGTAATTGCTCATATTTATTTCCTCCTGTTGATTTCATCCTTCATCTGCTTAGTCGGCCTAGTGGATGCAGAGGACACAGAAGTAGTTTCACAAGAACAACAGAGGAAGAGAGACAATGCTAGGTAAATATCTTCCAACTTCATTTTCTATATTCTTGATGTTACCTCTGTTATTCTTGGTTCCTCTTTTTTATCTGGTTGGTTCAGGTAAGGTAGCAGCTATACTATACATGGAGATGAAAATTCTTGATATGTTAAAACCTTTGGTTTGATCAGGTGAAAAGGAGGCCTTCATCCTGATTGTTGGAACTTGTGAATGCATGAATGCAGGGGGCTAGCCCACGCAATGGAGCCAGAGACTAATACGAGCATAAGTTCATTTTCAGTGTTCTTTCTTTTGGTTTTTGACATCTATTTGGGAAAGACAAGCGTTGTGTGTAATCGGTACTTTATGAATGTTCGATGAGCTTTTATGTGTTGAAAAACGATGGCGTTAACTGCTAACTGATTTTCATCCATCAGTTGATATAAGCCAAAGAATTTGCAGGTGATATGTAGGCAGGGAGTCCTGTATGTTTTATGTCAGGTGTTTTGGCCATTGTTTGGTGTTTGGGCCATTAATCTTATTCAATCATAGAAGCTACTTAATGTGTTCCACATTATAGAACGTTTTGGCAAGCTAATTTTGTTTGCCAAACCGTTCTATAATATGGAATATAGGGCCGAGTCGTGTCGGGTTCGGACATCGGAGCCTACTTGGTGGAGTGGAGTACTGGAGTTGGACTCTGACTCGATGCCCGATGGAGGCCACGTACGTACTATAAGCTTCCAAGCCCCATTGATCCACAACGTGGTGTAAATCTGGCAGGTGACGATCGATCGATCGGTAGTCTAGATCGTCGCCATCTTCCAAAGTGGGACACATATGGCGGCGGCGACGGGGGCGTTGCGTCAGCTGCTTCTGCCGAGGATGATCAGGCGGCGACTCGCTGCCGGCGGCACCACCATGGCCCAGGTTCGCATCTGCCATCATATCCGTCGACTAATTCTGTAATTCAGAGCGATGATTAAGTCGATCCTATGTGGTACCGTGGCTATATATGTTCTTTTCCTGATCATCAAAGTTGCGCGCGCGGCGCAGGGTCATGGTCATGGGGTGGCCGAGAGGTGCGTCCGTCCGTACACGAACACGACGGAGGCTGCCGCGCATCACGAACGCAGAAGACGCTTGATACGGGAGACTGCGCGGCTCCAACAGGCCCTAGACTTCACGCTGGGGTCGATCTTCGCGGCAAGCTTGGCGCTCATATACTACGGGCCCTACGGACCACACTTTTTACGTAACCCTTGAGATGCTACCAACATAGTATTGGAGCTATGTGAACTCATACATATATACTATACTCCAAGTCACTTGAGCATGCTAAGTTTGTGGAGCTGATGAGGCACGAGCCTGGAGTGATCGAGGTGAGCGAGTAGCAAGGTTTAAGGGGATGATTTGTTGAATAAACCCCGTTGCTTTATTTGTGAAGTTTCGGTTCAAGTGATGTCTGAATAATACTTACGTGCAGTGTGTTTGTCCACACCGTACCACCATTTAGTCTTAGACATAGGCCCCCTTCTTTTCAGCTTCTTGGTCAGCTTCTCCCAGAAGCTACCCTCGACCAGCTTCTTCCAGAATCTCATCTGCCAAAATCGTTTATACTTTTAAATTGACATTGGAACTACTAGTTAAGAAGTTTGAACGAATCTTAAAGATAAGATTCTGAAAGAAGCTGGTCGGGGGTAGCTTTTGGAAGAAGCTAAAAAGAAGGGAGGCCATAGTCCTAGTGTAAACTAGATCACTCTGCCTCGATTCGCAGTTGTGGGATGGCACTGAGAGATGCGAATAGGGGCGGATCTACGCCCCCAAGCAACCAGGGCCATGGGCCCAGGGCACACCAGATTTTCCGGCCAGCTACCTATGTGGAATTTTGATTTGGCCCTAGACTTCACGCTGGGGTCGATCTTCACGGCAAGCTTGGCGCTCATATACTACGGGCCCTACGGACCACACTTTTTAACCCTTGAGATGCTACCTAGCCAGTAGGTTACCAACATAGTATATTGAAGCTATGTGAACTCATATATAGGAAGCGGATATGGTACGTTCATCCTCTCTAGAGGAAGCATCTACCACCACATATGTGCTTTAAGATTGGTACCCAATAACCCTTCTTTTGTTTTCCTATTTTCACCACCTATATATAAAATGATTTTCTCAAACCTGCACCGTGTCAGCTCCAAGCATTTGAGGAAACTCGCCCTGCCGGCAGGTTCTATTTTTGCATGGTTTGCAGGTAGTGTTTGAATGGCTGTTTGAATTTGATGCAAAAAAAAAGGCAAAACAATTACTGTTCCGGTCAGTGGGTCTGCTTGCTCTGACCGCCCAGCAGGTGGTGCTGCGCACATGGATTCAAAACACGGCCTCATTTTGAAAACAGTCGATCGGTACCTGTCCATCACATCACGTGGGCTGGCAGCTAGTTTAAGTGCGTCGTACCTAATTTTTTTTTTTTGACAGAAACCGTACCTAATTGTTAGTCAAATACTTCGCTCGGTACCCATGGGCTGGACATGTCACGTCGGTACCCAAGCAGGCCTCCTTTTAGCTAACTATTTATATTTATCCTCTCTCTTTAACAACACCCACGATGGATATTGAGATTTTGAGAGTGCGAAGACAGATAGCAGTGAGTTTTTTTGTGTAGAGAACCCATAAGATGATTCGTATCCAAGCACCTCCATGTGCAGCGTTTTAAAAAAAACACCTCCATGTGCATCTTGCGTGCCTATTAGTAAGATTAATAAGTACAGCAAAGGTACTCAAATGTTTATCTCGATCACAACAAAAATAATGCGTTGATGGAGAAATAGCAGGCCGTTGAGCTCCTCAGATCAAGCCTAAACTTCATCTAGAAGGTCACACAAGCAACTGAATAAATACTAGCAGAGGAGACGACGAATTATGCATTGGGACCAATATCCGACAGCTCACACAAGCAACTGAATAAATATTTCCAAAGCCTGGACAAGATCAAGCCTAAACTTCATCTAGAAGGTCAACCTAGTCAGGTATTCAACACTCCTATAACACTCCTATGCACAGTAATCTTGTCAGAGGATGTTTCAGCACCATTTGATTCCGCACCTAGGAGTATGGTTCAGCACGTATGTAAATTGTTTCAGATAAACTTGTTAAATACTCGTATGATTTAGCATCTCGGAGTAACTTTTTGAGAACAACATCATAGAAACTTGTTAAGCACCATGTGGCGCTGAATTGAGACACAAATAGAACTAGTTTGACATTAAAAATGCACAAGCTTGGTGGAAAGAAAATAATGTGCTGAACTCTGGGTTTGCATACACACAACTGCACACTAGAACCACTTGAAAATAATGTCTTGTCAAACACCCTTGTAAAAATGCATCTGGCACCCAACATAGAAAGGAAATGCACTTCGCTCAATGTGCAAAAATCTTAATAGTGTATGCTTCAAACACAAATTCCATCTAGCTAGGTAAGAATTATTCAGTACTAAAAGATCAATGACTCGGTACATGGATAAATATTCACAAGACTCAAAGCAATGATTCAGCACCTCGTAAAAAAATGATAAGCACCCATATCAGAAAATATTCAGCACCACACCAAAACTCATTAAGCACCTTCATAAACCAATATTTTGCTCCCAACTAAGTACATACAGCAAGCCACCTTTTACTCAAGCTTACAACCTAGAATATTAATTGCCTCAGAGATCAGGGTTAGGATGACACAAGGGAAACTCGAGATGGAATTTAAAAACAGAAAAAGGATTATACACCATACAGTACATAGTGAGGCCATATCTCGGCCTGGAAGAAAATCTTCATTTATAAGAAATCCGTTAATGTCCGGTACCAGTATGATATTTCAACTAATACCATAGATGGCATTATAACACGAGGGTCACAATTCAGACCAAGAAAATAAGAAATCCACACAAACGAAGTTAGTAAATGACACTATTCAAGTACTCACTGATTTTACTGTCAGTATATATCCACCAAAACTTAACCCGTTAAGCACCCTCGGAAAGATTACATCCGGCACCCCGATTGAAATTCTTAAGTGCCTAAAAAAATACTCACAAGAGCAACATGCTTGAGCATAGGTGTCTATAAAACACATTCATCATCTTAGAGCAACTTCTTATAGATACCGAATGCCATCAGACTAATACTCTTATCAAGCACGAAACCACAATATGCAACAGGAAGTGTGTGCTGCGACTTCCAGTACCAGGCTACAGCTATATTAAGAGCAGGGGTGCAATTAAGCAAATGGAATAACTTGGATTGGGTTTAAACAGAATGCAATGAAGTGATGGACAATGAAAACAAATACAAAACGATGTGCATACCAATCAGTCAAGTACAGTGATGAGTAAGAACAAGCACAGACACTAACAGTCAGCACTTCACACCAACAATCTGGGCAAGGGATAAGAGTAGAGCAGGGGATAAGAACTTCAGCACACAGAGAATGGAAATTAGAGAATGATCCAGCTCCATTGCATGAATTAGCACAAAATCTCCCAGCAACAAGGTATGCAAAAAGATCCAGCACGAGAGGCCTCAACCAACATCATGTGACTCTATTCTTCAATTTTAATTATATTCTCTCTTTTTTTCGTACTATTAATGCTAGGTGATCGGCAATTTACCTAGACATAGATGAAGCCTAAGAAAAGGCCATAGCTGAAATTGGGAGACCAATACACTAGGTTAGAAATTCAGTACCAAACATCCGGCTTGAATTAAATTCAGTACCAAGTGATTAGAAATTCAGTACCACGCTATGTTAGATTAAGCACCTTAATAAAACCAATTCAGCACCAGATGTTCCTAATTTCGGTACCTATTTTGGAGCGCATAAACAATTATTCAGGTGCAAACAAGAAAATATTCAGTAACCTACAATCAGTCATCAAGCACCATCAGAACTTAAATTCAGTACCCCAAGGATGCAAAAGGTTCCAGCACGAAGGAATGACACAAGAATCTGAATCTGAACTTTTGAGCATCACAAACTTGCACTGCAATATTTCTCCATTGAAGGGGAAAATAAAAATCTGAACGGAGAGAAGCACTAATAATCTCTAAAGCTTTGTAGAAATAGAAGCAGAGTAATTGTGAACCATAGTAACTGAACAAGAGGATTTCTATAGCGCTGGATGAAAAGAGAGAATCCATGGACAAAGAACAAAAACCGTCCGCAGCACTGTCTGATCCAAATGCATATATCAACAGCCAAAGAAAGACAGACATAGTTGCATACTAAATGGAAAATTTGTATGACCCTGGCCCTGGGAGACATCATCCTGCAATGTACTAATCTCCCAACATCTTGGCATGAACGCAAACACCCTATGTGCAGAGCCACAAGCATGAATTGGTATAAGAAATATAGAGTATAAGCATGGAGTGTCGATGCAGCTCATGCAGCTATGACCTGAACTGGCAGCTGCTCACGCAAGACAGGGATGTGCACGGCTAGAGTAGCATGTGGTCGGTGCTGCTCTGCCAGGAACGTGGTGCTGTCAACTGCACCGACGTCCTCGCAATCACCGCACGTCTATGAGACAAGGGACATCTCTGGCATCGTCGAGTCCGCGGTGGTGCTCTGCTCCGAGAACGCACCGTCCGCTCCAGTCGTCGTCATTTCATCGCCCTTGTTACCTTGTATTGTGGACCAAGCTGCTCGCTCTTCCCTTCCCGGCAGCGAACGACGAGGGAGAGCGGCGGACCCAAAGGCGGCTTCTCCAGGCCACGGGGATGCGGGGGTACACCAGCGCGGAGGCGCGGGACACGGTCGCCGGTTGGCCGCGCGGAGGAGATCGCGAAGGGAGGCACACTTGGGCAGCGACAGAGGATCAGGAGTGGGATCCGGGAGGTGGTGCTGGATGGTGTAAGGCCGGGAAGACCGGCGTCTAGACGCCGGCGGCGCCGGGAACTTGTATGTTGGTTGCCTGGATCAAGATACAGGGTGGGAAATTGGCGGTGGGTAGCAGTGGTGGCCGGGGAAGGGCGCAGATGCTCGCTGGTGTGCGGCGGGGAAGACTTGCTGCAAGATCTCGACGACGATTTCGGCAGGGGGGACAGGCGTTGGTGGCCGGAGAGGCTCGCTAGTGTGGGACAGGGAGCGGCTCACGGCTGGGAATTGGTTTTATTGGTTGGAGATTCTAGTGCCAGCTGTAGGCGCAGAGACGAGACGCCTCTGTCGCGCGTGCAGGAGATCAGGTAGGTGACGGTGCCTAGCCAAAAGCTAATCCAAACCAATTCCTCTTTAGGATTTACCGAATAGCAATGGAAAATGCAGAAATAGGATGTGTCTCTCCGAACCAACACGAATCTTCAAACAGCCAACGGCTTGAGATGCTTCCTCCGGCGAGGATGGACACACAAGGAGTTTTACTCCAAGTCACTTGAGCATGCTAAGTTTGTGGAGCTGATGAGGCAAGAGCTTGGAGTGGTCGAGGTGAGCGAGTAGCAAGGTTTAAGGGGATGATTTGTTGGATAAACCCCGTTGCTTTATTTGTGAAGTTTCGGTTCAAGTTAATTATCGATGTCTGAATAATACTGACATGCAGTGTGTTTGTCCACACCGTACCACCGTTTAGTCTTAGACATAATCCTAGTGTAAACTAGATCACTGCCTCGATTCGCAGTTGTGGGATGGCACTGAGAGATGCGAATAGGGGCGGATCTATGCCCCAAGCAACCAGGGCCATGGGCCTGGGGCACACCAGATTTTCCGGCCAGCTACCTATGTGGATTTTTGATTTGGCCCCGGATACAACCTAGTAGTCCGCCCGTATTTTCTGCCCACTATGCCCAACACGATCGAAACTAGCTAGGTGGAAACGAGCAACCGCACGATTACATCGATCGGACGACCAAGGGCCGAACCCGGCTGGATGCGCCCACGCCACTCCATCATCTCCACCGGCCGGCCTGCTGCCCCTGCTGTACGCACGCTCCCCGGATGTACCGGAAGCGTAGAACCCATCCATCTCCGTCTACCTCTCCATTCCCTGTTATGGGGTGCTGCGGCTATGTGCCTCTGCCTCTCTATACTCTATTCCGGGTTATGCAAAAGCTAAGGTAATATAAGATGTAGAGATTTAGAACATGGAAGTGACAAACATGGATACTGTAATTTCTTTACTATTAAAAAGAAGTCGGTGTTGGTAGGTTGCACTTTGACACTTTGACATCAAACACAGAAACGATCAGGACAATACAATCTATATCCGACGGTATGATGAGTCCTCACACTACTTGTCTAAGTTAATTACACTTCCTGCCACCCCTAAGTGGAAAGTTCCTTTCATCGACATGGCGCGTCAACCCCGCGGTCTACTCCCACAACGAAGCGTTTTCCATGCCCGGAGGCTGCCCCACACAACCGCATCCTCCTGCCGTCACCATCGCCGCCACACTCTCATCCCCATCTCCCCTCGATCCCCGTCTACACCGCCCCTGGATCCCCGTCTCCACCTTCGCCCCCTCGATCCCCAACACCAACACAGCCCCATGATGCTCCTCCTCCAGGTGTCTGAGATCGTGCAGGTCCGGCTGGGGAGCTGCGTCCGACAGAGGCAGGTGACCAGGATGTGCGTCGCACCCTTGCCGGCACTCAAAGACGGTGACGCGTCCACGATCTGTACGTTGCTCTCCCGGAAGCAGGATGGGAAGGCCCTCATGGCTCATGTGTAGGCCCCTGCTCAAATCAATGGGAAGATCCCTACGCATGTACAAGATACCCTGGTGTTGGCACAACACCAACATTCTGCTGGAGATCCATGTAAACATCCGGCCACCGGTGATGAAGAATCTTTTTTTTTTCTAATAGCCCCAGCAAACCGGCTATGTACACACACTTATTTTTCTAATAAGGACACTATGCTCTGTGACTAGGACAATAATCGGAAGATATGTATATGGTTATCAATTGTTGCATACTATCATGGTCGTGATATCTGACTGAAATAAGATTTTTGCAATGAAACAAGCTCTTAATGTACATTCTCTATTTCCTCTCTGAATCTTCTTGATCTCCATGTTAATTATGTAGTTCTCTAACACGATCGGCGTGTGCAGGCATTGTATTTGCTGATAAAGGACGATGGTGCCATGAAGCTTCACTCGAACATGGGTGCCCCCTCGGGACTATAGCATCCAGGTGAAGCGTCGAGCAAGGTGTTCGGCAACATCACCATTAGGAATGTACGTTAGGAATGGAAGATGCGTATGGGCCCTAAATTTTTCATTGTGTTTTTTTCTGTACACCGCCACTGCTCACTACGCCAGTCGGAGACCTCCTTCCTCGTTGCCTCCAGTGCCACCGTCCTCTGTGCAGTCAGAATCGGTAAAGTGAAGTGTAATACACACAAATTGATAACGATTCTCATCAGCCGTTGCTCTTTAGGTAAATGCTTCTACTTTCTAACCAATTTATTCTGTTGGTGTCATGTGATTCCCCACAAGTTCAAGAAGGGACATTTGTAACATGATTGTGTTGGTGTCATGTGATTCCCCACAAGTTCAAGAAGGGAAATTTGTAACATGATTCTGTTGGTGTCATGTGATTCCCCACAAGTTCAAGAAGGGACATTTGTAACATGATTCGTTGCTTTTGACAGCTTCAGGGATGACGACAGCATTGGGGGATATAGATGGCATGAGATCCTTAGCTGCCCTATGTTACTCTCTCTACAAGGTGATGTACAATAGCTCCCATTCCGTGCTTGGTTTGCTAGATTAGTTCGACATGTGCTTAAGGGATTCTTAGATGGAGATGGCATACATTCCTTAATTGTTTCAGGTGTAAAAAATTCCAAGTTAATTTGCGTCTTTTCGGTGATTTGTTAGTAGACTAACAGTCAAGTTGCGTGATGAAAAGAGAGATGTTTTATAAGTAGTCTAGACTATTGCATTTATTATATCATTAACTGGAAGTTCAGTGGTGTTAACTGAAATTGTTCTAGCATGTCCTGTCTGGGAGCACATGACCGCCATGTGAGTGTTCTTCCTACTTCTCAAATATTATTGTGAAATGCAGTGCAAAAATGCGTGTGAATACAGATTAGAAACAATGTACAGTTAAGAGGGTCAAGCTGCTGATATATTAACACCTGAATTAAAAAAGGAATGGTTCAAAGGTAATGATCCTGTTAAATGTTAATTGTTTAGGCAGCTTGTAGCTTCATTGGATTCGGAAATGCATTTGGTCACTGTGATTTCACAATTCCATTTTATTCATCTTTGGGTAGATTCTATATTTCTGGCTATACCTGCTCATTTACCATGTTTAACTTCCATGTTATATCTCGCTATGAAAAGAAGTAGTAGTACTCTTGATTCTCGAATATTTAGTGTTGACAGTCAACTAACTAAACTCATAAATGTTATGATAAAAGAGTTGAAGGCCTCTCTTCCTATAGGCCCCAATGAAAAAAAATGTTAATTGCTTATTTTTCTGAAAGTTAGCAGGTGTAGATCTGATGTTGCAGCATTGGTAATATGATTCTTTCTCAAAATCAATCTGTTTACTTAAAGTTCTTCATGAACTTTCTTTAGATATAGCATTGAAAAGAAAATCTAACCCAATCCATTTTGTTCTGTTGCAACTTTCTTCTGACTTGGATTTGATGAAATACATGATGGATGATGCCAAACTATTCAAGTCATTCCTCAGAATTACACTAACATGTGTGAAAAGTGTTGGTACCCTCGCATTGTGGGGGGCCATCTCATAGTCGCAAAAAACTTGGAAGTGGAAGGATCGATCCCTGGGCCGGATGTCGAGAGCACCGCCGCCAATGGATGTCCCATCGCGGTATCTCCGGCGGTCGAGGTCATGCTTGCGTGCGGCGGGGCGGTCGTCGCCCTTGATTCTACTAATGATGATGACACGCCAGACCACCTACCACTGTCCTGTCCGACTACAAGCTCCGATGTGCCTGACCTCGAGAATCGTCGTCCCTGACCGAGCTTATCCACCGTCTCCATGCCGGCCTCCTCCATGTATAGGATCCGGCCCTCTTGACCTCGAGCAACTCTGGCGTAAGCCCATCCCATCCAGGTGAGTTCCAGCCCTGTAGTGCTTCCTTTCAAAGGTGCAACTGTTGCAAGATGCATCAGGCTGCTCCTCCACGCCCCTCACTGCTTGAAGGTAATATGATCCTACTACTTTGACAGGATCACCTCTTGTAGATAGCATGCAAAGACACCATTGAGTGAAATGAAAACAATATGGACATTATATGCATCTACGGAACAACAATTGAAGAAGTATTTATGTGGACATCGTTGTCTCATCTAAACTTGATTGGAGTTTTTTGCTACAGTAGTCCAATTTAGAATTTTAGCAATTAATGAAAAAAATTATAACAAACGGAATTGAATGATTATATATATCTTTGGTTGTGGCATGTTCGTACTATTATTACCATTAATTTTTCACCAAAAGGATTACCAATCCAGCTATTACAGGAGAGATTTAGGATGGTGGATTTTATTCATGAAAAAAATGGATCCTAGATGAAAGATTTTGACGAGTCTAATCCCACTGTATTTTCTGAATTGTTATCTAAATTCCAGTCACTCTTTCTTTTCCCAACACTAACAAAGGTTCACTTTGTATGTAAATTGGGTATTGCCAATCAAAATATCTTTAAATTATTTAGCAAACATCTGTGCTGGTAGGCAGTCTCTGTTCCAAAACAAATTCAATATGAGTAATCCAAGCATCTGTGTTGTTATGTAGTCTCTGGTTCTGACTCACCTGTGAAGTCTGAAGGGAAGCTGCATCCCATGCTTAGTGTCTATGATGAAAGCATAGTGCATGTGGAAGGAGCACTGGCCGCTGCGCTGTAGCTGACTCTATTACTTTTGATTATGAAAATGCTAAGGTCATGAAGTAGCATTTTATTGGAGCACCGCATTGGCTTTTGGTGCGAAGCTAAATAGTTGAATAGGAACATCATGCACTCCTACACCGTCAGTTTTGCGGTTAAAAAAGATAGGATTTGGTCTTCAACACATCTCTTTCTGCTCTTAGCTATGGTTGTGAGATTATTTGTTTCTGCAACTACCTCTGATCCAAATAAATTGACCAAAATATTTCTAAATACGGATGTACCTATACATATTTTATTGCTATTGCCTCTGATTGATTAGCCGAATTGGCTTGAATGGTACATCTTATATGTAGAAATTTAGTTCTATATGTTGTACGTGGTTTTTGCAACAGTAATTAATAGACTTTTTTTAGAGAAGTAATTAATAGACTTGTGCGGATGATCGTGCTGATAGTTTTTGGTCTGAATTCACAGAAGGATATAAGGTACAGTTCAAATTCTGAAGAGCAAGAAGAACTCATACAGTCAAGAAATACTCTAACAACAAAAATGAATCATACTACTCTTTTTCCACATGTAGTTACTACATGGACCATTTCTCTCTCTTGTAACTATCCATGTATGATTCCACTTTCTGTTAAGATAACTACAATGTTCAGTGTTTGAAATTCGGTGTCGATAGCTCTGGTATTGTTTCTCGATAAGGGCTTGTTTAGCAGGGTTGGAAGAGGATTGAAAGGGATTGGGTTGATTAAATCCCAACCAAGTCAAAATCCCCCCTAATCCACCTCATTCCACTCCAATACTCTTGAGGCCCTGTTCGGTTAATCCAACTAGGATTGGATTGGAGAGGATTAGGAAGGATTTTGACTTACATGGGATCTAATCCAAGTCAATCCATCCTAATCCTACACTAACCGAACAGGGCCTGAGGAGAGTATTAACCGAACATAGCCTATGACCATATATGATGTATCATGAGCACATCTCTATTCTTGGAAATTCATGCTCTCACGCCAAGATTTTATGATCTTTACATATGAGTCAAGTGTCCGCGTGTCATGTTCCTGCTATTATTATTTTTCTCCCGCACTAGCACGATGAATGATTATTGGAGTAAGGAACTGTAACGTGTACACATGACGCATAGCCTGATATTCAAAACAACTAAGGTCATCTTTATTGAAATGTACAGGCTTTGATATATTAATAAAACATATAAGGGACATGGCAAGACCTCTTTCTCAAGTAAATATGCACGGGACGACGAGTTAGAGTGGAAACTTGTGTAGTGATAAGAAAAAATGGTATATGCATGCGTGAGTGACTGGGTTTTTGAGGAAATGTAACATTAGCATCATCACTGGCTACACGCTATACAACTTTTGTGGACATGATTTTAAATGTCCGAAGACGAAAGGAATCTTTAAAAGGTGTGGGGTGAGTAATTGGAAGCAAATCACATTTTAGTCATATGTTTTGCATATGAGGTTAATTAAAATGTTCTGGTCAATGTATCTAGGTCTAATGTTTGTTCATTCGTAGCAACGCACGGGCACTTAACTAGTATTGCTATTGTTTTCATGTTTTTATCGAAACCTTATTGATTTCATGTTTCCTCTATCGATTTCAAAAGTAGCAAACATGGATGATACAATTTTTTTCTATCGACTTCATGTTTTGTTGTCACCTCTATTATACTTTTTTTTGGATCATCAATAATTGAGTTGAAATTATATCTTTCCAATCATAGCAAAATCCCTGCCGTGGGATGGCACGGTCCGTAGAGTCTTTAGTGCGTGGCTTATTTTTCGGGTTTTTTGTTAGCAAGCTGCGGATCACACTCAGCTCAATAAAAAGCAGAAACAAAAAATATCGCAGCAGTTGTACGCGTTGCAAATCTCTGTGTTCATCGTTTTTCCTCACTCTTTCTAACCTCCATGAAAAGACCATGGATACGGTGCCCTGAGGATACGGTCCTCAGTTGCGTGTCGACCCAGTTGTATAGCTCACTGCCAACTTGGAGCCCCGTTCAAAAAAAAAAACTTGGAGCAAACAAGCCCTAAAATTTTTTGGTCACTTGCCCACTTGACGAGAAGTACAAAACGAAGCAAGTTTTTTTTTGGGAGAACGAAGGAAGTTAGGTTTGTCGAACCGACATTCCACGTGAATTACCCGCAAAAAAAAAAAAAGACATTCCACGTGAATTACAAGTCGACCAGCGGTCCGTCGGGCTGGGTTGGGGGCCGCCTGTTTGTCGGAGCAACGCAGTGGGCCTAGTTGGGCCGGGCCACGTCGCCTGAAGTGGCCGTGGCTGGACTTGCCCTTTGCTGGTCCGACGACGGTCGGAAGTCGAGGGCGGCGCCGTCGGAGGCAGGAGCGACTCTGGGGTCTGGTCGAATGGATGTTTGTGCGACGGCGGCGCCATGCCGCATCACCGACGGGGGGTTCGCGAGCAGCGGCGCAGCTGTGGAGCGGGATGGGGAGCGGATGGAGGGGGTGGCGCTGTCCGACGAACAGGGCAAGGGCAGCGCGGCCGTCTTCTCCATCGCCGACCGACGGACACCGCTTCGACGTGTCCAGGCAGGCGGCCTGCAAGCCGCCGCCAACACGCTCACCACAGCTCCGTCCGAGGCAGCCACGTACAGAGCTCCGGCATTGGGGAATGGGGAGCACTACCGAAGGGTTCCGAGACTGGAGGACGGCAACCCGCTGCTGACGTTGCTGCCATGGCGGCACTGAAGCTGATCGAAGCTGTGCTGCTGCGCCGCCGGTAAGACCATGTATCTTAGACCCAGGCTCAATTAACATTCTGTTCGTTCCATTCATACCTTTGATTCTTTGATCCTTAAATTTTAGCAAATTCGTTTGGCTGGGTTTAGTTCAGCTCGTGGGAGGGATTTCCCACTCTTCGGCTTAAGTCATTAACCCAAGCAACATAATGCATTTAGAAAATACCTAAATTCACTGTAACTGGAATGCGTCACTGAGATCTCTGAACTACTAGTAGGTCCAGTTCCATTATCACTACTGTTTGAAACTATGGCAAACCGTGGTCACATAGAACCCATTTTGATTCCACCAATGGTCATAGTGTCTGACGACGATACTACCGAAATCGACTTGGAGATCTTTAGTTTTGAATTTCTCCAGTCCTGGTAATAGCCCCTCACTAACTACAGTTCGCCTGTAACTTTAGTGTGTGAGTCTGGACTTATCTTCATATTAATTTGGGGCCAGGGAATATCCTCCAATCCTTCTCAGCAAGCCACAGGGCCTCCTTCCATAGTCCGTTCTTTGTCGAGATGGTCATTCTTGCTTGTTGGCACTTCCGTCAACAGAAAGTTTGACTTATTTTCAAGTACGGGCGACCTTCTTTTGGCTCTTGGGGAGCTGCTTTCAAAGAGGATGGCACACTGCTTAAGTTCAGATTGAAGAAACAAGCTGCCCCTTTTGTCATCATGGATCGACACTCTGTTGTGACTCTTTTTTCTTTTTGGTATTTTATTTATTCGATAAAATCACTGTGGGGCTCCCCTGCATTTTTGGTCATTTGTTTTACTACAGTTCACATCTTGATCATTGAATTAGTTAAGCAACAGGAACCATTATGTCTATTACATCATCAGTACTATAAAAAAGTATAGCAAACATAGTCATGCTGAACTCATTTTGATCCCAATAATGGGAGTATAGCAAACATAGTCTCTCGCTAGTAATTCTCTGTTTTAATGGTCATTTCCCTACCTCTAGCATCCTTTACTTTTTAGTTGTCATTCTTTTCTAGTATTCTCATGACATAATCTTTTGTACTACCTTTCTCCTACTCCAAGTGGGAGGAAGGTGCAGGTATACTAACTCTCCTACTCCTCCAAGTGGCAGGTAGAAGATGGTGAAAATTAGTGCTAATTAAGAAAGCTTGATAGCAATGCATTCAAATGATATTAGACTAGCATCTGAAAACCATATGGGTTTTCTAGATTCCGGGTCTTTTTCCCTCGCTTCTTCCATGAGGGGGTACCTGTCTTCTGTGAGCAAGCAATGGGTGCCCACCAGGCCTTTAGTTTAGTAAGGTAATGTGCACTAAGTTAGGCTAGTGTGAATCGATCAAAAAGTTAGGCTAGTGTGAAGCCGTCAGACCAAATCAGGCAGAGTTTTTGGTTATGGCTAGCTTCCGAACAAACAAACAATTTCAGAGTAAACTACACCACCTGCTTCCCTCATTATTTGGTCCATGATTAAATGAGATGTTCTTCGCAGTTGCTACAACTCTTCCATATGTATATTTGAATAAGTTGATCAGGTTCATATTTGTAAGAAAGAAAACAAAGAAAAGTATACCACATCTAGGAATAGAATAGCATATCTACACACCAGGAATTAATATAGTAATATCTCATAAATTTGTTAAGGTACCGCATTTTGCATTTTTGTGACTCTCGTGATTATAGTAAATTTCATAAAGTTGTTAATGAACCGCATCTTGCATTTGTTTGAATCTCATAATTATAGTAAATCTCATCGTAAATTAATCTCTTTATGTATTTCAACAAATTCTTTCGCATTCAAATGTCAATGGCTCTCATATCTCGAAAGTGAAACCAAGATACTATCTAGAGAAGACTTTAAACGATGAACCTTTATGTCGCCGATGGGATGGGTTCTCGTACAAAACATTAAGTTTAAGCTTGACTAGAGTGAGTCCTAAAGGATATATGTAGTAATAAACTACATATGTGTACAGTTAAGAGTAGTAATAAACTACCCTAAACAATTTTTCGGCTGAAAGCTTCAACTTTTCTGTATGTTACGGAACTATAAATATATCTATCAATCATATATTGAAAGTTCTGTATACCAACTTTCTAGTGACTCCTTGGTTGTTAATATTAGAAGTGGCATCAGTTGTACTGTTCACTAGCTAGCTGCCAGTTAACAGATCAGACAGACGAATAATTCCTGGTGATAACACTTTATTAAAGCTATCTTCTGTTGCCATGGTGCTGTCGATCACATCTGAACAAGGCTCAACCTGCCAGATAGTTCAACTACCCAGACTAAGACAGGTTACCCAACATGATAGAGTTAGAGAACTAATTAATTTGCCGTATGTTTATATATGCAGTGCCCCATCATTTTTAGTCCTTCACCTAGGTGCTCCAGAGAGGAGAGCAGGCCCAAAATCCATCCATCTTGAAGGTAATTGTGGGTTCCTCTGTTTCGCTCGCTTTGCTTGCATCTATTAACGTAAGTAGCTTGCTTACATGCTTATAATTTGTAACTCGTTTCTCATGTAATAGTGTTTATTTCTAGTGCTGTATTTTTTTTATGGTAATTTTTAGCTACAATGAGCCGTAGGAAGGAATTATATGTTGGTACATGTTCTTTGTTACAGAAAACCCAAGAAAAAATGGCCATGGTCCTGGATGCCTTTGCATCATATGTGCAAAACATGCTGACGGAGATGGTGAACGAGGAGGTGCACATGCTGCTTGGAGTCCGAGAAGAAATCGAGAAGATGGATGTCAAGCTTAAGGACCTTAAGAACTTCCTTGCTGATGCTGATAGGAGAAACATCACCGACAAGAGTGTGCAAGATTGGGTGGGGCAGCTCAAGCGCGCTATGTACGAAGCTACCGACATCCTTGACTTATGCCAGCTCAAGGCCATGGAAGAGGGTCCATCACTTGTAGACTTGGGGTGCTTCAACCCCTTGCTATTCTGCATGCGGAATCCCGCCCATGCCCACAACATTGGCACACGCATCAAGGCGCTCAACAAGAGGCTCGACACTATCAAGGAGCGAAGCGCCAGTTTCAGCTTCATCAATCTTGGTCTCTACGAAGAACGTAACACTCGAGTGCATGCCTCTTATTCTGACTGTCCCAGCCGTGAGACCTCAGGGGAGTTCAACCGGTTGGGCGTAGTGGGGGAGAGGATTAAAGAAGACACAAGAGCACTTGTTGAGATCATGCTGGCTGAAAAAGAGGGCAACCCCAACATCATGGTGGTTACCATTGTTGGCGTTGGAGGGATAGGTAAGACCACTCTTGCTCAGAAGATCTTCAAGGATGAAACCATAAATGTCAAGTTCGACAAGGTGATATGGTTGAGCATCAACCAAAACTTCGACAAGGTTGAGCTAATCAAAACCATCATCACCCTTGCTGGAGGAGAGCACGGCGGTGGAACGGTGTTGGCTGTACTTCATCCAATCCTTAATACCGCCTTGACAGGGAAGAAACTATTTCTTGTTTTAGATGATATGTGGAGCCAGAAAGCATGGGTCGATGTGCTTGAAACACCCTTGGCTAATGTGGTGGCGCGAGGTAGCCGAGTCCTTGTCACTACTAGAGATGAAAGAGTTGCCCGAGGGATAAAAGCTATGCTCCCGTACCACCACATCAATAAATTAGGGCAGGAGGATGCCTGGTCATTGCTTAAGAAACAGGTATGTATCTAAACTCCATGCATCTTCAGTAACTGGTAGCTCCGTGCTTTTGGAGTAAAGATAATAATAATTGGACCATTCTTTTTAGTATTTTTTTAATAATACTAGATGGAACTGTCGAACACATGAACACGTACTATACTTTTAAGACCACACATGGCCGTTGTCTTTTAAAATATACCCCATGTTCATATATTCATTCATGCATGTACTACCGTCAGAGCCATCTTCTTTTAGTTAGTTCGTAAATTTGGGCTAGTGTCTCCCAAAAGAATATCTGGCTTCTTGATATTTAAATTTTTAAATATATGTAGTTACCACCTGAAATGCATGTACAAACGAAACTGATAATTGGGAATATGGTATAAATGCAAGAATCTAGCGAGGTGTTAATGCTCTTCGATCACGTAATTCATGCTCACAAATACACGGTCAATAATCCATGGGCAGAAATTGTGTTGTGTTTGGCCAGGAGGTGTCAATAAGCCCATGTTAAACGCTGCTGTACGTACTAGTATTGAAATAATTAAAAAAATGTAATATATATAATATATATAAGAGGAAAATACGAGGTTCTTCCGAAAACACCATTTTAAGGGCACATACAATGGGATGACATCAGCTTTTCCTTAGAGTAGCCATGTCAGACTTTCGTTTAGTTGGAGCAGAGAGAATTAAGAGAGAAAATGTTGTCTTCCCTTAGCTAAGGGATGATCCTTTAAAAATAGGGAAGACTATTTTCTCCATTGTACCTTGTGCATTTCCTTATCAACACAATTTCTTATTAAAATTAGTCAATTCGCATTAATTCTTAGAGATGACAATAAGAGAAGAACCATTCTACGACTTATTTTTATAGTCTTCTCTAGATTATGTGGAGGGCTAAGAGATGACCAGCCTCTCTAGCATTGTACATGCCCTAAGCCACACAATCTTAATTATCCTAATTGATGGTTATATAATTTGTGGCTAATATTTAACCGGTTATCAGGAGCCAGCCCCTTATGAGGAGCTAGATCCTAAGAGTACGTGTTGAATACTCCATGTGTTGAATACACTGGTCGAGGGGCGAGCTCTGTCAAAGATGCATTCATTGCGATGCTTCTAGGCCATTAGGGTATGAGGAGGGTTGTAGACGCGAGCCCTTTGTGCAATGGCTTTGGTGTGCTCTGCCTAGCGGTGTGCCACAAGTCGGTCAGTGTCACGTCGTTGTTGGGCGGGCGTCAGGCTAGTCGCAGCCATGAGAAGGCCTCGTGCCAAACCTTTTGGGAGAAGGGGCACTCCAGCAGTAGGTGGTGTATCGTCTCCGTGCCTTTTTGCCAAGTGGGCATCGTGGTGGGTGTGGCATCCCTCGACATACAAGGCGATCAGCTAGCCAGCACCGGTCGAGGTTGGTGAGCCAATGGAAGAACCTTAGATTTCTGGATAAGCTTCCATGCATTGCAGGCAATGGAGCAGTGGAAGGAGGCCAGACAGAGTGGGTGGAGTAGATGCCACTCCCAGTCCACTTGCTGTGAAGGCTGCTCGTCTAGGAGGAGAGTGCGGTGTGCTCGATTGTGTGCTACAGGAGTAGAAATTGGCCTATCTCCTGGATGTTGATGGTACCATGGATGTCAGATTCCCAGCTATGCGCTTGTAGGCTATCTGCAACCATCCACCACTTGCTGCATCGCTTTGGGATGCAGCTGTATAGTCGGGGCATGTTCTCGCCAACGAAGCACCCGTTGATCCATTGATCCTCCCAGAACAAGGCACTCTAGTCGTTGCCTGTCGTCAGACTCATGGTGGTGGACGCGAAGAATAAGGCCCGCTCTGCCAACTGTCAACGCGGCTGAATCATAGCTAGTGGGTGTGCAGTGTGAGCTCCAGGTCGTGGATGCCAACTCCACCTAGTGAGATTTGCCGGCACGCAATAGTTTCCACCATTGGCCTCGGCGCATCTCACGTAGAGGAGTCCCCTTTCAATTTCCACCTCTAGCGGAAAACAAGGAACAATGAAATACACAAAGGTTTATTAGGCACACATTCTAAATTTATAAAATGGTAATAGAAGTTACTCCAGTGGTTAGAAAAAACATGGATATAAGATTGATTGATTGCATCTCCTAACACGGAGAGGGGCGACATATGTTAGTTCCATACTTCTGGCCCAGTGTCCTAGCTTGGGGCATCTTCAGCAGGCTAGCCCATTTCGGACACCAGATGTGTCCGTTTTGGTCCGTTTGGGTCAGCCCACAAATAGAAAAATGTCCATGTCCGGCCTTGTCTCGGTTTCGGTGTGGGGTGCCCTAGCGGTGAGACCCATTTGGTCCGACCTGGCCAGTTTGGCCAGTTACACATTTCGGCCAAATTAATTTAAATAGTCCGCAACCAAATGAACAACATAGTTCACAAGCAAACAGCCAGCGACAGAGCGGCTATGGCGATGGAGAGATAGCGGTAAAGGCGGTGGCGACGTTGCTAGTGCATAGAGGGTGGAGATAGATTTGGGGTGGAATGGTTTTCATCCACTAGCGAGCGGGCCAAGGGAAGACAAGAGGGTGGCGCGCCCGGAAGCATGCACTGTTTGGGCCGACGCAAAGCCAACCCAAATTTTGGCTCGATATGGGTTGCTCGGTCCGTTTGGGTCGCGCCGCTGGGCCGTGTCCCCTGTCTGGCCAGACACGTTCAGACAACCTCTAGTCGTTTGGGTCGGTCCGGTGGAGATGCCCTTAAATCCAGTAGGCTCTCACACACACCAATCCGATTTTGATATATATATATATATATATATATCTATACCAAATAATAAACTATGAAGTGTTTCTCGTTTCTGCTTTTTTTGGACGGTTTTACTCTCAGCCCGGACTACCATATTACCCACCACTGCCACGGGTAATTGTAAAAACGGTTCAAGTTTTGTTCTTCCGCCCGTCAACTCCCACAGTCGTTTCGCTCACATTCGCTTCCCAAGCTACGCTGCTGCCGTTCCGCCACATTCCCAACCCGCCCCACCCTCTGCACCCCTCACGCGCACCTCATCCCTACGTCCCGAACCGGATCCTGAGCGACAAAATTGGGGTCCTCTGAGGCGACGACGCGGACCTTGGCGGCTGGGGCAGCCAAAATCTAGGGACGGGACGCTGATGGAGGCAGATGTGCATGCACGAATGCAAAGGGGGAGACCGAGTGGAGCTGCGTGGAGGTCCTTGACGTCACAGGGGAGCCCGCGCATCAGAGGAAATGAGGACGGCTTGAGCTTGGCAACCACGAACTTTTGCGTCGCGCGGAGCTTCGAGGTGTTGGCGCGGACGTCGATGGCAGGCACGCACAGCTGAGGGCGGCAGCCAGAAAGGCGAGGTGGTCAATGACCGCAACAGGGCGGCGAAGCACCGGTCGAGCCAGGGCGGGAGAGATCGGAGGAGAGCAGTGGGCGCATACAATGCATTGATGGAGGCTTGTGACTAGAAGAGATGTTCTTCATTAAGTAGTCCCACCTCGCTCTATTACACCGAGTTCAGCCAGTTTATATACGTCACAAGAGAGATCGTGGGTGGCATACAATGCGTACATGGACAGCTTGACGTGGAGCCTGACAGATGCAGTCAAAAATAAAAAAAAAACATAGATTAAGTCGCAACCACAGATAACAAAATTTCAGCAAAGTCACAGTGTAGAGGGAATTAGCATGTCATTCTAACAAACTCAAGGACAACCTGATAAAGACAACTAGGAGTATTAGCATTACCCTAATGCTTCCATGACGTATAATAACAAATCAATGTATACATATCATAACATGCTTCCAGAATATGGCAAACTATAAAGTCTCAACACAAAGGTAAATGCATAACATGTATCATCTCATATCACAGTAACCACCATAGGAATTACATAGATAGCACCATAATCATGTAGGAAAGATGATAATCATCACCGAAGAAACGGGTTATGCCGCGTATATACCCAGTACCTCCATGAGGCCAGTGGTACATGGCAAAGGAAAAAAAATAGTGTGCTCTTGAGGAAAGAATTGCCATTCTTGACGGTAGTATGAAAAGCAGAGTCGTACTCTTGTGTGTCTAAATGCACTCCTAGTATTTCATTCCCGCTGCAAGCGATACGGGCATTTGTGCTAGTCTCTTTTAAACTAGCAAGATGTCATTATCCTTCTACATCACATAGTGGCTCCGTGCTCATACAGACATACGGTTGGGATGATGTGCTGTTGTAACCCTTGCGGCCCAAATTAGCACAACCCAGCTCACCATGGAACAAATATGCACTGTATCACTATATCACATTCTTATGTTTGTGTAATTATGTCCTCACTTCATGTAGAACCTGTGAATGATGCTTTAAGGTTGATGCTCCGGCGCCATTAATGTTTATTTTATTAAAAGAGCTTCCAATTATTTTCCAAGAGGATGGAAATATCCATAACTGCAACTAAGATATCTATGTGGCAAACTAATGGATTATGTTTATTACGGTGAAAAGAGCTTCCAATTTTGTTCTAAAAGGTTGTAAATTTGCACGAACAAAAAAGGTGAAACATTTTCCGCCTAGAAATCATCCTAACTTCTTTGGGAGAACGGATGCAGAATCTCTAAACATCAGTTCAAGTCCTTGTGCTCGTGAATTTGAGTTCGTACTCCCTCCATCCCATATTAGGTTGCGCATAATTTTGCGTGCTAGTCAAACTATACAAAGTTTGACCAAGATTATACAAAATAATATAAATTTGTATGATATAAAATTTATATAATATGAAAGTATACACTAAGTCAATTTTAATAATATTATTTTTGTATTTTATAAATTTATATTATTTTGTATAATCTTGGTCAAACTTTGTATAGTTTGACTAGCACGCAAAATTATGCGCAACCTAATATGGGATGGAGGGAGTACTTATACTAGAAATATCTTCTGCTTACTTGGAAGTCCTGGTTATAAAATGCATATGTGAAGATAATTCAGACATATAAGAAACCTATAGCTGACTCTATGTTCCGCTTGAAAATGTGCATTGAACTATATATCTGCACAATTAAGCGCACATTTGTTATTCATTATAAATCAATGATAGATTAAACTAAGCATGATGATACTGAGCATCTCATGTGCTAGATATCCCATTTGACGTCTATTATTACATTTCAGATTAAATAGTACATTAAGTGATATTTCTTTAGTTTTCTTCTCTTCACGAGCTAATTATTGACTAAACTTGAAATTGACACTAGATGTTGGCAACCCTCTTTTTTTAAGAAAAAGGAAAGTGTTCCTTATGGACTCTATTCATATAAATTGCTTGCAGATAGTCTCAAGTGTAGCAGATGGACATGAAATTGATATGCTCAAGGATATAGGATTGCAGATTGTAGAAAAATGTGATGGTTTGCCACTTGCCATCAAAGTAATGGGAGGACTGTTGTGTCAGAGAGACAGAAAACACCATGAGTGGGAGATTATTCTGAATGATTCTATATGGTTGCTACCTGAAATGTCCAAAGAGCTAAACCGTGCAATACATCTGAGTTATGAAGATTTGCCTCCGTGCATCAAACAATGCCTTTTGTACTACTCGCTTCTACCTCAAAAAGGACAGTTTCATGACGAAAACATCATTGGCATGTGGATTAGTGAAGGGCTTGTTCACGGACCCTCAGACGATTTAGAAGAATTAGGAACCAAGTACTATAAGGAGCTGGTGGTTAGGAACCTTATCGAACCAGATAAACATTATATCGATCCATGTGTTTGCACTATGCATGATGTTGTTCGCTCATTTGGTCAACTTGTGGCTAGAGATGAGGCACTAGCAGCTCACAGTGGAGAAACTAATTTTGTTAGCAAACTTAGTGTACATAAGTTTCTTCGGTTATCCCTAGTAAGCAAAGCATCAAAGTCAGATGGGTTAGAGTGGAGTTCCTTACAATCACAAACAATGTTGAGAACACTAATAGCTGTTGGCCATATAAACATGAAGCCCGGAGATTTGGTGGTCCACTTTCCATGTTTAAGAACTCTACATACAGAATCTACAGGTGTTGTTGCATTAGCCGAATCTTTGCATGAATTCAAGCACCTGAGGTACTTGTCCTTATGGAAGTCTGATATATCTTCTCTACCTGATAACATTGGAAAGCTGAAATTTTTGCAGTACATAAGCATCATACAAAGTCAACAATCTGTGAAACTTCCTGATAGCATTGTAAAGTTAAGGCAGCTAAGGTTTCTTAACTTCAATCGTACAAGTATATACAGCATACCTAGGGGGTTTGGGGTTCTAAAAAATTTGAGGATAGTATATGGATTTCCAGCCCTTGAGGATGGTGGCTGGTGCAGTTTGGAAGAGTTGGGTCCTCTTTCTCAGCTCATTAAACTTTCACTAGAAGGATTAGAGAATGTAAGTGCACCCTCGTCCATGGAAAAGGCAAAGCTTGGTGAAAAGGTGCATCTTAGCAACCTAGCCTTATTATGTCATAATAGATTCGGACTTGATGGGAAGATTAAAGAGGGAGATGGTTTCTCCGAGGAAGAGCAACAGAAAATTGAGAAGGTGTTTGCTGAGGCCTGTCCTCCATCCAGCTTAGATTGTCTTACCATCCGAGGATATTTTGGCCAGGGACTCCCAAGGTGGATAATGTCATCATCACTTGTGCCTCTCAAGAACTTGAGGATTTTTATGATCGAAGACCTAGCTTGTTGCACGGAACTTCCTAATGGTCTGTGTCAACTCCCCTATTTGGAGTTCATTCAGGTCAAGTATGCTCCATGCATCAGGCGTGTTGGGCTGGAATTCATGCAATCCTACCATCACCATAGTTCTCATCCTTCCCAGGCAGTGGTTATGTTTCCGAAATTGCAGGAGATGAAGTTAGGGGGCATGGTAAGATGGGAGGAGTGGGAGTGGGAAAAGCGAGTGCAAGCTTTTCCTGTCTTGCATAGTCTTTTGTTACAAAAATGTAAATTGAGGTGTCTTCCTCCTGGCCTTGCATTCCAGGCAAGGTCTTTGAAAGTATTAAGTATACAACATGTTCAAGGTCTCATCTCCATAGAGAACTTTGCGTCTCTGGTCGAGTTGGGTGTGCTCGCAGACCTTGACCTGGAGAGGATCACTAATCTCCCTAGACTGCAGAAGCTTACCATCACAAATTGCCCAAAGTTGAAGATCCTGGTGGGTGTTCCTGCACTCCAGAGGCTCATGCTCGTTGATCCAGACATGGAGACACTTCCAGAATACATGAGAGCAATAAAGCCAACAAATCTAGAGCTACACTGCAGCCTAGCACTGCTTGCATCTATAGCCGAGGGACAGTCGGGCCCTGAGTGGCACAGGTTTAGCCATGTTGACTATGTCAAGGCATATGCACGTGAAGGAGATAATCGAAGGAAATGGTATGTCTTGTACACAACTGAACCCAACAACTTGGAGACAAATCTCAACCGTTCTTTCATGTCTAGAGGTAAATTAGCGTTGCTTTTTCATCTTAATTTATCTATTTGATCAGTTTATTTGTTTTCTTCTCTTTGAATTCTACCTTTCATTCGTATTATTTGCCTCATGCTGGAAATATTCACTACATCATCATTCCCATTAAAGTTGTATGTTCTATCCAACTAATGATTTTACAAGGTTTTGTAGGATATACACTATTTACATTGAGTCACTTAAAGTCATTTCGCTCGAAATCTGACTCTCCAATCCTTCATCTGAGGCCCATTTGCGCACGCCTCTGCTGCTGCTCACCTTTGGTGTCTCCTTCCCTCTCAGCCCCTTTCACCCCTGGCCTTGCAGCTGCTATGCTAGATGTTCCTCGTAGCCCCTACTCTCGCGTCATAACTGTGCCGCTGCGATGCCCAACCTTGTCTGTGTCAGTTACTAGCATTGATTAAATAATCGCCATTTTTGCACTGTTGCTTTTTAATGTCATGCCATGGCCAGGAAACATTGCCATTTATGTACGTGTACACATGAGATCTCATATCCATATTTGTAGAATATAAGAAATTAATTGTTCAATTTTGGCATTCCATCCGCAGTTGTTAGATTGTTAAGTTAAACAAATAATATCATAACTAAACAAACTGATATCATGTATCCCTAAATTGTGGGATTTGTGCTAAGATCCCCCCCTCCCAAAAAAAAACCCATGTACTACTCAAGCTTTGACACATATCCTAGTGAACTCAAACAATAGTATAGCAACATTAGATGTAGACAAATGAATGGCTCATATCCATCTGTGGGTATCCTAAAAGAGATCACTTGAGCATGCCCTTGTAGTAGGGTGTCAAGTGGGATCCCACCAAAATCCCACTTCTAGTTCATCTGCCAAAATCTACTGTAGATTTTTGCTCAAAAATTTGAACTAGATTTTGGAAAATGAACTAAAGGTGGGATCCAACTTGACACCCTACCTTGTAGAGTAGGGAAATAAAACAAGGTAGTAATATGAACATATATATGACAGGCTTGATCATGTCGGTCGATCGTGAGTTTTGGAAGACGTGAAAGAGTGTCTTCACCCCATGTAGCTAATCCATGTTAGTTTGGGCGTCATGGTGTTGTTTAATTGCTTGTGACTTTTGGCCGATTTAAAAATCTAATTTTCTTTTTTCCTAATATAATATGTGCATCCCTCCTTCATGGTTCAGAGAAAGGAAAGTACGACTAGATATTCTCTAAAATAATGGCTAGTTATTGACCGATGCTACTTTCTGATTTGGCTACACTCCCTCATGTTGCTAAATAAAAAATTTCTCACTGGTTCCCTAAGTTTTCTCGAGATTAAAAATGAAGAGTAGCATCTTAAATAATTATGCTTGTGATTTTCTGTATCTTACTATTTTTAACACTGTCAGAGTTGAGCTCTTGCCTTGCAAATTATGGATTGTATAACCACTTCTACGTTTTCTTATCATACAGGAGCCTTGTCTTCTATTGAGGACGCTCAAGTACTTGTTCCTTCTTCAAAATGACAAGAAAAACCTTTAACTATATCTGCAGCTTGGTGTTTGTGCCATCAATGGAAGATATGAACAGCTTCACCTTTATTGACGTGAGGGTACTGTATTTAGAAGATCGAGTGGCCGTTGCTCTAAGAAGGTTGTACTCCAGTGAATCAACAGATACTTTAAGATCATCTGTTGGTGTGAGCGAGTCAGCTGTCATGTCGGTGACTAAGAGGTCCGTTGCTGCTCTGTGTGAGCGAGCAAGACACCACATTCTCTGGCCAATCTCAAGTGAAACGGATAACATCAAATCCGTGTTTGACAAGATCCACAATATGGATAACTGTTGTGGTGTTATATGTACAACTCACTTCCCATTTGGACCAAGCTATGACCATGAGAAGGATGGCAGCCTTCTAATGCAAGTTGTTGTTGATCCAGGGATGAGGTTCAGGAACATTTTCCTCAGTTCGTCAGGTAGCATGAACCTATGGAGCATTTTGCATGACTCTAATCTCTTCAAGAAATGCGAGAAAGGTTCTTGGCTGAACGGCAGAAAGCTGAAGGCAGCATTAGATGGATCAGAAGCTGGGGAATACATAATTGGTGATGCAGGATATATACCCTCCCCCCCCCCCCCCCCCCCCCCCCCCCCCAAGGAGGAGTTCAATAGGAGACACTCCACAGTCACAACCTACAGTGAAGGCGCTGGCTAGGTCCCAAGACACTCAAGAAGAGATAGTCATAGAAATTGAGGATGATGCAGCCATGCTGAGTGTTAAGTGGGGAGAAAACTGTAAAGAAGTGCGCCAATTAGCAAATGAGGATGCTGTCAGGAGGTGAATCAACACAACTTCTCCTACATCTTAGTCTGTTCATTATGTTTGCTCTGTCCTCTAATTTGTCATATTTATTCCTCCTTTTGTTTCCATCATCCATTTAGTCGGCCCTACAAGGTCAGATGGAGGAGAGGACTGCTGAGACAAATTGCATCTGATATCAGACTTTGGGCAACCAGATCAACTGAATACGTGGATTTGATCGGCCGGGCAGATCAACTCATGACATAGCAGTTAGTTTAGTCTATACACCCTTTCTATTTATTTTTCCTCCCACTCCCACCCTTGCCATGGCTGCGACCTGGTTGTAAATCCTCTAGTCCCCCTCTCGTCTTCAGACTTTTTTTAACTATAAGGTAGAGACCTTCATTAATGTTAAAAAAAAAATAGTCGGCCCAGTGGATGCAAAGGAGGAACATGAAGTAGCTGCATCAGGCTTAGAGGGTAAACACAAGTAACATGAAGAGCAGATAAAACCACCATGAAGAGAGACTACTGCAATATATTATAACTTCATTCTAAAAAACATCATTCTGCCAGTGTTCTGGCTTTATTCTTGGTACTACTGCTAGCACATTCTTCATGTCTTGTTATTCCCTCCATAACAGTAATATCACAGTCTTAATTGCTAGAATACTAATTAAGACATTAATTAGGCCTATTTAACAGGTCACTAATTGTTAGTGTGAATTGCCATGATAATTAGACCTACTTGCCGGATTAATTAGTCCTAATTGCTAGCTTTATAATAATGGCTATACTACTCCCTCTGTCCCGGTTTAAAGGATACAATTTGCAAACCATGCAATCTTAAAATATTTAGGCACAAAAACATTTTATCTCTATAATTATTTCAGTGTGAAAAGAATAAAATGCTTACATGCACACGTGTGCATAAATATGAACGCTTTGCATGGGATGTTAAACGATTTTGCTGACTCTTCTTCATCTCACACATGTTCTTCTCTACAGTATAAAATAAACCAATTAGAAAATACCTAGGATTTAGAGAATTGCAAATTGTGTCCTTTAAACCGGAACAGAGTAGTAGGTTGTAGCTGTCAGATAAACTAACCTTTATTACCATACTAATTAAGCTTAATTGCCACGTTCAATTAGTAGTACTGTACTAATTTCCAGATTGACTACAAAGTATACTACTAGTAGACTTCAAAATCCCAAGCTCTAGTTCGATGAATCCATCATCCTCCAAAAAATGAGCCATATGCAAGTAGGAAATCACTCCAGATGAAGATCACATGTAAAGTTTGTACGACTCGCTCCGAAGCGTTTTTCTCGCTGTGGCGATGACAAGGGCGACCTAGGTCGCGACCGCTGCCGCGGGTGGCGGCTGCTCTCTCCGGTGCCTGGCTTGTTGGCATCGCTGGCTTTAGTCCCCACTCAGGGTTACCCTCCTCGCTCCCCTCAGACGTGTCGTCGGCGAGTCTCTGTCCCGTTCCGTTCTGAAGGTCTCAAGTGGTGGATGGAAGCGATCTGTTCTCTGATTTGACCGTGTGCTGAATTGCAAGTTTCCTGTGCCTATTGGGTGATCTGCATCAAGGATACGTTTAATTGGTAGTACAGTAGTAGTATCGTCATGGAGATTGCTTGGTAGTAGTATTTGGCGATGTCCTGGTTTAGTTTGTGCTGCAAGAAGCTAGACGATCAGCTAGCAGCCTGTCTTGGTGTTCCGTTCCTTTGCAGGTTGCAGGAATTGCTGATTTGTTTAGGGCACATCTACTTCTGAGAGTGCGCGATCGGTAGTAGCCCTTCAAGGCGAGGTCGCTGTTTAGGGCACAATGAATTATCGCTGCAGTATCTACAAACCTTCTTCCCCTATAAATTTTTTTTTGCCGAGGTGGTTCAGTTCTACTAGGTCCTTTACGTCCATGTTCGACTGCCTAAATTCTGTATGGTTCGTGTTCTTAAATTGTAAATGCTAAATACAAATACCCATGCTGCCCTTTTCCTTACCTAGCACAACAACTCATACGGTTCTTTCACACCAGCTTCCGCAGAATTAATGCAGATACACGAGAAAGGACGTACGTGTGACGCTGTTAGATGGCTTACTCTTGCCCAGCCCTGCATATGATGATGCTACTACTCTGTCATTATCTGAACTGGCGCAGCAGGGTAGTGCACATCTTGTACCCAGCTCAGATCGACAAATCAGATTACCCTTTCGCAAGTGTACTTGCCTTTTTTAATTAGTATTTACTGACGTTGCACGGAATAGAGTGTTCCCATGCTGTGTTCACTTTTGACAAGTGAACATCCATCTAACCAACAACTCATACTTTGGAAACTACCGATGGACAACGTTCAGAGTACAAACTAGGAAATATCTGCCATATAAAATCACGCCGGGTCACAGTGTTTCGTTTTTCCATACACTACAGGAACAAACGCATACGCTGAGCAGGAAATTCAATGCTGAGAGGAAATGATCGGGCCGCTCGGCATAGGTCGCGCAGTGCCGTGGGCCGCAAAAATACTGTCGGCATAGCAAAACCTTCGGCACAGAAGAGCAATGCCGAGAGGGACCCTCGGCGTAGCTATACCCTCAGCGTAGAAGTAGCAATGCCGAAGGGTACGTTTCTCAAATTTCCTCCATATATATGCTTCTCAAATTTCCTTTTTTCCAAATTTCCTACCATTACCGTGTTTCCTTTTTTCCATATGCTTCTCACATTAATAGTATAGACTAGCTGAATGCATGTACGATTGCCACGGACATCAAATTTCTTTCCCATCCTAAAATGTAAAAGGTTCATTGTACGTTGAAATTTTATAAGGTATGGTCTGCAATTTCAGAATCGTTCTGCAGGTAAACACCCAGTTGTTATGAAACTTTGAACATTTAGTTCACACTCAATTGGTAGCAGTAGAAAAATGGAGTACCAACTGCATCTTCGATGCATTTCCACATAATATACGAAAGAAGAGAAAAAAATGTAAAATAATAGAGCAAATGACGGCATGCTTCTAAGTACTTCTTTTCATGAACGGCAGGGTCCGTTCAAAAAAAAAAAATGAACGGCACGGGCCTCTGCATTTAGCAGCCAATTGTCCAACTTGACCATGAATAAAGCATTTTCAACGTCGCCCTGGCATGATGATCATATGTAAAGCCAGTTGAATTCTATAGTTACAGAAGTACTCCTAAGATACCCTGAAGAACACAAAATTATACCTTGCTGCTAGCGAGCATATGACATGATCTTGTGTTCCACCTCACCAGAAACATTTGAGTCAGACAATATTACCTTACGAAATGCCCAATGTACTTCCCTTTCAGAGCAGGATCTGTCGATATGCACCTAAGATACCCTAGAGTAGGAGAAGACTTTCACCTCCGTCGCCGCCTCTGTAAATCTTGGGAACAATATAGCGTAGGTTTTCTGTCGATATGGAGCTCCTGGTAAAAATACGGAGGAGAGGGGACGCACGAGGGCTAGGTGGACCCCCCCTATGGCGCGGCAGGGGTATCAGGCCGTGTCATGGGACTCATATGGGCCTCCTGGCCTACCCCGTTGACTTCTAGTGCCCATTGTTTTCTTTTTGATAAAAACTTTTGTGATATTTTCCCCGAATTAATTAAGTACATGTAGGTCCCTAAAACATAAAAACTACGAAAATGGAGGTTTTCTACCTCCCAAGAATTAAATATCAAAACAAGGCCATAAACCATATAAATCAGTGAAAATAATGTAAAATCAATACAAATAACAATATAAGCTATCACTATATGATGCAAATATGATGATATGAAATGCATGTATCAAACATACACTGATATTTAATGCCCAAATTTGTACAAGTTACAGTGTGTGCAAGATGAGATATTTTCAGTCAAAATGTATATAATGTATTTCTTTTAACATTACCTACACCATCGATCATAAATTTTCAGAAAATAGACTTCATTATCAACACAAACCAAGTACTTGGTTTTTTAAATTACAACACATCAAGCAAAAAGACACATTTTCTTACGATGCCACACATATTCAGATTGTCTTGCTAACTTAACTAGACTAACTAGTGTTTTTCCTACCAGTAACAGACACCAGCAATCCGTTGGTAAGCACCACATGATTCAGTTCCTCTTTCACTACATCTTCATCTTCTATCTTGGGTTCTTTTTCTTGCACTTCTGCTGCTAGTGCCATGTTGTCATCCAGATGTCCTTTTCCAACCAAGTACTCACATACTTTGAGTGCCGGTGCCAAAATTTCGCACCCTTTCTGCCGGTGCCAACAAGAGCAGAAGGAACAACATATCAACAAAAGAACAGACCAACAAGACCAATTAGAAACGAAAACAAACAAGATTACCTTTTTTGGAAATGGGCATATATTAATATCGTGATGATACCAAATACATCTAGCCTCTGCAACAACGCATTACCCTATTGGCATTACGGATGCACACAACCAAAAAAAAGAATTACAAAAAAGAAAAGTACCGCTGCAGCGATAAGATCCTTAGTAGCAGCGACACTACCCAACCAGAACAATATCAGAAGTTCAACATCTCCAATAGAGACGTCTTCAAGAAGGAAACAGAGCACAAACACCGTCTTCGCCCGATCAAAGATCATAGGTTTTCACCTTGGAGAAAGTCCCCGCTCACAAAACAATGACTTCAACAAGATCATTGCCAGGCACAACCAATTAAAGCCAGACCTTGGATTTTCACCCTACAAGGTAAGAATGTGAACTCCTCATGTGGTGCCGCCCCCACCTTCCGATGCCGCTGCTACAATTCACGAATCACCGAACCAATTCCTCATCGCCACCAGGACTCGACCTACCATAACTAGTCCATAAATCTTGGCTGACATACTCCGCACACTGACTTCACCATGGAACTAAAGACATATTCCATGATGGCAATAGACTACAGAGCTTGCTTTAAGACTGCGTGGGTTGCGAAACTATTCCGCTTGCTTTAAGATGCGTGAGAAAATCATAACTCAAATATTCACCTCCACGATCGGATCGTAGAAATTTAATTTTCCTGTTATGATGGTTTTCCACTTCATTCTGAAATTCTTTGAACTTTTCAAATGTTTCAGATTTATGTTTTATTAAATAGATATACCCATATCTACTTAAGTCATCAGTAAAAGTGAGAAAATAGCGATAACCACCGCGCGTCGAAACACTCATTGGTCCGCATACATCGGTATGTATGATTTCCAACTAGTCCGTTGCTCGCTCCATTATACCGGAGAACGGGTTTTTGATTATCTTGCCCATGAGGCATGGCTCGCACGTGTCAAATGATTCAAAATCAAGAGACTCCAAAAGTCCATCAGAATGGAGTTCTTTTATGCGTTTTACACCAATATGACCTAGACGGCAGTGCCACAAATAAGTCGTATTATCACTATCTACCTTGCATCTCTTAGCCTCAATGTTATGGATGTGTGTTTTATTGCTTTCGAGATTCAGAAGAAATAAACCATTCATAGCAGGTGCATGACCATAAAAGATGTTACTCATATAAATAGAACAATCATTATTATCCGATTTAAATGATAACCATCTTACAATAAACACGATCCAGATATGATGTTCATGATCAACGCAGGCACATAATAACATTTATTAAGGTTTAAAACTAATTCCGAAGGTAAAACTAAGGAGAGCGTGCCGACGGCCATCACATCAACTCTTGATCCGTTGCCAACGCGCATCGTCACCTCATCCCTTGCTAGCCGCCGTCTATTCCGTAACTCCTGTTTCGAGTTACAAATATTAGCAACTGAACCAGTATCAAATACCCAGGCACTACAACGAGCGCTAGTAAGGTAAACATCAATAACATGTATATCAAATATACCTTTGATGGTGCCAGCCTTCTTGTCCGCTAAGTACTTCGGACAGTTGCGCTTCTAGTGACCCTTGTCCTTGCAATAGAAGCACTCAGTGTCCGGCTTAGGTCCAGACTTGAGCTTCTTCTCAGCAGGGGCAACGCGCTTGCCGCTGCCTTTCTTGAAGGACTTATTTGCACCCTTACCTTTCTTAAAGCTGGGGGGCTTGTTGACCATCAACACATGATTATCTTTCTTGATGTCCACCTCCGCAGCTTTCAGCTTAGTGAAGAGCTCAGTGATCGTATCAGTGGAACCAATCTGATTATGAGTAACTACAAAACCTTTGTAGCTAGGATGGAGTGATTGCAGAACTCTGTCAATCTTGAGCTCCTCTGGAATCTTGCACTCCAGTTGCTCAAGGCGTTGAGTGTAGCCCGGCATCTTAATGGCGTGCTCACTAACGAAACTCCCTTCCTCCATCTTGCAGTTAAAGAATTTCTCAGAGATCTCATATCTCTTAGAACGGGCCTGAGTCTGAAACATGTTTTTCAGTTCCTCAAGAATCTCAAAGGGCCCGACGAACTCCTCAAAACGATTTTGAAGGTCCGATTCCATAGCAAACAACATGGTGCTCTTAATCACACCATAATCATCTTTGCGCGACTGATAAACAACTTTCTCATCAGCCGGCGCATCTACGGCAGGGGCGTCACCTAGCGCTTTCTCAAGGATATATTCTTTTGTCCGCCAGCGAGAATGATTCTCAGATTGCGGAACCAGTTGGTGAAGTTAGACCCATTGTTCTTAAGCTTTTCTTTCTCAGCAAAAACGTTGAAGTTGAAGTTGGACTTAGCCATTTGATCTACAAAATTTGCAAGTACAATTTAGACTATGTTCATGATAACTAGTTCAACTTAATCAAATTACTAGATGAACTCCCACTAAATTCAACATCCCTCAAGTTGTTTAGTGAACATGATCCAAATTCACCACACCTAATCCGATCTTCACGAGAAGAGATGTGGTTTCAATGGTGGACAACAAAGTGTCGATCATATCATTCATATGACTCATGCTTAACCTTTCGGTTCATGTGTTCCGAGGCCATGTCTGTACATGCTAGGCTTGTCAAGTCAAACCCAAGTATTTCCGCGTGTGCAAAACTGGCTTGCACCCGTTGTATGTGAACGTAGAGTTTATAGCACCCGATCATCACGTGGTGCTTGAACACGACGAACTTTCGCAACGGTGCATACATGGGGAGAACACAGTTTTATCTTGATCTTTAAGTGAGGAATCATCTTATAATGCTACCGTCGCGATCTAAGCATAATAAGATACATAAAATGATAAACATCACATGCATATAATTTTATGTGACATGGTATAGCCAATCTCCGCGCAATGATCTCCATCTTGTGCGTGCCAGCATGATCTCCATCACTCCACCATGATTGCGTCCATCACGAATAGCAACTACAACTATTCCTAACTACTTAGCGATAAAGTAAAGCTATTACATGGCGTATAAGAAGTTGACACACAGGTCATACACAATTATAAAGACAACCATATGGCTCATGCCGGTTGTGTACTCATCAACATGCAAGTCGTGAAATATTACAAAACATGATCATTGCATACAACATACACATCACATCTTGGGCCATACCATATCATAGAAACACTCCCTACAAAAACAAGTTAGACGCCTCTACTTTGTTGTTGCATGTTTTACGTGGCTTATGGGAGTAACAAGCTAAGAACGATTCTTACCTACGGAAAGCCACAATGGTGATATTATGGTTGCCAACATCCGGTGTAAATCCCATGATAACTATAGTGAGAGAAACTCGCATCCACCAGCCGCATGTGTGGAACAAGCCACACGTCAAGTGTGGAGCCGGTCTCACGAACGAGGCCGCGTAAAGTTGGCCTGGACCGCTTCGATCTCACTATCCCGCGTCATAAGAAGTACACAACAAGAGGCTTGCAACAGAAAACATCAACGCCCGTAACAAGCATGTTGCGTTCTACTCGTGGAACACATCTACGCATAGATCTAGCTCTGATACCACTGAAGGGTTTCGCAGCATAGTAAATTAAAAAAATTCTACGGATGCGAACGGGGAAGCCAAGATCTAATCTAGGAGATGCAAACAACGAGGGGGAATAGATGAGATCTTCATACCCTTGAAGAAATCGCACAGCCGAACATTCAACGGAACGTGGTTGATGTAGTCGTACTAGCCTTCTCCTCCTCGCGATCCGATCCGATCCAACGCCGCAAGTGGCGACGCCTCCGAGAGATGCACACGTACGACACCTCGACGTCTCCTCCTTCCTCGGTCCAGCAAGTGGGGTAGAGAGATAGATTGGATCTACAACACGATGGCGTGGTGCAAAGGTGGAGAGTTTCTGCGGCAGGGCTTCACCTACGTGCAGTCGGGAGAGAGAGAGAGAGAGAGAGAGAGAGAGAGAGAGAGAGAGAGAGAGAGAGAGAGAGGAGGGCAGCAACTAGGCGGCTAGGGTTTGAGGAGGTGTGGGGGGAGGGTGCGCCCCTTCCCTCTTTATATAGAGGGCTGGTCGTCTGCCCTTTCCCCTCCTCCAAACCCTAGGGCCGCCGGCCACATGGGGTGGAGTGGGGGGCAAGTTTCCCCCCCTTTCTAGAAGCTCTCCCTAGGGTTTCCCCTAGGGCTTGGCCGGCTGGGCCTATGGGGCCTTGTGCCCCTGGCCCAATGCGGCCAGGGAACTCCCTCGTAGGCCCACGCCCCCTCCCGACAAGTGGGGCCACGTTGGTCCCATTCCGAAAGGTTCTAGAAGCTTCCGGTACAATACCGAATATTCCGAAACAATTTCGAAATCTAAAAACTGCTTTCTCTTATATGAATCATATTCACCGGACCATTCCGGAACCTCTCGTGATGTCCTGGATCTCATCCGAGACTCCGAACAAAAACTCATAAACCAATTATCCATTCTATCCTAGTGTCGAGACACGTTAAGTGTGTGACCCTACGGGTTCGAGAATATGCAGACATGATCTTCTATCAATAATCAACAGCGGGGTCTGGAAACCCATATTGACTCCCACATATTCATCGATGGTCATATCGGATGAACCACGATGCCAGGATTCAATTAATCCCATATATATATTCCCTTCGTCGCGCGATATTTTACTTTCCGAGATTCGATCGTCGGTATCGGCATACCTAGTTCAATCTCGTTCACAGCAAGTACTTTAATCGTTCCGTAATCCGATATCACTTTGTGATTAACTCCTTAACCACTTGCTTGCAAGCGGTGTTGATATCGATTACCGAGTGGGCTCGAAGTATATCTCTCTGACTTGGGAGGGACAAATCCCAACCCAACAAGTACTTTCCGATCACCTGAGAGACACCTTTATGATCACCCTCTCATAGGATGACGTTTGATGACCTCAAAGCTTTCTTCCGATACCAGGGAGTTGCATTATCTTATGGTCTAAGGAATACAATATTTGACATAAGAAAAAGCTTCGCAAAGATGAACACGATGACACGATCTAATTGCTCTGCTTGATTTGGGTATGTCCATCATATCATTCTCCCAATGACATGATCTCATTATTAATTGACAACTCATGTCTATGGTTAGGAAACATTAACCATCATTAATCAATGAGCTAGTCCATAGAGGCGTACTAGGGACACAGTGTTGTTCATAAACTACACAAGTATCAAAGTTTCCGCTTAATACAATTCTAGCATGGAATATAAACTTTATCATGAACAAGAATTATAATAATAACATCTTTATTATTGCCTCTAGGGCATAATTCCAACAGCCCATGGTGGAGAGTGCAGCTCGCCGCGCACTGGACTCCAAGGCTGCTTGCTTGCGCTTGTCGAGCACCTCTTGCATCCTCAGTTGCTTCTTGTGCTCCTCGACAAGGAGCACGTGGTATGCCATCAGCAGGTCCCGTGAGGCATCGGCGGGCAGGATCTTGTTGCCTGCTATGGCCTCACGTGCTTGGGCCCATCCCTCCTCGCTGAGGTGGATGACCCGATCATTGTTGTCCCCATTGGGTGGGGGGGATTGGCTTCTTCTGTTTCCACCGTTTCTACCCTGCGGATTGTGTTCCTGATCTTGTATGACCGCGGAGCACTGGTAGCGCATGTAGATCGGATCGCTGCTACCGCAGCTTTCGGATCCGGAACCGTAGGTCCCTTCATCCGATGGTGGATCGCACAGATCTGAGTTGCAGCTGCTGCTGTCATAGGACTCGTCTGTCGATGGTGATGTGCGTAGCACGGGGTGTGGAGTCCACGAAGCAGGCCTGATCGACGGCAGGGGCACCCGCTCCGGGAGGCGGAGAGTACCAATCTGCCCCACCTGGAAGCAGAAGCTCCCGAACAGGATCTCGAGTCCGTCGCCAACGGGCTCGAAGTCCTTCAGGGTGGCCGATGAGTGGGCGGTGAAGTCGAAGGCGCCAAAGAGGAGATGACTCTCCATCGCCGCAGAATTGTAGATCGCTTTGGTTGGGACCGTCACGATCGCACAATCAGCGCCCCCAATTCCCACAGACGGCGCCAATTGACAAGGTTTAATCTCGTCAATGCCCATTGTTATGGACTTGGGTTTTGGAGAAGATGGGGGTGCTGGAGATCGCGGAACGGTTAGCAAACAAACAACACGGGGACACGAGGTTTACCCAGGTTCAGACCCCCGGAGGGAAAACCCTACTTCTGCTTGTCTGCTCTGATTATGGTGGAACCGAAGGTTACAGGGGTGCGCAGATGCAATCTGGCGTGGAGGTGTGTATGTGGTGGTATGCGAGAGATTGTAAGAGACCTCCTCGTCGTACCCTCCTGGCCTTTATATAGAGGTAGTCAGGTCCCAGGCACAGATCGAGTCGGTTACAGGTTTTAGGGTTTGCCCCTTTGAATTTTCTATCTACTCTAGTCTTGCTCACCAAGGATCCGAAGGCGTTATGGGCCCTGGCCACCCGAAAGTCTTCATGGGCCGGCGTATATTTGTCGTGGACCTTCCTTGGGCTGGACCAGGTATGCTAAGGTCGTGTACCCGTAGCGTATAACCATGTCAGAGGGTTCCGCCCGTGCCGCCTCCCCCGAGAGGCAGCGCGTGTGTCTACACACATACCTTAAAATGGAGGGAGGATTTCACTTCCCCGGCCTCTGCACCAACTAGGGATGCACACATCTATTAAGCATGAGTATCAGGATTTTTAAACTTAGTTAAGTACCAAGCCTGGTCCCCAGGATAAATTGCATGAGTATCAGGAGAGCCTGGTCCTCAAGTATAAATAGAAACCTTAATTCGCTTCCATAAGGATTTGAACCTACTCCCCCAACCAGTTGAGCTAGGCTTACTCCCTAAAACAAGATTACCTACTGTGTCATCCCCTTGAAGAAAATCCATCAAGGGTGTTCACCTGCGGCAGATACGAGTCACTTCACCATTCTTTCGCAGTCAGCAGGAGTGGGAGGCCACGCGCAAGCGTTCGTGCCATTGAGCTTCTACCGCTGATCGAGCTGGCTCCGGAGAGGGGGAGGATGTCGCTAGAGCCAGAGATAGGGACGATATCGTCGCCGCCGTTGGAGCTACCACCAACATTGAACCAATAGACATGGCGACCACACTTGCGAATCATGACGTCTCATAGAAACTAGGATTATTGAACCGGAGAGATTGTGGAATTTCCATCAGCTCTTGTATTGGTGTTTTTATTTAGCAAAATCCCTCGGTAATTTTACAGACAGGCTCATGCTATCTCTCAAACGGTTAGATAATGAGCCTTGTCACGCCATGTCAGCCCGTTACGATGTCAAACCATATCCTGTTAGCATTTTTCTAAGTCTGAGTGACCAAATCGTTCATTTCGAACAAGTTCAGTTACTGTACGTGCATTTTACTCATTTGCAAATTTCTTTACTACCTCTGCTCAATATTAATGATCTCAATTTTATCTAATACGAATACATCTAATCTAAAATTTTAATTAAAAATATACAAATCTAGATAAAGTTGAGCGTATTAATATGGATCGGAGAAGCAGTACTTTTTTTAACCACATTTCTTAGTTAGGTTGTGGCACTATCCCGCACGGGCCCGTATGTTGGAACTCCAGCGATGGGCCTGGTTGGGCTGTGGTCGCCCAGCCTGAAGCGGCCGGGGCTTTGCCCCGACGACGCCGTCAGGTCGCCGCCGGCGCCCTCGTAGCGAGGCAGCCGAACGGATGGAGGTGGTGGGCGCTGTCAGTCGAACAGGGTAGGGGGACAGCGCGGCTGTCGTCGACCGGCACCGCCCCACCCACGGCTTCCTGGACCGGCCGTGGCCGTGACGCTGGCGACTGCGACCGGCATTGGGGAGCATTACTGGAGGTGCCGATCCTCGAGGAGGACAAACCCCCACGGCTGATGGTAGTTCTGCTAGTAAGCCATCTGCACTTCACCCTCAGCCGCCGTCGTCTTCCCATGGAAGCATCAAGGATCCAAGCCGCGCTGCTGCGCCGCCGGCCAGGTATATTTTGCTAGTTCTCTTCTGAATTTCTGTGTGCTGGATCATGACCGGAAGTGTCTGCCTAATTCAGTTCGTGTGTGGTTTTGCAATTATCTGTTACCTTTATCTCCCCTGTCCACCGGCTGTTAATTAAATCTGGGAGTGTCTTGAGTTGGTGCTTGTATCCTTAGTTCTTCCAAATTCACTGTCAGTAGAATGCAACACCAAGTCCCCTGAATTAGTTAACCAACAATAACCATTAGGTCCAGTTCCACCGTCACTACTATTTGATAGGAATAAAAGCATAGGAAGCCACAGTCACCTGGAACTCACTCTGATTACCAGTGATCACATTGCCTAATGGCCTTACAAGAATCGACTATGAGATGTTCAATCTCGAATTTCCATAAGGTACAAGTAGATACATGGAAGATGGCAGGATTTGTAGCTTTGACCCAGAGGTTACTTATGCCGATGTTGAAGCAGTTTCAACAGCGGTCAATCAAAGCATTCCAGGGGACTGCCAGGAGTCAAAATATCAAAATCTCAGGCAAGTTTGCTCTACTAGATGAGACTGGCATGTATACAGCAGGATGTTTTCCTCAATTGACAGGTTGCATTTTCGTCCATGTTCACCAGCTTTCTCTCTTACTACAAGGCATCATCGCCATAAAATAGCATGATCACTGCTCTCTAGCTAGTATCCTGTTTCAGTGGGCATGTCTCTAGCAGCCTTTGCTTTTTCAATGAATAAAATAATCTTTTGTGCAATGTATATACTGCGATTCTGTTTGATTGATTGATACTAGCGAACTATTCAGAAACTAAACTTGCTGCACAATAGCTTACTGGGCCTTCCCCATGGGTACCGGGCACTAAAGGAACAGAGAAAACAAAGGCCCTCCCAGAACCTAGATAACCCCTAGATTTTGAGATGATAGCCTACATATATATAGCCTTGGATGTATTGCTATAAACCTTAGTTAAGTAACACTATTTCAAACTGACCATTTGAAAGTAAACTACACTAGTAGCACCCCTTTTTTTTTCTTTCTATGATTAAATTGCGTGTACTTTTCTATTTCTGCAAGTTTTTCATATATATATTTGAACAAGTTGATAAGGTTCATATTTTAAGAAAGAACCAAAAAAAGTACAATACCTATGAGTAGACAGACACCAGGAACAAATATAGTAAATGCATACTCTAATGAAGCGCACTTTGCATTTGCGTCAATCTTCTAATTATAGTAAACTTACTGTAGTAAATTAATATCTATACGAATTTCAACAAATTCTTGAGCTCTCAAGCGTCGACTACTCTCATATCTGGAAAATGAAAATACGAAATTTCAAGAAGACGTTAAACTATGAACCTTTTGATTGCCGATGGGACGGGTGGCTCATACAAAAAAAGCCATTGAAGTCTAAACTTGTCTCGAGTGAGGACTGCGTCCTAGCAGTACTGAGTCCTAACGTACATATCTAGGTACAGCTAATTAAGAGGAGTAATAAACTTTACATTGTTTTCTGGTGAAACCTTCAACATAATTCCCTAGATCCAGTAGGACGAAAATATGCTTTTATCATGCATATGCTGATATGCATATACTAACAGGCTGGTGACTGCCAGCTCTTAATATTAAACGCGGCATCTTTGCATTGTACCTATCACCAGCTAACTAGCTTTCAGCAAACAGATCAAACTGATGAATAAACCATGCCTGCAGGCCCTGGCGCTTTATACTTAATTATGAGCATTCTGTTGCCATGGCGCTATCGATCACATCCGAACAAGACTCAACACTACTACCTGGGGAAATACGAATGCATCTGGATGGATCGTTGATCACAATGCAGGAGTTTGTGTAATTGTAGAGACTGAGACAGCAATGCCAACATATAATCACATACAGTAGACTGTTCGGCTTATAAATAAAGTACCTGACATTTTTGAGCCTTCCACCAGTATGGTTGCACTAGAGAAGAGCAGGATCCAGCATTTATCTATCCATCTTGAAGGTAAATCTAGATCACTCAGTTAGCTACCTTTGCTTGTACTATATGCTTATAAATTGTAACTTGTTCCTCATGTAATCATCTTAGCATTTCAATGCTACCTTTTCGATATTTTTTGCTGAAATTCTTTAGCTACAGTTACTGGTGGGAATGATATGTTAGTTTATCTTTGTTATAGAAAAACACGGTGAAAATGGCGATGGTCCTGGATGCTTTTGCATCATATGTGCAAAACATGCTGATGAATATGGCAAACGAAGAGGTGCAAATGCTTCTTGGAGTTAGAAAGGAGATTGGCAAGATGGACGTCAAGCTTAAGGACCTCAAGAACTTCCTTGCCGATGCTGATAGGAGAAACATCACCGACAAGAGCGTGCAAGAGTGGGTGGGGCAGCTTAAGCGTGCCTTGTACGAAGTTGCCGACATTCTCGACCTCTGCCAGTTAAAGGCCATGGAACAGGGTTCATCCACTGTGGATGTGGGGTGCTTCAACCCTTTGCTCTTTTGCATGCGGAATCCCCTTCATGCCCATGTAATCGGTAGCCGCATCAAGGCACTCAACAAGAGGCTTGACATCATCAAGGAGCGCAGCGCTCAGTTTAGCTTTATCAATCTTGGCTCCTACCATAGCAGCACAATGCATACGTCTCGTTCATGTAATCCCAGTCGTGAGACGACAGGGGCGTTCGATCGGTCAGGTGTAGTCGGGGAGAAGATCAAAGAAGACACAAGAGCGCTGGTTGAGATCATGCTGACTGAAAAAGAGGGCAACACCAACATCATGGTGGTTGCCGTTGTTGGCGTTGGTGGGATTGGTAAGACCACTCTTGCCCAGAAGGTCTTCAATGACGAAACATTGAATGCCAAGTTTGACAAGATGATATGGTTAAGCATCAACAAGGACTTCGACATGGTTGAGTTGCTCAGGACAACCATCACGCTCGCCGGGGGAGAACATGGTGGTGAAAAGGTGTTGGCTGTGCTTCAACCAATCCTTACTAATGTCTTGATAGGGAAGAAGCTATTGCTAGTGATGGATGATGTGTGGAGCCACGGAGCATGGGGCGATGTGCTTGAAAGGTCCTTGGGTAACGTGGTGGCTCAAGGAAGTAGAGTCCTAGTCACTACTAGAGATGAGAGAGTTGCCCGAGGGATGAAAGCTGTGCTTCCCTACCACCACATCGACAAATTAAACGAAGAGGATGCCTGGTCATTGCTCAAGAAGCAGGTACGTAGCTGCTAGCTCTTAGCTTAATTTGGAGTAAATATATAATCATAGGCACTGTTTTTTTCTTTGAGATTACAATATGGATCCATACAACATATGGACACTACACTTATGCCATAACACCTGCAGACACCCATATGTAATCTTACAGTCCCTTATTTGATTACATGCGGTAATAGCTAGCAGGGAACACTATCTCTCATCCTCTGACCATGTGGCCACTTTGGCGATTAGGAAACAACCACGTCTTTGAGCATGCCTCGTCTGACGTATTCATGTTGGTTGATGAGATAATTGTCGAAGGTCGCAGCAAAGTTGTGGATGCTCATAGGCGCAAGGGCACATCATGTTCTACTGCTGCACATTCGACACTTTGACGCCATTCTTACCTAGCATGTAGCGTAGCTGGACAATTCTATTGGCTTCCTCTCCTTTTAGCCTTTTTTTATTTTGGTTGTTGTTTGTGTTTCAGTTTGTACTTCTTGTCCCATCTCGGTGTCTTCTTCCAACACAAGACATGCATTTTCTGCGTGTTTTAGGAAATAAATTAAGTAACTTGCTTAGCCACTGTAGATGGTAAAGATAGTAATAAACTTAGCATCTTACTAGGGTTAGCATGTTATGATGTCTCACATGCTAGGTATCCCAGTTGATAGCAACGTCCCTAGTACCAATTCATTCAATTTACAATTCCGTTTAGAAAAAAATGAAACAGTGCTATATTGGCTTCCTCTCCTTTTAGCCTTTTTTTATTTTGGTTGTTGTTTGTGTTTCAGTTTGTACTTCTTGTCCCATCACGGTGTCTTCTTCCAACACAAAAGACTTGCATTTTCTGCGTGTTTTAGGGAAAAAAAGTAACTTGCTTAGCCACTGTAGATGGTAAAGATAGTAATAAACTTAGCATCTTACTAGGGCTAGCATGTTATGATGTCTCACATGCCAGGTATCCCAGTTGATAGCAATGTCCCTGGTACCAATTCATTCAATTTACAATTCTGTTTAGAAAAAAAAATGAAACAGTGCTAGGAGAAACTAGACACTTTTTTTATATAGAAGAAGCGGGTTGGCGTGAGAATTCCAGAAATTCGTCCCTGACAGGGATCAAACTCCGGTCGCTGGGATGTGCTAACTGCGACCCAACCACTAGGCCATTGCCCCATTCTCTACAATTCCGATTAGGTAGTGTGTAACTGGTATGTCTCTAGTTTTCTTTTCCATAGTAGCTTATTATAATTAAATGTGAATTGACACTAGGCATTATCATACCACTATTCTCTTGGGGCATACTACTCCTTGCTGACTCCTATTTGGTCTGAACTGCTTGCAGATAGTCTCTGGTGTAACAGATGGACATGAGATCGATACACTAAAGGATATTGGGTTGCAAATTGTAGCAAAATGTGATGGCTTGCCTCTCGCTGTCAAAGTAATGGGAGGACTCTTGTGTCAGAAAGAGAAGAAACACCGTGACTGGGAGATGGTTCTGGATGATTCTATATGGTCGGTATCTGAAATGCCCGAAGAGTTGAACCATGCAGTATATTTAAGCTATGAAGATTTGCCTGCTTGCCTCAAACAATGCTTCCTATACTACTCCCTTCTCCCTAAAACTGTTTTGTTTAATACATATGAGATTGTTGGCATGTGGATTAGTGAAGGATTTCTTTATGGGATATCAGACGACTTAGAAGAGTTAGGAAGAGAGTACTATAAGGAGTTGATATTGAGGAACCTTATAGAGCCAAATCCAAAATACATTGAACAAAGGGTTTCCAACATGCATGATGTTGTACGCACATTTGCTCAATTTATCGCTAGAGATGAGGCACTAGCAGCTCACAGTGGTGAAACTAATATTGTTAGTAAACTTGGTTCACAGGAGTTTCTTCGGTTATCATTGGAAAGTGAATCTTCTGAACAAGATGGATTAGACTGGAGTTCTTTGCAAGCACAAAAGACATTGAGAACACTAATATCAGTTGGCCATATAATTATGAAGCCTTGTGATTCATTGGTTCATTTTTCATGTTTACGAACTCTACATACAGATTATTCACATGCTGATGCCTTGGTTGAATCTTTGCATGAACTCAAGCACCTGAGGTACTTGTCCTTACAAAACTGTGATATATCTAGTCTTCCAGAGAGCATTGGAAAGATGAAATTCTTGCAATACATTAATCTCAGAGGATGCCAAAAATTTATGAACCTTCCACATAGCATTGTAAAGTTACGGCAACTAAGGTATCTTAACTTCGGTGAAACTAGTATAAATGGCATACCTAGGGGGTTCTGTGGTCTGACAAATTTGAGGATAGTACTTGGATTTCCAGCACGGGTTGATGGTGATTGGTGCAGTCTAGAAGAGTTGGGCTCTCTTTTTCGGCTAAAGTATCTTGGGATATATGGATTGGAAAATGTAACTGCTTCCGTGTCTGCAGCAAAGGCAAAGCTTGGTCAGAAGATGCATCTTACCAACCTAGACTTAATCTGCGGTAGTAGATTGGGGGATGATGGGTTGATTAAAGAGCTAGACATCATCTCCAGGGAACAACAAGAACAAATCGAGAAAGTTTTTGATGAACTCTAGCCTCCGCCCAGGTTAGAATACCTTGCAATAGAAGGCTATTTTGGCCGGCGGCTCCCAAGGTGGATGATGCCATCATCAGTTGTACCTCTCAAGAGCTTGCGGATTCTGATGGCTGAAGACCTGGCTTGCTGCACACGACTTCCCGATGGCTTGTGTCAGCTCCCATATCTGGAGTTCGTTCAGATCAACCGTGCTCCAGCCATCAAGCGTGTTGGACCTGAATTCCTCCAGCCCTACCATCATCATAGATCTCATCCTTCCCAGGCGGTGGCTGCGTTTCCGAGATTGAGCAAGATGATTTTAGTAGGAATGGTGGAATGGGAGGAGTGGGACTGGGAGGAGCAAGTGCAGGCCTTTCCTGTCTTGCAGGACCTTACATTAGAACACTGCAAATTGACACGTCTTCCTCCTGGCCTTGCCTCCCAGGCAAGGGCTTTGAATAAATTATATATACACAATGTCCATGGTCTCATCTACCTAGAGAACTTTGCTTATCTGGTCGAGCTGGAGCTGATTAAGAACCTTGATCTGGAGAGCATCACTAATCTCCCTAGACTGCAGAAGCTTGCCATCACTAACTGCCCAAAGCTGAAGGTGTTGGAGGGTGTACCTGCACTCTTGAGGCTGATGCTTGAGAATAAGGACATGGAGAAACTCCCAGAATACATGGGAAGTATAAAGCCAATGCATTTGGAGCTAGAATGCAGCCTAGCACTGATCGCTTCAATAGCCACGGGACAATCTGGCCCTGAGTGGGACAAGTTTAGCCATGTTAAGCATCTCCAGGCATATGCACCTGAAGGGGATAATATAAAGAAATGGTATGTCTTGTGCACAACTAGCCCCTACAACTTGGAGACAAATGTCAGCTGCTCTTTCATGTCCAAAGGTAAATTAGCTTTACTCATTCATCTTAATTTATTAATTTTGTTCCTTTTTGTTCTACGTGTCATCAATATATTTGATTTTGAATATATTTCCTAGTACATTCTTATTCTTATTTACCTTGAATGAGCTGCAAGTCCTATGCAAATGTTCATTTTACATGGTGTTATAGAAGATGGACTATTTGCATTGAGTTAGTTTTTCTCGTAAGGTCTGGCCAGTCCTTGAGGCACATTTGCTAGGGTCTGGGCATAGAGCCGCCGCGCTCGCCCTTGCCTTCTTGCTCCTTCCACCTCTGAGTGCACACTCTTCATTTCTTGTAGCCCTCACTTGCATGTTCATGACTCTGCTTCTGGGATTAATTGATGCCATTTTCAGACTCTTTGTATATGATGCACTGATGCCTGACCAGAGAACACTGGCATGCATGCACGTGCACATATCCGTATGTGTGTAGTAAGAAATCAGTTTTTCGATTTTGACTTTCCAACCTTTGTCATTAGATTGTTAAGATAAAAAAAATCGTGCCGTAACTAAACAAATTGATACCATGTAATGCTGATTTGTGGAATTTGTTGCCAACGTCTCCACATTTTGCCTCTGAAACGCATTTACTCACGTTTTGCCACATATGCTACTAAAGTGATACAGTAGTATAGTTTAACCTCCCAAAAAGAAGAACAAATGACTAGATTTTGTCCTACAAGCTTCCTATCATTATGTAATGGCTGTCTGTTTCCCCCACAAAGAAATGGCTAATTGTTGACTGATGCTACTTCCTGATGTGGCTGGAGTCGCTCATGTTGCTAAACATATGTTATTCTCACTGGTTCACTAAGCTACCTCGAGATTAAAAATGAAATGTTGTATCTTAAAGCTGATATGTGATTTCTAGGTCTGACTGTTTTAACATTGTCAGAGTTGAGCTCTTGCCTTGCTAGTTATGGATCGTGTAACCACTTTTACATTTTCTACTCATACAGGAACCTTGTCTTCTTTTGAGGACGCACAAAGATTTGAGTCTATCTTTAAAATGACAAGAAAAACCTTTAACTACATCTGCAGCTTGGTGTTGGGGCCGTCAATGGAAGATATGAACAGCTACAAATTTATTGATGGGAGGGTGCTGTGTTTAGAAGATCGAGTAGCCGTTGCTCTGAGAAGGTTGTACTCCAGTGAGACATCAGAGACCTTAGGATCCTCTGTTGGTGTGGACGAGTCAACTATTTTGTTGGTAACTGAGAGGTTTGTTGACGTATTGTTCAAGCGAGCATCAAACCACTGGCGCTGGCCTGGCTCTAGTAAAGTGGATAAAATTAAATCCACATTTAAGAAGATCCACAATATGCTTAACTGCTGTGGTGTTATGTGTACAACTCCCATCCCATTTGGTCCAAACTACGATCATGCCAAGAATGAGACCTTGCTAATGCAAGGCACCATTGATGCAGAGATGAGGTTCATGGACATTTGGCTAGGATCGGCAGGTAGCATGAACCAGTCAAGTCTTTTGCAAGACTCTCAAATATTCGAGATGTGTGGGAAGGGTGCTTGGCTGAATGGCAGTAAGCTGAAGGTAGCAATAGATGGATCGAAAGTCGGAGAATACCTAATCGGTGATGTAGGTTATCCTCTTCTCCCATGGCTACTCACACCATACCAGGAAAAATACCTCTCAGACTCAAAGGCGGAGTTCAACAGGAGACACGCCGCAGCAACAAGTTGCGCGATGAAAGCAGTGGCAAGGTTCAAAGACACATGGAAATACCTTAACGGACAGATGTCCTGTTCAGGCAACATAAAAACTCTAGCTGACATTATCTATGGTTGCTGTGTGGTGCATAACATAGTGATAGATATGGAGGATGATGCAGACATGCCAAGCTCTGACCCTAATGATTGGAATTACATTCAGGAAGTACGCCAATTAGCAAATGAGGATGTTGTCAGGGCAAGGGATATGCTGTCGCAACACTTCTTGACGACCAGCCAAATCAGGAGGTGAATTAACACAACTTTTCCTACATCTTATTCTGTTCGGCTTGGTTGCTCTGTGCACTAATTTTTTTATCCTTCACATGTTTTGTCAGCCTAGGGGATGCAGTGGAGGACTATGAAGTAGCAGCATCAGGCTCAGGGGATGAAGAAAATCCCACCAGAGTCCCCAACTCCGCCCCATGGTTCTCAGGTTGCTTCTCCTTTCAAAAAAATAAAAAAATCAACAGGGGCTAGTCCATGTTGGTCTCATTTTTTTTAATTGATGCTTCATTTAATAGCATGCATGATATGTCAAACCCTGGTACTGCGGTACATGGTTGTTATCTGACATAACTAAAATCTTGTTTTATCAGGTGAAAGGGAACCCTGCATTATGCTGATTGCAGCTTTTGGATGCATGAATCCAGAGCGCCCATGCAATGGAGCCGGAGACTAATTTGAGCTCCAAATTCAAGTTCAGTAATTTCTACTACCTCTGATCCATAATACACTTGAATGGAGTATTAGATTTGGTCATATATTTGACAAAGACAAGTGTTACACGAAATGCACTTCAGTTAGGGGCGATAAGCTTTTGTGTGTTGAATAAGAAGGCATTGTAGCTGTATGGAAACTATCTGTGATTTCCATCTATCAGTTGGTACTCTGTTAGCTTCAAGTGCATTCGAGATAAGTCAGTCGTTATAAAGAGAAGAACAGAGATGACCGTCTAATTTGATACCTGTGTATTCAGAAAATGTTGCCGAAAAGGGCTGGCGAGGATGTTGCCGTGGGTGAGGCCGGCGAGGATGTTGATTTTGGGTGGAGCAAATTTAGCTCCTGCATCGTTCGCAGCGCCCAGCTCGTTGCCGGCCAGGGCAAAGGAAATATTTCCTTGGTCTTTACTTGTATACATACAATTGTTCAGATACCGACTTACTATAAGGAGATCGTGGAAGGACTTGGGCTGTTTGCTTTAAGCACCCATTTAGATCATTTTATGGCTTATAAGCCAAAATCCAAAAACAATATTTAGGTGTTTGGTTTCCAGCCACAATTTGACAAGCCAAAGTTTGGCAATTTGGTATGTGTTTGGTTTTTGTGACACTTTGGCTTCTCATACTTTATTAACCACATGGCTCATCTGTCATAGAGTGAATTTATTGCTAAATTTGCCACACTTTGTGGCTTTCATTTTCCCAGCCACACTTCTTTGGCTGCTACACTTGCTAAAGTTAGACTTGGCAAAGCATGGCCGGTACCAAACGGTCCTCGGTCCATAGAATCTGACAAAATAAATCGATCGTGTTGGGTTTGGATCCGTGGTGGAGTAGGGCCTGACTCTAAATGGATGACCGATCGAGGCCATGTACTGCAAAACGAGCCGATCGATTAGCCGTCCATGCACGGAAAGATCATCCTCTTTGAAACAACGACACACATGGCCGCTGCTATTGACGATCAGGCGGCGGCTCGCTACCGGCCAAGCCCCCTTCATCGGCAACAACACCATGTCCCAGGTTTGCATCCATCTGTCACAACCACGTCACGGGCCATGACCCAAGGAAGGCCCACGGAGACCCAAGCCCAAGAAGGTGACGACCTCGTTGTGCTACCAGAGAGGGGCAACGCACTAGACAGAAGGATAGGGATATCAAAGATCAAGTGTATCGTAGCAGAGCTACTTCCCCCCTCCCCCTTGTGCTCTTCTCCCTTAGAGCATCTCCACTCAAGGTTCCTAAAGCCTCCATAAAGGGCTATCGGGGGCGTCGGCGCTGAAAATCGCGCCCAGCCCACCCCCAATTCGTTTTTGGCGCTGGCACAGTCCCTTTTGTTATCCAGCGTCCCTAGGCCGAGCCCAACCCATAGGGGTCTAGCGGGGGCACCGGATGGAGCTGAAAATGGCGCATGCCAGTCCTGACAGTGAGATAGGTGTTTTGTTCTCCCCCTTTCCAACTCTCCCCTCCCAGGTTTCTCGCCATTTTATGCTATATCTAGGACGCCCGCCATTGCAATCCACAGATCCACACTGCTCTCTCTCTCATCATGGAAACCCCACACTAGGCCTATCTCACCCTCGAGGAGACGGAGACACTGTGCGCTTTCAGCTACCCATGTCCGTCGGGCTACCGGCTACCCCTCGACTGGATGTTGAGCGCCGGAGGGGTGCCTGTCCCTCCTGTGCTTCGCGGTTTCGCCCGCCGGGCGGCCGTCACGATACACTACTACCTCGAGATCACGACGGAGCAGCGGAGGGATCCCAATTGGTTCCCGACAACACCGCGACCTGGACCACCTTCTTCGCCAATCGGCGGGAAAGGGAGCTCACCAGGTACGAGGGCGACGACACTCCTCCGGGGAACCACAAAGAAGCCGGTTAGCGGCTATGGTGGGCGAACCAGACACTCGCCAGTGTGATGTGCCACATCGTCAAAGGAGATAACCCTCGCCTGCACTACCCGCACTTTTAGCCACCGCGGAGCCCAAGAAAGAGCAGCGGCGACCGCGGTGTCGTCACCAAACAAGGCACCCCACCTCCTTCAAGGCCGGAGTGGCGGGTGCCTCCGGAATACGCTATGGCCGCACGCCAGCTCGGGAATTCCCGGGGTAGCGCGTGGCCATGTGCGCCTCTTTGTACCCGTGTGGAGGATGGCACGATGGCTTGCTGCAGCAGCTGCGGCCGCCGGTCACCGCAACCTGCGTTGATCTACGGTCTTCGCTACCCATATCAAATCGCGGAAGGACTCAGTATTCAGCCGCGCATGGCAAGTGACAAAGACGACTGTAACACCCTCGGAATCGGCCCTATGCAAGTTTCAGCGATTTCCGCCAAACCCGCATAGAAACGATTCAAAGGTGCCCACCAGGCACTTTCGTGCGGGTGGAAAACGAAGTAATACCATTACACAATAGTCCACGATGGAACCCACAGAACAGAGATATACAACAACGACTCAAGAGTCAAGAATACAAATATACAATACAAAGACCCAAATCACCTTTAAAACGATACAGCGTCCGAGTACGGACAAGATGCAAATTGAGCTAAGAGCCCTGAAGAATAACCAATGGCGTCCATAACCCTGCCCAGGCCAAGCCGGAAGGGTAACCCTGCTAACGACGTCGATCTCAAAACCTGCTTAAACAAAAGGGGTGCCGACAAAGGGCAAAGGAAAAAAAAGAGAGCGGTCAGTACTGAGGCCAGTACACGGCGAGACTAGAATTCGGCGGTCCTCGCCTACATAGGTATGGTGGACTGAGCGGCAACGCAACATGCACTAAACAACCTATAGAGACTCGAGATAACTATCGGCTATCAGAGAGGGATAAGAAAGACCTATTCGGAACCAACCTGATTCTACCACCAAACATACCCATCCTGGCATTTCCCCCTCGAGACCAAACGAGGAAGTCAACCGAGGAACTCACACGGTTGGCAGTTTTATTCATTTCGTTATAGTTGCGGCAATTACTAGTCAAATATAGATAGCATGAGTCATCCTGATATAATAAGCAGTGGGCAGTTTTAGTTAACCATTCCGTTGTAGTTGCAACACTTACTAGTCAGATACGATTAGCATGAGATATCCCAAACCCAGCAGTTGTTGGTACTTTTATTTATCCATTCCGTTGTAGTGAAGCTGATTACTAGTCATATCGGATACAAGTCAGATTATAACAGTAAACTTTAGTTATAGTTGTCTATGATCGAGAACTGTGCTCCAAGTCGTCCATAACCGCAGACACGGCTTCTCGAAAAGATTTAACCCTGCAGGGGTGCACCAAAGTTTCCACACGCACCTACACCCTTGTTGTCAGATCAGGTAGGTACAAGATCACAAAACATACACCCAACGGTATGTCGACGGGGTTTCGGACACGACGTTTCCCAGACCCAAAGCAAGCACATGGGAGCCACCCCACTAAGCTACCCGCATGGAAGTCGGCCGGCTCCGAGACGGACCCAGAGGTTTGTGACAATGACTGTAAACGACTGGGAACCCGAAAGTGTGACTGGACTTGTCGATACCGCGAAAACATTCCACGTTGGTTCCAAAACAGTACAGGCGCTCCACGCGCAATCGTAAATAAGCAGTAAAGCATGGCATAAGTACAGGATAGTAATAAAGCCCCAAACTACTTTGTGCCCCCCGGTACAGTACTTTAAAATCAGGTACTAATCGATGGGGGTGCCCACACACCCCACCTGTGGTTAGAGCGCTCGATCTCGGAACAGGTGTCAAGAACTCGGGGTCCTACGGGACACAAGTGGACGGTTAAAAACCAAATATTGTCTATTACCCACCGGTGCCTCTGCATTTATCTACTTTCAATTTTAGTTATTAAACGGTAATTAAATCCATGATCATCTCCAACATTAAACATGCGGCATTACTCCAACAACTGTGGTACTTGACGACACGCAACAACACTTGAGCAAGCGACTACGACGCGCAAGTCCAACTATCTACCAAATAACAGGTAATAGGATGTGTCCAAGGCAATATAAGGCTGCAAGGGATATCACGGGTACGAAAACTAGAGCATCACAACACAGATATCAACAGATCAAAAGGAAGAAATAAAGACTAGAAAGGTAAAATAGGTAGAAAGGGGGAGAATGCTCGCCTGAAAAACATTGCCGAAGTTTCATAACCGAAGAACTTGTCGAAGCTCACAACATCTCATTGTCCTATCCGGAAAGAAGAAAAACACTAAAAGGAACAAGCGATGCAACAATTACAACTAATGCGGAAGAATCGGCATGATCATGATATGATGCATGACATGGCAAGTTAATAATGCAAACTATGTTTAAAAGGTCTTAGAGGCATAGCACATTGATGATATAGCACTTGTGAGGCATTATTAATAAGAAACAATTAGTCCCCAATTTTATTTATCATGTTTTCCTTGCATAAATAGTACTGATTATAAAACTGCTCTTAATGCATGATGCAAATGATAACATAGATATCATGGTTGGAGAGGTCTCGTCGCGCTGATCGATTTGGACATATTATTTACCGAATTCGGAGTTATGAATTTATTAAGAAAAGGCATTTATTAACTGACATTCAATTTTTCTGAAATTCTAACTGATTTAGTAATGTCCTGTGACTTTTCCCACCCGTGGCCACTCTACCCGGGGTCACAGACAGGTGGGCCAGCGAGTGGGGAAGCACTGCACGCGCGAGCGAACAAGGTGGTGACAAATGGCAGAAGGAGGGGACTGCGGGTTGATGAACCAGAAAACCTGAGGGCTGTTTTACAAAACTGGTGGGGAAGTTCTCTGACGAACTGAACAATGACATGCGAAAAGTGCTAGCTGAATCAATTTTTAGATGATTATGGCGAGCAATACGTTGCGAATTAGGGAAAACCGCCAAAACGAAAAATGGATAGGATAGTTAGAGCTACAACTTCCGTGTAGGACTTTTTCCCGGAGGAGGCCTTAAGCGACGGGAATATGGCGACGAACAGAGGCGATCTTTGTTATATGTTGATCCAAATTCTACAAAGTATAGGCCAACTTCTGACGAGTGGAGCGAGGCCCGTCGCCGGAGGCTTGGGCCGAGTCCGTCTGCGGTACGATACGGATCATCGAAGACCTAGGTTTCCACCGATATATAAACCCCTTGTAAGCCGCCGGTTGGGATGAGTTGCATCTGTGAAATCCCCGGCGTTTGTAAACACTCCTCGATATAGTGAAATTTCGCTGGCTGGCGCCCGTGGTTTTTTCCTCTCTTTGTTGGAGAGGTTTTCCACGTTAAATCTGTGTCCTCTTGCTGTGTTTTTCGTTTTCGTTCTTCGTTATCTTCTTGTCGCAATTGTAACAATCTTCATGGCGTAGACTGACGGATTGAACTGCATCTGTTAGCTCCGCCGGCGACAGCGAAAACAGAGAAAATGACCCATCTTGCAGGGACGATTCCGAACTCGTTCCTTCACAGAACCGGACGTGCGGCGCCTTGAAAGAAAGAGGGAAGATCGTGCTACAGGAGGGTATTCGTGGATTTGACGGGGGTGGACTGAGTATGAAGGTAGCTTCCGGTGAAACATCGACAGAGAAGGTTAGAGCAACAAAGCTACAGCGGCAGCGCGTCACAGATGTTCCCGGCGACGGCGGCTACAAACAGGCGGCAGGAGGCTACGGGGAGGAAGAAAAGGAGCAAGGGAGGCTCACCTGGAGCGATTCCCAGAGGAATCGGGGCTGGGGTGGTCGGAGATGATGACGGCGAGGGCGGTGCTGTTCTGTGCTCGGCCAGGAAAGAAGAGGAAGCAGAGGCGCCACGTCCAGCTCCTCCTGCGAGCTTCCAGGATTCACAGCGGAACGAGAAGTGGCACCCCGCACCCGCGTTGTCGACCAGGATTCACGGCGTCGTCGACCAGGATGCCGGCTCAGTCAGAGAGGAAGAAGGGGACGCAGAGAGAGAGAGAGAGAGAGAGAGAGAGAGAGAGAGAGAGAGAGAGAGAGAGAACGGGGGCGGCATGGGTGGTTGGAGGGGAAGGCTAGGGTTCAGAGGCCGCTCGGGGGATAAGAAGGGGCGTGACTTGGTGCGGTGTGACGAGGATGACGGGAGGAACGGTGACCTGCCCGCTGCCGTGAGCGCTTAGAGAGGAGGGTGCAGACGTCGTCGGTCGGGAGGCAGACCAAGAAGAGGAACAGGAAAATAAAGTTTGGGCCCTACAGGTTGAATAAATGAACTCACCTATACATGTGAAAACAATTATACTAGACATGGGCATTGATTCAAACATGCATCTAAGAGATTGGATTAAGGCCATACAAAACAACATGCTGGCATTCATATGAATATAGATAGCATATGCACATATGTGAAGCTAAATGGCTATTATAGTGTGCATTTCCCACTAGATCATCTTATAGCCAATTGTAGCATCACACATGAGCATATAGCAATTAAAATCCACATGGAGGCTAAATAGAAGCATCTCTGCTCTCATGACATGCAAAGGTGGTCATGTGGCTCCACATAGTTAATATTGTGACAACAACATAGATCATATATGTGAGCATGTAGAATAGAAGTGGATCCATCTCAACACATATGAGCTAGGATTAATAGCAAGAAATGCAAATGCTCATATATGTCTTGGATAGTGGAATTATAAGGTGGTGACATAGAAAGGTGATGGATTTGCAAAAGAGATATGCCCACAACTCAACTTGGGCATGAAGCAATTTATCAAGAAGCAAATATAATATATCAAGAGGCAAATACAAGTGATACAATAGAGTGCATATGGGGTAAGAACCAAATAGAGGGTTTTATATGATGCTCAAATGCAAGGCGGCATGATGACATGAGCATGATATAATGATGATGCAATAAATGACATGTAGAAAGTAGCAATATATAGACTAGGCAAGTAGCATTACAATTGTTAGACAATTGGGATGCTACAACGACGACCCCGAAACAGTCTACTACAGGACTAGACATGATTACAACTAGTTTTATTTTTTAAGCATGTAATAAAAATTGCTGAATAAATAAATTTCAGGATTGTTGGGCGTAAGACCGGGAGCCAGCGCCCCCTCAAATGGTGAACTTATCCCCCCCCCCATTCGGCCCAAAATCGAGACGCGTCGGACGCCGTATAGGGGAACGAGTGGAGATGTTTTTATAATTATATTCTGATTGTATCATAATCAAGCCGAATTGGTGATCTATTGCTATTTGGTGTGCTGCCACTAGTGAGGGTTGTTACATTTGGTATCACGAGCCTTTTGATCCGAGGGAATCGTAGAAACATTCGAACAATTTTTTTTGTGAGAGAGAGTAGATTCGTGAGCTCCGGTGGCGGATTGGGTACGTCTAGCTTGGGTTGGGATCTCTCGTAAAATCCCCAACCTTATTTCATACCGGCGGTGGCGGGGTGTGGCAGCTTCATCAATAGGCTGTGCAGAAGGTGGTGTGATTTGGCAGCGGTGTTCGTTCGACTATGGATCTGATTGCGCGAGAAGGTTCCTGGTGCAACCCTAGCGCTAAGGGTAAAATCCCTGACATCTCGCATAGATCGGCGTGGTTCTGGAGGTGATTGCGGAAAATTGTAGAGGAACGGCTTGCCTAGTACTCATTGGTCGAGCATCGGTTGAACTGGTGATTGGGGAAAATTCATCATGGTGTGACCACTGACTCTGACGGTGCGAATCACAGCGGTCGAGCATACGCTTCCAACCATGACTTTATCAGTGGAGGACCTGTCTGCTCAGATGGCCAGAGTGTTGGCGGGGTTGAAGATGGCTGCGGAGACGGACAATCAAAATGCTGCTAGCTGTACAAAACTGTAGGTCACGACATAGTGCTTGCAGAAGTCTCATGACAACATCAAGACCAAGGTTGACATGGATGCCGTAGATGGGTACGCGAATCACATCGACAGAGGGTGCTATTAACATAGTACTCGCTCCGTTCACAATTAGATCGTATTCTGGGTTTAGTCAAAGTCAAAAAGGTTAAAGTTTGATCAAATATTTAGCAAAAAATAGAGGTATCTACAATATAAAACTTATAGTATTAGAATCTTCGTAAGTTATATTTTTATAATATATGTATTTGGAATAATGAATGTTTATATATTTTCCTACATTTTTGGTCAAAGTTGACAAAGTTTGACTTTGAAAATTGCTAGAACGCGAAGTAATAAAAAACAGAGGGAGTATTGGGGTGCTTCATCGACTCTAGATGGGCATCATGATGACATGGAACATCAGGGTACTGCTTCTGAGCTTGCCCTAATCATTGGTGTGTGTACACCTTCTCGTGTTTCCTTTGATCCTGGTACTTCTACGCATACTCAGTTTCATCAAGGAGGAGGGGGTAGAGACCGTCACATATTCGAGTTTAGAATGCCTAAAACCAATGTTAAGGATATCGCTTACGGTAATTTATCGACCTGCTGAAAATTAGCGATTTTTCAGCATATCGGCCGATTTATCGGACGATAAATCAGAAAATTGGTATATCGGCCATCCTCGAGTAGCGATTAATCGACATATCAGCTAATTTTTTAAGCAGTGCCTAAAACAAACTTTCCAAAATTTGATGGCAATCACCTAGAAATGTGGAAGGAGAAAGCTAAAAAATATTTTATCATGTTTCATGTTCCGGAGGAGTACAAGGTATATTATGCCACTCTTCATTTCCAGGTTTATGCTGATCCGTGGTTACAACATATGAGGCATAGCATAACATCAATGGTTAGGCTGATTTGTGTGTGTGGTCGTATGTCAGAAATTTGCTAAGGACATGTATTACACTGACATGAATAGAACACTGAGCATACAACAACAAAGTGATGTGGAAAGCTAAGTTTGAATAGTTACATCACCAGTTGTTGGCACACAATCCAGTACTGAATGACACATTCTTTGTATCCAAATATGTCAATAGTTAAGGAAGGATATTAGAACCTCTATCATCCTGCATAAACGTCGAATGGTGGATGCTGCTATTTCACCGTCCCTCCTGCAATAAGCTCAAACACTGGAGCACACTCCTCAGCAGATCCTGGAAAGTTAGGTCATGTTCCTACTGAAGCTGAACCAGTGCAACATACTCCTCAGCAGGTGCAGGCAAAGATGGACACATTAAAGGCTTAGAGAAGAGCTAGGGGAGAATGTTTTAGATGTGGTGGTAAATATGGACATGCTCACAGATGTCCCAAGCAAGTAGAGTTGGCCGCGTTGGATGAAATTTTGGATGCATTGGAAATACCAGCTCCAGTAGTGATATAAAAGGAGAGCACTCTGACAATAGTGAATCTGAAACAGAGCAGGCTATGAGTTTGTCTGTAGCTGGAGCTGAGGGGACAGTAAGCAAGAAGACCATGAGATTGTTGGGCCACATTGGCAAAAACTAGATTCTAATCCTCATTGATTCAGGGAGTTCTAAAAACTTTATCAATAATGAGTTAGTGGATAAGCTCAAACTACCTGTGACACAATTACAACTAGTACAAGTGACTATTGCAAATGGTGAGAAAATGAGAAGTGACAGTGGAATTTGAGCTCTAACATGGGGAGTGCAAGACAACAAGTTTGTGACAGCTAAGTAGATGAAGAATTTGGCTGCAGCAAGACAAAATGAAGCTACTTAGAAGAGGGCTTCCAAATATAGAACCGTCCATCCAAAGAATGTCTCAATGTTTGATGAGTTCAGGGGTTAATTATGTTCTAGAAATTGTAATGATTTTGAGCCACAATATTTTACTACTTTAGTATCTTTCTTGGCATTTTGTGTGGTGTATTGCTATGATATTGAAAACTAGGTTATTTTGTGTGTTGTGACTATCCATACAACAATTCTTGTCTATATATGACAATCATGTGTGTTTCTGGCACTTTTTACATTTTTACAATCATTACTTCAAATGAATATTTTCCCTGCCAATTTGTACTATCATTGCTGCAAGATTATTTGGAAAATAAGATTTCAAAAAAGGAGTTTATGTGTGCATAGACAACAAACACAACATAAGATTTTTCAAGCTTCAGAAGATGCAACATTTATATTCCACAAGTGTAGCGGATCAATTGTAGTACCTTCCAAATAGAAAAGGTTGTCGAACCAACGAGGAGCTAAAGGTATTGGTCAACAAATTCAACGTGTAAACAATAAAATATGCAAACATTTTTTTTAGGATTATGGATAAAAGATGCAAGAATTTGTGTTTTAAGGATTATGAATTGTTTGGAATTTGGTGACTAATGCAACAAAATGCAAGCGGAGAATGCTCTTTTCCGAGAAAGCCTAATCCTCTATTTAGCAAGAGGACAAGGTTGAGGTGTTTTCTTATACGAGAAAATTGTTCCCGAGGGTGGCACATATTTCATGGCATAAGTATTTATAGAAAAGCATGATAAGTATCTTGTCAAATTTTATTCTCATTATATGGAGCCTAAAAATAGGTATAGCCATATACACGAGAAAATACACCTCTAATTGTTGGTCCCGAGGCTATGTACACGAGCAAACAAGGGAATCATTTAGACATAAATTTCCAAAAAAATCCTTAAGTTTATTGGTTCCAGATTATATAAACCCCTAATGGAATTATAATGATCAGGACAAGGTTTCCGTCATTCCTGCTATCCCTACTCCCTTCACTAAATCAAGGTGCGGCCCTATGAGCCCATATAGATGAAGTAACACACAGTCAACGCTCATATGTTACCATCACAGAACCACATAAAAAGCACAAAACTTGACCAAATACTCATACTATATAGAATTCATAGCCAATCCATCATATGCCCCCAGGAACATGGCAAACTAATCACAATGGTGGAACATAATAATGATCAGTGGCATATGTCATACAACACAATATAAAAATATAACTTTCCCAACAAATAACAAGTTACTGAGGACAACCATACACAACACAGAGCAGCAAGATCCGCCCTCTCCTAGAGTAGGAGAAGACATTCGCCTCAGCCGCCTGATGGTGCTAGTTTAGCACTTCGTTGGGAACCCCAAGAGGAAGGTGTGAAGCAGCACAGCGGCAGTTTTCCCTCAGTAAGAAACCAAGGTTATCGAACTAGTAGGAGGAAGAAAACGCCACACAGGTGTTGCAAGCAACGCGGAGACCTGCACAACACAAACTCAAGACTTTGCCCCAACTAGACAGTGAGGTTGTCAAGCTCACCGGTTTGTTGTAACAAAGGATTAAACATACGGTGTGGAAGGTAATGGTGGTTTGCAGCAAGTAAATAGGTAATAGTGGAAGATGTATCAATGGTAAAGATTGGACCGGAGTCCATAGTTCACTAGAGGTGCTCTACTTTGATAAACAACATGGCATGAAGGGTAAACAAATTACAGCAGGGCAATTGATAGGAACTGAGCAAGGCATAACAATGCAATACTAGACAGAAAGATCCTATGAGATTCGATTGGGCAATACAACAAGATACATAGACCGCCATCCAACTGCATCTATGACTAGAAGTCCACCTTCAGGTTATCATCCGAACCCCCTCCAGTATTAAGTTGCAAGGAACAGACAACTGCTTTAAGCAAAGTGTGTAAGGTAAACAGTCCACATGTTCCATGAACAAGAGACCGTTGTTTTCTCCCTAGTGGCAACAACACATCTACAACCGAAGAGATTTCTGTCACTTCCCTTGGAAACTAGAGGCATGAACCCACTATCGAGCATAAATACTCCCTCTTGGAGTCACTAGCAACTACTTGGCCAACATAGCTACTAACAACGGAGAGCATGCAAGATCACAAACAACACAGACATGATAGAATCATAAAGACAAAACCATTAATCAATCCAACATAATAATCTCAATATCCATCGGATCCCCATAAACACAACATGCATGATTACAAATAGATTAGATCTTGATCATGAATGGAGCTCACAAGATCTATACATGAAAGCACAGAGGAGATACAACCATCTAGCTACTACATGGACTCATAGTCCAAGGTGGAACTACTCACGCATCATACCGGAGAAGAAGGCCTCCGGGATGATCTCCCCTCTGGCAGGATGCCGAGAAGAACTTCAGATCCCCCTGATCTAGGGACGATGGTGGCGGCGACTACAGACGATTTCATGGAGATTTGATCGGGTGTTTAGGGTTTCTGCATCGGGGGATTCTTATAGGCGAAGAGGCGAGGCCGGGAGGCGACCGGGGGGCCACACCCTGCCCAGGCACGGGCCCACCCCTGGCCGTGCCTAGGGGGTTTGGCCGCCCTGGTTTGCTTCTCCATCTCGTCTTCTGGATTCGTGTCCCCTACGGTAAAATATTGACTTTGGATTTTGTCCTGTCCAATTTCGAGAATATTGATTTTCTGCCTTTCTGGAACCAAAAACAGAAGAAAACACGCAACCGACACTGTGTCAACTTGTTAATAGGTTAGTTCCAAAAAAGATATAAAAACACCTCAAAGTGTAGACAAAGCAAATCAAAGTAGATACTAAACAAGCATGGAACATAAAAAATTATAGATACGTTTCTGACGTATCAAGCATCCCCAAGCTTAACTCCTGCTCGTCCCCGAGTAGGTAAGTGATAAAAAGAATAATTTTTGAGGTGACATGCACCTTCACAATGAAGATCTAACCAATTGCAAGCATTGAAAGTTGGGATCATAGAACTCTAAACATGAACATGAAAGCTGGAGTTCTAATAGTAAGACAAAGCAACTATTGTTGCAACATGACAAGATACAAACAAAGATCATGAATAACATGCATTGAAAAACGTTTGTTTGTTTCACATACAGAAAACATAGCATAGTGGCAATCAGCTTGTCCCTCATAGAGTAGAAAATAGATGCATAGGACACCTTCAAAGTTCACAAGGGTGACTAGAAACAAGTAGCACAAGAACAAGTAATATCACAATATGCATCAATCAATAAGTTTTGGGATAATGCACATAGAACTAAGAATGGCAATTATGCTCTCTGAATGGTAAAGGTAGAAGGTTCAACATAGTAGTGGAAGAAAGGCCTTTTATAAAGGAAGCATGGATTTCAAGTTTCAAAAATAGCTTCCAAAAATTATGGTACTTGTTAGCTTTCAGCCCTCATTGCCCCTATCATAAGCATCTTGAAGTGATTAAGGTTAAAATGAACAAACTATGGAGTATATGCTTGACAAAGTATAAGTTGGCAATCTCAAGTCCCTTGAATACGAGGGCCACACCTCATGCTACTCAACTTCAGTCACCTGTAAGTTCTTGTCATTGTAAGTATTTGCATATCATAGAGAACCGCCAACGGGGTACCCCTTGCACATGGTACAAGAGCTTTCCCATAACCAAAATGACAAGGCAAGCAGACAATGAGCATCTCAGCGATCTTTTTATTTACTATATGCATAGCTTTTTATTGAGGATGCTTCATAGATAGATCACTATGGTGATGCTGGAAGTTTCCACCATGATTAGGCATGGCTTAGGCTAGCGGCCCAAGTGTTTCTCTAACACAGAATACAAACTACATGGACTTACAAGCTCCCTCTTTATTTCACACCGGTGACATCCATAGACAAAAGAGCATGATATCAACTGAGTACAAAGTACAAGTGCAATGTTGAAAACGTTCCCCGTGACAGCACAGTTCTGCTAATTCCAACGTATAAGTGCAAGCATATACAACATAGACGACATAATGGTTCAAGTTTATTAGGGGCAAAGAATATAAAGTGTGCCATCAAGTTTGTGAGGGCTTTAATCACTAAGTTATCACATAATAAAATAGTTTTAATTGGAAGATAGCTGAAAACAAGAATATACTTGGAATGGTGTAACACACCATGCATAGGAGTTTATAGTGGACACTTTGGAATAACTTGGTTTCTTGAGAGTTGGAAGCATGAGTAGAGCTTACTCATATAAGTCGAGGCTAGCAAAAGACTGGGAGCAACCAAATAAGAGAGCAATAGTGGCCATAATCATGCAGAGCGACAAAACATTACTAACCAAAGCATAGAGTGGTACTACAAGTGAAAGGATCGTATGGGCACCTATAGGGGGGGGGTGAATAGGTGTTACTTCAAATTTCTTCTTTTTCAATTTAGGGTTTGACAAGAAAGGTAAATTCTCTAGATTATGCAACTAAGGTGAATTTACCTATATGTTAAGCAAGCAACAACTAGCACAACACTAAGCAAGAACAAGTAAGTAAAGTGTGGTAAAGGATAGAAGTAACCAAAGTGGTGGACGCGGAGACACAAGGATTTGTTTCCCGTAGTTCCTTACTTTTGAGGGGAAGTACGTCTACATTTGGAGAGGGGGTGGTTTCAAACCACCAACGCCACGAGAGGCCTCCCTTGTTCTCCGATGAACCTCACCCCAAGGGGATCGATTCACCTTCCACTATATCGGCAACCTTCGAGGTGGAAGTCGGCACCTTTACAACGAGTTTAGGGCACACATCCACAACTTAATTGGAGGCTCCCAAATACAAGCAAGTTATCAAAGCAATCAAAGACAAGCTTGTAAGAACCAAATCAAAGCTAGGGTTTCCAAAGAAACACTAGAGCATGGGGGCCCTCAAGTGAATGAGGGGGAAATGAAGATCTTTCTTGGTGAAGCTGTAGATCAAGGCCTCCCCATTCAATTCTCCAAAGATCAATGACTTTGGATGGTTGGATGAAGAGATCTTGTAGATTTGGCAGCTCTAATGGAGTTTGTGTTCTTGAGAAGGTCGAGCAGCTGGAGGAAGGGGATAAGGGTCCCTATTTATAAGCATCCCCCTCCACGAACCGTTTTCTGACCGTTGGAGAAAAGTCAGACGAGAGAATCCGGCCTACACACCGGAGACTCCGGCCTGCACATCGGAGACTCCGATCTACACCGGAGATTCCGGCCCATCTCCGGACCAACCTCCGGACCAGCCTTCTGATTGACCAGGCCCAATCACGAGCCATGAGGGCCGGAGACTCCGGTCCAGCAGCACCGGAGACTCCGGTCCGAGGCCCACACCGGAGACTCTGTGGTAGTCTCCGGACCAGCCTCCGGATGGGCATACTGATTGTCCTGGCCCGGTCATGAGCCAAGAGGGGCGGAGACTCCGGTCCAGAAGGGCCGGAGACTCCGGTCGTAGGCACACACCACAGACTCCACGTAGTCTCCGGACCTTGCTCCGGACCCCATCACAGACTGTCCCAGCCAGGATGCTGATGCCTCCACCGGGGACCCCTGCGAAAACTCCGGTCCACACCAGAGACTCCGGTCCGGGTAGACCGGAGACTCCGGTCTGGATTCCAGAAACATGTCAAACTTGCAGGAATCATTCCATAGTGTGAGGGTCCTTTTCACTTAGCATTATAATAACCTGTGGACAGTAACAAACTGTAAAGTGATCTACTTGTTGTTAACAAACACCAAAAGTGATTATGACAGTAAATGTCCTTTCAATCTCCCCCTTTTTGGTGTTCGATGACAACAAGTGATTTTGCATGGAATAATTTGTATGAAGCTCCCCCTGACTATGTGCACTAAGGTAAATGATGATGATCGACGTGGCACTTCATTGGTAACCCCAAGCGCAGGGTGCGAAGAGCAAGTATCTAGTTTTCCCTCAGCTGAGACCGAGGTTATCGAACCAGAAGGAGGAAGGAAACGTCACACAGGTGTTGCAAGCAACGCGGAGACCTGCACAACACAAACTCAAGTCTTTGCCCCAACGAATCAGTGAGGTTGTCAAGCTCATCGGTTTGCTGTAACAAAGGATTAAACGTATGGTGTGGAAGGTAATGGTTTGCAGCAAGTAAACAAGTAACAGTGGAGGATGTATTGATGGTAAAGATTGGACCAGGGTCCATAGTTCACTAGAGGTGCTCTCCTTAGATAAACAACATGGCATGAAGGGTAAACAAATTACAGCAGGGCAATTGACAGAAACTGAGCAAGGCATAAAAATGCAATTACTAGTCAGAAAGATCCTATGAGATTCGATTGGGCAATACAACAAGATACATAGACCGCCATCCAACTGCATCTATGACTAGAAGTCCACCTTTAGGTTATCATCCGGACCCCCTCCAGTATTAAGTTGGAAACAATAGACAACTGCTTTAAGCGAAGTGTGTAAGGTAAACAGTCCACATGTTCCATGAACAAGAGACCGTTGTTTTCTCCCTAGTGGCAACAGCACATCTACAACCGAAGATATTATTGTCACTTCCCTTAGAAACTAGAGGCATGAACCCACTATCGAGCATAAATACTCCCTATTGGAGTCACTAGCAACTACTTGGCCAAGATAGCTACTAACAACGGAGAGCATGCAAGATCACAAACAACACAGACATGATAGAATCATAAAGACAAAACCATTAATCAAACCAACATAATAATCTCAATATCCATCAGATCCCCGCAAACACAACATGCATGATTACAAATAGATTAGATCTTGATCATGAACGGAGCTCACAAGATCTATACATGAAAGCACAAAGGAGGAGATACAACCATCTAGCTATTACATGGACCCATAGTCCAAGGTAGAACTACTCACGCATCATACCGGAGAGAAGGCCTCTAGGATGATCTCCCCTCCGACAGGGTGCCGGGAAGAACTTCAGATCCCCCCGATCTAGGGACGATGGTGGTGGCGGCTACAGACGGTTTTGTGGATATTTGATCGGGTACTCAGGGTTTCTGCATCGGAGGCTTATTATAGGCGAAGGGGGAGGCTGAGGCGGCGTCTAGGGGCCTCAAACCCTAGCCAGGCGCGGGCCCACCTATGGCCGCGCCAGGGGGGGGGGGTGGCCCCTCTGGCTCGCCTCCCCGGCTCCCCTCTAGACTTCTTGTTCCCCACGGAAAGTAATTGACTTTGACGTTTGTCTCGTCCAATTCCGAGAATATTTCTTTACTAACTTTTCTGAAATCAAAAACAGCAGAAAATAGGCATCTGACACTGTTCAACTTGTTAATAGGTTAGTACCAGAAAACATGTAAAAAGCACCTCAAAGTGTAGAGACAAGTAAAGCAAAGTAGATACTAAACAAGCATGGAGCATCAAAAATTATAGATGCGTTTCCGACGTATCAACATCCCCAAGCTTAACTCCTGCTCGTCCTCGAGTAGGTGAGTGATAAATAGAATAATTTTTGAGGTGAACATGCACCCTCACAATAAAGATCCAACCATTTGCAAGCATTGAAAGCTGGGATCAAAGAACTCTAAACATGTGCATGAAAGGATGGAGTTCTAACAGTAGGACATAGTAACTATGCATGCAACATGGCAAGCTACAAACAAAGATCATGAATAACATGCATTGAAAAACGCTTGTTTGTTTCACATACAGAAAACATAGCATAGTGGCAATCAGCTTGTCCCTCATAGATTAGCAAATAGATGCACATGACACCTTCAAAGTTCACAAGGGTGACTAGAAACAAATAGCACAAGAACAAGTAATATCACAATATGCATCAATTAATAAACTTTGGAACACTGCATACAGAATGACAACTATGCTCTCTTAATGGTGCCTAAAGGTAGAAGGTGGAGACTCAAATAATGGTGGAAGAAAAGCCTTTTTATAAAGGAAGCAGGGATTACAAGTTTTAAAAAGAGCTTCCAAAAATTATGGTACTTGTTAGCTTTCAGCCCTCATTGCCCCTATCATAATCATCTTGAAGTGGTCAAGGTTAAAGTGGCAAAGCTGGAGTATATGCTTTACGAAGTATAAGTTGGCAATCTCAAGTCTGTAAGGTTCCCAACCTTTAATAAGGTAGAGTCCCCTGTGTTTACAATGCTAGTCCCTGGATCAATAGCTAGCATCCATAGTTAAGATGTAATATCAAGAAACAAAGGTCATAATACAACTTTATAACCAGGAATAAAATAATTTATTACATCTTTCATAGCTCATTTGGCTATTACATTATATTGCAGCAGAATATCTATAAGCATGGGGTCCTTCATCTTCAAAGTGCCACAGGCAGACGTGTTGGTTGTAGACTTTGTAATCCTAATTAACACACTTCACTAAATCAATCAAACCTGCAACATAACAAGTTACAGCCACAAGGGTCAATACATTTGAATTGTATTGGCAAGTGATACTATGGTAGTATAGTGGAGTCTATCATCTATATGCATTTGGCTAAGTGGATCTTAGGCTTGCTTTGCTCAAAATAGATTTTCCTTATCATTTGAAAACACTAAGTTTTTGCTTGACAAAAATCACCCAAGGCATCTACCAATCAAAGATTGAAGATCCTTTAACCCTTGTTCAACCACAAGTTTTTAACTTAGAAATTTGGATGATGAGATTCTTGATAGCTTCCATGTCTTGATGCTCAAATTGTCCTTTGCCAGGGACATGGCTAAGTACTTAGATTTTACACTCTGCAGAGGTGGTGCACTTTCCCCACAAGACTTGGTTTCACCAAGACAAGATCTTTCAGAAGTCTTCCCTTAGACCAGAATGGACGCGTTCCAACCTATCAAACCCCTACCACCAACTGTCCATTTGGCTAAGTTCTTGCAACCTATATGATCCAGGCAGAGCCCATATTGCCAAGTGGTTGCACTTGAAGCTTCTCAACATTTGACATCTCAAATCTCTTTGTTCCTGGGTGGCCATCCACAAGTGAGATACACAAGGTTCACCAGTCCCCTGGCCTTGTGTAGCCACTCAACACAAACCATTCCTTCCATTCCACTCAGGTGTTTCATTCACTTAGTTGTTTTATTAAACAAAACACAAGTCCTCAGACTTAGAAATTTTCCATAGTGTGAATATATATTCCACCCTTGTTTTCTACTAGCTAAGCTAAGCATGATAGTAGTAGGAATCTTAACTTAGGAAATTCTACTAAGGGTTCATCTACTAGGATTTCCCATGGCATAGTTTATACTTAGCAAAATTCCATGCAAGCCCTACTTAGAAATATCACTAATGCATGGTGGAAATAATGGGACAAAAGTATGAAGCATCACTTGCCTTTTTGGTAGAGTATAAGTTCACTCCTTGATCTTTGCAATGTTCACACACTTCAAGTCACTACAATTCAATCAAGAAAACAGTATTTCAATCTACCATTCAAGCACTTCATCACATAAAATAATAAACAAAACAATACATGCAAGCATGCAAAAGGTGTTTTATTTGTAAAAGTGGTTTCTAATGGGTCATAAACATTTGGAAACACCTAATGGTCATTTTATAAAGTGGAAAAGTCATTTGCAAAAGGTTTCACTTCATAAACCATTTTTAAAACAAGGCATCATTTTATGTGGTGTAGAAATGTTTTAGTAAGGCATTAATCTATAGGATTCAAAAAATATGTTTTCAAACCATAAAAATTTGTGTTTAGGGTCAGAGAGTTTATTTCCAAAACATTTCTCAAAGGTTTCCTTCCTAAACCATTTTTTTATAAATAAACCATATTTTTATTTTACTAGAATTGGTTTAAATCCAAGATTCATTCTTTTGTTTCACCAAATACATTTTTGAAACCAAAATTTGTTTCCTAGGGTCAGTAGGTTCAAAACAAACCATTTGCAAAAGATTTTATCCCCAAAATCATTTTAGAATAATTTTTATAATCTAAACAAGCATACATAAGTTTCTGCAAAAACAAACAATTTAACAGAAGCTTTTTACTAAACAAATGGCATGGTTGGCTAGGTCTTGCTTTTCTGAATCCATTGATATAAAGTTTGCAAAATTTGGACGTGTACATCAAAATTTATAGATTTTTCAAGTTTGCATACAAATCAGATTCCAAATTCTGTTTTAAACCAAACTGGTGCCACGCGGCGTTTTCCTATTCGTCGGTCCGCTTCGGTCGGATCAAGAGATGGCAGCCGTTAGATTTAAGTCATATCGCACGGTGCAGAGATGCTACTTACCCCTTCGTCTAGCTTATATCGCGTTCGTCAGATCAAGATCCTACGGTCCCTGGCATGTGACCAAAAGCTAGCGATGCTGGGCGGCGGCGTCTGGCGGCGGAGCGGCCTGGCGGTGGCGTTGCCGGCGATGCAGGAAGCGGGAGAGGGAAAGGAGATGCTCACCGAGTTCGTGGAGTGACGCTGAAGCTCAACTCGCTTGCGGTTTGTCAGGGGTCGCACTGGATCAGTCGGGATTCCTCGCCGGAGTCAGGGACGGCGTCGGTCTCGCTCAGACGTCGACGGGGGCGACGCTACGGTGCACAAGAAGACAAGGCAAGAACGGCATTAGCTGCGCAAGAGGTTGGCGATCAAGCGTGCATCATCGAGAGGAAGAAGGGCGGTCAGCACTCACCGGAAAAGACTGACGGAGTGGAGGCAGACGGTGGCGGCGGTGGTCATCGTCGTTGCCGAAGTTCTAGGGCGCGCGGGGACGAGCTGGCATTACGGGGAGGTGCGCCTGGGTCTGGGGAACTTGCCCGTGTGCTCGGGGAGGTAAGGGGTGGTGCGGGGTTGCCGGAATCGCTGCGGAGAGCGTCGGAACAGAGGGTGGTGCAGGAGAAAATTTGGCAGCCTGGGGGCGCGCTAAGGTGGGGCGACAGAGGAGAACGAGAGAGGAGATGCTGGCGCTTAAGTAGGCGTCGTCGCAGGGCCGTTACATGGCATGGTTAACTCGTATTCACGCCGGCATTTCATCGGCAGTGATGGCCAGAGGAGGGGGTGCGCGGTCAGCGGCGGGTGGGGAAGAAAGAGCTGGCGGTGGGGTCCGCTTGGCAGCGTGAGAGAAAGAGAGGGAACTGGGTCCACCGATCAGTGAGGGTGCGGGTTCTTTCTTTGGTGCGAACCGTTTTCTTACGGGGAGAGAGGGACTGGGCTGGACTGGGCCAGGTGGGCTAGTTGGGCTGGGTCGGCTTGGTTCTCTATTTTTTTTATTCTGTTTGTTTTTCTCTTTTTCCATTTCTTCAAATCTGTTTTGATTTTGCTTAATTGATTCAAACACCTATTTGAATTCAAACTTTTGCCAAAATTTGAGTAGGTTCAAATACTGATTAGTATTGTATTCTGATGTCAATTTTTGAATAAAACCTTATTCATTTTGGGGTCTTTTATTTAATCAAAATAGGCTCTAGTTTTTAATTAGATAGGATTTAATAATAATTTTAAACTTCCATTTAAATTCTTTAAACTTCCCAATTCCTTTCAGTAGGTTTTTAGTTGTTTAGTTGGTTCAAATAATTCATCTTGAATTATTTGGAAAGTATTTTAATATGATTTATTAATCATTTAAGATTGGGCATTTGTTTTAATTCCAATGGAATTTAATATAGCTTTAATTCCCAAATTTTTATTTGGAGGTTTTATTTTGTTTAAGTTGATTAAACAACTTTTATTCCACTTGGGTGAATTCCAAATATCATTTTCTCATGTAATCTTATTTAGAGATTTGTCTTTATTAGGATAGGGATAGAATGGTTATTGCCATTTTATTTTTATTTGGAATATTCTTTATCCTTTTATTTTATTTGGATTGGGATTATAATCATTCCACTTGCTTAATATATTTGGACAAGATTTGATTTGGTCTTTAAATATCCTTTATTTAATATTTTTATCTTTGTCTTATAAAATCCATATCTTTTTATTTGGAGATCCAAACTTGGTGATTCCAATTTGTGAAATCTTATTTTATATTTGTTTATCCTTTTAAATCTCTTTAGGATTATTTGCTCACCATTTGGTATGGATTTAGATAAGGGCTTTAATAGCTTTGGGAATTCAATTTCTTATCTTATTAAATTCATAAGATTTTATCTATGGTTCCAAATTAAGTGAAACCAATTTCTATGGTCTTATATTATTTCTATTTGTCTTTCTTGATCATTTGTGAATGTTTGTTGATCACTTTTTTTTTCATATGGATCAAATCCATAGGCTTGGAGATAACTTGGAAATGGTTTTTATTCCATTAGGGTTTAATGTTTGGATTTATTTTCCAAGTATTTAAATTTCCAGATACATTCATTGAGGAATGCATTTATTTTGATTTGGATTTTGTTGGATTCAAACTTTTACCAAAGTTTGTTCAAGATGGGATTTTAAGTTTCCTTTTAGAAACAAAAGTTTCTTTTCACCCTGATTTTCAACAAAAATTTATTTTGTTTATTTATTTTTCACATTACAAGATTTGGAAAATCTTGGTATGTGACAGGCTACCACCCTTAAAATAAATCTCGTCCCGAGATTTGGGAAGGATAGGGGTTACAAGTTGGCTCAAAGCATCTAGGGTACTACAACCCTTAAAAAAAATTCCAACTAAATTACATTTTGGCCTGCTTGGGATCTTGGGAAAACTTCTCTGGGCAAACATCTGCATAGTGTCCTTTGTTTCCACACTTGAAACATGTGACAAGGCTGAGATCCTTCATAGGCTTGTTTATCTTGTGCTTCATCTTTTCTGGACAGTTGCTTGCATAATGTCCTTGGTTACCACAATTGTAACATGTGATAAGTTTGAGTTCTTCACGTATCTCTTGTGGACAGGTTGCCACATAATGGCCTAGCTCTTTGCAGTTGTTGCACCATAGTTGGCCAATCTCCTTATATTTCTGCTTTTCTGGACATTCACTGGCATAGTGTCCCATTTCTTTACAATGATTACATTGCACATGGCTTTTGTCCTTCTTTTTCTTGGGTTTCTCCAAAGCTAGAAGTGCTTCCAGTTCATGTTCTTCATATGTTATCTCATAGGTAGGAATGTCTACTGGTTTCTTGGACCTTCTATTGCTCCTTGGATAATTCATATGTCTCTTCTTTGGTCCTATAAATTGGGTTGTATTGCATGGAGGTACAAGTGGAGATTTTCCTTTGTCCTCATCCTTCTTGGTAGACTTGGCTCCCTCTTGATAGTTTGCAATCAGTTGTTGCACTCCACCTTGTTTCCTTTGTTCAACTATGGAATAGATGGGGCATTGGATAGGGACATGATTATTTCCTTCACATAGGTAACAAGTAGCTTGATATGTGGGACATTGGCCAACTAGATGTTCCTCTTCATAGTTAGGGCATTGATATCCATGCTCCTTGGAAGTGTGATCCTTGTCTCCACAAATATTGCAAGCTTTGGTTCCTTCTAGAATAACATCTTTGTCATCTTTGTTGTCACAAACTCCTTTGGAAGAGTTGCTTTCCATGTTGATCATTTGATCTGTCACCTTATGCAACAATTGGGCTTGGGTTTCAAAGAAACTTTGCATGACTGGATCTTCCCCACTGGTGTTGGCTATGAATTGAGTTGTCACTTGGTTCAACTGGTTTTGGGTTGCTATGAGTCCTCTCTTTTTGTCCTCTTGGTTGTTGTTGTTGTTGTCATCAACCTTGATGTTGGAGTCTCTTGGAGTAGTCATCTGTTTGGGTTGCATTGAGATTAGAATGGGAAAAATATCTCTAAGGATTCTAATCACACACTTCACAAATCACACAAACAATGTGCAAGCAATCACAAACAAACATTCCACTCAAACAACAAGTTTCAAGCATATTTTTAGGCAACCAAAAATATTTTTGTTACACCACATAAGTTGGTGGGTTTGACTTAAACAAAATATGGTGGTCCATCTATATGGTTCACTTGCATTCTTTTCTTCTTTCTTGGTTGATTCTTCTTGCATGAGTTCATGGTTTCCTTGGGAAAATTTTTGGTCACAAAAACTTTTAAGAGATGATGGTTCTTCCTAAATTGTGTTTCCTTAGTCTTCAAGTCTTGAGTAACATTTCTTGTCTCACTTGTCCTTAGTGATATCCAAGGTTGAAGTCCTTGGTGAAAATGCTGAAGATGTTGAAGTCATTAGAGTTGAAGATGTTGAAGTCATTAGAGTTGATGAAGTCCTTTGCACATGGTGAAGTCTTTGGCCATGGGGTAGGTTTTTTCCATCAAGTTTGAAATAGAAGAGATGTAGAATCAAAACCAAAATGGTTTGAGGAAAGAGTTTACAAGATTGTTTGTAAATAAGTTTTTGGAATAAATACAACTCCTATTTTGCTAAGGGGTTTTGTCCAATCCTAGGGTTACAAATCCTACAGGCAACACAGTGCTCTGATACCATCTGTAAGGTTCCCAACCTTTAATAATGTAGAGTCCCCTGTGTTTACAATGCTAGTCCCTGGATCAATAGCTAGCATCCACAGTTAAGATGTAATATCAAGAAACAAAGGTCATAATACAACTTTATAACCAGGAATAAAATAATTTATTACATCTTTCATAGCTCATTTGGCTATTACATTATATTGCAGCAGAATATCTATAAGCATGGAGTCCTTCATCTTCAAAGTGCCACAAGCAGACGTGTTGGTTGTAGACTTTGTAATCCTAATTAACACACTTCACTAAATCAATCAAACCTGCAACATAACAAGTTACAGCCACAAGGGTCAATACATTTGAATTGTATTGGCAAGTGATACTATGGTAGTATAGTGGGGTCTATCATCTATATGCATTTGGCTAAGTGGAGCTTAGGCTTGCTTTGCTCAAAATAGATTTTCCTTATCATTTGAAAATACTAAGTTTTTGCTTGACAAAAATCACCCAAGGCATCTACCAATCAAAGATTGAAGATCCTTTAACCCTTGTTCAACCACAAGTTTTTAACTTAGAAATTTGGATGATGAGATTCTTGATTGCTTCCATGTCTTGATGCTCAAATTGTCCTTTGCCAGGGACATGGCTAAGTACTTAGATTTTACACTCTGCAGAGGTGGTGCACTTTCCCCACAAGACTTGGTTTCACCAAGACAAGATCTTTCAGAAGCCTTCCCTTAGACCAGAATGGACGCGTTCCAACCTATCAAACCCCTACCACCAACTGTCCATTTGGCTAAGTTCTTGCAACCTATATGATCCAGACAGAGCCCATATTGCCAAGTGGTTGCACTTGAAGCTTCTCAACATTTGACATCTCAAATCTCTTTGTTCCTGGGTGGCCATCCACAAGTGAGATACACAAGGTTCACCAGTCCCCTGGCCTTGTGTAGCCACTCAACACAAACCATTCCTTCCATTCCACCCAGGTGTTTCATTCACTTAGTTGTTTTATTAAACAAAATACAAGTCCTCGGACTTAGAAATTTTCCATAGTGTGAATATATATTCCGCCCTTGTTTTCTACTAGCTAAGCTAAGCATGATAGTAGTAGGAATCTTAACTTAGGAAATTCTACTAAGGGTTCATCTACTAGGATTTCCCATGGCATAGTTTATACTTAGCAAAATTCCATGCAAGTCCTACTTAGAAATATCACTAATGCATGGTGGAAATAATGGGACAAAAGTATGAAGCATCACTTGCCTTTTTGGTAGAGTATAAGTTCACTCCTTGATCTTTGCAATGTTCACACACTTCAAGTCACTACAATTCAATCAAGCAAACAGTATTTCAATCTACCATTCAAGCATTTCATCACATAAAATAATAAACAAAACAATACATGCAAGCATGCAAAAGGGTTGTTTTATTTGTAAAAGTGGTTTCTAATGGGTCATAAACATTTGGAAACACCTAATGGTCATTTTATAAAGTGGCAAAGTCATTTGCAAAAGGTTTCACTTCATAAACCATTTTTAAAACAAGGCATCATTTTATGTGGTGTAGAAATGTTTTAGTAAGGCATTAATCTATAGGATTCACAAAATATGTTTTCAAACCATAAAACTTTGTGTTTAGGGTCAGAGAGTTTATTTCCAAAACATTTCTCAAAGGTTTCCTTCCTAAACCATTTTTTATAAATAAACTATATTTTTATTTGACTAGAATTGGTTTAAATCAAAGATTCATTGTTTTGTTTCACCAAATACATTTTTGAAACCACAATTTGTTTCCTACGGTCAGTAGGTTCAAAACAAACCATTTGCCAAAGATTTTATCCCCAAAATCATTTTAGAAAAAAATTTATAATCTAAACAAGCATACATAAGTTTCTGCAAAAACAAACAATTTAACAGAAGCTTTTTACTAAACAAATGGCATGGTTGGCTAGGGCTTGCTTTTCTGAATCCATTGATATAAAGTTTGCAAAATTTGGACGTGTAGATCAAAAGTTATAGATTTTTAAAGTTTGCATACAAAACAGATTCCAAATTCTGTTTTAAACCAAACTGGTGCCACGCGGCGTTTTCCTATTCGTCGGTACCGCTTCGGCCGGATCAAGCGATGGCAGCCGTTAGATTTAAGTCATATCGCACGGTGCAGAGATGCTACTTACCCCTTTGTCTAGCTTCTATCGCGTTCGTCAGATCAAGATCCTATGGTCCCTGGCATGTGACCAAAGCTAGCGGCGCTGGCGGCGGCGTCTGGCGGCGGAGCGGCCTGGCGGTGGCGTTGCCGGCGATGCAGGAAGCGGGAGAGGGAAATTAGATGCTCACCGAGTTCGTGGAGTGACGCTGAAGCTCAACTCGCTTGCGGTTTGTCAGGGGGCGCAGAGGTATCTCACATTATTATACATGATACATTCTCACTTGGTGATAACCAATATTTTCACCTTTCATAGGGTACTACCGCATTTTAGTACCGGCAGTAGGTTTTGGCAAGTTGCCAAATGCCACTGCCCTCCTAGGTACCAAAATGTGGTAGTACCGCATTTTAGTACCTAGCACGGCAGAAGGTTTTTGACAAGTTTCCAAAAGCCACTTCCGGGCTAGGTACCAAAAAGCGATAGTACCGCATTTTAGTACCTAGCGCGGCAGAAGGTTTGTTACTTCGTCATTTGGATCTATACTCCCTTGTTGTACTATGATGTTTCTTTGCATGATCTTGTATAGGTTGTTGTCCTCTTCGAAACGAGCCCAAGATCATCGAAATCGCAGTCCGGATGCAAAAGTTATGGCTGTTTTCGTTCTGTGATGACCGGTAGTACCGGACCAGGATCCGGTAGTACCGGGGTCCGGTAGTACCGTATTTTGGTACTGGGGAGCGCAGAGAAAAAATGCGTTTGACGCCTCAGGAACCCCAGGGTATGTCCGGTAGTGCCGGGAAAGTCCGGTAGTACCGGGAAAAAGTCCTGTAGTACCGGGAATCGCGTTTTTAGGCTGCAACGGTTGGATTTTGGAGGGACCTATATAAGGGGCCGTCTTCCCCAATGGTTCCTTAACCATTCTTGCAAGTTTTCCCCTCCATTGTTGACATTCTTGAGCTTGCTTTCTCTCAATCCCTTCGATGATTATTGCATATTCTTGAGGGATTTGAAAGAGGAGATCTAGATCTACAATCCCACCAATCAATCTCTCCTCTAAGTGAGGGGAACATATTGGGATCTAGATCTTGGAGTCTTTTGTGGATTTCCTCCATTGTTCTTCCTCTCTTATTCCCCCATAATCTTTTGTAGCTTTGGTGGAATTTGGGAGAGAAGGATTTGAACACCTTTGTGGTGTTCTTTCCATTTGCATTTGGTGCATCGGTTTGTGTTCTCCTCGGAGGATTTGGTTTGAGTTACTCATTGGAGCTTGCCCCTCTTGGGTTCTTGGAACCCTAGACGGTTTTGTGTCCTTGGTGGCGTTTGTTGGGAGCCTCCAATTAAGTTGTGGAGAAGTGCCCCAACCTTGTGAGAGGTTCCGGTTGCCACCGACAAGTGCCCCGATAGTGGAAGCGTGGATCGATCCCGTTGGGGTGAGATTCACCGGAGAATAAGGGAGGCCTTTTGTGGCGTTGGTGGTTTGATGCCACCCCCTCTCCAAACGAGACGTACTCCATGTTGGGAGGAACTCGGTAAAATATCGGTGTCCCCGCGTGCCTCGGTTATCTCTATACCCGAGCTCTTTACTTATGCACTTTACATTGTGATAGCCTTCGTGCTTGAAGTAATATATATATCTTGCTATCACTTTGTTGCTTGTATTGCTTAGCATAAGTTGTTGGTGCACATAGGTGAACCTTAGTTGTTCTAGGTTGTGCTTAACAAAGTAAACACTAGTTTTATTCCGCCTTTGTTGAGCCACTCTAGGAAAAGTTTTAATCTCCTATTCACCCCCCCTCTAGGCGACATCCGTATCCTTTCAATTGGTATCAGAGCACGGTCTCTCATTTTAGGCTTCACCGCCTTGAGAGTAAAGATGTCGGCTAGAGGATTAGTGCACAATGACATGTTCACATTCGATGGCACAAATTATGATATATGGAAAAATCGCATGCTCATTCATTTTCGGGACATGGACCCAAATTTGGAGCGTATTGTAGATATAGGTTTTTTTCCTCCTATGGATTTCAAAAATCTATCTTGTGAGGATGAGAAAAACTTATATCTTGATGCTCAAGCTTCTAATGTGCTTGTTAATGCTTTGAGCTATGTAGTTACCTCTTCAATCATTCCTTTTTGGAGCGCTCATGAGTTATGGACAAAACTTCAAGATGAATATGTTGTGTCCAACATTATTGAGGATGATTGTGTTGCTTCCACTTCCAGTCGAGATGAGTTCTCATCCTCTACCACTTCACCAACATGTGACTTTTCACTAGGTAATGATATGGTGAGTGGTGATAGAAATTGCAATTTGGATAGTGTGCTTACTATTTGTAATCCCTCATCTCTATCTAGTTGCAATGATATATCTTTGGACTTTAACACTTCTAGAACTACAAACTTCTTACATGCTTGTGTTAATAGTCCTTGCATATCATGTAGAAAGGACTTGGATAAATCTCATGATGATATGCTTGTGTTGTCTTGTTGCCATGATAAAAATGCTTCCATTTCCTCTAGTGCTTGTGTTGCTAACCATGTAGAGGAAACCAAAGATTCTATGGGCCAAGACATGGTTTTGAATGAAGCCACAAATGCAATCTCATCTTCACCTTCTTCTGGTACCCACCTATGCCTTATGGCTAGGGATTCTAAGGTAACCCCTATTTTGGAACCCATTACCTCTTGTGATGAGGAGGATGTGGATAATGTGGAAGAAGAGCTTGATATTGATGATTTATATGAAAAGGGTGAGATTGTTTATCGTGCCCTTGTTAAAAAGGATATTGCTTGCTCTAACTTTGTTGAAGTCTTGGACTTTGCTATTAAGAGCAAAGAACATATTGATAAGTTAGAAACAAAAATTGAGGTGCATGATAACAACGTTGATAAAATGTGTAGTCTTGAGCGTGAGTATGCTAATATAATTGCAAACCTAAATAAAGCTCTTGAAGAGGAACAAACCACTAAGGAATCTCTTGAGGAGACCTTTGCTTTAGAGCTATCTAGAGTAAAGGAATCTCATGATAGAGATATTGAGGTGGTAAATGATCTCAAAAGTAAAAATGATGAGACTCAAGTTGCTTATTCTAAACTCCTTGAGGATTTTGAGCACCTCAAAAATGGCTCTTGGGTCGTTAAGAGGGAGCTCATCAAACTCACCGAGTCACATGAGCAACTTAAAGCTTCATAATCAAAAGAGCTTGACAAGTTGCCCTCACCTCTTGCTAATAATAATGATGCTTGTGCTACTAACTCTATTTCTTGTGAAGCATCTATTTCGAAGGAGAATGTTGAGCTAAAGGCTCAACTTGCTTTGCTAACTAGCAACTATGGGAAATTAGAAGAAAGCCATGTTAAGCTCTCAAGCTCGCATGAGGATCTCCTAGTCTCCCATGGTAGGCTAAAGTTGGATCATGAGGCCGTCATGTCAAAGGTAACATCTAGTGGGCCTCATGTGGACATTAGCACTATATCTACTCCAAATGTTATATTGCGATGTGCTAGTCCTTGTAATTCATCCTCTCACAACCATGCTATATCTCGTGATGAATTACATTCCATGCCTTGTTGCTATAACAATGTAGCATCTACTTCCTCTAGTACTTGTATTGAAACTAACCATGTAGAGGAAATCAAAGAGCTCAAGGCTCAAGTCACTTCTTTGAAGAATGACTTAGGGTCATCAAGGGAAGTCCGCACTCAACAAAATCTTGAGTGTGCAAAAATCCACCAATGACAAGAGTGGGCTTGGATTCAACTCCAATGTCAAGAACAAGTCCACTATCAAGTTGAAGCACAAGGATAACAAGAAGAATGTCCAAGATCAAGTCAAGAATACGGCCAACATTGTTTGCTTCAAGTGCAAGGAAGAAGGGCATCATGTCAAACATTGCCCATTAAATAAGAAGCAACAAGGTAAGCGGCCTCAAGCTCTACATATTGTTAGAGATGGGCCTCCTCTCAAGAAGACTCAAGCTCTTCCTCAAGTTGTTTCTTCATCCAAAAATAAAGATGGCAAGAGTAGAACTTGCTACATATGCCGCGAGAAGGGGCACATTTCTTCCTCATGCACTATTGGTATCTCCTCATCCCATCCTATCTTGATTGATGATGCTTATTCTGTTTGTAAGGATGAGGTTGGCAATGTGTTTGCCAAATTTGTTGGTGCTCAATGTGGGTTCAATAAAAGAACCATTTGGGTTGCCAAGCCTATTGTGACTAACCTCTTAGGACCCAACTTGGTTGGGGACCAACAAGCCAAAACTTGATCAATAGGTATTGTTGGAGGGCATTGGAGACTTGGTTACTTTATGAAGAATTGAGGGATCTTCATCATTTATTCTTGTCAAGCCAAGCCATTTGGATTATCATGATTATATTATATTTCCAATGTTCCTACTTGCGGTAACATATGCTTAACTCATTACATTGAAAGTTACTCGCCCCTTGTGCATGTGTTGGTTTTGTATCTTCCATGATTTTGTCCATGTTGTGCTTTCCACTTAATTATCTTGAGATATCAAGTATATTTTTATATGATTAGGTGGCACACCATGTATCTGTGTTTCTTGTATTGGAGCCTTAATTGATTATATTTGATATCTTATTTGGCTCTTGTGAGAGATTAATGGATTATCCCATTTTGGGGGAGTGTTATGCTTGGGCATTCCACAATCCTAAAATTGTGAGTACATTAGGAATACCACCTAGTATTTATATTGGATTATTGTTTAGTCTCTATGTGGTGCAATTCTCATGAGAAACTTAAGTGTTATAATGTACATTAATTATCTCTATTTGTATCCTTTTTCCTCGTGTTGGTTTTATGATAGTATCACATTATGGGGGATTCATATGCTTAGTGCATATTACAAATCCTAGAAAATGTGAATATTCGAGGTTGTGTCACTTAGAATTGGTATTGACAATTATCTAGCACCTATGTGACACATTTGCTCATACAATTTCCAATTTGCTTGAATGGCTTTATTGATCTTATTTAGGATCTTGTATATGAGAGTGTTTCTTGGTATGTGTTTCCTCATATTTAGATATATATCATCATGGAAACCATTTGCTTCAAGTTACTCTATTCACTAGTGATTGTGTTACTATTGGAAGCTACCAAGAATCTTGTTCGAAGTATCATGTTTAATTCTTATATTTTGTTATATGCTTCTTGTTGTGACTATGATCTTGGGTATCCATGCTAGCTACCTTGGGAAAATTATTCCCAATATTTCTTGTCTTTGGACAATGAGTACTCAATTTAAGGTAGAATTTATTGATCATATTCACTTTGGCCTTTGTTTGATTTTATCCTATCTTTGGCCAAGAAAATGTTTTGTGTTGTCTCCCAAGCCTTCCTTGCTTCATGTGGATCATCTTATTTTATTGATATCCTGTTGTGTTTTACTTATTATAGGTACTAGTGATGATCCCATTTGTGTGCATTTTGCATTTAAAAGGAAAATCCTACATAATGCACTATCCATGGGGGAGCTCTCCTATATTATTTAGAACACTCATATTTATGCTTCTTTGTTTGATCCATATCGGGTTTTATGTACTTGGAACCTCAATCTTTTTGTTTAGGTATTTTGTGCCATCATGAGAAGTTTGGGGAGTTTGGTTTCTTGCTGGAACCGTGCTCTTTTTGGGAGTTAGTTTTGTCTCATTCCTTATTTCATGATTCGACCATTTTAGAATGAGATAAATCCTTGAGCATTTTTATTTCTATCTATCTTTTGCTCTTTTGGTCTTAGCCCAAGTTCATTTGTTGAACTTGTGACCTTTCATGTGTTGAATTGGTTCTTTGATACAATTTGAATATCCTTTTTACTTGTTGTTTTTGTTCAAATTGTATCTCCTTTTTGGTTCTTGAAAGCTTTATGCATGCATATTTACAATATGTTTATATTATGGCATGTGTGCTTTCTTTGATCCAATATATAGGGGAAACTCCACCAATTCTCATCGGCTAACTTGTGCATGAAATTCAATTTCATATCAATATGCACATAATTATGTGGAGTCTCTCCTATGTATTGTAGTTGCACTAACTACTTTGGACCCAATATGTTTGGGGACCATTTTGTACTTAATTGTGTTTTAGGTACATTGGAGATATATTGGATGCTTGTCTCTCAATTTTGAAGAAGTGGTGCATACATGAAAATTTGAGACAAGCTATAGGATGATCAATGAATTCATATCCTATACATCCTACCAATCATATCTCGGTAACAAGTATCTTTTTCTCATTCTCATATATCTTGATTCCAACCGTTTGTCGGTTGCCTTCTAGCATGAATTCATGTATTTACAATTGTTGTAGTTCTAGCCATGGTTTTAAGAGAACTCTGTATTGTAAATGTGTATAAGTTGAGATGAGTACATATAACTGGGACTATACAAAATCTTGCATATGATCCACCAAGCCCAAATATGTAAATCTAGCAATTTATTGCCTATCTTGTCCTCAACTTCTCTCATGTGTAATAGTGAGATTTTGCTAGTTGTTTATTCCTTGTGATACTTGTTGCCTTTCTCCATATGTTCCAACTTTCTCCTTTTTCCCTTGGTGATTGTTGTAATATATGTAGTGTGTTGGTGTTTGAAGTTCATTAATGTCCAATAAGATATATTTGTGCCCTTGGCCATGCTTTGAAACAAAAAATCTTATTGATATATGTTATGACTTCATTTTAGCCTTTTATGTGATTTATTGTATATCTTATTTATGTGTGCATATTTCTTTGTTGGCATATGTCCTTGTGATGTTTTCCACTTAGAGACATAAACACATAGCGAAGATAATCTTAGATGATTTTTAAAATCCTTGGAGACCACCTTTCTATTCCGGTTGATTCTTTGGTGGCTTCCATATTTAATTACATATGAGTTCTTGTTCCTCTTGCTTGCATCCTTGGGCACTAATATTTGTTCACTCATGCCTTGTATTGTTAAATGAACTCGGATGAGTGAGGATTCCATGATTATGCACCTTATTCCCAAATACAATTATCATAATTGGTGCATTATCTTTGGGGATCTCATCTAATTCATTTAATAATTCTCATTTATTGTGCCTTAAATGTTTATGGAGAAGTGAGGATTCCATATTTGTGAATTTTTGTATTGAAATACAACGATTCTAAAGTGTGAAAAAATCTTGGGGAACTTCTCTATTTTATTGAAGCATTTATTTGATCTTTCATTTGATGTGTTTTAAATGCTTATGGGGGAGCGAGGATTCCATATTTTTGCAATTTGTATTGAAATGCAACTATTTTAAAGTTTTCATAAATCTTGGGGAGCTTCTCAATTTGTTATTTAAAACACTCATCTACTCGTATCATAATATCTTGTGGTTTCCATTTGGACTCATTTGTTGTTTTCAAATTGGTTTGTCGTATCTTATGATTGCTTGCGTCATTTGTGATGCGTCGTTTTATTTTATTCCTTTGGCAATCTTCGGGTCCTCGATATAGTTCTACTCCCTCCCAAGTATTCATCATTGGATATGTGCGAATGCACATCTTTGGAGGAAATATTACTATATTTGCCTTCTAGAACTTATCACCCATTTCTGCAATCGATGCCAATGGGGGAGAAGTTTTAGAGGGTTTAAGGGAAATGGTTTATGCTTTGAGTTTGTTTCTAAGCATTTTCCTTTCATGCTCTTGCATCTTTGTTGTTGCTTAGAATGTGGTATATATAGAGGAAACTCCACCAATAATAATGATTGGCAATATATGCAATGAAATTCAAGTTCATCACACATGCATAGATTGTGGGGGAGTTTGCTCTATATATGGTGGTGGTACCAATATAACATACTTATGTAGTATTTGATATTGGTGTTACCATTTTTTTCATTAAAATTCATTATATAAACCCTCTTAAAGGGATTGTCATCAATTACCAAAATGGGGGAGATTGAAAGAACATGTGGGCCCCCATGTGTGGTTTTGGTAATTAATGACAATCTTTATGGACTAATGTGTGTATTAAGTTGCACTTGTAAGGATTTGTCCATTGGAATCGCTTGGAGCATGTGTTGGCTTCAAGGTCGATGAAATGAGAAGAAGATGTGTTGTGCAAGCTCAAAATGCACTATCTATATAAGATCTCATGTTTGATGCTTGCCATTCCCGGTGATCATGGATCAATGATGAGGAATTAAGAAAGGCGTTATATCTTGAGAAGGGCAAGATCGTATACATCAAGCTCAAGTGGAATTCTCAAGGAAAAGGTATAATATTGATAGGTTTTCCCTTTTGCTGGTCTCATATTGTTAGTAGGAGACCGAGTTTAGGATAGATAGCCGTACTATCAAGAGGGGCTCTCGAATGAGTAACTCGTTCACTTAGTTCGGAGAGAGATCAAACCTTTGCATATTTGCATCATCATATTTGGTTGTTATTTGGTCTTATCCACGTGAGGATATAGAGCTTGTGTTAATCTCCATAACAAGCTCTTGTTCATCAAAATCGGATCTTCCTTTATATCTTGTTGCGATTTTGATCTTGGCGGATTTTCGGTTTCTCACCAAGTGAGGTATCTCACATTATTATACATAATACATTATCAATTGGTGATAACCAATATTTTCACCTTTCATAGGGTAGCTCATGTCGTCCTTTTTCCAATGCAATTGGATTCGGGTCGATCGGAGTTACCAATCAAAAGTTATAGAGGTTTAAATTTTCCTAGGTACCAAAATGCGGTAGTAGTACCTAACGCGGCAGTAGGTTTTGGCAAGTTGCCAAATGCTACTGCCCTCCTAGGTACCAAAATGCGGTAGCACGGCAGAAGGTTTTTGACAAGTTTCCAAAAGCCACTTCCGAGCTAGGTACCAAAAAGCGGTAGTACCGCATTTTAGTACCTAGCACGGCAGAAAGTTTTTTACTTCGTCATTTGGATCTATACTCCCTTGATGGAATATGATGTTTCTTTGCATGATCTTGTATAGGTTATTGTCCTCTTCGAAACGAGCCCAAGATCATCGAAATCGGAGTCCGGATACAAAAGTTATGGCTGTTTTCGTTCCGTGATACCGGTAGTACCGGACCAGCATCCGGTAGTACCGGGGTCCGGTAGTACAGCATTTTGGTACCGGGGAGCACAGAGAAAAATGCGTTTGGCGCCTCAAGAACCCCAGGGTATGTACGGTAGTGCCGGGAAAGTCCGGTAGTACCAGGAAAAAGTCCGGTAGTACCGGGAATCGCGTTTTTAGGCTGCAACGGTTGGATTTTGGAGGGACCTATATAAGGGGCCTTCTTCCCCAATGGTTCCTTAACCATTCTTGCAAGTTTTCCCCTCCATTTTTGACCTTCTTGAGCTTGCTTTCTCTCAATCCCTCCGATGATTCTTGCATATTCTTAAGGGATTTGAAAGAGGAGATCTAGATCTACAATCCCACCAATCAATCTCTCCTCTAAGTGAGGGGAACATATTGGGATCTAGATCTTGGAGTCTTTTGTGGATTTCCTCCATTGTTCTTCCTCTCTTATTCCCCCATAAGCTTTTGTAGCTTTGGTGGAATTTGGGAGAGAAGGATTTGAACACCTTTGTGGTGTTCTTGCCATTTGCATTTGGTGCATCGGTTTGTGTTCTCCTTGGAGGATTTGGTTTGAGTTACTCATTGGAGCTTGTCCCTCTTGGGTTCTTGGAACCCTAGACGGTTTTGTGGCCTTGGTGGCGTTTGTTGGGAGCCTCCAATTAAGTTGTGGAGAAGTGCCCCAACCTTGTGAGAGGTTCCGGTTGCCACCGACAAGTGCACCGATAGTGGAAGCGAGGATCGATCCCGTTGGGGTGAGATTCATGGGAGAATAAGGGAGGCTTTTTGTGGCGTTGGTGGTTTGATACCACCCCCTCTCCAAACGAGACGTACTCCATGTTGTGAGGAACTCGGTAAAATATCGGTGTCCCCACGTGCCTCGGTTATCTCTATACCTGAGCTCTTTACTTATACACTTTACATTGTGATAGCCTTCGTGCTTGAAGTAATATATATATATATATATATATATATATATATATATATATATATATATCTTGCTATCACTTTGTTGCTTGTATTGCTTAGCATAAGTTGTTGGTGCACATAGGTGAACCTTAGTTGTTCTAGGTTGTGCTTAACAAAGTAAACACTAGTTTTATTCCGCCTTTGTTGAGCCACTCTAGGAAAAGTCTTAATCGCCTATTCACCCCCCCCCTCTAGGCGACATCCGTATCCTTTCAGACATTTACTGTCATAATCACTTTTGGTGTTTTTTAACAACAAGTAGATCACTTTACAGTTTGTTACTATCCACAGGTTGTTATAATGCTAAGTGAAAAGGACCCTCACACTATGGAATGACTCCTATAAGTTTGACATGTTTCTGGAAAATCCATACCAGATTCTCCGGTCTTCCTGGACCGGAGTCTCCGGTGTGGACCGGCGTTTCCGCAGGGGTCCCCGGTGGAGGCATCAGGATCCTGGCTGGGACAGTCTGTGATGGGGTCCGGAGCAAGGTCCGGATACTACGCCGGAGTCTGCGGTGTGTGCCTACGACCGGAGTCTCCGGCCCTTCTGGACCGGAGTCTCCGCCCCTCTTGGCTCATGACCGGGCCAGGTCAATCAGTATGCCCATCCGGAGGCTGGTCCGAAGACTACCACGGAGTCTCCGGTGTGGGCTTCAGACCGGAATCTCCGGTGCTGCTGGACCGGAGTCTCCGGCCCTCATGGCTCGTGATTGGGCCTGGTCAATCAGAAGGCTGGTACGGAGATGGGCCGGAATCTCCGGTGTAGACCGGAGTCTCCGGTCTCACTTTTCTCCAACGGTCAGAAAACGGTTCGTGGATGGGGCTGCTCATAAATAGGGATCCTTATCCCCTTCCTCTAGCTGCTCGACCTGCTCAAGAACACAAACTCCATTAGAGCCACCAAATCTACAAGATCTCTTCATCAACCATCCAAAGTCATTGATCTTTGGAGAATCGAAGGAGGAGGCCTTGATCTACAGCTTCACTAAGAGAGATCTTCATTCCCCCCTCATTCACTTGAGGGCCCCCATGCTCTAGTGTTTCTTTGGAAACCCTAGCTTTGATTTGGTTCTTACAAGCTTGTCTTTGATTGTTTTTACAGCTTGCTTGTATTTGGGAGCCTCCAATTAAGTTATGGATGTGTGCCCCAAACTCGTTGTAAAGGTGTCGGCTTCCACCTCGAAGGTTGCTGATATAGTGGAAGGTGAATCGATCCCCTTGGGGTGAGGTTCATCGGAGAACAAGGGAGGCCTCTCGTGGCGTTGGTGGTTTGAAACCACCCCCTCTCCAAATGTAGATGTACTTCGCCTCAAAAGGAAGGAACTACGGGAAAGAAATCCTTGTGTCTTTGTGTCCACCACTTTGGTTACTTCTATCATTTACCGCACTTTACTTACTTGTTCTTTCTTAGTGTTATGCTAGTTGTTTCTTGCTTGACATATAGGTATATTCACCTTAGTTGCATAATCTAGAGAATTTACCTTTCTTGTTAAACCCTAAATTGAAAAAGAAGAAATTTTAAGTAGCACCTATTCATCCCCCCTCTAGGTGCCCATACGATCCTTTCAATTGGTATCAGAGCCTCGGCTCTTTATTCGGGCTTTACCGCCTAAGAGTATATGGGTAGCAAATAAGGGGAAGTGAGTGGGACTACCGCCTCGGTGACCATGGAGGATCTCAATAACTTGGAAACAAGATTGCGCTCCACCAACGAGATCACACAATTCCAAAAGTTACTTGGGCAACTTGTTAAAGATAAAGGTGGCTCATCATCCCCTCCTCCTCAAGAGGAACTTCCACACTTACCCAAGGAGAATGCCCCGGCATCACCCACGGGTAAGGTGGTGGGGGGTAATCAAGACAACATTAATTCCTCCACAAAAAGGGTTGGTGAGAAGGGAGAGCACCATGATTCTCATGCATGGTTCTCTCCCGACCCCCCAATTCCTCACCCTCATGTAAACAATAGAGGTGACCCACCTAAGCTTGAAGCATCTGCTACTTTTGCTCAATGGCAATCTCTAATGAAAACTCATGTGCGCAGCTCTTGCATTGAACTATGGAACATCATTGAACAAGGACTCTATATTGGGGATCCAAACAACTTGACAAGAAGAGAAGTTGTCAATAGTCTACTCAATGCCACCGCCTTGCACATGATTCAACAAGTATTGGGTACAAAGGATTACCCACACATTGAGCACCTCAGCATCGCCAAGGAAGCTTGGGATGCCCTCACAGTGTTGTTTGTTGGGAATGAGAGCATGAGGAGGAACCGGTATGATGCACTAAGCAATGAAGCCGAAGGCTTCTACATGAAGGAAGGTGAAGACCATGAAGACATGTACCATAGGCTCAAGACCACCGCCACCTATTTTAGAAATGTGGGTGCCTCACATGTGGATGATTCTTGGATAAAAAGGAAATATGTGAGTGCACTCATGCCCTTTGAGCCCACCGACTTGAAGAGTCTACAAGGAAGACACAGCTACCACCTCATGACCTCCAATGAAGTTATGCAAGAGATGGCCTCTTTCAAGGTTGCCGCCAAGAATGCCAAAGATGCCCGTTCTCGAGCCCTTGGTATGAGCAACGTTGTAAACCTTGCATTGAAGGCCAAAGTGGTGGAACATGGGGATGAAGATGATAGTGATGAAGGCCTCTCCATGGACCACCCCGATGATGTCAAGATTGCTCATGGTCAATATATGGCCTTCTATGAAAAGAACTTTTGGAAGAATCCCACCAAGGACAAGATGGAAATGCAACGAAAAAGCAACCCAAATGGGAGAAGAGAAAATGTCACTAAATTGAGAACTTGCTTGAATTGTTGTGACCGCTATCACTTTGTGGCGGGTTGTCCCTATGAGAAGAGATAAGATCATGGGGGTAAGCTTGTGTTGAAGAAAACTCCCAAAGCTCCTTACAAGAAACCCTTCATCAAGAAGAATCCCATCAACAAGAAGTCGGGCGAAATTGTATTGGTCACTCATGAAGAATTCTCCTCCGACAATGAAGATGATGAAGATGAGGAAGAGGAAACATCAAGTGGTGTGGCTGCTCTAGCCACTACTTCTACTCCGACATTCTCACTCTTTGGTTCTCCAAATGAGAATACTCCCATCAAGAACGTCACTTGTCTTATGGCAAGAGGAACGGAGGTATCCTCATCATCTCACTCCACTCCCTTAGCTAATGATGAAATTGATGATGAGATGTCTCTTGATGTAAAAAGGGAATTAATTGCTTTCGATGAGTTTGTGACTAACTTACAAGGGGATGCTAAGATACATTTTGGGAACATCTTAGATCAACTTTTCCACACACAAGAGCTTCTAGATGTAAGATGTAAACTTGGGCATGAACACATGATTGAGCTAGAAGCCCTAAATAATGCTCTAGAAGAAGAACAAGAGACTAGAATGTCTCTTGAACTAAAACTTGAAGGGCTTGATGAGGCCAATGACGTAATTTTTAATAGACTCATAAAGGAACGTGATCATGCTATTGCTAAATATAAAATGGCTAAAAAGGACAAGATTGAGTTTGGTGTGGTTCATGAAAAACTTGCCGAGGACATTATTCACTTAACAAGGCTCACAATGCATTGGAAAGTGAACGCTTGTCACTCACAAAGTCCTATGAAACGCTTCAAACTCAGTTGACCAATATTCCTTCACCTAGTAATTTCATTCCTTCTAGTAGTACAACTATTCTTTAAGAAAATGCTAGGTTGAAGGGGGACCTAGACAAGGACACATTTCCACAAGGTAACAAGTCCATTGATGATCTTTTGAGTAAGCAAAGGCCTAGTGGTGAGAAAGGGGGCATTGGTTTTCTCTCCAAAGCCAATAAGAAGAAGAAGAAGGCCAAGCCCGCACAAGGACATTGTGGATAGTAAGACCACAAGTGGTAAAACCATGTATCGTGATGATTTTGCGGGAAGTGCTAACCCTCACTATGTTCTAATGCGTGATTATTATGGTGATGTGTATTCTCAATATATTGGCCCATATGATGGTTATATTGCTTGGTCTATTTGGGTCCCCAATATCCTTGTTGCTGACAAAAGAGGACCCATTGAAAAATGGGTACCTAAAAATTAGCTTGATCTTTTGTAGACATATGCTTCCGAAGGGTCAAACTGGGTGCTTGATAGTGGTTGCACAAGTCATATGACCGGAAGCTCGTATAGTCAAGGATTTAAGGCCAAATGATGATCAAATATCCGTGACATATGCCGACAAGTCAAAGTCTAAGGTAATGGGTTTCGGCAAGGTAGTGGTTGCTCACGATATTACACTCGTGAACGTCATGCTTGTTGAGACCCTTGGATACAATTTAATTTCAGTCCATGCTCTTGGAAAGATGGGCTTTGTCGTCTTTGTTGATGATGATATTGTGGTCCTCATGTGGAGCAAGTCTCTCAAGGTCGCTTTCGTTGGGTACGTCGAACATGACTTGTATGTGGTGGACTTTTCCGGGCAAACCACTACAAGTTTGATGTGCTTATTTAGAAAGGCCGATGTGGGTTGGTTATGGCATCGCCGACTAGCCCATGTCAATATGAGAACTTTGCAAAGTCTCCACAAGGAGGGCCATATTGTTGGACTAAAAGAAAATGTTTCCTTTGCCAAAGATCGTGTTTGCAGGGCTTATGTTCTAGGAAAGATGCATGATGCTCCCCACAAGCCAAAGAACCGTATCAAGTCAACAAAGATCTTGGAGCTCCTTTGTAACTACCTCGGTGAATTACGCTCCTAGTTACAAGCCTGGATGAGCGGAAATGGTTGAAATAGTACGGTGGGGCCCAAATGCCACTCACAGGTAGACCTTTCGGCCGTCCCAACCATTTCCAAACATCGGGACAAGAACAGGCGGCGTAATCGGCAGGCGAAGGGATCAACTACATACACAAATGAGTATGTATGCAAGCCACCATACAACAGTACATCAGAGCCATTCCATCTAAAAGAAAGGAAATATAGCAACGCCATACGGCAAGATTCAAATGTCCTAGATAGATATAATATTTTAGGATATCTCCTCATACATCACACATCAGAGTATCAGGCGGAAGCGGCAAACAAGATCCGAGTACGGATAAGAAGCAAATCGGCATAAGATGCCCCATAAATAAACACATCCCGCCCACAGATCTCACGGATCCCCGTTCCCGGAATCTCTACACCGAATGATCGTTGTCCACATCGTCCGTCTCCTCCACCCAGTATCCATCTCGCGAGTGTACCTGTTCATCTGAATCAAATAATTTATCGTGTGAGACCCTAGGGGTACTCAGCAAGTCTTTATGCCTCTAAAGGGGGACACAACCTGGGGTGACGCAATTGCAGCAAAAGATAAACCCTAACAATTCTATAGATACTCGCTAACCATCCGCCTAACCAAAGATAGACGGATGTCCGTGAATTAATGACAATAGTTATAACAGTAATATCCACAGATCCATCCTCCTCCTCGCTTACCAACGAGGAAGCGGACGAACAACCCCCATCCGTTGGCAGTTTTATTATGCATTCCATGAGTGTTGCACTATTTACTAGTCAGTTACTTAGTCAAATTAGAAGCGGTACTTTAGTTATGCTTGTCTATGATCGAGAAACTGTGATCCAAGTCGTCCATAACCGCGGACACGGCTTTCAGAAAGTTTTACCCTGCAGGGGTGCACAAATAGCAACACACACTCGATCAACCTCGGAAAAACCAAATCAAAACCCAACGAGGCCTTCACGACAAAGCAATCACATGATTCAGAAATATTTCAGGGGGGCACCCCATTGAGTACACCCGCAACGAAGTTAGCTGACTCCGAGATGGACTCAAGGTTTGGGTGGACGGCTGTAAACGACTGGGAACCCGAAAGTGTGACTGGGCTTGTCGATACCGCGAAATCGTGTCCCGATCCTAAACAGTACAGGTGCTCCTCGCACAATCATAAATAAAGCAGTAAAGCATGGCATAAGTACAGGATAGTAAATAAAACCTCAAACTAGTTTGTGGCCCCAAGAAATAAGAATGAATCAAGCTCTGGCTCAGGGGGGTCCCATAAGCCTCCCGGATGTGGATAGCGCGAATATTCAAGGAACAGGAATCAAGTACTCGGGGTCCTACGGGACACAAGTGAGCAGGAAAAACCAAATAGCAGATATTGCTCACCGGTGCCACTTTCATTAGTTATCCCATTACTACTCAGGTTAAGTTGTTTAGGTACCTCGTTATCCATCAGACACTCACATACCCTACACATGCTGTTCTACGACTCGCATGGCTCAAACAACTCCTGTAGTAATGGCTCATGGGATGGAGGAACAAGCTTCGGTGGGGTTTAAACGTAAAGGCTATGCAATACTTGGGATTCAGTTTAATGCAATCGCGACTCAATGATGCAAGAATAAGATAGAGGCAATAGGTACTATATGTATGCAAGCATGTGGTAGTGCTTGCCTGGCAGCTCAGTTGAAGCGAGAGAAGGATCTGGGTAGTGCTCCTGGGTTTCTTGATATATCCCCTGCTCAGCGTCTATTCGAAGAAGAACCAAACAAACAAGGGCCAACATAAATACAGTGCACAAGCATATGAATAAAATGCGACAAGCAAACAATCATGCCATGATGAATGATGCACAAGTTGCATGGCAATAATGTAGCATGGCAAGGGTGAGGTGTGGAATACAAGAAATAAACATCTTATTGAGTTTTGGCCACATTTTGTCCTCATATTAGTTGCTGTTTACATTATATATATATGATGCATGCTGCATTTCAGAACATGGAATGCATGAACAGAAAGGTCTCGTCGAGTTGATCATTTTAGATATATCATTTGTTAAATTTGGAGTTATAAAACAAAAGTTATTAATTAATTAAGGAAAAGGGTATTTTGTTGTAATTTTAGACAACTTGAAATTTAAAGTGTTCAAAATATATTTTGGATAGCATATTTGAAATCCTCACATTTTTCTGATTTCAAAACATATATTATTTGTATTATTTGGAATTATGAATTTAAATTTATTTTAAAGTCAAAATTATTAAATAGGGTCAAAGTCAAAGGTTGACTAGTTTGAATCAATTCTGAAAATATTTGATTAAAGATTTGAATTAACATTCAAAAACAAAACATATTTCATATAAAGTTTGAATTCAAATTCCTAATCATTTGAAATTTATGGATTAGTTTATATTTAAACAGATTTGAAGTTGAATTTGAATTTGAAATAATTTGAAAAGATTTGAATTTGAAACAGAAAGGTTCCTGGACTTTTGCTACTCAGTCAGATTCTACCCACAGCCAGTGACAGGTGGGGTCGATGCTGACTGGGACAACACGCGCACACAAAAGCTTTTCTCACTGCGAGCTACTCTAGCCTCAACAGATGACAGGTGGGGCCAGAGCACCTCCAAGGCCACACGCGGGCGCGGCTATCGGGCGCTGACACGTGTGCCATCCGGGGAGCGCGGGTGGAGGGATTCCGAACTGCGGGGTGTTCTTTGCAAGATTGGACGGGCGGCTGACAGGTGGGGCTTCGCGGACTACGGGTTCAGGCGGGAAAAAGGCCAGGGGCCTCTGCGCAAATGGGCAGCTGCTGTCGGAACTGCTGCCGCGCGCGGACAGACGCGGTGCTGCCGGCGGCGGATCTGGCCGTCTCCCAGCGACGATGGCGAGCAAACGACGGCGAATCTCTCCATGAAGCAAAAACGAAAGATGGAGAGGGGACATCTGGCTACAATTTTCGTTCAGAGGGCAACTACTGGGGTGGGCTGCAGCGCGCGGGCTTCGACGAGGAACAGAGGCAGAAACTGCAGCAGCTGCTGCTGTTGCCAGAGCGCGGCGCGCGGCGGCGCACGCGGAGTGCTCGACGGAAGGGGGCGGCGCTACGGTGCACGAGAGGGGAGGAGACCATGTCTAGGAGATCGAGGAGCTCACCAGGAGGATGTTGGTGGTGATGGTTCGGTCGGAGGGGCTAGCGATCGACGACGAGGCTGGCGGCCGGAGTACTCCTGTGCTCACGGACACGGCGGCGGCGGTGCTTCTCCGGCGAGGTCCAGCGGGTTCCGGCGTTTCAGGGCGAAGAAGAGGAAGCAGAGGGAGGTACTGGTGCTCCTGGTACGGCTTGGCGTGCTCGAGAACGTCTAGAGGGAGAGGTGGTCGAGGCTAGGGTTTTGGGGCATGGTGGTGATCATGGTGGGGAGGGGGGAAGAAGAAGGGAGGATGGAGAGGACCTGGGAGCCTCCTGGATGGATCTGAGGTGGAGGGGAGCTGGGGTGGTTGAGGTGATAAGGGGGAGAGGGGAGAGGCACATGGGGGGGTCACCTTTATGCAAAAGGGAGGGGGTGGCTCGGGTTAGGGCTAGGGTTTGGAGAGAGGGGGGGCCCGGGGAGGCACATGTGATGGGGTTGTTCCAGGGGGTCAGGTGGGACCTACAAGGCCGGGAGAGAGAGGGAGGGTAGCTAGGTTAGCTTGGAGGGTGCTCGGGTTAGGGTTTATGGAAGAGGTGAGATGAGAGGGAGAGGGAGGTGACCATGATCAAGCACATGATCATGGCAACACATGATCAAGCACAAGGAGTGGTAGGAGGGATAGAGGATGATTCACTCAACAACCAAAGAAAGAACAAAAGAGATCAAAAGGGGTGATGGTTGCATGGCCCATGCAAGTATTTAATGCCATGTGTTAATCTTGTGAAAACAAAATAAAATCTCATGGCATTTATTTATTTGCATCCCCAAAAGATGGAGTAAGGGCCAAGCAAAAGAATTTGTAGATTTGGATCCATCCTATCTCCCATGAGCTAGGTTAAATACCAAAGAGAAATAAATACAAGCTCATGGATAATGGAATGGTGGAATTATGAAGTGGTGAAAAGACAAGGTGGTGGAGTCAATAAAAGATATGCCCCCAACTCAACTTGGGCATTTAAACAATATATCAAGAACCAAATATAATATCAGGAGGCAAATACAATTTACAATGCATATGAGAGAAGAACCAAAACAAAAAGGGTTTTATATGATGCTCAAATGCAAGGTGGCATGATGACATGAGCATAATATAATTATGATGCAACAATATATATATGAAGTAGCCATTATATTACTAGACCAAGTAGCATTACAATTGTTAGACAAATGGGATGCTACATCCTTCATGTGTACCCTTTTGGTCCTCCATCTCATGCAAGTCTTGGTAGGAAGAAATATTGTTTGGTTATTGTTGATAACTTTTAAAGATACTCATGTATATTTCTTCAAGTTGAAGAGTGAGACCCAAAAGACCTTCATCGATTTCATTGACTTGGTTCAACGTCAATACAATGTCCCCGTGTTGATAATAAGAAGCGACAACGCCACCGAGTTCAAGAACTACACCTTGAATGATTTCCTTAGTGATGAGGGGATAAAACACCAATATTCCGCTGCATATACCCCTCAACAAAATGGTGTTGTCGAGAGGAAGAACCGGACTCTTATTGAGATGGCTAGGACCATGTTGGCGGAGTTTAAATCTCCATACAACTTTTGGGCCGAAGCCATCTCCACCACTTGCCATGCATCAAACCGACTCTACCTCCGCAAAGAAATCAACAAGACTCCATATGAAATACTTATCGGTAACAAGCCCAACATATCTTACTTCCGGGTGTTCGGTTGTAAGTGTTTCTATCTCATAAAAGGTGTTTGTTTGTCCAAATTCGAGTCTAAAGCATTGTAGGGTATTTTTGTTGGCTATGGTCTCGAATCTCACACTTATAGAATCTATGATAAGCTCTCCGGAGCCGTCATAGAATCTTGTAGCGTGACCTTCGAAGAATATGATGGTCCCCAAGGGGGGGCGTGTTGATGCTTGTGATGCAGATGATGAAATGCCTTAGGATGCCATAGGAAGAATGGGTGTGGGATATATCTGCCCCATTGAGGAACCCCTGTAGCGGATCGAGAAGAACTATGCTCTACTCAAGTGGAGCCCTCATCTTCACAAAAACATGTTCCATCTAGCGAGGTGGACAATGACCCAAGCCAAAGACAAGCTGTGGACCCTCCACATGTTGATCAAGGTGACTTCTCTAGTTAGGAGGGGCTTGATTCATTCTCCAGGATGTCAAATGGTGCCAAGTCAATTACTCAAGGAAGATCCATACAAACTGCCTTGAGACAAGCTCAAATCGGTGCTAGAAGAGAGCTTGATCAAGACCAAGGTCAATCTTTGCCTCTTAATGAAGAAAATGATTCCGGTGATGATAAAGGTCAAGTTGATGGTCAAGACGAGGACCAAAATGATGAAGAGGGTCCTCCAAGAAACAACAAGGAGATCCACACTCGTCGTGAAGCTAGAACGGAAAGGATGTTGGAATTAAGAGACCACTCTCTAGAAAATGTGGTTGGTGATCTAAGGAGAGGCATTTCCACAAGAGCACAATTGAAGAGGTTTAGTGAACACCAAGCACACATATCCATGATTGAACCAAAGAAAGTGTGGGAAGCCCTTGAAGATTCGGATTGGTTGGAAGCAATGCACAAAGAGCTCAACAACTTTGAGAGAAACAAAGTACGGAAGTTAGTTGAGAAGCCAAAGGATTTCCGCAATGTTATAGGCACCAAGTGGATATTCAAGAACAAGAAAGATGAGCATGGAATTATAGTAAGGAACAAGGCAAGATTGGTTGCACAAGGGTTCTCTCAAATTGAAGGCATTGATTATGGAGAGACATATGCACCCGTGGCTCGCCTTGAGTCCATCTGTATCCTTCTTGCCTATGCGGCACATCATAACTTTAAGTTGCAACAAATGGATGTAGAAAGTGCATTTGTTAATGGTCCCTTAAATGAGTTGGTATATGTAAAGCAACCCCTGGGATTTGAGGATTCCAACTTCCCAAACCATGTCTACAAACTTGATAAAGTGCTCTATGGGCTCAAGCAAGCCCGACGCACGTGGTATGAGCACCTTAGAGAGTTGTTGTTTGACCGTGGATTTGAGGTTGGGAAAATCGATCCCACTCTTTTTACTAAGAAGGTCAATGGGGAGCTTTTTGTATGCCAAATATATGTTGATGATATTATCTTTGTCTCATCTAACAAAGCTTTTAATGATGAATTCTCAAAGATTATGACTAGTAGGTTCCGGATGTCTATGATGGGGGAGTTGAGGGTATTCCTTGGCTTTGAGATCAAGCAAGTTAGGGGAGGGACATTCTTCAACCAAGCCAAGTACATTCAAGATATGCTCAAAAGATTCAATATGCAAGATTTAAATGGAACTCCTACTCCCATGTCTACAAAGACTCACCTAGAACAAAATCCAAATGGTAAAGATGTGGATCAAAAGGTATACCGGTCTATGATTGGTTCTTTGCTTTACCTTTGTGCATCTAGACCTGATATTGTGTTGAGTGTAGGTGTGTGTGCAAGATATCAAGCGGCTCCTAAATAAATCCATTTGATGGCGATCAAAAGAATCTTTCGATATTTGGTTCATACCCCACACTATGGTCTTTGGTATCCTCGAGGGTCAACATTTGCTCTTTGTGGATACACGGACTCGGATTGGGCTGGTGATAAGGATGATATAAAATCAACATCTGGGGCTTGCCAATTCCTTGGTAGGTCCTTGGTATGTTGGTCTTCTAAGAAGCAAAATTGTATATCTCTCTCCACCGCCGAAGCCGAGTATGTGGCAGCTGCTAGTGCTTGCACTCAATTTCTATGGATGAGGCAAACTTTAAAGGAATACGGTGTCCATTGTGACAAAGTGCCTCTTCTATGTGACAATGAAAGTGCCATCAATATTGCCTACAACCCGGTGGATCATACAAGGACAAAGCATATTGAGATCCGCCATCACTTCATTAGGGATCATGTTGCTCGAGGTGATATTGAGCTATCATATGTGCCAACCAAAGACCAACTTGCCGACATCTTCACGAAGCCACTTGATGAAGCAAGGTTTTGCTATTTGAGGAATGACCTAAATATCATAGATTCAAGGAGCTTGACTTGATCACCTTGCATACTCACTTATGTCTTAATCCTTATTTGGTTTAGGTGTAGGCATGGATATAGGGGAAGTGCGATCCTAATGGATTGGACTATCCCTCCCCCCATTATGCCCAAAGCAATCAAAACCATTCCTCTTAATATCATTTTGTGATATGTGAGCTTAAATGATGAGTTTCGGTAATGGACCCAAGATATATCTTCGTGGTGCCAAGTCGAGTATACTCAAATATGGTGGCCTAGGCCATCACCCTCTCACATTCGAGAGGTTCGTTGATGGGGATATGCCTATCGGGGTATACCCAGCAGGACGTTTGCTACTGGCCTAAGCGTTAGCGAGTGGGCCTGCAGGACGGCGACTGGATCAAGACTTGGCGTGGACTCAAGCGACTGGAAGCTGAAGGCCCAGAAGCGTAGCTAGGCCCAGTCGGACTAGGTCATAGAATCTCTGAATCCTTAACTAATTCGGTTGTGATCTGTAAACCCTAGCGAGGTGAGTCTATATAAACCTCCCTAGAGGACGCATAGAGGACACGTTCCATCATACACCCTAGCGACTCGCCGCCTAGCCGCCGAGCTCGCCCCATTGTACTCTCACCATAATACAATCTAGCAGGAGTAGGTCTTTACCCTCCGGGGGCCGAACCTGGGTAAACCCTTGTGTCTCAGCCCTCATCTCGCACCGCAGATGGATGGCCGCCCTTGCCCCATGTTCTACTACTCGCTGTCTATTGCAGCATCTGCCGTGGTCATTCCCACGACAGTGGCGCCCACCATGGGGCCTGGCCGGTCAGGCCGGTGTTCTGCGGCGAGATCCAATCTTCCCATCAACGAGTCGATCGCCACCGGCCGCATGATCGCGATCGGCGAGATGCTCCAGATCTTGCCGAGCAGCTACGTCCCGGCGGCGCGACCCGTCACGCATAGCATGATCCTGTCGGTCGGCACGATCATCCACTTCGTCGGCCTCACCGACGTCAACATCTCGGAGGACTCGGCTCGCATCCGCGAGTCGCCGCCACGCGACCAGCTCTCTGAGAGCCAGGTCCGCACGATCCACCGCCTCGCCTCCGAGTACGTGTCGGCCCACAGCAACGTGGCCGAAACCACCGCGGCCGCGGATGACGCGGCCCTCAACGACGACGCCGATTTGGCGACCCCGGCACTCGCCGGATCCATTGTCGTCGCGTCACCCGCGGGCTCCATCACCCAGGTCTCCAACGTCGGAGACTTCGAGGATCCCTCCATCCTCAGGATCTTCGACTTCGATTCCGGGTCGGAGAACTCCGCCGACCTCTGTGATGGAACCGGCCGCCACGCCGCGACCTACATGGCAACTAGCGCCGACCAACCGGAAGACCCATTCTCCACGCCGATCCCTCCAAACGCGACGGCGACGGAGGTCGAGGAACTCCACCTGAAGCTGGCGGAGGCAGTCCGCAAGGAACAAGCCGAGCGCGAAAAATTTCGCCTCGAGCAAGTGATAGCGCAGGAGCTGTCGCGCTACCACCAACTCCGAATCAGGTCGCGCCTGAACCCCACCATCCAGGGGGCGCCCTAAATTTCGACGACGAGAACGACCCGGCCCGCGCGGCCGAGCGCGCGATCTACGAGAACGCGCCGCCAGGAGGAATCACTCGGCCCCCACCAGGAGCAACGGCCAATGGCGCCCCGCCACCACCCAACCGCGCACCCCCAGGGACCAGCCAAGGATCGTGGTCTCCTCACGGGAGAGAGACGCGAACGGCCTCCCGTTGTTCTCCACCCCAATGGACAACCTCGTCGCGGGCCGAGCAGCAGTCGACAACATTGCAGCCACTGGGAAGGCGCCCTGCAGATCCAATACGCCAGGACTCTGCTCGCCAAAGCGGTCGAGCAACAAAACGCAGGCGTCGACTCACAGGGTCGGATGTACTTGCGTTCATCGGGCAGCAGAGCGGCCTCAAGCGGCCGCCCTATGGCGGCGAACACTCTCAATTGCCCGCCACCCGAACCCCTACAGCTCCAACACCGACCCGCGAACGCGGCACTCTCCACCAACGACCCTAGGCCGGCAACCAACTTCGTCCCCGCCAACGGACAACCCATCAGCGCCCGCACCCACATCATCAACAACCAGAGCTGGCGCGCACGCCAGCCTGATGACATGCGGCACACCCTCACCAACTGCCACGACGGTGAGCCGAGGGGGTCGGCGAGCCGCATCGGGCCCCAGTGCTTCGGACTGATGATCTGAGGCGAAAGATACCCGACGAACTTCAAAGCGCCGAAGGAAATATAGAAGTACGACCCCTCGTACGATCCCTCCGTGTGGCTGGATACCTACCTCATGGCGATGGGGATCGCAGGCTACACCGACCTACTAGCCGCCCGCTACCTCCCCCTGATGATGGAGGGAGTGTGCAGGCAGTGGATTAACACCCTTCCCGCGGGTAGCATCGACTCCTGGGAGGAGATGCGTGAGGCCTTCGTTAGGCACTTCGAGGGTTCATACACCCGCGCCACCACCATCGAGGACCTGGAACGGTGCGTCCAGGGATCCCACGAGTCGACCCGCAACTGGGTCCAACGGTGGCAAGATCTGTGGTACAACGCGGTCGGAATCCACCCAGACACCGCGATCCACTGCTTCAAGACCTTGTGCCGCTACGAGCCCTTGGTTGCCAAGCTCAAACGAGCGTACCGCACACTCGACAACATACCGGACCTCCTGCAGATCGCAAAAAGGTACGTGGAGGACGACCCAAACCAAGAAACCAACGACGAGTCGGGAGGACACCGCCGCACGAGCGGCCACGACAACGGGAGACGACCCGACTTACGCTACAGCAACACTCGCCTCACCGGCAAGCGTCGCAGTGACGGGCAAGTCGACTTCGTCGCCAATGCTGGATACGCACAGCGCGAGCCCAAGAGCTTCCGCCGCGACGGGGGACAACGCCGCGACAGTGGCAACTACAAGGCGAAGCCGAGGTTCGACCCCGCGGCCCTTCTTAACCAACCTTGTGTATTTCACGGCAGGGAAGGAAAACCAGCCACGCACACGACCGCCGACTGCCACTCTCTCAAGGAGATCGAGAAGGCACGGCGCGCGCGGGAAGACCCCAACAACAACCCGCCAAACGGCGGAAAATTCGGCAGCGTCGCCGGCTCGCTCCACACCTTCACAGGCTTCAACACGAAGCGCGAGAAGAAGGTCATCGCCCGCGCCATCGCTGTCAACGCGGTGGCCTAGATAGCTATCCCCCAGTTCCTCAACTGGTCTGAGCAACCAATCACTTGGAGCCACGCGGACCACTCGCCACAGATCGAGTATCCGGGCTGAGTCGCCCTGGTGGTCAAGCCCAAGGTGGGAGATTACTGGCTCCCCAAAACATTGATGGACGGCGGCAGCTCCATCAACATCCTGTACCTCGACACCTTCAGGCGACTGCGGCTCCCGCAGTCGATGATCGAGACGACCTACACCACGTTCCACGACATCGTCCCCAGTCGGAAGGCGTACCCGATCGGCAAGGTGACGCTGCCAGTCACCTTTGGCACACCGGCAAACTTCTGCACCGAGCGGATCGTCTTCGAGCTGGTGCCCTTCAACAGCCCCTACCACTGCGTCCTGGGGCGCCAGGCGTTCGCCAAGTTCATGGCAGCACCCTACTACGCGTACAACACGATGAAGCTACCCGGGCCATGCGGCGTCATCACCATCCATGGCGACCCCGACATGGCCGCCGAGTGCGAGGCCAAAGGTGTCGAACTCGCCGACGTCGTCATCGTGGCAGAGGCCAACCACGCCGATGAGCTCGCCAAGTACGCGAGCGGGGTCAACAACGACGACCCCACCATACTCAAGAAGCCCAACTCGGAGGGCGGCAACTCCACCGCCTTCGAGGCAACGACGCATACCCGCACCGTCGAGCTGGTCCCAGGCGACTCCAGCCAGACGGTGACGATCGGGACGGGCATGAGCCCAGCATAGGAAGGCGCACTCATCGAGTTCCTCCGTGAGAACAGGGACATCTTCGCGCGGAAGCCCTCTGACATGCCTGGTGTCCCGAGGGAACTCGCTGAGCACAAACTCAACGCCAACCCCAAAGTGCGACCTGTTAAGCAGTCGCTACGACCCTTCAATGAAGAGCGCCGCCGAGCCATCGCCAAGGAGGTGCAGCGTCTACTCGCTGCAGGCTTCATCCGGCCAATCAAGTACTCCAAGTGGCTAGCAAACCCAGTCCTAGTCGAGAAGAAAAACGGGACCTGGAGGATGTGTATCGATTACACAAACTTAAACGGCGCCTGCCCGAAGGAGCAATTCGTCCTCCCGCGGATCGACCAAATCATCGATTCCACCGCGGGCTCGGAGTCGCTATGCTTTCTCGACGCCTACTCTGGGTACAACCAGATCAAAATGGCCGTCGAGGACGAAGAGAAGACGGCGTTCATCACGCCATTTAGAGCCTTCTGCTACACTGCCATGACCTTCGGCCTCAAGAACACCGGGGCGACCTACCAGCGGTGCATGCAGGAGTGCCTTGCGAGCCAAATTGGCCGCAATATCCACGTCTACATCGACGACGTGGTGGTAAAGTCCGCTCGCCAGAACGACCTACTCGCCGACCTGGCGGAAACATTCGCCAACCTGCGGAAATACAAGATAAAGCTAAACCCAGGGAAGTACACCTTCGGTGTGCCAACTGGACAGCTACTGGGATATGTCGTCTCCAAGCGCGGGATCAAAGTGAACCCCGCCAAGATCAACATGATCGCTCGCCTCGGCAGACCCGAGTGCCTACACGACGTCCAGAAGCTGGCCGAGCGAGTCGCGTCTCTCAGTCGCTTCATCCCCCGGCTAGGCGAAAAGGCGATGCCCCTCTATCGCCTAATGCGCAAGAACCCCACCTTCCAGTGGGACAAGGAGGCAGACGACGCGCTCCACGATCTCAAGGAGTTGCTACTCGCAGCACCGCTACTCGCCGCCCCCGTCAACAAGGAACCCATGCTGGTCTATGTCACGGCTTCCAAACGCGTCGTCAGCGCCGTCATGGTCGTCGAATGGCCAGAGGAAGGAAAGGAGTGGCCGGTGCAGTGATCGGTGTACTACATCAGCGAAGTCCTCACCGAGTCGCGCCAGCGCTACCCGCAATACCAGAAATTGGTATACGCGATCTTCAGAGCACAGCGGCGACTACCGCACTACTTCCAGGAGCACCCAATAATGGTCGTCTCCTCAGCACCGTTGCAGGATATCATCCGCAACCGCGAGGCGACTGGGCGAGTCGCCAAGTGGGCCGTCGAGATCGGCGTCCACAACATCAAGTACGAGCTGCGCAAGGCGATCAAGTTGCAGGCTCTCGCAGACTTCCTCGCCGACTGGGAGGAGGCCCAACAGCCATAGAAGCTGCCATACCTCCATTACTGGAACCTACACTTCGACAGCTCCAAGAACGCGGACGGCGCAGGAGAAGGGATCGTGCTAACATCTCCAAAGGGCGACAAGCTCCGATACATCCTCTACCTCGACTTCACCCCCTGCACCAACAACATGGCCGAGTACGAGACGCTACTCCACGGCATGCGAGCTGCCAAGGAGATGAACGTCCACCGCCTGCGCTGCTACGGAGACTCCGACCTAGTCGCTGGGCAAGTCACCGGCACCTGCGACACCGTCTCCCCCACCATGGAAGCATACCGCCAAGCAGTGGACCAGCTGGGTGGACACTTTGCAGGCTACTCCGTCGAGTGGATCGACAGGCAGAAGAACGAGGAATCCGACGCACTCTCTCGCATTGGCTCGGCTCGCCTCGCACCACCTGCCGGCATCTTCCTCGACACCATCACCAAGCCCTCCGTCTCTCCCCCAAGGGAGATCGACATCGGAATCCCGCTGCAACCAGAAGCATCCCTGGTCGCACTAATCGCCGAGCCAAACGACTGGACCGTGCCATACGTCGCCTACCTGGAGGGAGGCACCCTGCCCGCGGACGAAGCGGACGCCCAGATGATAGCACGTCGCTGCAAGTCCTTCGTCATCATCAACGACAAGCTCCACAAGCGCAGCGTGACCGGCGTGTTCCAACGCTGCGTTCAACCCGCCGAAGGATGCAAAATCCTCCAAGACATTCACTCCAGCGACTGCGGCCACCATGCTGGCGCCCGCTCTCTGGTCGCAAAGGCTATGCGACACGGCTTCTACTGGCTCACCGCACACGCAGACGCGGTTGACATCGTCCAGAGGTGCGCCGGATGCCAGAAATACGCCAACCAGACCCATGTGTCGAATTCGGCGCTCAAGACAATCCCCATCACCTGGCCATTCGCCGTATGGGGCATGGACATGGTAGGCCCCTTCAAGAAGGCCCCCTCTGGCTTCAGCCACCTCCTAGTCGCAGTCGACAAATTCACAAAATGGGTGGAGGCCAAGCCAGTCCACAAATGCGACGGGAAGACTGCCACCAAGTTCCTCCGTGAGCTCATCTACCGCTACGGCTTCCCCAACAGCATCATCACGGACAACGGCACCAACTTCGCCAAAGGATCCATGGCCGAGTTCTGCGAGGAACACCACATCCGACTCGACCTCGCCTCAGTCGCGCACCCGGAGTCCAATGGCCAGGCGGAACGCGTCAATCAGAGCATCCTCCACGGCCTGAAGCCACGGCTCCAAGTCCCACTAGAGCGCACTGCCGGGTGCTGGGTCGAGGAGCTACCCTCCATCATCTGGGGCATCCGCACCTCCGTCAATAGGTCGACAGGATTCACCCCCTTCTTCATGGTGTACGGTGCCAAGGCAGTCATGCCCACCGACCTCGAGCACGATTCACTAAGGGTGGTCAATTACACGGAAGCTGCAAATGAACTTGCACGCCAATACGGAGTCGACCAGCTCGACGAGGCACGCGACCTAGCTCGCTCCCGCACTACCATCTACCAGCAAGGGCTCCGCCGCTACCATAGCCGGCGAGTAAGGGCTCGCACTTTCTAGGAAGGCGACCTGGTACTACGCCTAATCCAGGACAAGAAAGGCACGCACAAGCTCTCCCCCCTTGGGAGGGACCATTCGCCATCGGGCGAGTCCTAGGCAACGACGCCTACTACCTCACCGACGTCCGAGGGGACGGGAAACTCGACGTCAAGAGGCCATGGAATGTAACCCTCCTACGGAAGTTCTACTCCTAGAACTCCATACATGTACTCCCCACCCGCTATGAAATAAAGCAGATCGGTCACCGAAAATTGTGTTTACTCTCCGTGTCTTGTGCCACTCGCACTCGTAATAACAGCGTTATGCTACTCGCAGAAGTCAACCTCTGGTACAGTGACCGGCGCGGCCAAGTAGTGCGGTGCAAGGGCACTGATAAACTCCAGGCCTCGTAACGTCCATGAAAAACGCCAACCCGGAGCCCCATTGGAGTTGCCTAGACCGACTGGCTCAACGATCCAAGACAACTGCACTCGCTCCTCACAGCGATCAAGGTCCTCCGCATCCTCGGCACAGCGACCCGAACGGCCAAGTACCACGCTCGGGGACTGACACCCAGCCAAATACGAGCGGATAGGGAAAACGCCAAGTATGAGAGCGCGCCCAGGACTCGCCACATGACTGATCCTCCGGATCAGGCAGGAGAGACGCGCTAACAAAGACGTGCTTAGTCCTCACCTACCTTGGAGTTGCGACTAGAACCACCAAGTACCACGCTCGGGGACTCGGCAACCCGACCCCGTTCGCGCCTGGGAAAGCGGTCAAGTAAAGAGCACCCCTGGGAGTCGCCTTGCGACTGGCTTTCTGAGCCATGGCGAGTCGACCTCAACTCATTAAAAGTTATCAAACATATAACAACGAGATAAACCCCATAAAAGGGCGGACGCGCTCGGGGACTCGTTCAATCAAAATCCAAAATCGCAAAACAAATGACAAAACAACACGAATTTCCTTTATAGCAGCACAAAGTTGTTCCAAAATACAAGGAAAGTTCAATAGTTATCTTGTACTAACGCCCAAGGGCACAACGCTTCTACTCCGCAGGTTTTGACGCAGATTCGCTGCCACCCCTGCGGTTATGGATGAAGGGCACGTACGGGTTCGACGGGTACGTCGTTAGCTCGCCCGCCATCGCCGCACGGAACGGCTGCTCAACCTTGAAGTCCCGATGCTTCGGCTCAAGATCGTTGGGGTGAAAACCGTCTCCTGATAGGGGATGAGGTCGCCCATCGCCCAAACGCGTTCGGAGTACACCGCGGCCCGGTCCGTCAGCTTTAGCACCTCGGTAATCTCCACCGAGCCCGTTGACGAGGCGTATCCGCTCCTGACATCGTCGAGGTCGAAGTCCTCCGGGAAATGGGCAAGCCCAAGGCTGAGCGTCGTCGCTGCCCCACGCCGGAAGGCCGACCGCGTCATGAACTCGACCACCGACGGAGCCTTCTCCAGATAGCGCCATACCTCGACAAGGTCACTGGGGATCACCTCCGTGGGCGATATCTCCTGAAGATATGCTCGAAGGCAAGTCGCCGACAATGCGGCCGAGTCGACCAGAGTGGCCACGCACTGCCGCGCGTCATACGACTGCGCTTCTTCCACGCTATCAGTAGTCCGGCCTGCAGCACATCAATAAACAGTAAGCGACTTGTCGACATCACAATAAAGTTAGTGCCACAGAGAATTGCGTGAAGGAGAATTTACCAATCAGCGAGCGGCAGAGGTCCGTGATGAAACGTTGAAGAGAAGAAAGGTCATCCTGCAGCCCAGCAACGAGCGCGTCAGATAATTTCCGTTCTTCAGCGGCATAAGTAACAGCAGCTTTCGCACGCCCCTCCGCTGAACTCGCTTCCGACCTCGCCTCCTTGAGCTCACGCTCCGGGTCAGCGACCCGCTTTTCAGCCACGCTCAAAGCGGACTAAGCCGCCGTCAAGTCACCCATCGGGACAAGGCCCCGGCGGACCTCCTCAACCTCGGCTGCAATTGCTTGAAGCCCCTTGTTCGTTTCCTGGACGGCAACGAGTTCCTTCTCCAAGCGACACTTCGTAGCATACCGATCGGCCGATTCGCGCTGCAGGCCCTGTGCACACACTGCAACGTCAACAACAATGAAATTCCTAAGTGCCCACTCGCTGAAATTCAGCGACTAGGCACTCGGGGACTGGATAATGAAATTCCTAAGTGCCCACCCGCTGAAATTCAGCGACTAGGCACTCGGGGACTAGATGGCATAAAAACATTAAGAATCCGACCACTGAAATTCAGTGGCCCGATCCTCGGGGACTGGACATACCTGGATGGCAGCGCCTAGCATGTCGTGAAGCTCCAGCGCATCCACAGACGCAAGCACGACCGGAGTATGGCCGCGACGCTGCTCAACCTCCACTTCGGCGACCCCAGGCATCCGGCTCGTCGGCACCGAGCCACTCGATGCGGCCGCTTTCGCCATGAAGCGAGGGAAGGTCGCCGCAGACGCTGCTGCGCCACTCGGAGCTGCTCGGCCACATCGGGTGAGCCAACACCCTCCTTGCTCTTCGAGGCCACGTCCGCGGTAGTCGGATGATCGCTCGGAGAAACCTCCGGGTCATCAGAGACCGTGACAATATTGTCGCCCTTCGACCTCTTGACGCCTTCGGCGGGAGCAGCGACTTCGTCGGCTTTCCTCTCCCACGAGGAGTCCGCCTCGGTGGTGACTGGTGGAACCTTGGCCACGGAGGGATGGCCGATCTTTTTAACACTAGTCCTGTGAAACAACGATATGAATAAGACTGTCCAACTACAACGAAAAACAAGCAGATGAACAACACTCACTTGGCGACTGGTATGAACCGCAGACCGGTGCGGATGCTAGCCAGCTTTTCCAACTCGGGCCCCAACCTCCGAGTGAGGCCCGTCTCGAACACATCGTGTGCCCAAGACACTGACGGCTTCTTTGAAGATGAAGCCGCGGCAGGAGCCTCCACGATAATTGCCGCGGGAGCCTCCCTTGGAGGCGAGGCCCCTGCGGCTGGAGCATCGCCCAAACCAGCGATCCGGGCGAATGGAGGTGGTAACGACGCCAGCGGCGCCTTGTCCCTGGGGGCGGCAGCGTCCGGCGCCACGGTCGCGTGTGCCGCTGCCTCCCTAGCCGAGCTGGTGGCGTCGGAACTGGTCGCAGATCGGGGCGGAGATATCCGCTTTGCCGGCTTCGCCTTCTTCTTTGGCGGAGCCGTCTTCTTCTTCGACGGCGTGGCCTCACGATGTGAGGTGTGCTCGGGAAGCTCGTCATCGTCATCGTCGTGAGGCTCGAGGCTTTTACTCGCTTTGAGCTCGCGCTGGTGTTGCCCGCGGGTCTTGCGAACTGTGGGGGCAGCGACTTCCACGGGCTCGTCTTCGTCATCGTCGTCGTTATCCCCGTCGTTGTTGGCGTCATCTTTGGTGGGAGATGACTCGCTTCCGTCCTGGACGGACGAGCTCGAGTTCTCATCATCCGCGGGTGGAAGCCACCCTTCCACCACTTGGAACAACTGCAACAAGAACAAACAGACTTAGCATGACCGCGAGTGCACAAGCTGCGACTGCGAGTGTTAACAGGATAACAACGTACCGTTGGAGCTGGGCGCCTGGCAGTATAAGGGGCGACCCCGGCCTTCGCATCAAGGTACACTGCTTGAGTGATCTTCTTCAGGGCCAGGGTGTAGTCGTTGAGTCTCCACTCAATGAGGCAGGACTTCGTCGGGTCGTCCTTACCTGTGTACTCGTACATATAGTGCTCGCGGCTGGCCAAGGTCACGATCCGCCACCCGAGACAGCAGTTGTAGAGGTTGATGGTATGGAGGCCCTTCTTCTTCAGGCCGCGGATGGTTTGCAGCATCTCATCAACAACCATCCGCTAGTCCAGCGGGAGCTTGGCGACCTAGAGCCGACGCGGCTCGGGCCGGTCGGCGGAGTATCTTGGAAGCGCCACTTCACCGTCTGGAGTCGACTCAGTGACGTAGAACCAGAACTTTTTCCACTCGTTCGCCGCCTTGGCGGGCAGCATCAGATCGAAGAACGACGCCTTCGCCTTCAGCTGGAATGTCAGGCCGCCCGCGGCTAGCATCGGGTCGCCTGACTCCTCGCGGCTGATTCTCCTGTGGAACAAGTCTTGCCACAGGGGAAAGTAGGGCCTGCAGCCCAGATAGCACTCGTAGAACGCCACGAAGATGGTGAGCTACTCGATACTATGCGGACCCAGATCCGATGGCTGGATTCCATAGTAGGCGCAGAAACGCCGAAAGAAGAGGGAAGTTGGCTGGTGAAGCAGATGAACTCTCCCTCGCGTGGATCCGGAGTCACTTCTCCGGCCGCGGGGATGCGCCATCTGCCGGCGCGGAGGATCTCGGCCTCCTCAAAGGATGCCAGTAGCGCCTTAGTGCATTTGGATCTGCCCCATGGCTCGGTGGAGGGGGCCATCGGTTGGAGATTCGTGGGGGTCGGAGCTCTCTGGATTGTTCAGATCGCTGTGCGGAATGGGGAAACAAAGACGAGCGAGATCAGAGGAAGAAAGAAGAACCGTTTCCCTGTCCGCTAATCATTCTCCTTATATAGCGGTTCCTACCCGCCAGTTTCGGGAGCCGTTACTACGCGGTAATTACACCGAAGTTACCGTTGGATTACCCAACGGCTAGTTTGACCTCAATTGATGGTCCAACTTCATCCATTTGACTCGTCGCTCCCAGCGACTCGACGACTCGCCGACCCGATCACTATGACAGTGACTAAGTATTCGCCGACCCGCTCGTCGAGCTACGACACGATTGGTCGCCGTTATCGCGACTAAAATGACTAGTTCTTCCCTTTGTTCAGGAGTCCGCCGCCGATTCGACTGGACGTCCACATTGGACCCGCATACTCCGACTGCCAGCAAACGCCTGCGACAAATCAACGACGGCCTCGGGGACTACTGATGGGTATATGCCTACCAGGGTATACCCAGCAGGACGTTTCCTACTGGCCCAAGCGTCAGCGAGTGGGCCTGCAGGACGGCGACTGGATCAAGACTTGGCGTGGACTCAAGCGACTGGAAGCTGAAGGCCCAGAAGGGTAGCTAGGCCCAGTCGGACTAGGTCATAGAATCTCCGAATCCTTAACTAATTCGGTTGTGATCTGTAAACCCTAGCGAGGTGAGTCTATATAAACCTCCCTAGAGGACGCATAGAGGACACGTTCCATCATACACCCTAGCGACTCGCCGCCTAGCCGCCGAGCTCGCCCCATTGTACTCTCACCATAATACAATCTAGCAGGAGTAGGTCTTTACCCTCCAAGGGCCGAACCTGGGTAAACCCTTGTGTCTCAGCCCTCATCTCGCACCGCAGATGGCTGGCCGCCCTTGCCCCATGTTCTACTACTCACTGCCGATTGCAGCATCTGCCGTGGTCATTCCCACGACATTCGTGCTTACTCGTGTTTGTCATTTGCTTGATATGTGTCTTTTTGGAGCTTTCCTGAACATTTTTGTGAATTTCTATGGATCTTATTGATTCTTCATAGACTGATATCTCAACCCAAGCCTATACCCTGTCTTAAAACTATCTATCTCTCATATATGTCCCCAAACACCTAACCTGGAGTTTTTGGTTGAGGAGGGCCGGAGTCTCCGGTGCACCTTCACCGGAGTCTCCGATGTAGACCGGAGTCTCCAATCCAAACAGTTTCTGCCACTTAAAGGGAGGGAACGGGGTGAACTGAAACAGTTGTTTCATTCTTCCACTCCCGTTCCCCTCCTTCCAACCCGTCGCCCCCTCCTCCAAAACTCCTTCTCGGAGGTCAAGAAGCCCCCGGGATCCGCCGTGCCGCAGGCCAACCTTCTCCTCTCCTCCATTGGGTCATTCCCACCCAAGAAATCGATCCCATGGACAGATCTGCTACCTCTCCTCCTCTTTTTCTCCTAGGGTTCATCTCTAGATTTATTTTTGAGGATTGGTGTTGATTTGTCCATTGGAATCACTTGTATGCGTGCACACTAGTACTTTAGCCTTGTTGCATTGCCCGATCTACTCGATTCACCCCCACCATACCTTCCCAGCTCATCCTCGAGCATCCCGACCAGAGATTCCGGCCCTTGGGCCAGAGACTCCGGTCCACAGGACCGGAGACTCCGGTATGAGCTGCGGAGACTCCGGTGTGGGGTGACTCAAAACGGTCCAGTAATGCATCAATGCTCTTGTAATGCATCTTTGGGACATATATACTCATCTCCATGATATCTCCCTCACTGTTGTTCACAGGTGATGGTTCTCGTCGTCCTCCTCGCACCAAGGCCAAGTCAAGAAGGGGCACTCCTCGCTATGATGAATCCCAGGGTCAGTTTATTGTGCCCCTTCCAACAGGAGACAGCTGGCCCGTGATGCAGCTTATATGCAGAGGGAGCAAGAAAGGACTGAGCAAGAGAACCGCGAAAAAGGGCCAAATATGACAATCTTCAGTCTTTGGCCAAGATGTCAAAGGAGGAGTTCCGTGAGATGAGGAAGACTGACTTCTATGACCTGCCACGTACCAGCGATGACCCTCGCTACTGGAGGAAGGAGCAGGCGGTTCTCATGAAGGATGTGTATAGCGTGCTCACAAAATCTCCTATATGTCCTCACAAGTTCATGAGTGTTGAGAAGATGAGGCTCAACCCTTACTTCAATGATGCTCTATGGATCTGTGAGAAGTTGGGGCTGTTTAACCTGATGGAGCTCCGTGAAGACTAAAATATCCACCTTGTGCAGCAATTCTACGCCACTGTTGTGTTTGGACCTGACCAAGACAGGACCATGACTTGGATGACTGGCACCACCCGCTGCAAAGCTATGTTCGATGACTTTGCCAATGTCATATTTGAGACCTTCTATGGTGTATCCACTCCAGTTGGGTTGCGCATGCGCTCTGCGGCTCTTGGTGAGAACAAGATGAAGCTTGCACCTTTGTATGGCAGCGAGGGTGTTGTAGGGGGGGACAAGGGACTCAAGCCTCTCTACAACCTGATGTTGAGGATATTCTGCCATACCATCGCACCAAGTGCTGGGAATGATGATGATATTAGGGGTGGTCTTGTGAACCTTCTCTATCATACCCACCGGACCTACAATGTTGGCCCAGAGGCAGATGATGATCCTATTGATGTGATGGATTTCATTTTTGAGGAGATGTTCCATGCCATTCTCTTTAAGAAGTCTCCTCCATATGCGCCCTTGGTTATGAGGCTCATCAACTCCAAGGAGCATGACTCCCCACTTAGCATGGCTCCAAATCTCACTAAGCACGCATTGGTTTCACTGCAGCGGAAGGGGCGTATGGGGCCTCCTCTTAGGCGTTGCTATGGCAATGATGATGAGGATATAGAGACTGAGAGGGCCCCCTCTCCCCCTAGAGCTTGGAGGAAGAATGCCTCCAATGCACCTATGCCTCCCATGACCCGTGACTATGTCAATGAGAAGGTCAAGAAGGCCACTTTCTGGGTAAGGACCCTATGTTACATGAATGTAGATATCCGTAAGCAAAAACATGCATCCTACCAAAGCAACCGACGCATTGAGAAGCTCCTCAAGGAAATTAAGGAACAAGGTGAAGGGGATGATGAGGAAGGGGAGGGTGAGTACAATGATGAGCATGGTGCTCAGCAGTCCATAGAGTCAGATCACACTCTCTCGTTTGGGGCATGGAATGCCCAACAGGATAGCCTGGTGGACTGGAATACCTTTGCTGATGTCACCTCTGGATACGGGTACCAGGGTACTTCCTCTTCTAACCCTCACGGCAAAGGGCCTGCAGTCCCTGAGGATGATGACGATGACTATGATGAGGGTGGTGAGGACCAGGATGAGGATGACGAGGACTACCGAGTTGCTGGGGTGCTAGCTTAGGACTTTTCCCTTTTTTGGCGTTTCGATGCCAAGGGGGAGAAGACATTGTCATCGATTTGCATGGGCTTGGGCTTTGGATTCGCTCTTATTTGCTTTTATTTGCCATATTTGAACTTCATGTGTGTTATTTGCTACTTGTGTGTGACTATGTGCTTGTGCACCTACTATTGTAACTCATGTGAGAACTATGTGTTCTATCGTTGATACTATCTATCTTGCATGATTTACTTGTTTACTGATACGTCGGAAATGTATCTATAATTTTTGATGCTTCATGCTTGTTTAGTATCTACTTTGCATTACTTGTCTACACTTTGAGGTGCTTTTTACATGTTTTCTGGTACTAATCTATTAACAAGTTGCAACAGTGCCAGATGCTTGTTTTCTGCTGTTTTTGGTTTCAGAAAAGTTAGTAAAGAAATATTCTCGGAATTGGATGGGACAAAAGACAAAGTCAATTACTTTCCGTGGGGAACAAGAAGTCCAGAGGGGAGCCGGGGAGGCGAGCCAGAGGGGCCAACTCCCCCCAGGCGCGGCCATAGGTGGGCCCATGCCTGGCTAGGGTTTGAGGCCCCTGGCCACCGCCTCAGCCTCCCCCTTCGCCTATAAGAAGCCCTCGATGCAGAAACCCTGAGTACTCGATCAAATATCCACGAAACCGTCTATAGCCGCCACCACCATCGTCCCTAGATCGGGGGGGTCTGAAGTTCTTCTCGGCATCCTGCCAGAGGGGAGATCATCCCGGAGGCCTTCTTCTCTGGTATGATGCGTGAGTAGTTCCACCTTGGACTATGAGTCCATGTAGTAGCTAGATGGTTGTATCTCCTCCTTTATGCTTTCATGTATAGATCTTGTGAGCTCCGTTCATGATCAAGATCTAATCTATTTGTAATCATGCATATTGTGTTTGCGGGGATCCGATGGATATTGAGATTATTATGTTGGTTTGATTAATGGTTTTGTCTTTATGATTCTATCATGTCTATGTTGTTTGTGATCTTGCATGCTCTCCGTTGTTAGTAGCTATCTTGGCCAAGTAGTTGCTAGTGACTCCAAGAGGGAGTATTTATGCTCGATAGTGGGTTCATGCCTCTAGTTTCCAAGGGAAGTGACAATAATCTCTTCGGTTGTAGATGTGATGTTGCTACTAGGGAGAAAACAACGGTCTCTTCTTCATGGAACATGTGGGCTGTTTACCTTACACACTTTGCTTAAAGCAGTTGTCTGTTGCTTGCAACTTAATACTGGAGGGGGTTCGGATGATAACCTGAAGGTGGACTTCTAGTCATAGATGCAGTTGGATGGCAGTCTATGTATCTTGTTGTATTTCCCAATCGAATCTCATAGGATCTTTCTGACTAGTAATTGCATTGTTATGCCTTGCTCAGTTCCTGTCAATTGCCCTGCTGTAATTTGTTTACCCTTCATACCATGTTGTTTATCTAAGGAGAGCACCTCTAGTGAACTATGGACCCCGGTCCAATCTTTACCATCAATATACCCTCCACTGTTACTTGTTTACTTGCTGCAAACCATTACCTTCCAGACCATACGTTTAATACTTTGTTACAGCAAGCCGATGAGCTTGACAACCTCACTGATTCGTTGGGGCAAAGTCTTGAGTTTGTGTTGTGCAGGTCTCTGCGTTGCTTGCAACACCTGTGTGACGTTTCCTTCCTCCTTCTAGTTCGATAACCTCGGTCTCGACTGAGGGAAAACTTGTTGCTTGCTCTTTGCACCCTGCGCTTGGGGTTACCAACGAAGTGCCGGGGAGGCTAAGGACGTCTTCACAAGGGGAGTCCTTCACTTCCTTTCTCTTTACTTTGTTTTTAGTTTGCTTTGTTTCTTTTGCTTGGTTTTGTTTGCCTCTTTCCAAAAAAAAACCCAAAAAATTAGTCTAGTTTGGTTTGCTTGCTTTATTCAAAAACACAAAAAAATTAGTTCTTGCTCTAGCTGTTGCTGCTGTTTTTGGCTTGCCCACCTTTGAGAAAATGAACTCTGCTGAGAACACCAAGTTGTGTGACTTCACTAGCACCAACAACAATGATTTCCTTAGCACACCTATTGCTCCACCAGCTCCTGATGCTACCTTTTATGAAATTAAGCCTCCTTTGTTGAATCTTGTGATGAGAGAGAAATTTTTTGGTGCTGGTTCTGATGATCTACTGCCCATCTCAATAACTTTGTTGAACTCTGTGAAATGCAAAAGTATAAGGATGTAGATGGAGATATTATTAAGCTCAATCTTTTTCCTTTCTCCTTGAGAGGAAAAGCTACAAAATGGTTGCTTTCTTTGCCTAAAAATAGTATTGATTCTTGGATTAAGTGCAAAGATGCTTTTATTGGAAAATACTATCCTCCTGCTAAGGTTGTTGCTATGAGAAGTGACATTATGAAATTTAAACAACTTGATAATGAACATGTTGCTCAAGATTGGGAAAGAATGAAAACTTTGGTTAAGAATTGTACCACTCATGGACTCACTGCTTGGATGATTATCCAGACTTTTTATGCAGGTTTGAACTACTCTTTAAGGAACCTGCTGGATTCAGCTGCTGGAGGTACTTTCATGGGCCTCACCTTGGGTGCTGCAACAAGACTCCTTGACAATATGATGCTTAACTACTCTGAATGGCATGTTGAGAGAGCTCCACATGGTAAGAAGATAAATTCTGTTGAGGAAACTTCCTCTTTGAGTGATAAGATTGATGTTATTATGGCTATGCTTGTTAATGGGAAAGCTCCTCTAGATCCTAATAGTGTTCCCTTAGCCTCTTTGGTTGCTCAAGAAGAGCAAGTTGGTGTGAACTTCATTAGAAACAATAATTTCAACAACAATGCTTATGGTAATTATAGGCCTTATCCTCCTAGTGGAAATGTTTATCATGGTAGATCTGGAATGCCTAGTGAAGAAAGGATTCTAGAAGTAGAGAGATCCACTAAGAATTTTATGCAAATGCAATATGAGAAAAATAAGATTTCACTAAAACTATGGAGGAGCAATATATTATCTTGAAAAACATTAGTCATCAGCTTGAGAATTTGAATAGAGAAATTCCTAGTTTACAGTCAAAAATTTTGAGTGCTGATAAAAATATATCCTCTTTGTTTGAAGCTTAGTCTTCTTTGATTAATAAAATGGTTGCTAAACCTGAAACTATGGAAAACACCTTTGCTACTACTCATGCCATACAAGTTACTATTGATGAAAATGTTAGTCTGTTAGCTCAACTTCATGCTAAGTGGGAAAGGGAAGCTGAAATTGATAGAAACAATAGTGCGTGCACCATCACCACTAAACCACAAGTAGTGCCTATTCCTCCTCCTACTATGCCTAATCCTATTGATCCTACTACTAGTGATGCTAAGTTTGACTTTGATATTGATGGTTGCAATATTTCTGAAGTGATTATGTTCCTACAAAATCTTGCTAGAAGTGCTGATGCTAGTGACATGCATGTTTCCTTTACTAAACACATTACATATGCTCTTGTTAAGATTAAGGAAGAGAAGCTAAAACACAAAGCTTCTATTCCTAGGAAAGTAGAAGATAGTTGGGAACCCATTATTAATATGCAAGTGAATGACTTTGATCTCAAAGCTTCATGTGATCTTGGTTCTAGTATCTCTATTATGCCTAGGAAGATTTATGAAATGATCTAGAGGAGCTTTCCCATTAACAAGCATAGCCATAATAACATCAATCTTATCACTCAAAGAGGAAGTTTCCTCAACAGAATTTACCTTCTTACCATGTGGAGCTCTCTCAATGAGACATTTAGAGTAGTTAACCATCATATTATCAAGGAGTCTAGTTGCATCACCCAAAGTGATGCTCATAAAGGTACCTCCAGCAGCTGAATCCAACAGGTTTCTTGAGGAGAAGTTCAAACCTGCATAAAAAGTCTGGATAATCATCCAAGCAGTGAGTCCATGAGTGGGCCAATTCTTAACCAAAGATTTCATTCTTTCCCAAGCTTGAGCAACATGTTCATTATCAAGTTGTTTAAATTTCATAATGTCACTTCTCATAGATATAATCTTAGCAGGAGGGTAGTACTTTCCAATAAAAGCATCTTTGTACATAGTTCAAGAATCAATACTATTTTTAGGCAAAGATAGCAAGCATTCTTGAGCTTTTCCTCTCAAGGATAAAGGAAAAAAGCTTGAGCTTAATAATATCTCCATCTACATCCTTATACTTTTGCATCTCACAAAGTTCAACAAAGTTATTGAGATGGGCAGCAACATCATCAGAACTAGCACCATAAAAATTCTCTCTCATCACAAGATTCAACAAAGCAGGCTTAATTTCATAAAAGGTAGCATCAGGAGCAGGTGGAGCAATAGGAGTGCTTAGGAAATCATTGTTGTTGGTGCTAGTGAAATCACACAACTTGGTGTTTTCGGCAGAGTTCATTTTAGCCAAGGTGGGCAAGCCAAAAACAGCAGCAGCGGCTAGAGCAGGAACTATTTTTTTGTGTTTTTGAATAAAGAAAGCAAACCAAACTAGATTATTTTTTGGGTTTTTTGAAAAGAGGCAAACAAAACCAAGCAAAATAAACTAAGCAAACTAAAAACAAAGTAAAGAAAAAGGAAGTGGAGGACTCCCCTTGTGAAGACGTCTTTAGCCTCCTCGGCAACGACGCTAGAAAATAGCTTGATGGTGCTGGTTTAGCACTTCGTTGGGAACCCCAAGAGGAAGGTATGAAGCAGCACAGCAGCAGTTTTCCCTCAGTAAGAAACCAAGGTTATCGAACTAGTAGGAGGAAGGAAACGTCACACAGGTGTTACAAGCAATGCGGATACCTGCACAACACAAACTCAAGACTTTGCCCCAACTAGACAGTGAGGTTGTCAAGCTCACCGGTTTGCTGTAACAAAGGATTAAACGTACGATGTGGAAGGTAATGGTGGTTTGCAGCAAGTAAACAGGTAACAGTGGAAGATGTATCAATGGTAAAGATTGGACCGGGGTCCATAGTTCACTAGAGGTGCTCTCCTTAGATAAACAACATGGCATGAAGGGTAAACAAATTACAGCAGGGCAAATGACAGGAACTGAGCAAGGCACAACAATGCAATACTAGTCAGAAAGATTCTAAGAGATTCGATTGGGCAATACAACAAGATACATAGACCGCCATCCAACTGCATCTATGACTAGAAGTCCACCTTCAGGTTATCATCCGAACCCCCTCCAGTATTAAGTTGCAAGCAACAGACAACTGCTTTAAGCAAAGTGCGTAAGGTAAACAGTCCACATGTTCCATGAACAAGAGACCATTGTTTTCTCCCTCGTGGCAACAACACATCTACAACCGAAGAGATTTTTGTCACTTCCTTTGGAAACTAGAGGCATGAACCCACTATCGAGCATAAATACTCCCTCTTGGAGTCACTTGCAACTACTTGGCCAACATAGCTACTAACAACGAAGAGCATGCAAGATCACAAACAACACAAACATGATAGAATCAAAAAAGAAAAAACCATTAATCAATCCAACATACTAATCTCAATATCCATCGGATCCCCATAAACACAACATGCATGATTACAAATAGATTAGATCTTGATCATGAACGGAGCTCACAAGGTCTATACATGAAAGCACACAAAGTTGGAGATACAACCATCTAACTACTACATGGACCCATAGTCCAGGGTGGAACTACTCACGCATCATACCGGAGAAGAAGGCCTCTGGGATGATCTCCCCTCCGGCAGGGTGCCGGGAAGAACTTCAGATCCCCCCGATCTAGGGACGATGGTGGCGGCGGCTACAGACGGTTCCGTGGATATTTGATCGGTGTTTAGGGTTTCTGCATCGGGGGCTTCTTATATGCGAAGAGGCGAGGCCGGGAGGCAACCAGGGGGGCCATACCCTGCCCAGGCGCGGGCCCACCCCTGGCCGCGCCTAGGGTGGTTTGGCCGCCCTGGTTTGCTTCTCTGTCTCGTCTTCTGGATTCGTGTCTCCCACGGTAAAATATTGACTTTGGCTTTTGTCCCGTCCAATTCCGAGAATATTGATTTTCTGCCTTTCTGGAACCAAAAACAGAAGAAAACAGACAACTGGCACTGTGGCAACTTGTTAATAGGTTAGTTCCAGAAAAGATATAAAAACACCTCAAAGTGTAGACAAAGCAAAGCAAAGTAGATACTAAACAAGCATGGAATATCAAAATTATAGATACGTTTTCGGCGTATCACCGCCGCCTCTGTAAATCTTGGGAACAATATAGCATAGGTTTTCTATCGATGCAGAGCTCCTGGTAAAAAGATAGAGGAGAGGGGACACATGAGGGCTAGGTGGACCCTCCTATGGCGAGATAGGGGTATCAAGCCGTGCCATGTGACTCATTTGGGCCTCATAGCCTCCCTTGTTGACTTCTAGTGCCCATTGTCTCCTTTTTGATAAAAACTTTCGTGATATTTTTTCCGAATTAATTGAGTATATGTAGGTCCCTAAAAATAGAATATGAAAAATAGAGGTTTTCTACCTCCCAGGGATTAAATATCAAAACAAGGTCATAAACCATCTAAATAAGTGAAAATAATGTAAAAACAAAACAAATAACAATATAATATATCACTATATGATGCAACTATGATGATATGAAATGCACGTATCAAACATACACTGATATTTAGTGCCCAAATTTGTACAAGTTCCATTGTGTGCAAGATGAGATATTTTCGATCAAAATGTATATAATGTATTTTTTCAACATTACCTATACCATCAATCATATTTTTTTAGAAAATAGACTTCATTATCAAAAAAGTTTAAATTGCAACACATAAAGGAAAAAAAGACACATTTTCTTACGATGCCACACATATTCATATTGTCTTCCTAACTAGTACATCTAACTTAACTAGACTAACTAGTGTTTTCCCTATCAGTAACAGTGACATCAACAATCCAGTGGTCAGCACCACATGATTCAGTTCCTCTTTCACTGCATCTCCATCTTCTACCTTGGGTTATTCTTCTTGCACTTCTTCTACTAGTGCCATGTTGTTATCCAGATATCCTTTTCCAAACAAGTACTCACATACTTTAAGTGCCCGTGCCAAAATTTCGCACCCTTTTTGCCGATGCCAACAAGAACAGAAGGTAGAACATATTAGCACAAGAACAGACCAACGAGACCAACTAGAAACGGAAGAAAAACAAGATTACCTACCTTGTCATGCCCTTGAAGAAAATCCGTCAATAGGGCGTTCACCTGCGCCAGACACGCGTCACTTTACCATTCTTCCACAGTCAGCAGGAGTGGGAGGCCACGTGCAAGCGTTCGTGCCGTTGAGCTTCTACCGCTGATTGAGCTGGCTCCGAAGAGGGGGAGGATGTCGTTAGAGCCGGAGATAGGGACGATGTCGCCACCGCCGTTGGATCTACCACCAACATTGAACTAATAGACATGGCGACCACACTTTCAAATCATGACGTCTCATATAAACTAGGGTTATTGAACCGGAGAGATTGTGGAATTTTCGTCCGCTCTTGTATTCGTGTTTTTATTTTGCAAAATCCCCTCACAATTTCACAGACAAGCTCATGCTATCTCTCAAACGGTTAGATAATGAGCCTTGTCACGCCATGTCAGCCCATTACGATGCCAAACCATATCCCGAAAGCATTTTTCTAAGTCGAGTGACCAAATCGTTCATTTCTAACAAGTTCAGTTACTGTACGTGCATTTTACTTATTTGCAAATTTCTTTACTACCTCCTATCAATATTAATGACCTCAATTTTATCTACTTCCTTCGACCTATATTAATTGACTCACATTTGTCTCTTTGGATGAATTTAGACTCTATTTAGTACTCCCTCCGACCCATATTAGTTGACTTGTATTTGTCTAGATTTGGATGAATCTGGACACTATTTAGAATATAGATTCATCCAAATTTTGAAAAATCTAAGTCAACTAATATGGGTCGGAGGGAGTATATAGATTCATCCAAATTTTGAAAAATCCAAGTCAATTAATATGGATCGGAGGGAATAGTACGAATACATCTAGTCTAAATTTTTAATTAGAAAAATACAAATCTAGATAAAGTTGAGCATATTAATATGGATCGGCGAAAGGAGTACTTCCTCCGTTTCGGTTTATAAGTCATGCACGTAGTTCTATGTCGTCAAATTGAGCAACTTAATATGATGTATATATTACAAAAAATATATCACCGGAAACTTTAGACTTTGTATTTTCCAATGATATAATTTGTATATTATATAATTCAAATTATATAGGTCAAATTGATAACCTAGATATACGCGTAGGACTTGTAAACCGAAACGGAGGGAGTACTATTTTTTAACCACGCTTCTTTGGTTAGGTTGTGGCACTATCCCGCACGGGCCCGTATGTTGGAGCTCCAGCAGTGGGCCTGGTTGGGCTGTGCTCGCCCAGCCTGAAGCGGCCGGGGCTTGCCCCGACAACGCCATCAGGTCCCTGCCGGCGCCCTCGTAGCGAGGCAGCCGAACAGATGGAGGTGGTGGGTGCTGTCAGTCAAACAGGGTAGGGGACAGCGCGGCTGTCGTCGACCGGCGCCGCCCCACCCACGGCTTCCTGGACCAGCCATGGCTGCGATGCTGGCGACTACGACCAGCATTGGGGAGCATTACCGGAGGGTGCCGATCCTCATGGATCTGCAAAACCCCCACGGCTGCTGGTGGTTCTGCTAGTAAGCCATAAGCACTGCACCCTCAGCCGCCGTCGTCTTCCCATGGTTGACTTGTATTTGTCTAGCTCCTGGACTTGACCTTGCTATCCACCTGATCCTTCTCCCTCCTTATATCACCATCAGGTGATATTTGGTTGATCTTTGGTGGTTTGGTTTGGCTGCTATGCTTGATGTGTATGAGCAAGAAATGGTGCTTTCCATGGCTGTGTTGATCAGTTTTGTTTGTATGGGCTGTTATTGCTGTGTTGACAACACACATCATGCATTTAGGTGTGTGTGATGTTTGTGTGTCTGTTGCACCCTTGTGGATATGTTCAGAGAATGAAATTACCTTTTATCTGATTACACTTACTTGTCTGGTGAAACTTGCCCCTTCTTGATGTTTGGAGTTATTTGACTTATGGCTTAAAATTATGAAAGATTTAGTTCTTTCATATTGATGAAACTTGCCCCTTAAAGTTTACTCTGTGATGTAAAGTTTGAACAGTGCAACTCACTGTCAATACTGAGAGTAACATATTTTTAATCCTTGATTTTCTTTCTTTTAGTTTGTGTTCTGTTTTGCAGGTACAAGACTTGAGGATTCAAGATTTAGATTAGGTTTTTCTTTTTCTTTTTAGAATAGTCCCTTGTAATGTTTATTTTATTCTTTTGTAATCTTTATTTTATTCTTTTGTAATAAAGATTGTAATATTACTCAATATATAAATGTTCTTATTTTATTTCATTTACTATTGTAAAGATTCTTTGTTTTGTAATTTTCATTTTGTAACTATTGATGAATTGGTTAAATGAAATGTATATTCATTATTTAATTGTCAGTATTATATAAAGTTTTTGGTTCTTTTATATTGTTTCTTTATAAATTACATTTCGTAACTTATTCATTGAATAAATATGTGAAATAAATATTCATTTACTCAATTATGTTATATTATTTTAAGTTTGAGTTTCTATTTGTTAACTTTTGATTAAATCACATTATTCAAAACATAATTCTAATTCCTTTTAAATTATAAATCCAACACTTAAGTTTAAATTCAAATTTCATTTTCCAAAACTCACTAATCCACAAAGATCATATAAAAATCTATAACGATCATTCTCCAAGGCTATTCCTAATCTTAAAGAGTGAAGGAAACTTTGATCACTTCAGGTTTTATTTGGCGAAAAATTACCCACATTTTAACAGATGAATGCATATAATTGCACAGATTCCTAAATCTATCCTTCGTTGGTTTCTAAATGCTGGGATGTTACACATAGAAACTAGGGTTATTGAACCGGAGAGATTGTGGAATTTTCGTCCGCTCTTGTATTCCTGTTTTTATTTTGCAAAATCCCCTCGTAATTTCACAGACAGACTTATGCTATCTCTCAAACGGTTAGATAATGAGCCTTGTCACGCCACGTCGGCCTGTTATGATGCCAAACCGTATCTCGAAAACATTTTTCTAAGTCGAGTGATTCGTTCGTTTTGAACAAGTTCAGTTAGTGCACATGCATTTTACTCATTTGCAAATTTCTTTACTGCCTCTGGTCAATATTAATGATATTAATTTTATCTAATACAAATGCATCTAGTCTAAATTTTTAATTAAAAATATACAAATCTAGATAAAGTTGGAGTACTTTTTTTAACCACATTTCTTTAGTTAGGTTGTGGCACTATCCCGCAGGGGCCCGTATGTTGGAGCTCCAGCGGTGGGCCTGGTTGGGCTGTGGTCGCCCAGCCTGAAGCGGCCGGGGCTTGCCCCGACGACGCCGTCAGGTCGCCGCCGGCGCCCTCGTAGCGAGGCAGCCGAACGGATGGAGGTGGTGGGCGCTGTCAGTCGAACAGGGTAGGGGGACAGCGCGGCTGTCGTCGACCGGCGCCGCCCCACCCACGGCTTCCTGGACCGGCCGTGGCCGCGACGCTGGCGACTGCGACCAGCATTGGGGAGCATTACCGGAGGGTGCCGATCCTCGAGGTGGGCAGCAAAACCCCCACGGCTGCGGGTGGTTCTGCTAGTAAGCCATAATCACTGCACCCTCAGCCGCCGTCGTCTTCCCATGGAAGCATCATGGCGCCGCCCGGGTATTTTTGCTGATTCTCTTCTGAATTTCTGTGTGCTGGATCATGACCGGAAGCGTCCGCCTAATTCAGTTCGTGTGTGGTTTTGCAATTATCTGTTACCTTTATCCCCCCTATCCGGTTTACCGGCTGTTAATTAAATCTGGGAGTGTCTTGAGTTGGTGTTTGTATCCTTAGTTCTTCCAAATTCACTGTCAGTAGAATGCAACACCAAGTCCCCTGAATTATTTAACCAACATAGGTCCAGTTCCACCATCACTACTATTTAATAGGAATAAAAGCATAGGAAGCCACGGTCACCCAGAACTCACTCTGATTACCAGTCATCACCTTGCCTAATGAATGACCTTACAGAAATGGACTCAGAGATGTTCAATCTCGGATTTCTAGTCCTGATACTAGTGCCTCATGTACTACAGTTTACATAAGGTACAAGTAGTACATCACAGATGGCAGGATTTGAAGCTTTGAACCAAAGGTTACTTATGCCGATGGTGAAGCAGTTTCGACAGCGGTCAATCAAGGCATTCCACAATAGCCGATTACCTTGTAAGAAGTCCCAGGGGACTGCCAGGACTCAAAATATGAAAACCTCAGGCAAGTTTGCGCTACTAGATGAGACTGGCATGTATACAGCAGGATGTTTTCCTTAATTGACAGGTTGCATTTTCGTCCATGTTCGCCAGCTTATTTCTCTCTTATTACAAGGCATTATTGCCACAAAATAGCATGATCACTGCTCTCTAGCTAGTATCCTGTTTCAGTGGCCATTTCTCTCTAGCAGCCTTTGCTTTTTCAATGAATAAAATAATCTTTTGTGCAATCTATATACTGCGATTCTGTTTGATTGATTGATACTAGCGAACTATTCAGAAACTAAACTTGCTGCACAATAGCTTACTGGGCCTTCCCCATGGGTACCGGGCACGAAAGGAACAGAGAAAACAAAGTAAACTAGATAACCCCTAGATTTTGAGATGATAGCCTTGGATGTATTGCTATAAACCTTAGTTAACTAGCACTATTTCAAACTGACCATTTGAAAGTAAACTACACTAGTAGCACCCCTTTTTTTCTTTCTATGATTAAATTACGTCTACTTTGCTATTTCTGCAAGTTTTCATATATATATTTGAACAAGTTGATAAGGTTCATATTTTAAGAAAGAAACAAAAAAAAGTACAATACGTACGAGTAGACAGACACCAGGAACAAATATAGTAAATGCATACTCTAATGAAGCGCACTTTGCATTTGCGTCAATCTTCTAATTATAGTAAAATCATACTGTAGTAAATTAATATCTATACGTATTTCAACAAATTCTGTAGCTCTCAAGCGTCGACTACTCTCATATCTGCAAAATGAAAATACGAAATTTCAAGAATATGTTAAAGTATGAACATTTTGATTGCCGCTGGGCAGGCTCATACAAAAAAAAAGCCATTGAAGTTTAAACTTGACTCGAGTGAGTACTGTGTCCTAACAGTGCTGAGTCCTAACGGACATATCTAGGTACAGCTAATTAAGAGGAGTAATAAACTTCACATTGTTTTCTGGTGAAACCTTGAACTTAATTCCCTAGATCCAGTAGGACGAAATATGGTTTTATCATGCATATGCTGACATGCATATACCAACAGTCTGGTGAATAAGCCATGCCTGCAGGCCCTGGCGATATATTAAAGACGGCATCTACTGCATCGTACCTATCACCAGTCTGATGAATAAGCCATGCCTGCAGGCCCTGGCGATATATACTTAATTATGAGCATTGTGTTGCCATGGCGCTGTCGATCACATCCGAACAAGACTCAACACTACCACCTTAGGAAATACGAATGCATCTGGATGGATCATTGATCACAATGCAGGAGTTTGTGTAATTGTAGAGACTGAGACAGCAATGCCAACATATAATCACATACAGTAGACTGTTCGGCTTATAAATAAAGTACCTGACATTTTTTAGCCTTCCACCAGTATGGTTGCACCAGAGAAGAGCAGGATCCAGCATTTATCTATCCATCTTGAAGGTAAATCTAGATCACTCAGTTAGCTACCTTTGCTTGTACTATATGCTTATAAATTGTAACTTGTTCCTCATGTAATCATCTTAGTATTTCAATGCTACCTTTTCAATATTTTTTGCTGGTATTCTTTAGCTATAGTTACTGGTGGGAATGATATGTTAGTTTATCTTTGTTATAGCAAAACGCGGTGAAAATGGCTATGGTCCTGGATGCTTTTGCATCATATGTGCAAAACATGCTGATGAATATGGCGAGCGAAGAGGTGCAAATGCTTCTTGGAGTTAGAAAGGAGATTTTCAAGATGGACGTCAAGCTTAAGGACCTCAAGAACTTCCTTGCCGATGCTGATAGGAGAAACATCACCGACAAGAGCGTGCAAGAGTGGGTGGGGCAGCTTAAGCGTGCCTTGTACGAAGTTGCTGACATTCTCGACCTCTGCCAGTTAAAGGCCATGGAACAGGGTTCATCCACTATGGATGTGGGGTGCTTCAACCCTTTGCTCTTTTGCATGCGGAATCCCCTTCATGCCCATGTAATCGGTAGCCGCATCAAGGCACTCAACAAGAGGCTTGACATCATCAAGGAGCGCAGCGCTCAGTTCAGCTTTATCAATCTTGGCTCCTACCATAGCAGCACAATGCACACCTTTCGTTCATGTAATCCCAGTCGTGAAACGACAGGGGTGTTTGATCGGTCAGGTGTAGTCGGGGAGAAGATCAAAGAAGACACAAGAGCGCTGGTTGAGATCATTCTGACTGAAAAAGAGGGCAACACCAACATCGTGGTGGTTGCCATTGTTGGCGTTGGCGGGATCGGTAAGACCACTCTTGCCCAGAAGGTCTTCAATGACGAAACATTGAATGCCAAGTTTGACAAGATGATATGGTTAAGCATTAACAAGGACTTTGACATGGTTGAGTTGCTTAGGACAACCATCACGCTTGCCGGGGGAGAACATGGTGGTGAAAAGGTGTTGGCTGTGCTTCAACCAATCCTTACTAATGTCTTGACAGGGAAGAAGCTATTGCTAGTGATGGATGATGTGTGGAGCCACGGAGCATGGGGCGATGTGCTTGAAAGGTCCTTGTGTAACGTGGTGGCTCAAGGAAGCAGGGTCCTAGTCACTACTAGAGATGAGAGAGTTGCCCGAGGGATGAAAGCTGTGCTTCCCTACCACCACATCGACAAATTAAAGGAAGAGGATGCCTGGTCATTGCTCAAGAAGCAGGTACATAACTGCTAGCTCTTAGCTTAATTTGGAGTAAATATATAGTCATAAGCACTTTTTTCCTTTGAGATTATAATATGGATCCATACAACATATGGACACTACAGTTATGCCATAACACCTGCACACACCCATATGTAATCTTACAGTCCCTTGTTCGATTACACGCGGTAATAACTAGTAGGGAACACTATCTCTCATCCACTGACCTTGTGTCTGCTTTGGCGATTACAAAACAACCACGTCTTTGAGCATGGCTTGTCCGATGTAGCCGTGCTAGTTGATGAAATAATTGTCCAAGGTCGCGGCAAAGTTGTGGATGCTCGTAGGCGCAAAGGCACATCACAGGCTGCCGCTGCACATTCGACCCTTTGACACCATTCTTACCTAGCATGTAGCATAGCTGGACAATTCTATTGCCTTCCTCTCCTTTTAGCCTTTTTTTATTTTGGTTGTTGTTTGTGTTTCAGTTTATACTTCTTGTCCCATCTCGGCGTCTTCTTCCAACACAAAAGACATGCACTTTCTGCGTGTTTTAGGAAGAAAATTCAAGTAACTTGCTTAGGCACTGTAGATGGTAAATTAAGCTAAGCAGGTTAGTTAAAAGATAGTATTCCCCGCACTCCTCCCTCTCTATTAATACTTGGTGTAATAGTTTTGATCCACCTTAAACTTTGATAGTCTCACTCTCTTACTCTTTCGATCCCCACAATGTAATAAACTGTACCAGTTGGCTTGATGTTATAAAAGTTCAGGGCGTCGTAAGCTCGGCGTAGTCCCGCTAAAAAAAGATAGTATTCCGTCCATCTAAAATAAATGACTTGGGTTTGTCTAGATTTGCAAGTATTTATATACTAAAACACGTCTAGATACATGAGAATCTAGACAAACCCAAGTCACTTATTTTGGGATGGAGACAGTAATAAACTTAGCATCTTACTATGGTTAGCATGTTATGATGTCTCACATGCTAGGTATCCCAGTTGACGTCCCTAATTACTGTGTTAGCTGGTATATCTCTAGTTTTCTTTTTTATAGTAGCTTATTATTACTGGTACACTAGGCGTTACCATACCACTATTCTCTTGGGGCATACTACTTACTGGTTCCTATTTGATCTAAACTGCTTGCAGATAGTCTCTAGTGAAACAGATGGACATGAGATCGATACACTAAAGGATATTGGCTTGCAAATTGCAGCAAAATGTGATTTCTTGCCTCTCGCTGTCAAAGTAATGGGAGGACTCTTGTGTCAGAAAGAGAAGAAACACCGTGACTGGGAGATGGTTCTGCATGATTCTATATGGTCGGTATCTGAAATGCCCGAAGAGTTGAACCATGCAATATATTTAAGCTATGAAGATTTGCCTGCTTGCCTCAAACAATGCTTCCTATACTACTCCCTTCTCCCTAAAACTGTTTTGTTTTATACATATGAGATTGTTGGCATGTGGATTAGTGAAGGATTTCTTTATGGGATATCAGACGACTTAGAAGAGTTAGGAAGAGAGTACTATAAGGAGTTGATATTGAGGAACCTTATAGAGCCAAATCCAAAATACATTGAACAAAGGGTTTCCAACATGCATGATGTTGTACGCACATTTGCTCAATTTATCGCTAGAGATGAGGCACTAGCAGCTCACAGTGGTGAAACTAATATTGTTAGTAAACTTGGTTCACAGGAGTTTCTTCGGTTATCATTGGAAAGTGAATCTTCTGAACAAGATGGATTAGACTGGAGTTCTTTGCAAGCACAAAAGACATTGAGAACACTAATATCAGTTGGCCATATAATTATGAAGCCTTGTGATTCATTGGTTCATTTTTCATGTTTACGAACTCTACATACAGATCATTCACATGCTGATGCCTTGGTTGAATCTTTGCATGAACTCAAGCACCTGAGGTACTTGTCCTTACAAAATTCTGATATATCTACTCTTCCAGAGAGCATTGGAAAGATGAAATTCTTGCAATACATTAATCTCAGAGGATGCCAAAAATTTCTGAAACTTCCACATAGCATTGTAAAGTTACGGCAGCTAAGGTATCTTAACTTCGGTGAAACTAGTATAAATGGCATACCTAGGGGGTTCTGTGGTCTGACAAATTTGAGGATAGTACTTGGATTTCCAGCACGTGTTGATGGTGATTGGTGCAGTCTGGAAGAGTTGGGATCTCTTTTTCAGCTAAAGTATCTTGGGATATATGGATTGGAAAATGTAACTGCTTCCGTGTCTGCAGCAAAGGCAAAGCTTGGTCAGAAGATGCATCTTACCAACCTAGACTTAATCTGCGGTAGTAGGTTGGGGGATGATGGGTTGATTAAAGAGCTAGACATCATCTCCAGGGAACAGCAAGAACAAATCGAGAAAGTTTTTGATGAACTCCACCCTCCGCCCAGGTTAGAATACCTTGCAATACAAGGCTATTTTGGCCGGCAGCTCCCAAGGTGGATGATGCCATCATCAGTTGTACCTCTCAAGAGCTTGCGGATTCTGATGGCTGAAGACCTGGCTTGCTGCACACGACTTCCCGATGGCTTGTGTCAGCTCCCATATCTGGAGTTCGTTCAGATCAACCGTGCTCCAGCCATCAAGCGTGTTGGACCTGAATTCCTCCAGCCCTACCATCACCATAGTTCTCATCCTTCCCAGGCGGTGGCTGCGTTTCCAAGTTTGCATAAGCTGATTTTAATAGAAATGGTGGAATGGGAGGAGTGGGAGTGGGAGGAGCAAGTGCAGGCCTTTCCTGTCTTGCAGGACCTTGCATTACAACAGTGCAAATTGACACGTCTTCCTCCTGGCCTTGCCTCCCAGGCAAGGGCTTTGAATAAATTACATATAGAAAATGCCCAGGGTCTCATCTTCCTAGAGAACCTTGCTTCTCTGGTCGAGCTGAAGCTTTTTAAGAACCTTGATCTGGAGCGCATCACTAATCTCCCTAGACTGCAGAAGCTTGCCATCACCAACTGCCCAAAGCTGAAGGTGTTGGAGGGTGTACCTGCACTCCTAAGGCTGATGCTTGAGAATAACGACATGGAGAAACTCCCAGAATACATGGGAAGTATAAAGCCAATGCATTTGGAGCTAGAATGTAGCCTAGCACTTCTTGCTTCAATAGCTGCAGGGCAATCTGGCCATGAGTGGGACAAGTTTAGCCATATTGAGCATCTCCAGGCATATGCACCTGAAGGGGATAATATAAAGAAATGGTATGTCTTGTACACAGCTAGCCCCTACAACTTGGAGACAAATGTCAGCCGCTCTTTTCTGTCCAAAGGTAATTTATTAATTTTGTTCCTTTTTGTTCTACGTGTCGTCCATATGTTTGATTTTGAATATATTTCCTAGTACATTCTTATTTACTTTGAATGAGCTGAAAGTCATATCCAAATGTTCATTTTACATGGTGTTATAGAAGATGGACTGTTTGCATTGAGTTAGTTTTTCTCGTAAGGTCTGGCCAGTCTTTGAGGCACATTTGCTAGGGTCTGGGCACACTGCCACCGTACTCGCCCGTGCCTTGTTGCTCCTTTCACCTCTGACCGCACAATCGTCGTTTCTTGTAGCCCTCACTTGCATGTTCATGACTCTGCTTCTGGGATTAAGTGATGCCATTTTCAGACTCTTTGTATATGATGCACTGATGCTTGATCAGAGAACAATGGCATGCATGCACGTGCACATATCCGTATGTGTGTAGTAAGAAATCAGTTGTTCGATTTTGACTTTCCAGCCTTTGTCATTAGATTGCTAAGATAACAAAATCGTGTCGTAACTAAACAAATTGATACCATGTAATGCTGATTTGTGGGATTTGTTGCCAACGTCTCCACATTTTGCCTCTGAAACGCATTTACTCACGTTTTGCCACATATGCTACTAAAGTGATACAGTAGTATAGTTTAACCTCCTGAAAAGAAGAACAAATGACTAGATTTTGTCCTACAAGCTTCTTATCATTATATAATGGCTGTCTGTTCCCCCCACCCACCCACACACACACAAAGAAATGGCTAATTGTTGACTGATGCTACTTCCTGATGTGGCTGGAGTTGCTCATGTTGCTAAACATCTGTTATTCTCACTGGTCCACTAAGCTACCTCGAGATTAAAAATGAAATATTGTACTGTATCTTAAAGCTTATATGTGATTTCTAGGTCTGACTGTTTTAACATTGTTAGAGTTGAGCTCTTGCCTTGCTAGTTATGGATTGCTTTACCACTTTTACATTTTCTACTCATACAGGAACCTTGACTTCTTTTGAGGATGCACAAAGATTTGAGTCTGTCTTTAAAATGACAAGAAAAACCTTTAACTACATCTGCAGCTTGGTGTTTCGGCCGTCAATGGAAGATATGAACAGCTACAAATTTATTGATGGGAGGGTGCTGTGTTTAGAAGATCGAGTAGCCGTTGCTCTTAGAAGGTTGTATTCCAGTGAGCCATCAGAGACTTTAGGATCCTCTGTTGGTGTGGACGAGTCAACTATCTTGTTGGTAACTGAGAGGTTTGTTGATGTTGTGTTCAAGCGAGCATTAGAACACTTTCTCTGGCCTGACTCTAGTAAAATGGATAAAATTAAATCCATATTTGAGAAGATCCACAATATGCCAAACTGCTGTGGTGTTATGTGTACAGCTCCCATCCTATTTGTGCCAAACTACGATCATGACAAGAATGAGACCTTGCTAATGCAAGGCACCATTGATGCAGAGATGAGGTTCATGGACATTTGGCTGGGATGGGCAGGTAGCATGAACCAGTCAAGCCTTTTGCAAGACTCTCGAATCTTCAAGAGGTGCGAGGAGGGTGCTTGGCTGAATGGCAGTAAGCTGAAGGTAGCAATAGATGGATCGAAAGTCGGGGAATACCTAATCGGTGATGTAGGTTATCCTCTTCTCCCATGGCTACTCACACCATACCAGGAAAAATACCTCTCAGACTCACAGGCGGAGTTCAACATGAGACACGCCACAGCGACAACTTGCGCGATGAAGGCACTGGCAAGGTTCAAAGACACATGGAAATACCTTAACGGACAGATATCCTGTTCAGACAACATAAAAACTCTAGCTGACATTATCTATGGTTGCTGTGTGGTGCATAACATAGTGATAGATATGGAGGATGATGCAGACATGCCAAGCTCTGACCCTAATGATTGGAATTACAGTCAGGAAGTACGCCAATTAGCAAATGAGGATGTTGTCAGGGCAAGGGATATGCTGTCGCAACACTTCTTGACGACCAGCCAAATCAGGAGGTGAATTAACACAACTTTCCCTACATCTTATTCTGTTCGGCTTGGTTGCTCTGTGCACTAATTTTTTTATCCTTCACATGTTTTGTTAGCCTAGGGGATGCAGTGGAGGACTATGAAGTAGCAGCATCAGGCTCAGGGGATGAAGAAAATCCCACCAGAGTCCCCAACTCCGCCCCATGGTTCTCAGGTTGCTTCTCCTTTCAAAAAAATAAAAAACTCAACAGGGGCTAGTCCATGCTGGTCTCATTTTTTTTAATTGATGCTTCATTTAATAGCATGCATGATATGTCAAACCCTGGTACTGCGGTAAATGGTTGTTATCTGACATAACTAAAATCTTGTTTGATCAGGTGAAAGGGAAGCCTGCATTATGCTGATTGGAGCTTTTGGATGCATGAATCCAGAGCACCCACGCAATGGAGCCAGAGACTAATTGAGCTCCAAATTTAAGTTCAATAATCTACTACCTACGATCCATAATACACTTGAAGGAGTATTAAATTTGGTCCTTGCACGAAATGCACTTCATTTAGGGGCGATAAGCTTTTGTATATTGAAGCTCTGTGCGGTAGCCGTCACCGTTTGCCGGCGCGGCTAGTTCGGGCGCTCTCTAGCCTCCGCCCATGGGACAATTGTACCGAGAAAGGCGGCGTGGCTGCGGGGGTGGTCGCCGGTGATGGTCTGGCTCGCTACGGTGGTTTTCTTTAATAATGTGGCGGCGAGGAAGGACGGGCACCTGAAACATGTGATTTTCTGTAAAAACCAAGATAATAGATATGATTACGCTTTACTTCAATCTTACATCTATGGGGTATAAATTTTCAGCTCTTCTTCTCTGCTTATTATCATTGTTATAGGATTTTTTTCTCACTTTTAGAGCAGTACATAATTGTGAATGTATACTCTGATTTTTTTTAAGTACTACTATACCCCTGAGCGAGGGTAAGTGATGGGGTCAACCACACACGGTTGAGCCCTGTGCGGACGAGACCAATGATATGTCACTTCAGAGTTGAGACACACATACTTGGATCATTAATTGTTTCTATATGGAACACATTGCTCTGAGTGGAGGAATTTTTTTAATGATACATTTTTATTAATTTTTTAAAAAACATTATACAATTTTAAATTTTTTAAAAAATAATACGGCCTAGGTTGGAATTTAGCTCCTGCATCTGTCGCAGCGCCCAGCTCGTTGCAGGCCAGGGCAAAGGAAAGATTTCCTTGGCCGCGCGTCAAGAACGCACAGAGTACGTCGTCCGAGCCTGCCATCACAAAACGCAAACTATTGTGATTTTCGGCTGAATGAATCTATGTTACTCCCTCCGTTATAAAATACAAGATGTTTTAGCTTAAAACATATGTATATTTAGGCGTTTTTTACTGTATAGATTCAGAGAAAAATAAATAAACCTACACACTAAAAGAGCCTATATACATGTATTTTAGAAACTAAAACATAGCTAATTGAGCAAGGTCTGGAAGAAAGTTAACACAAAATACAAAGTAACTCGCCTAGTACATGTGCACTCAACAATAATCTCATGAGGCACACACATGTCGACACAATCTGTTTAACAAAGTTTTGATGCAAGTGAGCATTAATAACGCTTAAGAACTACCTCTTTACCAGTTGTTGGCCCCATTTCATCACATCTTTCCCCAAGTCAAGGGTATCAAACTATCAATCGCATGTACATATTCACTGATGTGATGGATAACGTAGTAGGCTTCCATAACACTATGGGCAGACTTCTACGAGTAAGGGAATTCTTTGTTCATGCAGAAGTCGGAAAAGGCGCTACCTTTCCTTCTATTTTGTTTTTGTTTTATGCATCCTCCATTGGTTTTGAAGTAGAAGAGAGCTTCATCCATAATGTTGCGTACTAACGTGTACTCTTTCTTCAAGCTTCTCATTGAATCCATAATGAAAGCTAGACAAGCATGTGGGTGCATAACGATGAGAACCATGTGATCGATATACAAATAGTTCAACAAACCAATCATATAATGGAAAATATATATGAAGAAAGCATATCTTAGCTAGCTGACTAATATAATGACTTACGGGGGATAGGGGACAGTAAGGAAGGAGAACAGTGACCTTATCCTTATTGGCAATGAGAAATTCCGAGAGGTACTTCCTCCCTTCTTTACGGCCCTGAAGGGTCTTCAAGTTGTTCTCGGTGAATCCATAGGGATCTGCAACCGTGACGTCTTTTTCCTGGTCGACGATGACGACGTTGTGGTCCATATGGAGCGCGCATAGGCAGACAAATTTCCTATCCAGGGAAGCAGGTGCATCATCTTGAAGATTTGGTCGAACCGTATGTAGAATTTGTCCGTGGGGGTGTATTGTTCCAATGAATCCTCGGTGGCACCTTCACATCAAAGACCGGGAGGAGATTTCCTACCTTTAGCGCTGCTCTCTCCTTTTTTAGAACCGTGTCATTCAGAATTCTAAGTTTCACGTCGACCTCACCATATCTTTTCTCCGAAAGGATGCTTTGTCCAGCGACATGCATGATCGGATTTGCCTGATCCAACAAGGCGAGCATACGAACGCTTAGGGGCTACTGTTGATGGCCTTCACTTGCCATCTTTTGACCGCTTCATGTGCTTTCTTCTTAATTTCCACTGGGTCTGGACTGTGCATCGCTTCCTTGGCTATGTTCTGAAATGTGTTTGAACTGAACAATGGTCGTTCCATCTATGTGTCATGCTGGGTGTTCTCCGGTGTATGGACAGTGCTAGGCGTCCCCCGGGGGATTTCTGGTTTTCATCCCCCGGGTCCCCAGCCAACCACGTGTCATCTATTTGGATTCAAAATCCCGCTTTTGCTACATTTGCTTCACTTTTGCTACATTTGCCCCGCTTTTGCTACATTGTAGCAGAAAACGTTTCGGTCTAGAAAAATAAAAACAAACTGGACCTCGCCGGAGATTTCGCCGGATACCTCGCCGGCGACCGTGTAGCAAAAAAGTTGTGCTATTGTAGCATATCCGACCTCGCCGGAGACTCTCGCCTGAAATATCGTCGCCGGAGACCTTGTAGCTAAATGTTTACACTAATGTAGCAAGATCACAAAACAGTTGTAGCAAAAAAAAAATTCTAGTGTAGCAAAAGAGGACATCGCCGGAGACAGCGTCAGAGACTCTAGCCGAATACCTCGTAGCAAAACCGTAGAGATTGGTTGTAGCAAAAAAATTGTACAAAAGTAGCAAAAAATATATGAATATATAGCAAAAATAATATGCTAAGGTAGCAAAACGCTCTTATCTCCTGACTCGTGCCATGGATAGCAGCACAGGTCACCGCTCGTAGCAACGCCGCGCTCCGCAGGTAGCAGAACCTCCTGCCATGTGTAGCAGTGTCGTGTACCATGGGTAGCAGAGTCGCCTGCCACGTGTAGCAGCGTCATGCCCATGGGTAGCGGAGCCGCCTGCCATGTGTAGCAGCGCCGCCTTCTGTGTGTAGCAGGCTTGCAGCGGCTTGGTGATGAACCAAACGAGGCAGGGCAGACCACGGCGAGGGGAGGCGTCTCGAGCAGAGCGGCGGCGCCGGCCTTGGAGACGGGGAACCCCTTGCGGCGAGGGAAGGCAGAGGCCGTGGCACGACCTTGGCGGCCGGCGGCCGGACAGGAGGTCGGAGGTGGGTAGCACGCGCGACCGGCGACGGGGAGGCAGGGCGGCCGGAGGAGAGAGGGTCGGGCTGGCGAGGTGGCGGCCCGGCGGAGGACGGCGTGCTCGCGCCGGCGGCGGGGACGAACGGCGAGGAGGGGCCGCAGGGCGAGCGGCGGGAGTGGGAGGTCGCGGGCTGCGCTCGGAGACGGCGAGGTGGAGAGCCAGGGAGGGCGCGCTGGCGGCGGGCACCCGGCCGCGGCCGGAGGCGAGCTTGGGGGGGGGGGGGCGAGCGGGGAGAGGCAGACGGGGGAGAGAGAGGGGCGAGACGGGAGGTGGGAGAGAGAGGAAGGAGACGGGGGTTGGTGGCGCGGGTTGGGGACGGGTGCGGGTCAGTTGGGGTCCGGACGGGGGTGTGTGGAGGTGGGGGTCGGGACACGCGTCAGCGCGAGGAGCCGGGAGACGCGACGACGCGATTCCCCGGGGGGACAGTATCATTTTCCTAATCAAATAGACTCTTCTGACACGGAGGCATCCATTCAGCTGTTGCCTGTTGGTATGTCTCGTTGGGATGGTCCTTCTGGTTGAAGATGAGGAGAACAACGCATGCCAAGTAAATCGATGGTACCCAAGTTAGCATACATATTGGCTTGATCGTTCTCAGTGTCAAACAACAACTCTTGATCATGCGCTGTGGGTAGGGCAGAGCTAGGGACAATGGGGTTGCTTTGACCCAAAGGAGATGGCAACACTGGAGTATTCCTCGACACTTGCAGTGTTGTACGTGGGTTGTTGCGGACACCCAAACGAATGTGCGCCTTCGGCCACTCCAGTATCCAATTACCCTTGCACTCTAAGGGGTTCACCATGTGTCCGCATGGGCAGGTTGATTTGGAGGATCGATCTCCTCATAACCGCCATGGACCACATGTACATTAACCTAAAACACGTTGTTTCACATCTTTTGACTGTGCATCACCAGGTTCTGATTAGATTGAATAACTCTGCCTATATATCGCAACGTCCTTCAACTCATCTTTCACCACCGTGAGGAGAGTGCGCGTTGTTTCCTCCTGTGTAACATGTATGCCATCGGACGGGTGAATTCTCTCGGTCACCACTAGAAGCATTTGGCGCCTGAACACTAAGGTTTACGGCAAATTGTGGCATTAGTCCTATATATCCTTGTTGTACCCAAGCCTGGACTGCTACCATATAGGCATCGGTTTCCTGTTTCATGAGGGTATCAACTGCTTGTTTTACTGCAACTTGTGCTTGGGCAGCTGTGTTGGCCTCGGATTTGGCTTTTAATTCGGCTTTCATCCGTTCATAATTCACCAAAGTTGTAGTCGAGTTCTCGCCTTTCCTACGCTCTCTCCTCTCCTCTCTTCTTAACATGTTAGGATAATGTACCTTCCATTTTTCACCTAAGTTGACGCCATCAAAATGGCCAGTTGCCGGCATCGTGTGTTGCTCCTTCTTGAGGGTTATGTTGATCGTGTATCTAAGAGGGGTGTCGCACGCGTGCGATGAGGCCACTTCCTGGGAGCTTTCAACAGCCGTGATAACGTATTTTTTTTTTGCAAATGGAACGTGTCCACGGTTAAATCAGCTCTTTTAGGAGAAATGAAATGAGAATCTATTAATTAATTACCAGTTCAGCTATGAGTTCATTCGTGTTATCATCCGTGATAAATCTCTTCACCACTTTATCATATTTGTACCGGCCTTGATGAAGTTGCGTTCATGTATATCGATGAACACATCCCAAGGGTTAGTGTCATCGCCCTCCTTTAGGAGTTCTTTGTCCTCCTTTCACCACACACCCTCCTTCTCTTCATAACCAGCGCTTACAAGTCTATGGTCAACTATGTTCTGCTTCCGCATTTCCTTTCCCCGTTCTATGAATGCCTTGGTCGAAGTGATCCCGCAGTAATCCTTGAAAATCTCCCCGTAATTTGTGACTATCCCAACAATATTTCGTAGAAACCTGATTTTTTCTCAACTTTTTATTTTAACATTGATCTCCAATTAATTAGGGCCTTGGAGCACTTGTGGATGGCTCTGTTTATTGGCTTGACCTACTTTTTACTAGGTTTTTAGGGGAACTAGAATATTGCATGCACCTTCGTAATAAGAAGATTGATTATAGACATGTCGGTTCACCTTCGCCCTTAGGTTGCGTGTATTGATGTTGACAATATCTTGGACTATGCAACTTATGTCATTGTCGTAGGTTGCTCTAGTTTCATTCAGACTTGCAGGGTCATCACCCTTGTAGTTCACTCTTCGGACCACAAGTATTTAGGTTCCCACCTTATTTTTGGCCCTAGACTTCTTAGTCTTACTGGCCGGGGCTGCATCACCTGTGGATTTTGTAGAATCATCGGTTTCTTCACTGGTCTCGATGTCACCAGTCTCATCCGAATTATCACCTAGAAAGTCACTCTCCGTCTCTGCTTAATCCTCACCCTGCCCATCTGTGTACATGTCTTGCGGATATCCGCGGTTCTCTCTTGTTTCGTCCTCCTCGCTGTCATGGGTCATCTGAGAGAAAGTATTGGGCACGACGCGATCTTTTGCAGACATCTTCGCACTGCATAATTAAAGATCACATTGTTAGATAATACAATATATCTATAAAAACTATGTACAAATTTCAAACAAAATTTTGGCATGACCTTTGCTAAAAATAGGACATACGAGTGCCAAAATTTGGCGAAACGGACAATAATCAACATTTCTTCGAAATTTTTGTCAGCTCTTGTATATTCTCTTGAAAATAAACACAACGTGAATCAAGGTTACCTCAGCACGATGTCCGGCATACAAGACATATATTTCACACAAATTCCACCAAAATGTGTACATTTCACACAATTGAACCAATTGATTGCATTTAAAATTTTCACAATGTTTCACATCTCGCATGCCAAATATCACAACAATGCCACATATTTGGTCAAAATAGCTAGTAGAGTGGCCGCGGCCGGGGTTGCTCACTTGCAGGGAGAATTTAACAACGACGCGAGCGATGGGGACAAGGTGAGCCACCGGGACGAGGTCGTGGTGAGCCGCCGGGACAGGGTCACGTGACTAAGGAGCTCACAGGGGCAGGGTCGCGCAGCGGTGGACGATCGAGCAACACAGACCGGGATGGGGGCTGCTCCGATGAGTGGCAGACCGCCTGGGGCAGGCCTGCTACTCCATCGTCGAGCTGCGGGATGGTATGGCAATGATGAACTGGTGGCGGGGTGGAGCGGCGAGCGCCTATTCGGTAATGTGGAGTTGGGTTGGAGCAAAGTGAACCGCGCGGTTGAGGTTTAAGTGAAAATATAGTGGTGGCATGCGATTTTCTCTAGACGCCACCATACCCGAGTTAGTGATGGCATCTAACATTTTAAAGACGCCACCACTACATTTTTCTTTTATTTTTTATTAAAACAACTTTGTTTATTTCAACCTTGCAAAGAACCGGGTTTGTTGCGATTTTCTCTAGACGCCACCATACCCAGGTTAGTGAGGAAAATATTGTTATGGGATCTGGTCCATAAGTGGACCAACTTACATGATTGACACGTGACAATTTAGATCTAGAAAACGGTTTTAAATCTTGTTCTTTTCTCTCTGTTTTGGACACGTGTCATTTACTGAGATTGGTCCACGCCTCTAAATTCGTGGACCAGGTCCCATAGAAATATTTTCCAATGAGGAATGACGTCTAACATTTTAAGGACACCATCACTACATTTTTATTTTATTTTTATTAAAATAGTTTTATTTTATTTCAACCTTACAAAGAAATGGGTTTGTTTATAGAAATATTTTTTATAAAAAATAGGGGTTAGATGGATTCTGACGCTCCGAAGCGCCTTCTCGGTAAAACCCTAACCCGTGGTCCCCGAATCATCTGCCTCTCAAATCTGTTCGAACAGGGGTTCACCAATGGACATTTCTCTTGATTTGTATTTGTTTAGAACATATAGAAACATGAAAGAAGAGTTCTTGGGTAACCAGGGCACAAGATTCTCCCATTCGACCCGAAGCAGGAGTTCCTCCACTCGTGGCATTCAATTTTTGAGCACCACTAGCGAAACAACTTCTATAAGGCTTTTCCTACTAGCAACCGGTGAACGTCGGAGAACATTGATGTCATTGCAAAAATCGGGAATTCTGAAGAAATCATGTTAAAACCATGTTTCATGGTTAGCCACGACTTTAAGAGTAATAGTGGAATCCTCCGTGTGACTTTTGAAATATCCATGCCATGTTGCAGGAGAGTTCTTCCACTTCTAATGCATACAATCTATAAAACCAAACTATCTGAAAACCCGCAGATTTTCTTATATTCCAAGAGCCTAGCCGTGTCTTGAGACTAGAATCCCATATGACATCATGTGGAATTCAGTAATAACCTTTTGGATGGTGGTATGGCCAAGTTATCTAGTACAATTCCTCCTTTGCTCGAAGAAATGATCATACTTCAAAACGCTTCCAGAGATGTGTTCAAACAACTTGATTCCCATCCTAAACCGATGCTAGAAGCAACGTTCTGGATATTTTGGATCCTCCACAAAGTAGTTCCGCATCAATCTTTTGTGCTCTTGGATTCTCTTTCTCCAAAGCTTCCCACGACCGAGAACGGAACCATCGTACTTCAGACGCTTGTCGTTGTGGTGGTGGATAGACAGAATCATAGAAATATGATCGTCTTCGGATATGTCCCATGTTGGAAATATGCCCTAGAGGCAAGTAATAAATGGTGTTTATTGTCATATCTCATTAGTTCATAATAGGTTTTATACCATGCTATAACTATATCAATCAGAAACATTGATACATGTGTGGTATGTAAACAAATCAAATCCCTAGTATCCTCTATTTAACTAGTTCATTGGTCAGCCGATGATCAAGGTTTCATGATCATGGCCATTTATGTCAATTTACAATGGTGTTATGTCATTAGATGTATGATGTGATGAAAGTTATACCTAAAATAAGTATTGCAACATGATTAAGTCACATAGTTCATTGTTGCAATAGTTAGGAAACGAAGTATGCTATTCCCTAGACTATGAGATCATATTTAATCACTATCACTCGAGGCTGCTTTGATTGCATCAATCGTCACACCGTAACAGGGGTGATCATAAAGGTGTATCTCAGGTATTCTGAAGGGATAGGTTGAGGCGTATGTATCGAGATTGGGATTTGTTATCCAATGTGACAGGAAGATACGCTAGGCCCAGTCGATGAGATTACATCCATAAGTTGCGCAGCGTATGACTAGGTCATGATGATGGAATATCATGAGAACGACTTCGGTAACAAAATCGAACTAGGTATATTGATACCAACGATCATATCTTAGACAAGTCATGTATCAAATAAACAAAAGAAATTGAACTCGACGTTAATGGTTCAAACAACATTGATATTGTAATGCACATGGATCATTATGGGTATCCGGATCCTGCTGATGATCATTAATCCAAGGAGCGTCTCGATCATGTTTATGATGTTCCCGAACCATAGGATAATACACTTAAGAGTTCAATGACGCTTGAAGATGTTTTTTGAATCACCAGGATCACAAGAAGAAAGAAGTGAGAAAACTAAAAGGGTTCCAGGAGAAACCAAAGGTTGTTCGTAGTGATCGAAAAGGGGTTTTTGATCATGGGGAATTAATTAAATATGATTTTAATATTAATTATTGGAATTAACTATTAAAAATCTATTTTAAATTTAATCTGGGAAAAACCTCCCTATTGGACCACTTTCCGGCGGAAAGGGCCCATGAGGGAGGGCAGCCGCCCCAAGGGCATGGGGGATGGCCGGCCTTGGGATGGCACGCCGGGCCCACCCCGGACGCCGCTTATCCCTTGGATGCCTCCCTCCCCTTTAGTCCCACATTGCTAGCTATGCGTTGGGGTTCCTCCCCTCCCCTTATATAAAGAGGGGACACGTGGGAAGGGAGGAACACACAATGTTTCCAAAGTCATTTTCCTTAGGAAATTTCTCTCTCTCACTCACTCTATCCCGTGTTCGCAGTTCCAAGAACTATGCGCGTGGAAAATGATGTATGTTCGGCACGACGTTGCGCTGCTGGATTCCTGTTTGAGAAGATCTATTTCCACAATCTTATTACGAGGGTGCTTCCAGCTGTGGCACATGGATTGGCATGCAAGGAGAAATGCGACCTTGAGGTCGGCTACGTTGTTTGACTACATCATCGACGTTCATCGTGAACGTTACTACAAGGGTATTGTCACCGAAACCTTCTTCGTTACAACATTACTCCTAGATAGATCTGGATAGCTGGTGTTGTGCTAGTCGTGAAATATTATTGTTTTCTGCTGTAAACCCCTTCATCCCATTCTTCATCAGAGGACGAATCATCATACGAGGAACTCATCTGCAATGTTAATAAAATTTGTTAGAAACTAGTACAAGAAACAAAACAAGACCATGTTAGAATTTTTTGTGATGCATACCTTCGATCAAACAACATGTGGGCAAGGTCGAGAGGCTGCACAGATTGAACGTGGGACGTCGTCGATGTGCCTGGAGGACGGCTCCGGCTGCAAGTGTGGTAAGCGGGCATCGGGGCAACTCATCGGCGTGGACTAAGATGGTTTCGACTAAGAGTAGGGGAGACGGGGTAGCGTGGTACCTCCTAGCCACTAGATTGACGCCGAGAGGCAACGTTCCAAAATTGACCATGGGCCATGGGTAGTTTCAACGCAACGGTTGCCATTCACGCGCGGGTGAAAGAACGATGCAGCACAGACACGGCTTCCCTATCGTATGTCCAAAATATACATCACAAAGTGGAAAAATATGGGACATGCCCTAAATTTTTTAGGGCAAATTTGCTACAGGACACCGTTATTTTTGATCATTTGCTGAAACACACCGTCCAATTTTATCTTTATCGGGTACCATTATAATTTTATGGCACATTTGAAGCTAAAGAATGAAAAGTTTTGGCACTTTTACATAGATGACCGGGTTTGAAGAAAATGTGTCAAACTTTCCTTTTTTTTGACGGTGCAATGTGTTCCGTCAAATATGCCAGGAAATTGTGGTACCGACAATTTTGTGGTGTATTTTACTCCCTCTGTTTCACCTAAAACATCTTATATTTTGAAATGGAGTGAGTAGCAAATACTATAAAATATTTTGACGGTGCGATGTGTTCTTAAGCAATTTTTTTTCTTTTTTTTTCAGGAGCCCTATTTTTCGTCAGCCTCGACAGTGGCAGCTCCGATAGCCGGCCGGGGACCACCGCGACTCAGTGGCAGCCATGGCCGTTGGTAGACCTCGACCTCGAACAACGGCGTCCTTCGTTGCTGCCGCCGGGGAGCGTTCGCCTCCTCTCGCATCTATTTGTCTGGGCTCTTCATTGCTTCGATCTGCTCGACAGTCTTCAGGACATCCTTCGTCGTGGGCAAGGAGCCAAGGAGGAGAAGGGGGCTGGGGGCGGGCATTGAAGAGCTCGTCGGTCCCCTTTCCGCCGTCTCCGTCGCCGCAGGACAGAACCACCCCCACGCGCTGCTGACGCGGCCGCCTCATCGCTCATACATAATCGCTTCTTCCCTCTGGTAAGCTCTCTTTCCCCCGCTCGCTGCAACCCAAACCCCTCTACAAATTAGCAGGTAAACCAAATCCCTACTTCCACCCCTTGTCCAGATTTCTCGTTCTTTCTGCATTGGGTGTTCAGATTTGGTTCTAAATTCGTGTGCCTGGCCTGAACTCTATGTGCTTGGGTTAAATTTCATCTCCCTTGATGTTTCAGTTCAGCAGTCAAAATTACAGTGGCTTGCAAAACACTCCCTGAGAAACAGGAAGAAGAAAACTACAGTCAAACACGCAAATAATGTGAAGAGATGTATGACAATATCTACACCCTTGCTTCTTAATTCTACTTTATAGGGCATGATTGAGACGCAAGGTCAATTTGGACAGATAGAGTTGCAAGCCTGCAACTGAAACTGATTGAACTACTTGTTGCATTAGCAGACAACATGCGAAGAGATGACATACACCGAATCAACGGTCACTTGCGGTGCTCCTCGTGTAGAATGGAAAGAGCACTCTCAAATCAATGGTTGGTATTGCTCCCCCTCCTCCTCCTTTTGCATAAATTTGAGGGCTAGATTAGGTGGCTACCACCTCGTGAAGGTGTGGTTCTCAAGTTAATTTAGTTGTTATCATGAAACTTCCACAGATATATGCATTTCAACAAAATTTGTATCTGTCCACAACTTTCATATTTCGAAAATATAAATAAGAAATTTCAGGAAGACTTGAAATGGTGAATCTTTCAGTAGTGCAGGGGGCTACAAAAAAAACCATACAAGTTTAGACTTGACTGGAGTGAGGGCTAAATAGTATATCTAGCTAGGTACAACTAAGATTAGTAATAAACTCCACTTCACAGGTTTTCTGGCGAAGGCTGCAGCATCCCTATGTCGAGGTATTAAATATTCCTCTATGCAGAGGAGGCACCAGTTGTAGCATTGACCAGCTGACAGATCGATCTTATGAACAATTCATGCCTGAATGGTGCATGCTCTGACGATATATACTTGATTAAAGCTAGTGCAGCTCATCTTCTGGTGTCGGTCACATGCAGGCTCACATCACGAACACATCTGACTTTCTGACCGATCTGATGGTACTAACCAGTTGAGTTGAGACACAGCGTCATTTGTGGAAATACGACGTGTATGGATCTGTTCCCGATGTGCGAGTTAGTATAATCAATGAGATTAAACAAGACTACCCAACATATAGCATGTGATAGAATCGATTCACGATGCGCGAGTTAGTATAAGTACAGAGATGAGCATACAAGTTGCATGTAATCTAGTAACATGGTAGAGTTAAGTTATTTCTCTTTGTCTTACAGATATACAGTGCTGTGTACCTGTTAGCCCTTTAGCAGTACAAGTTGCTCCAGAGCAGGACCCAGCCATCCATCCATCCATCTTGAAGGTAATTTTGGATCCCTCTGTTTTAGCTGGCTTTGCTTGCATCTATCGATCTAGGTGGCCTAAACTTGCTATTTTTGTTCCTTGTGTAATCATATTAGCATTCTAGTGCTGTCCTTTTCTTTCTTTTATGCTGGTAATCTTTCATTATCTACAACAAGTGGTGGGGATGATATCTTGGCTTATCTTTGTTACAGAAAAAACACAGCGAAAATGGCGATGGTCCTTGATGCTTTTGCATCCTACGTGCAAAATATGCTCATGGAGATGGTGAGCGAAGAGGTGCACATGCTGCTTGGAGTTGGAGACGAGATCGAGAAGATGGACATCAAGCTTAGGGACCTCAAGAATTTCCTTGCCGATGCTGATAGGAGAAACATCACCGACAAGAGTGTGCAAGAGTGGGTGGGACAGATCAAGAAAGTCATGTACGAAGCTGCCGACATCCTTGACCTCTGCCAGCTCAAGGCCATGGAGCAAGGTTCATCAACTGTAGATGTGGGGTGCTTCAACCCGTTGCTCTTCTGCATGCGGAACCCCTCCCATGCCCACGGCATCGGCACCCGCATCAAGGTGCTCAACAAGAGGCTCAACACCATCAAGGATCGAAGCGCTGCTTTTAGCTTCATCAATCTCAGTTCGTATGAGGAATGTAGCAGCATGGTGCATGTTTCTCGTTCCGGCAATCTCAATCGTGAGACGTGTGGGGAATTCGACCGGTTGGGTGTAGTTGGGGAGAAGATCAAAGAAGACACAAGAAAGCTGGTTGAGATCATGTTGACTGAAAAAAAGGGGAACACTAATATCATGGTGGTTGCCATTGTTGGTGTCGGCGGGATTGGTAAAACCACTCTTGCCCAGAAGGTCTTCAACGACGAAACTATGAATGCCGGGTTCGATAAGACGATATGGTTGAGCATCAACCAGAACTTTGATAAGGTTGAGCTGATCAGGACAGTTATCACCCTCGCCGGGGGAAACCATGGTGGCGAAAAAGCATTGGCCGTGCTTCAGCCAATCCTTACTGCTGTCTTGAAACAAAAGAAGCTATTGCTGGTGCTAGATGATGTGTGGAGCCACCGAGCATGGGGAGATTTGCTTGAGATATCCTTGGCCAATGCTGTAGCTCAAGGTAGCCGAGTCCTTGTCACTACTAGAGATGAGAGAGTAGCCCGGGGGATGAAAGCTGTACTTCCCTATCCACTACTAGGAAAACAGCTATAGGTAATCAGCACATCCGTGGCTCACATGGTTGAAGTGCCCCACGGCTAAAACAGGCGTGGCTCACCTGTGGGCAGTGCCCTACTAGTAACTAGAACAACCGTGGCGCACATGACTATAGTGCGCCACAGATGTGTGTGGGCCAGGGCCCTGTTGGCCGGACGCCAAACATCTGTAGCGCACTATAGTCATGTGCGCCACGGTTGTTACTGTCATCTGTGGCGCACATGTGGGGGGTGCGCTACGCCTAAGCGCACGTCCCTCTCTGCTGTGAACCATCCACAAGCATCTGTGGCGCACATGGCATAGTGCGCCACAGAAGTTTGTACAACTTCTGTGGCGCACTATGGCATGTGCGCCACAGATGTAGTGGCATGCACCAACTCCACCCCCCCCTCCCTGTGGATCGCCTTTTTAGGGTTTGCAAAAAATAAAAGAAAATGATAAATCGTTTAGCGATTTTTTAGATTTTCAAAATTCGAAAAGAGTAAAAAGTTACGGTCAAAAAACCGTTTTTTCCTGCAGAAAAAAAAATACAGGGCGACTTATCCGTAGCGCACCTACACCTAGTGCGCCACGGATAAGCTTGGGCGGGATTCAAATTTGAATCCCCACCCCGCCCTCCTCCTCCCTTTCCCCTTTTCCCTCTTCCTCTCCCTTTCCCTTTCCACTTTTGCCTTCCCCTTTTCCCTCTTCCTCTCCCTTTCCCTTCTCCTTCTTCCTTCTTCCTTCTTCCTTCTCCCTTCTCCTCCTTCCCCTTCTCCTCTTCTTGCAGTGATGGCACGACGTCGACCTCCTTCTCCTCCTCCTCGCAGTGACAACGGGAGACGGCGGTGCAACGGCGGCCTCCTTCTCCTCCTCTTCCTCCTCTGCCTCCTGTTCTTCTCCTCCTCTTCCTCCTCTTCTTCTTCTTCTCCTCCTCTTCCTCCTCTTCTCCTCCTCCTCCTCCTCTTCTTCTCCTCCTCTGCCTCATCTTCTTCTTCTCCTCCTCTTCCTCCTATTCTCCTCTTCCTCCTCCTTGCAGTTCCGACGACGACACCGACGCGCGACCGCACTGACGGCGATGGCGACCTGCACTGACGACGAGATCCAGATCTGCTGCTTTTTTTTTTGAATTTTGAAATTTACATCCGTGGCGCACAGCACCTAGTGCGCCACGGTTATCGTTTCATACGCGTGGCGCACCTGCCCAAACTTCTGTGGCGCACTGGCATGTGCGCCACGCCTGTCTCTAAACTTCTGTGGCGCACTAGGCAGTGCGCCACAGAAGTTTAAACTTCTGTAGCGCAAGGCACGTGGCGCACTGCTAGTGCGCCACAGATGATGTTTCATGGTGCGCCACTAAAGGCCATTTTTCTAGTAGTGATCACCGCGTTGACAAATTAGAGGAGGAGGATGCCTGGTCACTGCTCAGGAAACAGGTATGTAACTAAAGTCTGTTCTTCTTCAATAATAATAGCTCCGACCTTAATTTGGGAGAGATAATAATAAATGGGCACACTTTTATGAATTAATCTTTTTGATTACAAGATGGATACATGCAACACATGGACAATATATTCCCCATGTATTGTTTCCCGTGCTGAATTCACAAGTTCACAACACCACAGGTCTAGGAGTAATTGTTTTTAAATTTGGGCTAGTGTCTCTCAAGAATTGTTTTCCTATGGAAAGTTACAAAAAATAGAAATTGATGCGCAGTCGCCACTTGAAATGCAAATCCAAATGAAATCAATAATTAGGGATATAGTGAAAACACAAGAAACTAAATGAAATCGAAAATTAGGAATATAGTATAGATGCAGAAAACTAGCAATGTGGTCTTGCCCCCCAAAAGAATGTGGTATTGCTGTTTCTTCTTCCTCAGAAATTGACAGTCGATCCATTCTATCTAAAAGCAAATATAAATTCGCCAACTCGGTCAATCCATGGGGAAAATCTTCTGGTGTTTTTTGCCTGGAGATTCCAGTAAACCCACATTAAGCACCACAGTACTTTTTTTGAGAATAAAATGCCAGTACTAACAGCACAATATGAAAAAAAGCTGTAATCGGTAGAACAATACCAAACGTGCCCTTGATAGCAAAAAAAAAAAAACCAAACGTGCCCAGACCTATAAACATAACGCGAAAAGTTCTTGAAAAGAAGTTGCTTACGTAATTTTTGTAAGACGCCACTTACAATTCTCAGGCAACTCAACTTTTTGCAATCGTTGTCAATTTTTCAGCCCGAAGTTGCATCTTCTTTGTCTTTGGCTTGCTCTTGCATTTGATTGGCAAAGTACAAGTTTCCTGTCCTGTATATGAAACTTTTGGATTATCATGGTAATTATGTTCAAGTTGACAAAAAATATATCTCCTCATTCATTTTTTTCTATCAGCGTAAATATATCCCAACTATTCTAACATAGTTCAAGTTGATTTATTTATTTAATTTTTGTTTCATACTTTTTACTTTGGTTAGTTCACTTGTAGGGATAAATGAAAATGACTAAGTCAGCAAATAAGTAGAAAATATAAGTGCATGTACGATATCAGCAAACTAGTGGCTCATGTGGAAGGAAGTAAAAAACTGAACAATAGAACAAGCAACCACTTGACGGAAATCCAGGGACCGATCCACCGTCTTGGGCGGCAGCTTCCGAAGGTACTTGTCAGAGACCTCGGCCATGCTAGATCTAGTTGTATCTGAAAAACCAGTTGCAGATTCACTGGTCCGGACGGATCCGGCAGAGTAGGCAATGGATACAATAGGTTGGGCGGCGACCACCATGCTGGTGGTGACATTTTGTAATTTCTGTAGGTCACATCCGAGGCGGTTTTCCTTTTCCGCTAGGACCACCTCCTATGCATGTCTATTAGAAGTGATTTTCAGAGCCGCTTGGACTGGATTACCCACGACGATTTTTTTTCGGCCGCCTCGGATGGTGTTTCCTTCAGTTACTAGTGCAAGTTTGTTTCAAGACAATTAAGGGTGAAAGATAATCCGTCTAAAATATTGCTTTCTTGTGAGAATGGATGTAAAATCCCCAAGCATGGATCTAAATCCCAGTGCAAGCGATTTTAGGTTCCTAATTTTATTGAAAGGTTTTGTTTCTAATTTTTCTTCAAAAATCTTCTGTTAATTTCGAATACAAGCCATTCAAACATATAAGAAACTTCATGCTGACTCTGTTTTCCAAAGTAGGAATATATGTATTGTAATATTATCCGCACAATTAAGTGTGTAATTTATTTAGTAACTGTAGATCAATGAGCCTCTCCTACTAAATATGCCAAGCCGCTACCGTGACGGTCTCTTGTAATCGAATCTGTGTTGATCAAGAACAGGAGATGGGGATTCGACATACAAACAATATCCTCCTCCGCTCTTTTGCATAAAAGTACTCCCTCCGACCCATATTAGTTGACTTGGATTTATCTAGATTCGGCACTGTTTAGTATATAGGTTCATCCAAATTTGGACAAATCTACGTCAACTAATATGGGTCGGAGGGAGTAGCATATGTTTCATGTCTCGCACTCCAGCACAGCACACTGGACATATCTCAGCCAAATTTAGCATTTGTTTTGTTGAGCATGTTATGATGTCAGTATACATAGCTCAGCCAACTTACCCAGTTACCAATTCATTCTCTTGACAATATCAGTATACGCAGTACATTAACTGGTCTTCTGTTAGTTTTCATTTGTTAGTTTTCTTTTCTTCAAGCGCTTATTATTGACTATAATTGGATTGACACTAGGCATTAAGGAACCACTATTTTTAAGCCAAACCGCTCCTTATTAACTATTGATTTACACACCTTGCAGGTAGTCTCGAGTGAGACAGATGTAGGTGAAATTGATGCACTCAAAGATATTGGGTTGCAGATTTTAGCAAAATGTGATGGTTTGCCTCTTGCCATCAAAGTAATGGGTGGGCTCCTGTGTCAAAGAGACATAAAACACCGTGAGTGGGAGATTATTCTGAATGATTCTATATGGTCACTATCTGAAATGCCCGAAGAGCTAAACCATGCAATATATTTGAGCTATGAAGATTTGCCTTCTTGCATCAAACAATGCTTTTTGTACTACTCGCTTCTACCTAAAAGTACACTGTTTTATGATAACAACATTATTGGAATGTGGATTAGTGAAGGATTTGTTCACGGAACCTCAGACAACTTAGAAGAATTAGGAAGCAAGTACTACAAGGAATTGATACTGAGGAACCTTATAGAGACAGATACACTGTACATTGATCAATGTGTTTGCAACATGCATGATATTGTTCGCTCATTTGCTCAATTTGTGGCTAGGGATGAGGCATTAGCAGCTCACAGTGCAGAAACTAATCTTGGTAGTAAACTTATTGCACAGAAGTTTCTTCGGTTATCCCTAGAAAGCAAATCATCGGAGACAGATGGGTTAGACTGGAGTTCTCTACAAGCACAAACGACATTGAGAACACTAATATCAGTTGGCCATATAAATATGAAGCCTGGAGATTCAGTGGTTCATTTTCCATGTTTACGAACTCTACATACAGATTCTGCAGGTGTTGTTGCATTGGCTGAATCTTTGCATGAATTAAAGCATCTGAGGTACTTGTCCTTACAAAACTCTGATATCTCTTGTCTGCCCAATAAAATTGGGAAGATGAAATTCTTGCAGTACATTAACCTCCGAGGAAGCCAACAATTTGTGAATCTTCCACATAGCATTGTAAAATTAGGGCAGCTAAGGTATCTTAACTTGATTCAAACAAGTATAAATGGCATACCCAGGGGATTTTGTGTTCTAACAAATTTGAGGATATTACGTGGGTTTCCAGTTCTGGAAGATGGTGATTGGTGCAGTTTGGAAGAGTTGGGCCCTCTCTCTCAGCTCAATGAACTTGGACTACATGGATTAGAGAATGTAACAGCACCCTTGTCTACGGCAAAGGCAAAGCTTGTTGAGAAGGTGCATCTTACCGACCTATACTTAACATGCCGTGGTAGATTGGGAAATGATGGGCAGATTGAAGAGGAAGATAGAGTTTCTGAGGAAGAGCAACAACAAATCGAGAGGGTGTTTGATGAGCTGTGCCCTCCACCCAACTTAGATCATCTTTCCGTCAATGGTTATTTTGGCCGACAGCTCCCATGGTGGATGATGTCATCAGAAGCTATGCCTCTCAAGAGCTTGAGAATTCTGTTCGCAGAAGACCTAGCTTGCTGCACACAACTTCCTGATGGCTTGTGTCAGCTCCCCTATTTGGAGTTCATTCAGATCCGCCGTGCTCCAGCCATCAAGTGTGTTGGACCTGAATTCCTTCAGTCCCACAATCACCAAAGCCCTCATCATTCCCACGTGGTGGCTGCCTTTCCAAGATTGCATGAGATGAAATTAGCGGGAATGCTGGAATGGGAGGAGTGGGAATGGGAGGAGCAAGTACAAGCCTTTCCTGTCTTGCAGAAGCTTACACTACAGGGCTGCAAATTGAGGCGTATTCCTCCTGGTTTATCCGCCCAGGCAAAGGCTTTGAATATATTATGCATAATAAATTTCCAAGGTCTCATCTCTCTAGAGAATTTTGCATCTCTGGTTGAGCTGGAAGTGGCTATAAACCCTAACTTGGTGACGATCACTAATCTGCCCAGGTTGCAGAAGCTTACCGTCTTTGAATGCCCAAAGCTGAAGGTACTGGAGGGTGTTCCTGGACTTCGGAGACTCGTGCTCAAGGATAGCGACATGGAGACTCTCCCAGAATACATGGGAATTAGTATAAACCCAAGGCATGTGGAGCTACACTGTAGCCTACCGTTGCTTGCTTCCATAGGCGCGGGACAATCTGGCCCTGAGTGGGACAAGTTCAACCATGTTGAGCATGTCAAGGCATATGCACGTGAAGGAGATAATCCAAGGAAATGGTATGTCTCATACGCATCTAACCCCTACAACTTGGACACAAATGTAAACCTATCTTCCATGTCCAGAGGTAAGTTACATTGACCGTTCATCTTAATTTATCCTTTTGCTCTATTTATTATGTCTGTTCTTTTGTGTTTTACTTTTCATCCGCATGTTTGGTTTTGAACCTACATTCTCATTTCTCTTGAATGAGGTGCAAGTCCTATCCAACTATTAAATTTACAGGATGTAGAAAAGATGGACTATTTATATTGAGTCCTTTTTCTCGTAAGGGCATTTCCGTAGAAATCTGACTGCCCAGTTCTTCTTCTGAGGCTCATATAATAGTTTCTGGAAACCCCGCCGCGCTGACCCTTGGTGTCTCGTTCCTTTCACCTCCAGCCACACACTCATTGTTCCATGCAGCCCTCGTTTGTGTGTTCATGACTTTGCCACTACAATTAAGTGATGCCATTATCAGACTGTTTTTGTATGTAATGCGCTGATGCCTGACCAGAGAACAATGGCATGTATGCACGTGTACATATGAGATTGCTACCCATATATGTGTAGTAAGAAATCAGTTGTTGGATTTTGACTCCATCCTTAATCATTACATTGTTAAGATAAACAAAGCTATCATAACTAAACAAATTGATACTCCCTCCGATCCATATTAATTGTCATTGGATTGGATGTATCTAGCACTAAAACATGTCTAGATACATCCATTTTTGCGACAAGTAATATGGATCGGAAGGAGTACCATATATGGCTGATTTGTTGGATTTGTTGCCAACATCTCCCCATTTTGCCCCTGAAACACACATAAAGTAGTATATGTTATCCTCCAGAAAAGAACATATGACTAGATTTTCTCTAAAGAAATTAGATGACTAGCTTTTTATCATTTTGTAACGGCTATTTAGTTGCCCCCACAAAAAATGCCTAATTGTTGACTGATGCTCCTTCTGATGTGACTGCACTCACTCATGCTGCTAAAGATCTGTTTTTCTCACTAGTTCCCTTAATTTACCTCGAGATTTAAAAAGGATAATACCTTTAAAATTAGAACTTATATCTGATTTCAGGGTTTCACTATTTTTTACACTGGCAGAAATGTGCCCTTGTGTTCCCTATGTTACCTTGAGTTTAAATATGATGAGAAGTATGTTTAGTAATTAGAACTTACACGTATGTGATTTCTGAATCTCACTATTTTAACGCTGTCATAGTTGAGCTCTTGCCTTGCTAGTTATGGATTGTACAACCAGTTTTACCTTTTCTTCTCATACAGAAACCTTATGTTCTTTTCAGGAGACGCAAAGATTTGAGTCTCTTCAAAATAACAGGAAATACCATATCTGCAGCTTGGTAAAGGTGCCGTCCATGGAAGATATTAACAGCTACACCTTTGTTGATGGGAGAGTAACGTCTTCAGAAGATCAAATAGCTGTTGTTCTGAGAAGGTTGCACTCCGGTGAGCCATCAGAGACCTTAGGATCGTCTGCTGGTATGGAAGAGTCAACCGTTTTGTTGGTAACTGAGAAGTTAGTTGCTGCTATGTGCGAGCGAGCAAGGCACCACTTGTTCTGGCCGAATTCCAGCAAAATGCATAAGATCAAATCCATTTTTGACAACGTCCACAATATGCATAAGTGTTGCAGTCTTATATTTACAACTCACATCCCATTTGGATCAAACTGTGACCATGAGAAGAATGACAGCTTTTCAATGCAAGTCGTCATGGATACAGAGATGAGGTTCACAAACACTTGGTTGGGGTGGCATGTATCATGAACCAGTCGAGCCTTTTGGAGGACTCACAAATCTTGAAGGTGTGTGAGGAGGGTGACTGGCTGAACAGCAGAAAGCTGAAGGTAGCATCAGATGGATCAGAAGTCGAAGAATACATGATTGGTGATGTAGGATACCCTTTTCTCCCTTGTCTACTCACACCTTACGAGGAAGAAGATCTCTCAGACTCCAAGGCAGAGTTCAATAGGAGACACTCTGTAGCCACATCATGTTCACAAAAGGTGCTGGCAAGGTTTAAAGACACATCGAAGTACCTGCAGGGAGAGACGTGTTGGCTGGTCAATCTAGACACTCTAGGTGAGACAATGAGTGCATGTTGCCTGTTGCACAACATAGTCATAGATATGAAGGATGATGCAGCCATGCCGATGAGCGTCGAGGAGCTTGATTACAGTCAGGAAGTGCGCCAGCTAGCAAATGAGGATGCTGTGAGGACGAGGTATATGTTGTTAAAGTACTTCTTGACCACCAAGTCATCCGAATCAGGAGGTGAATTAACACAACCTATCCTACATCTTAAATTGTTCATTTTGTTTCTCTGTCCACTAATTTGTCATATTTAAGTACTAATGTCGTTTCCATCCTTCATCTGTCTCGTCGTCCCAGTGGCAGTGGATGCAGAGGACAACCATCAAGCAGTTTCATCAGCCTACATCCTGCTGATTGGAGATTTTGGTTGCATGAATCCAGAGCAGCCCTGGAAACGTTCATTAATTTTGGTCATCTATCTATTTGGAAGTGATCCCATTTGACAATGACAAGTGTAATGTAGGCTATTTAATAGTATTTATCTTTAAGAAATAATTGATATAAGAGAAGGTTAAGAAAATTACCTTGATCTTAACAGAGTTTAGGGTTTACCTTGTTAAACTTTGACCAAATACCTTGAAAATTATCTCAAGAAGTCAGCGTTTTCTAACTTTGACCAAATACATTAAATAAATTCAACGACTATAATATTGAATAATTATATTATGAAACTATATCTTATGGTGAATCTATTGATATTGTTTTGGTATCACATATCTTCATATTTTTGTATATATATATTCTTGGTTAATCTTTAAGAAGATTGACTTTTTATCTGACTTCTGATGAATTCCATAATGCCGAAACTAACAGAAAGGTGAATCATAAGTGTTTTTTAATGCAAAAACAACAAGAATGGATCAATTGGTCTACTACGGTAGCTCAAACTTCAGATGTAATGGGTGCCATTTGAAAGTACGGGAAAAGGTAAAGAGGATGTAACGTGATCTTAACAGAACTTTGGTTTTACAGTATCTTGAGTCAATTCTTCCCAAGATGAGCCATGGAACTCCAGTAGTAGTTGGCTTGTTGGTTGGTTGGAGACAGGAGGAGACTGCTTGCTTGCTTTTGACTTCAAACATCAATATTGCTGGCCGGCCAACTTTTGTTTGGGTTCACAACAGGTTCCCACATCACATCATTCACACTGATTTTTCTCTTCTTCAATTACAAATTGCCAAAAAAGAAGTCAATCAAGCGAAAACTAGCAGCAGTGCCATGCCAGTTCAGCCGCTATTTTAGACAAAATACCTTCAATGAAAAATATTCTGCACCCTGATTTCATTTGGCCAATTGTCTGGCTCAATTTATATACATATCGCATATTCACAAGTAAAGGGACTGCTAACAATGATCCTCCAATTAACAGAGCAAAGTGCAAGTGCAAATCATGATATCATTTATCCGACCATTTGTAAAACGAATCACAGTGGTGAATGCAGGAACACCGAGGAATTATTGCCTCTGCTATTTCTACATGTTCACATATACAGTTACAAGATACCTCTGATTTCCATTTTCCTTTTTGCCACATTACACACTCATCGTGGTCCGGCACAAGCTCAACACCAACATCAGACAAAAATTAATGTAATTAAGCCATGTACAGGAAGAATGTCATCATTATCAGCTCTGAGAGCCAGTCGTGGATCACCGTGCCTTCGTGACATGGCCATTTGTGGCCCTCGGACCACGACGCCCGTCACTGCTGCCACGTGGCGACGACCGCTGGTGCCCCGCGGAGCGGCCATGGGCACGGTCCCGTGACGACGTCCCGCTCCCTCCTCTCGCCTCCCTTGTCCGGCTCTTCATTGCCTCGATCTGCTCGAGTGTCTCAAGGACCTCCTTCATCGAGGGCCTGCTCCTGGGCTCGCCGGCCAGGCAGTTCAGCGTCAGCTGCGCTGACTGGAGGGCTTGCTTGGAGTTGTACTGGCCCTCGAACCGGGGGTCCATGAGACGCGCGAGCTTTCTCCGGTCAGCCAAGTAGGGCTTCGCCCAGTCAACAAGGCTGAGTTGCCCGTTGGGACGGTTGGGGTCTAACGCTCGCTGACCTGACAGCATCTCCAGCATCACAACTCCGAAACCATAAACGTCACTCTTGACATACAAATGACCTGGAGATGGTTCAGAGCATGTAGTGAGAACAACCATCAACAGCTAAGAAATTTCAGAATGATATTGTACGTATATGAACAAGAAACTCGTATGTGATGAAAACAGACTGGAAAGAGAAAATGCACGATATGAATGAGTACAATTTGTGTGTATTATTTTGCTCTTTTTATGGAAGGTGGCAGGCTCACGACACAGGATGCACATACAAAAACGTACTGTTAGCACATGGAATAATTCACTATGACATTATCCACTTGAGAGAATCAACTTTCATGAATGATTGATGAACCTATTTGATATAGGACTCTAAATCTGGTAGATGTGAAGTGTGAGAAATCATTAGCCATATGATATGTGTTTCAGTTTCTGCTGGTACTATGACTGGTACACTGATTACAGGAAGCAGCATCAGATCATATATATCTGCGTGTGACATGCATAAGGACACATACCAGTGGCTACATATTCCGGAGCTGCGTATCCATAGGTTCCCATGACCCTTGTCGTGATATGCGAGTTGCTACCAGTTGGCCCAAGCTTGGCAAGCCCAAAATCAGAGAGCTTCGCGTTATAATTCTGTCGAAAAACAAAGTCAGTGCTTGACCTTGACAAATAGATAAAAGATACATTGGAGGGTAGAAAGCTTACTGCATCTAGAAGAATATTGGAAGCCTTGAAATCACGGTAGATAACTTGCTTCTCTGATGCATGCAAGAATGCAAGTCCTCGAGCTGCGCCAATGGCTATCTTCAACCTCAGTTCACATGATAGTGGAGCACATCCTCCTGCAGAAATGCAATAGGTACCAACATCAGTATTTTGAACTCAATTGGTTGCTCAAGAACTGCAGTTGTTTCCTATTTTGTAAGAAAAATGCATAGAGGAAAGGATGAAAAATATTATTGGTAGCGATAACTCACTTCTGAATAGATGGTTTTCCAAGCTCCCTTTGGCCAAGAACTCGTACACAAGTAATAGTTCTTTGTCCTCCCAGCAGTAGCCCAGCAGCTTGACAAGGTTTGGGTGCGAGAGCCTTCCCAAAAAGTTTATCTCTGACTGCAAGTTGACAATCACAAATTGATCATTAGACATGGTACTTGAAGCAACCTTTAGAAGTGATGATTCTGCTACACTAAACTAACTAACTAAGAGCATTGAATCACGCCTGCTAGCCTCATTTTAATTTTGTGTATATACCAGAGCTGACCAAACAAAGATAAGCAACTACATTGTGATAAACATGTTCTTATTGGGTATTTCTGGGCAGCACTTGTGAACAGCTTATCATAGCACTTCCCAACAATATTGTCCTGGTCAGCATTGGACAAATGGTACTGTGTAGATAATGCAGCCCCATTACTACTGAGTAGAACTGACAGACAGGTCACCAAAAGTACAAAGGACAGAGCACCCTAACTCCATAAGCACGTGATAACCAGGAAAATCTTAAAAAAAATTGCGATTTTATAAAATACTGACCAGTGATCAAACTATGACAGAAGGGTGGACTGTGTCCTCAGCTAATAACTCAAAAATTATACTTGTATCAGTTCTTCCACATGTGCTAATCAAACTTACCATTAACAGAAAACAAAACTAAGTCAAACCCCCAAGCTTGCGAAGATCCCCATGTGCATACTCAACAAGTTGTAGTCTCAAATTAAACGAAAAAGGAGCAGACTTTACCTGCCATTCCTCATATCCCTGCATACTCTCAGAGTTGAGCTTCTTGACAGCAACAACCATGCCGGTGCCACTCTTTGCCGGGTTCATCGTCTTCTCGTCCACCCACCCCTTGTACACCCTCCCAAACCCTCCCTCCCCGAGGACACTATCTGGCCTGAAGTTCTTGGTAGCCGTGCGGAGCTCGAGGAACGTGAACGTGCGGAGGTTCGGCGCCTCCAGGATCTGACCCTCGAGGAACCCACCCTCGTCGAGTCCGGTGCTAGCACCGATGCTGCCGGTAGAGGAGCCCATGAAGCCGCTGCTCCCCATGGAGAGCTTCCCCGTGGTGCTGTTGCTGGTGGTGATGCTCCCACTTGTCTTGGAGTTCGTCGTCCCTGTTGCACGATTAAACACACATTAACATACTGAATTTGATTCTCCCTTTCCTAGCAAACAGTTTAGGATTGCTTCAGTAGTACATGGTGTAGCCTGTATGATCCATGAAATGGGGAAAACTATCCTTTTTTTTTTGGCATAGTACTTTTTAAGCTAAGGTTTCCTAGTTGTTACCGAAGGAACCATTAAGCTTGGAGAAATGGAGAACTTTTGGCTCTGTGATATGATACTAATTCAGTTAGTTCCCCTCCCTAGTCTCTCTCTACTGCCACCACGAAGAACAGAGGAATCCGAAACTAGGAAATTAAACAGCCCGTCCTGGTGTTCCACGCCACCACCCCCCTAAACAATTCGACAGACGACTGACGAACACACAGAAATAAACAACACAATCTCCAACTGGGAGAACTAACTAACTCGGAAGCAAGGTCAAGTAAACAAAAACAGATTCTTCGCCGAGACAACCACGGTGTCCCCCGCACAGAAAGTACACCACAGACATCCGAGCAGGAACCAAGAAATCCTCGCCCCCGCCTAGCCGCCTAGCCTAGCACAGGATCCGGGGATCGGAAAGACCGGAAGAAAAAGTTGCAGGAGAAGGAACCTGAACCCCGAATTCAAGTTCTTGGAAGGAAACCGGATGCCTCACCTGGGCTGGACGGCCTGTAATCCGCCGCCACATGCGCCCGCCCCGCGCCGCCGCAGATGTTCCCCATCTCCCTCTCCCCTCCCACTGGAGTCAAGGACGAACCAGGGAGGAGTCGAGGAGACAAGGCGAGGAGGATGGCTTGCGGAGGAGACAAGGGGAAGAGGAGAAGGAGGAGGAAGACGAGTAGGGGAAGAGGGGAAGTCAAGGGGGAGGCTTGATAAGTAAGCAGAGACTGGAGTGCAGGGGTGGGGAGGAAGACGAGAGGGGGGAAGCTGCCAACTGAAGAAAGTCTCCGGTTTGTGTCTCCATGTGCCCCCGACTGCACTTCTACTTCAACTTTCCTTTCCCTTGAAACTCAAACTGCGTGTGCTACTTTTTCTGTTTGATGATCATAGTAGTAGTATATTGCCAGAAAAAGAAGCTTTATCTTTTGTTGCTTAGTCAATTGGGGTACATCTTCTTGCAGATGCAGCTACATAGTATAGAAATGGATAAATGATGCTGTGCACTGCCTCTGTTTCTGAAACTGAGCGTGTGGCGTCCTAAAGAAATGCGTTGTCATTTGCTATCCTTGGCTACACTGGTTAATGTGGCGAAATGATATTCAGCTTGGTCAGATAGAAATAATATCATTAGATTTTTCATGAAGCTGCCAAGAGTATGGCAGATGTCGAGCAATTCAAGCTAGCTTTCAGACTTTGATTTGCTTTAGTTTCGTTGACATCACCCAGTTTTGTTGGTGTGTTATTTGTAAATAACTTTATCCTTCTATTGATGAAAAAAGGCAGAGCTCCTGCCGTTCACGTCAAAAAATAAGATTTTTCATGAAGACTAGTTTTACAAGGTGTAAATCTGCGTGGATTATCTATATTTTTTTAGAAACAGTCACCAAAAGTTTCATCAACGACGATAAACAAATGTCCAATTGTTCGTTGAAGAAAGAAAGCGAAGGTTTGAGGCTTAGCTAAGAAGTGTGTGCTAGCGGTGGGCGAAAAATGATTACGACTTTCACTTGTGCATGAATTTATCTTTAGAAAAAACTTGTCCAGACACGGAATGCTTATGGCACTACGGGACACGCGCGCTACGCCGAGGGCAAAAGGCCGTCGGCGTAGGCCAAAATGCCCTCGGCGTATGGTACGCCGAGGGCTACCCTCGGCATAGCCTCCTCGGCAAAGATCTCCCTCGGCGGAGCACACTCAAGCCGTCGGCGTATCAAAATGCCGTCGGCGTATGCTACGCCGAGGGCTTTGCCGTCGGCGTAGCGGCCGTCGGCATAGCCTGTCGACCGGTTGCAAAAATATTTTTTTTTGAAAAAAAATATTTTTTTTCTCAATTTTTTTATTCTTTGAATTGTTTTACTTATTAATCTCCTACTTTGAACATTTTTAACACTAATTATACTTACTATTTGATTAAATTCCAGTCTTAGTCAAACTTCCCAGCAGGTCACTCATCCTAATACTACTCCAGCTTCAGCACGCTTAACATCCTCGTTCCTTCAGAATCCGTTTCCGCAAAGTAATTCATACATTGGTGTCAATACTATGATATCAATCCTATTAACTCTTATATCATCATGTCACATGTTTGTATTTTTTGAAATTACAAACAATTATTTAAGTAAATATTAATGAATAAGTAAAAATATTATTGAATTCAAATAAAAATATAATAATTTTATTTTTTTTGTATTTTTCTATTTAATATAGAATAATTAATATCTTTAAATCTGTAAATCCAAATTCAACAAATAATATGTTTAAATTGATCAGAAAAATGAGAGGAATCCAAATATGATATCCATATCAACTAATCACAAACCCTCCGTTTTTGAATTATCTATTTGGTGGTTGCTTTAGAAAATTCCCTTTTTGCGCTCGGATAATGAAAAATGCCTTTTTGGTGCGATGAAAAGGAAAACTTGCATTGGATCTTTGATAAAATAGCATATTATGAACCTAAAAATGATTTTTGTAAAAAAACATGAGCATCAGATCATGTACCTGTAGTTCATATCTGACCCACTTCCTGCCGATTCGGCAGGAATTTGTCTTTTTCACCAAAGGTGGACGGAAAGGTTTCGGATCCCCCTGTTGGAACATTGTCCATATAAGTTGGTATAGTATTTTAGTAAAATGTGGTGGTAGTATTTTGAATTAGCCATTTGGTGGTTGCTTCACAAAACCGTCCGTTTTTTATGCTCGGAAAATGGGAAATGGCTTTTTGGTGCGACGAAAAGGAAAACTTCCTCCTGCAACATTGTTCGCCACCCCATGATGAATGTGTATGCACAATATGGGCACATTATCACAAACTATGCCTTGATTCTAGCCATAACATTGGTCATTTGACCCGAAAGCCAAGAAACCTCGAATGAGATAGGTCATTTTGTGAAGGTTTCTTTGAGACATAATCAATATACCAAGTTTGATATTTTTCCTTCTAACTATGTCACATAATATAACACCACGCGAAGGTTTCGCATTGTTTCGATCATTTTTGAATTTTTTATGCCCGTTTTAAACTATCGTCAAACTTTGTCGAAAGGCGGGCATGAAGATTCTTAGCTCGGGGTCGAGCCTCGCTAAACTTGCATTGGATCTTTGATAAAATAGCATATTGTGAACCTAAAAATGATTTTTGTAAAAAAACATGAGCATCGGATCATGTACCTGTAGTTCATATCCGACCCACTTCCTGCCGATTCGGCAGGAATTTGTCTTTTTCACCAGAGGTGGACGGAAAGGTTTCGGATTCCCCTATTGGGACATTGTCTATATAAGGTGGTATAGTATTTTTGTAAAATGTGGTGGTACCATTTTGAATTATCCATTTGGTGGTTGCTTTACAAAATCGTCCGTTTTTTGTGCTCGGAAAATGGGAAATGGCTTTTTGGTGCGACGAAAAGGAAAACTTCCTCCTGTAACATTGTTCGCCATCCCATTATGCATGTGTATGCACAATATGGGCACATTATCACAAACTATGCCTTGATTCTAGCCATAACATTGGTCATTTGACCCGAAAGCCAAGAAACCTCGAATGAGATAGGTCATTTTGTGAAGGTTTCTTTGAGACATAATCAATATACCAAGTTTGATATTTTTCCTTCTAACTATGTCACATAATATAACACCACGCGAAGGTTTTGCATTGTTTCGATCATTTTTGAATTTTTTATGCCCGTTTTAAACTATATATAATGTCTTATGTTTTAATTAATTTTTATTTACAAATGTGTAATATTTGAGTGTAGATAGATAGGTCTTATTTTTCTGAAAATTTTGATATATTATTTGTATTTTTCCGAATTAGAATGATTTAGTTATGATTTTTCAAAGTTTAATAAGATAAAATAAAAAATAGCTACGCCGAGGGCAGCCGTCGGCGTATGCTACGCCGAGGGCAGCCGTCGGCGTAGCATAGGATATGCCGAGGGCAATTCTACGCCGACGGCTGCTTGGCGGAGCTGGCCTAGACGATGGCTACGCCGACGGCCCCGATATTTGGCCGTCGGCGTAGCGACCGGCCGCGGCGTAGCTTCCCATTCCTGTAGTGTGGGGAATAGTCCAGACAGAGAATGTGGTTACAAAATACAGTTAGTTTATTATCTTCCAAGAAACTGGCATCGGTTTTAGTTTAAAAACAAGAACGTGTGCAAGATGAGGAGTATGACTAAATTGTTATTGACTTGGGTTTTTGTTGGGTGTGGCTAGAATTGGTCCAAGAATCACACCACATCTGCCGGTGGTTAATCAGTTTGTTTGACCAGGCAAGCTGAGCTACCTAGGGCTTCCTCCAAATTACCAAACAATAGAAATGGTTTCAGTCGCTGTCCTTGCATGTCCTTTTCTCTCTTCTTGTTGTTTGAAAAGCAGAAAGGGAAGTGGCGTGCCGAGAATATGAGACCAAAAAAGCCATGCAAAAGATCTTGGGAGGTTGACAATAGTAGCACAACAGTTATTATCGATGGTGCTAGGTAGAATTTTTCAAAGAATTCGTGTCTAAATAACTTGTTGCTCTCTCTGCTCTAAAGAGTCAAACTTAGCTATTGTCCTTTCATTTGGTCGTTGGTCTAGGTTTAGGACCAATATAAACCCATGTTTACTTCTTAACCAGGTAACCATGACTTAATTCTCCCAGATGTGTTCACATGCATATATCATAGCCATAAAAGAAGATGTGGATTTCTGCTTACATGATTAGCTACACTCTTGACTTGACTGGTTAAGCATCTTTGTCATGTAGGTCATATATATGAGATTATAAAATGACATCATCATATCTCTAACCTCATGCGCTTGGTGTTTTGTAGGATATATATACAAGAGATTATAAGATGACATCAGCATATCTCTCACCTCAAACCCTTGGTGTTTTGCAGGACATATGTCAATATTATTAGAGATAACGGGCTGAATTCTTTGGCCCATGTAAGATTTCAGAAATTCTATAAATCTCAATGGCCCATATGTAGGCAACTCATGTGCAAGATATGTGAGTGCTATGTTTAGTCCCACATGAAAAGTTGGAGAAAAGTTGCACCACCTCATGAGGTGGAGTATTTTACCACTTGGTAAGTGAGTGAGAAGAGGAGTGGGGTCCTCCTTCGCCGCTCGCTCGCCTTGTCCCGACGCACACGTGGTTTCGGGAATGAGCCTCGAGGTGAGCCGGTTCGGGCCGCTGCTGGGTCATGAGCTAAGGACATGTGCAACATGGACTTGGCCCATGTTATACTCGTTAGGGTTTTCTGCTTGCACCGCCACCATATCCTACTCCATCCCGAGTGTCCGCATGCACCGGAGAATGGGAGAGCAGGTCTCTAAAACTACTCGCTTTTGTGATCATGTATCGGAGATGGCGAATAAGATTTTTGGGAAGTGCTCTATACGACTGCTCGCGATATTCATCACGGCTCGGCTACCCAAGTCGAGTGCGGCTACGTTTCACCATCACCATCGTTGACTCTCCGCTATAACCATGGCTGATACATCTACAAAAGATCTGTATGTGTGTTGTGCTCTTGATTACTGGTCAAACATATTTGGTGAGTACATGTTTATGTTCATCATGATGTCAAATGATATAATATGTTTCAGTTACATGTGGTAGTATTTGTCTTTGTCAAGCTTTATATCCTTAAATTAATCGTGGAATTATTGCCGAATTATCCAACAAATATGAGGTGACATCGAAATATTTTTTGATAAAAAATATGTTAATACCAAGATGATACCAGTTATACCCAATCCTTGCAACAACATAATGTTTGGGGCATGTCTAGGCATTAAGGATGCACACATCTAAAAACAAAAGTAGAAGAAAAAACACAAAACAAAAAAGACCCTCTGAAGCAATCAGGGACCCGCAACAACAATTTCACCATCAGTGGAAGCAACACCTAAACTCTAAAAAAAAGTTCTCCAAAACAATGTTCCTGAATGCACATACACCATCGTCGTCCGGTCTAACCTACATGGTCAGTTTCTAGGTTTTCACCTAGAAAACATCCAATCTCTAGGGAGTCACCATTGCCAGGTACAACCACTGAATGTCACACCTAGGGTTTTCACCCCGAAAACTATGACGTGGAGTTCAATTAGCACCGCCGAGAATGAAGTATGTCGGTGTTGCCCCACTTGCCGAGAACACTGCTGCAAAATGCCGATTGTCCAGCACACATACTTCTCCCAATCCGCTTCGAGTACTCTGTGGAGTCTTCTCGACTCTGACACAAGTATGTGAGATGTAACATTGAGAGACCTATCCCGCATTTTTTGAAAACGACCGCCTCGATCTCATCAACACCTTGATAATCACAGTGTTGAAGGTGCCAACGCAGACCCCATCTTGCTGTTGCTACATGACTCGTGCTCCTGAATGATTTGCGAGCAACGACAAGAGTCGTTGTTACCACGGCCTTCGTCGATCTCAAGTGAAGTATCTTGCAAGATCCGATGTTGCCGTAGTTCACCGTTGTAGACTTGCAGACCATGATATGAGCCACCATGTATTGAGTTTCTAGACCCTTTAGTAGCTGCAAATCGCAACCCACCACCAGGAGGCGTTGGGGCCGTATTTCCATAGTATGAGATGCTCCATGCTGGTACCTTGTGCAGGTCGGGAGGCGAAACTTCCAAGGATTCATTGAGGTCGGGGCTACAGCCTCCAGGCAACCCCTCCTACATGCCTCCACCGGAATAGGACATGTAGTGCATACTTCATATAGCAAGCAGTGCATCTCCCTTCCCATCAACACCCATCTCCCTTCCTAGCAATTGCTGCTTTGGGTCACACTTCCACCGCCGTGCCTATCGCCGTCGGCATTACTTGAAAGATGCGGATCACGAAGTGTAGCAGGCCAGATCAAAACAGATGCACTGGATGGAGGATAAGAATAGCCTGGGGGATGGGTGGAGAAAAAAGAAACACCACCCGAGACTTCCCGCCACCATCGTTCACCATCGAATGACATCCTCTAGTGGCAACGAGGTTCCTAGGGCATCTACAGTGGAGCTTCTTGCTGGTGCGGTGGTGCCTTCGGAGTCGCCCGAGAGCAACCTAGGAGGCGAGGATCTTCGCAGTGGCATGACATGAAGGTTTCATGGTCCTAGCTCCTCCAACACTCTGAGTCAGACACAATTTGCCGTAGTAGATTTTGTTGTAGTAACCAATGAGAAGTCGTTGTGCTAAGACCCAAAAGACCAGTGCACCAGAGTAGCAATCATTGCAAAAGACATGACATGTAGATATTAGAAGGGCCGGACACGTGAAACCAAACCATCGAACAAGAAACCCAAATGAATTGATCTATCAAACATACAACTCCACGTCCCATCGGCTGATGGTAGACACGCTACCGAAATGAGGATAAGACGAGAGGATCTTATTCTGACTTTAGAATATAACCACCGCATCAGCATCCCGAAGAAAACACTCAAAATAACAAGCGAAAAAGAAAACCCTCTCATCCGTGAGAAAATATGGTCCGCCACCCCTCTAAAACCCTAAGGTTTACTAATCTAAAGTTAGCCTTTCTAGAAGACTATTAAACTATGTTTTTCAGTCAGCTCATTTGATCAATTCGTATGGTCTTCTATGGTAGTACTACTAGTATATACATGTGCACGTACTTGCGTACTAGTTAATGTTGGTTGCATCACAAAGTAGTGCCCGTTTTCTTCATGTTTTTTGAACAAATTCAATGCGACGCTCAGAAAGAATGAAATAAAGAAGCTTTAATTTGAAGCTTTGTAGCAAAAACAAGCATTCTTGGTTATCATCATCAAGTTCAATGGTCCGGTCAACGGACTCTGACCAACAGCGGCACGTCTCTTGGTCGAAAACTTGTCAGGGCTGGCCACCTTCGCCACGTCATCAAAGAAAGAACTTCTCTATTTTCTAAAAAATATAGCTCCGGTCTCTGCATCAATGGAAGCATCAAGCATGTGACATTTTTATTACCTTATTAAAATTCAGTTGTTACAAAAGATTACATCATGATCGTCTAGGGTTGAGATATATATCAACCATCTAAATAAAAAGATAAAATGAAGTGACTTTGCATCAACATGCTATGTTATGATCAAAATGACAGTTGCACTGGTTGTATATATTGTGTGCAAACGGTTGCACCCAATATCCAAAATCTCATGTTTTTTCCATTGCTTTTAGAAAGGACCTAGCCAACCGGTATATAACCTGCATAAAAGAAGTAGATTCCATATTGTTAAAGATATAATTATTTGCAAATTCCATATGACCCAGAGGAAAACACAAAATTCCATTCGAATGTGTACTTTCTTTATTTGGAATTCCCAAAAGGATTCGTAATGTTGTTTGGGAGTATATTATTGAAGGCCAAATGAACGATACACCAAACCATTTTCGCTGTTTCATCTTGATCACAAAAACAATACTTAGAACTTCCTTGCCAATTTCTCCTTGTTAAGTTATCTTTGATGAGTAGAACTTGCGATGTAAGAACCACATAAGAATCCTATTATTAACTAGAACCTTGATCTTCCAAATATACTTATGAAGGATATGAGTATGATCATTCATATAATCCAGATACAATGGTTTGACCGTGAAAGAACATTAAATTGTTAGATTTCAAACAAAACTATCGGGTTAGTCATTAAGATGAACATCCATCAACCTAGAAACTAAATGCAGCCATCTAGATCATTTGTTCTCCGCTAAGCCTCTTCTAAAAGCTATATTTAGTGGAAGAGTTCCTCTAGCTAGCTACATTTTCTATACTCCTTTTCTGTTTTGTCTTAAGTTCTTGATTGTTGGTTATACCATAATATACATTTCTTCTATCTATATCAAGCACAAGACCATATGAAAAATATACAAGTGGGCAATTAATGGGTAAAGTGGTCCACTGATCTCATCTGAGTATGATATGGTATGAAGTGACCACTAGCAAACAAAGTGGCACAAGCATGTGTATTTTACATTATTGAGCACATGTTTAGTGAGGAAAAGTGACGGACTAACCAAAGGCATGCCACTAGTTGACTGAACCTGAAAAAACAAATGAGCCATGCATCCGCTGGTAGCTCTTACGCAACTAGTACAATCTGCTGGTGCATAACGCATTACCGATAGATATATGCATAATGCCAACTTCTACCTTTTTCTCTCGCTTCCATTTTCACTTTTTGCACTTTATATAGCCATTTCGACTGACCAGGAAATTGACGAGATCGTGCGTTAGAAGATTTTATAGATGCTAAGAAATGATGGTTTCTATAGGAAGTCAGGAAAAGCTTGTATGCTAAAAGAAAAAAGTTGTGCTTTTTTAAACTTCTCGGTTGTTTCATACTCCCTCCGTTTTAAAATATAAGATGTTTTAGCTTTTGTTAAACTATTTTGTACCTAGATGCTTTTTAGTGTGGGAGTTCAGAGTGAACCTATACATACTAAAAGTCTAGATACTTTCCTTTCGTAATACCTAAAATATCTTATATTTTGAAACTGGGGGAGTAACATTTATCTCATATTGCAAATTAATTTTGCGCGCTCTCTCTTCCTCCCCCTCTGCGGACTTTGAGTCTCCAAACCTTCTCTGTGTGTGTAATTATGTATCCCTTGCGCCCATGCGGGTCTGGCTCCATAAAAATAGCCGAACGCTCCTACAAGATCAGGATATGAGCTTCTTTGAGTAACATGCAATTTAGCCCGGGTGCACCTTTAGGCAACCAAACAGCCCAAACTTGTCCCCACTAAACCTAGTTGAGGCATATGTCATATCTATCTAGCACAAGATAGCATTTCACAAAATCTAGCACAAATAATTCATAAGGTGCTCCACTGGTTTTATCTCACTAATTGGCTAAGATATCATATAAAATGACTACTTGCAAGCACAAGTAGCATTATATTATTAAGCACATGCTAAGTGGTGGGGGCAAAATGTGATGTCCTACCAGAAAGGCGTGTGCTTGCTAGTTATGTCTAGTATACATATCCGGTGACTGTGTTGACGAAACCTGAAAACAACGAGCCATTTGTGCATATGCTGGCAGGTCCAACTACAGCATTATACAGCGCGACAAACATGTGTTAGTGCTAAGAAAATGCCAACTTTCACCTTTTTCTCTAGCTTCTTTTCTGGCGCATAAGGCATTACAGATACTGTAAATATATGCATGCTAGTGGTACTAAGAAAATGCCAACTTCTACCTTTTTCTGTCGCTCCCATTTTATTTTTTTCACTTTATATATAGCCATTTCAAGTGGCCAGGAAATTGATGAGATCGTGCGTTGAAAGATTTGATATATGCTACTACCTTCGACCCATATTAATTGACTTGAATTTGTTAAAATTTGGATAAACCTATATACTAAATAGTGTCCAGGTTCATCCAAATCTAGACAAATGTGAGTCAATTAATATGGGTCGGAGGAATTAGAAAATGATGGTTTATCATGAAGTCAAGAAAGCTGGCATGCAAAAAGAAAAAAGTTGTGCTTTTACTTAACTTCTTGGTTGGTTTACAGCCTTCACCTCGCACTGCAAATCAGTTTAGCGCGCACACACACTCTCTCTCCCTCTTCCACACCTTCCACATGCGTGGAATCATGTAGCCCCTTTGCGCTCCTACGGATATGGAAGAACGCGTGATGTAGGCCCAGCTACACATGTAGGAAACCAAACAGCCCAAATTGAGCCCCACGGGACGTAGTTGGACCACATGCCGGCAACCAAACGCGTTCATATTTATGTAGCACATGATAGTACCTTGCAGAATCTAGCGCGATTAATCCGTAAAGTGCTCCACTGATTTTATCTCACTAATTGTCTAAGATATCATATGAAATGACTACTTGCAAGCACAAGTAGCATTACATTATTAAGCACATGCTAAGTGGGGGCAAAGTGTGATGTCCTACCAATGCTTGCTAGTTATTTCTACTACGTAGTAGTATATATACTGCAAAAAAGAAATTATATCCGGTGACTGAGTTGACAAAACCTGAAAACAACGAGCCATATATGAGAGTATATGCATCTGCTGGCAGGTCCAACTACAACATTATACAGCGCATAAACATATGTTAGTGCTAAGAAAATGCCAACTTCCACCTTTTTCTCTAGCTTCTTTTCTGGCGCATAAACATATGTTGGTGCTAAGAAAATGCCAAGTTTCACCTTTTTTCTCTAGCTTCTTTATTTTCTCTGCTCTCAGTTCACACTTTTATTTTGCTATTTCGATTGACCGAGGAGATAGTGAGATGATGCGTTGGAAGATGCGGTGTGTGCACCAAGAAATGATGGTTTCAGAAGAAAGATAGTCAGAAAAGCGACCATTCACACTGAAGAAAATTAAGGATGTGCCTCTTTTTTCTTCTTCTTCAGAACTTGCTTAGCTGCTTCATCGCCCACTGAAATCATACGACCTGTTTGTTTCCGTGTGGGAAGGGAACAAAAAAAAAGAGAAGGTACTAGGAAATGTGCAGGGTTGGAAATTAAGCTGATCTGCCGGCCGGCAGGGACACATTACATGAAGAAGATGTAACTCTCAAGACTGGATACCTGAAAAACGAACACATACATGAGGAAGATGTAACTCTCAGAGAACAGAAGACGAAATTGCAGGAAGGAGAGAGCGACGTACCAACCGATCGAATTCAGTGTGTTTTGTTGACCACCATACTGCAGCTCGTCCAAGGCCGAATGAGTCGTACAATATTTTGATGAAAGGAGACAAATTGAAATATATATATCAACTTATTTCCTTGAAATCTGAATGAAATAATATTAGGCATATATAAAGAAGGGTTTAATGGATTTTTCTTTCTCTTGCCTCGCTTCACGCATGCATATATATATATATATATATATATATATATATATATATATATATATATATATATATATATATATATATATATATATATATATATATATATACAACTCATCAACATCCAGCAGTATCTCAAAAGAAGCCATGAGTATCTAGCTAGCAGATTACATATAGATGGCCCAACGTGTGCTATGACAAGACAAATCATTCTAGATAGAGCTGAGTTGATCGTAAGGTAGTGGACTAATTCTGATGTGACATTGAAACAGGTGCAGTCAACCAAACACCCGAGTTTTATATCTGTCCTCACGCAGAAAATCTTCATATAGTCTATCAAATGGAATGCGAAAGATGGCTCAACGCCTGTATGTGTGTGGCAGTGCTAGTTGTGGACATGAACGGTGAGCCCCAAATCCATGCAAGCTACCAAACACCCCCTTATTGCTTGGGCTTTGCTATGTTACATTGCTCTCTTAAATTAATGGTGGTGTACGTGTATATATAATATATGTGTGGTGTACTTGGTTAAACCATAGTATATCATGGAGATAGATACTCGATTGACCCATTTGTTAGTCATCAGACAGTGTCGGTATATGTGCCTAAAAATAGTTATTCCACTTGTTATTCTTGACTAGCTTGTGATAGTTTTTGTTCAAGTAAAACGGTACTGCAACAATTTACCTCTTAGGCCTCGTTTGGATTATTGTTTTTTAGTCCCGTCGTTTTAATTTTGTGAAGATGTGAAGTGTAATTCGGTGGTTTTGGTTAAAAAACAACATTCCGAGCGGGGCCTTACTTGAGTTCTTGGACTCTAGTTGGTTTAGTTATACCTCTCGGTTTAGAAATATAAGATGCTTTAGCATTGTGAAATGAATGTGTATAGACATCTTTTAATATATAGGTTCACTCCTAACCTCTACGAACCTATATATACTAAAAGAAGTCTAGATACATTTGATTCACAAAACTAAAACATCTAATATTTCTAAACGGAGAGAGTATGCAACGACACAGCTTGGTCACGAGTAGTTGACTAGCGCCATCATGATCGGTCATGGTACTCGCGTGTGTGCACCCAGGCTGGCTGAGAAAGCCATAGATCGATAGGCCCGGGCGATCGAAGAAGAACTTGTGGTACGTACGGATGCGAAAGCACGTCGCGGTCAGGGTCAACAAGCACTGGAGCTCGATGGATTTTTGACCAATTCAATTCATTCGCGGGCTAGCTCCATCATCATCGATCAGAGGAGGATTATATATATATAAGTCACTACGTGATATGCATTTATGCGTGCACATACACTTACGCTTCGAGGGTCGATCGATGTGATGCGAGATCGGACGAGAGATTCGCCGTTACCTGAAGATGGAGTACATGCATACCGGAACCTTTGTAGTTTTCGGAGAACAGAAGACGAAATTGCACGAAACTGCGGAGGGCAAATAATCGACGGTAAAATTACTTTCATAGGTTCACCTGATATTCCCTATATTTTTATCATGGCCTAAAATTACGACAAGAATTGCAAACATCTCCAATCAAGTCCCCCCAAAACGACATTCAAGAAATTGCCGGATCGGTTGTTTGGGGCACCTTGTCGAGTTGTTCCGCCTTTGGGGCACGCATCTTCCTAGTCGTGTACCCCAAACGGAGCCGTTCAATCAAACAGAATTCATTAAAATGTACAAAAAACAATGTCACCATTCCAGCAGCCAGAGGATCTGGCCTCGTCGTCATTCTGCCCAACCCACGATGCTTCTTGGTGTCCCACTTGGCATGCTGCTTCCCGCCTCGTCTGCCGTGCTTCCACGTGCACTGGCGCAACTCCCGGTAGAACTCATTCTGAGCAATCCGGTGACATATAGACATGACATGAGCTTCTTTGAGAAACATGCGATGTAGGCGGGGCTGCACATATACATATGTATATATGGAAAATAGCCTGCTAAACACGGGCATAGCTGCGCATAGCCTATTCACCGTTGATTCTATCCTCTTTTGATATAGGGAGCACATGTATCCAGACCCAGGATTTGTCTAAGAACTAACGCCGTTAGTGTTCCTTTGCATGCATGCATGAAGCCTAGCAAAACAAAGCTTATCTAATTTCGTTTGCATGAGGCAAACCCTAACGAGCAACATACGGTAAACCCTAATCAAAACAAGGGTTGTTTTGCTCTCATAGCTAGGGCCGCCCCGTCAATAATTAACTAAGATATAGTATGAAATGACTACTTGCACGCAAAAGTAGCATTACATTACTAATTAAGCACATGCTAAGTGCGCCAAGAAATGATAGTTTCTGAAGAAAGGAAATCAGAAAAGCGACTATTCCTGCTGAAGAAAATTAAAGGCGGAATATTCTTTCAGTGGGAGGCGACGTTCCCGTCGATAGCGAGGCGCCTGCGGTGACTTCGTCAATCTCAAGACCCGCCAATTCAGTCTCTCAGAGGTGCTCGTAGGGGTAGGGTGTGCGTGCGTGTGTTCATAGGGGTGAGTGTATGTACGCATTGTGAGCGTCTGGGTTTGTACTGTTTTTCTAAAAAAAAAAACCCAAACTTGGCTCCACTGATACTAGTTGAGGCGTATGCCCCATACACAGGTAAGCAAACACGGCCATATCTGTCTAGCACATGATAGCACGTTCCAAAATCTAGCACAATTAATCCGTAAAGTGCTACACTGATTTTTCTCTCGATAATTAACTAAGATATAGTATGAAATGACTACTTGCACGCAAAAGTAGCATTATATTACTAATTAAGCACATGCTAAGTGCGCCAAGAAATGATGGTTTCCGAAGAAAGAAAGTCAGAAAAGCGACCATTCACGCTGAAGAAAATTAAGGTTGTGTCTTTTTTTCTTCTTCTTCAGAACTTGCTTAGCTGCTTCATCGCCCACTGAAAAATCATAGTACGACTTGTTCGTTTGCGTGTGGGAAGGGAACATAAAAGAAGAGAACATTTGCAATAAGGTTGGAAATTAAGCTGATCTGCCGGCCGGCAGGGACGGCACTGATGGATCCTCCATTGACGTCATGAAATTGGGCGATCGAGAGATCGATGCTAGCTGCATGCGTCGACCTGCCGCGTCAGCCACAAGCTGAGCTGAGTAGGATAGATTGGTAATTAGGCAGGCGGTAAAGTGGCAAGACTGGCTGCCTGAAGAATGAACACGTACGTACAGGAAGCACATGTAACTTTCAGAGAACAGAAGACGAAACTGCAGAAAGGAGAGAGCGACGTACCAACGAACAGTTAATAATTTTTTAGTGTGTTTTGTTGACCACCATCCTGCAGCTCGTCCAAGGACGAATGAGCCGTACAATATTTCGATGAAAGGAGACCAAAATGCAGCGAAATATATAGCGACCCCCGATCTCTACATTGAAGAGATGCATATGGCCTTTATTGTTTTAATAATAAAACATTCAGCAAAGAACGAACAAAGCCCATACAACGTAAAACCCGAAGCCACCACACAACACCTACAGACCCGACAATGGGTAAAAATCATGTCAACGGGGTCTTGTGCCAGGAAAACAACGAAATTCATCCATCAGCTAGGAATCGGGAAAAATCGCATACCTCGAGACGTCCTCTAAGTGAAACAAGAGCACTCAACCGGTTTAGCAAACTCTTAATAAGCACCTCATGTACAATCTGCATAAGCCGTCATCTCCATCGAACCGCCGGGCAACCTTCATGGTTAAGATCTGCATAAACTTTGCCAATCTTGTCGACGACGCCACCACGACGTCAGACAGCGACGTTAAACTAAAGCCCCGGCGCTTATTATGAATTGGATGGAGTATTTTCCTAAAAATCTGACTCGGAAAATTAGGAATATTTATATATCAAGAAGGGTTTGCCTCGCTTCACGCATGCACATATGTACAACTCATCAACAACCAGCGGTATCTAAAAAAAACCATGAGCATGTAGCTAGCAGATTACATGATACATGGATGGATGGCGCATGCAACGCGTGTGCTACTACAAGACAAATCATTATGAAGATATATAGAGCTAATAGTTGATCGTAAGGTAGCAGGTAGCTAGTGAACTAATTTTGATGGTCATACTAGACCAGCCGCAGCATCTTCACTAGCTAGGCTTATTGTTTGGGTTTAGCAAGTGCTGCATGCTCTCTTAAATTAATGGTGATGTATCCACGATGTGATGTAATGTACTCCCTTCGCTTTTAAAATAGATGTCTTACGTTTTTCAAAAATTGGATAAATTTGTATACTAAATAGTATCTAAATTTATTTAAATTTTAATAAATTTAAAACATCTATTCTGCGACAGAGCGAGTACTTGGTCAAACACTCAAAACATACTTATCACGGAGACAGATACTTGATTGACCATATGTTAGTCATCGGTGTCGGTATATGTGCTTCCACTTGTTAATCATGACCAGCTTGTGATGACAGACGCTCTTTTTTCAAGTATAAAACGGTACCGCAACGATTTACTTTCTCCGTTTTAAAATATAAGATGTTTCAATTTTATGAAGCAAATGTATCTAAACTTCTTTATTATATAGGTTCACTTAGGTTTGCAGCGAATGTACACACTAAAAGTAGTCTAAATACATTTTATTTATAAATCTAAAACATCTTATATTTTAAAATAGAGGGAGTACACATCTTAGTTGAGTTCTTGGATTCTACTAGCAGCTGGTTTAGTTATATATGTGTTAGGTTGACCTCTCCATGTACAAACCCAACGGTTCGACGAACCCTCGCTCGTACCCTGATCGGGGGCGCCCAACCACTTCATGGTTGGTGGGCCCATGTGGCAGCGCAATACAAAGATAGGTGGGGCCGGGCACGGACTACGAGATTCGTCGCGCCGCCGTTCCCCCCACCACAACCCCTTCTGGTCTAGGGTTTGCGCTTAGCCACGGGAAGCACCTCACTACCGCCTAGCCCAGCCCCGGCTAGCCGTCGTCGTCAAACATCATGGCCACATCGACCCCCTCCTCTAGCCAAGGAGAAGGTATGCTCCATCTCTCTCTCTCTCTCTCTCTCTCTCTCTCTCTCTCTCTCTCTCTCTCTCTCTCGATCTAGTGCCTATATCTTTTAACTGCAAAGGTTCTATCGAAATTACTATACCTAGTCCATCTAACAAAATTAACAATATGCAAGACGGTTTGGTCGCGTAGTTGGCTAGCGCTCCATCGTGATCAGTCTAATAGGTGGTACTCGCGCGTGCGTGCGTGCGTGCGTGCGTGCGTGCGTGCGCATCCAGGCTGGCTGAGAAAGCCATAGATCGATAGACCCGGCCGGGCGATCGACGAAGAACTTGTGGTACGTATGTACGGCTGCGAAAGCGCACGTCGCGGTGAGGGCCAACAACAAGCACTGGAGCTCCATGGATTTTTGACCAATTCATTCAGGCGGGCTAGCTAGCTCCATCATCACTCATCAGAGGATTATATGCATTTATGCGTGCCACGTGGTGTGTGTGTGTGTGAGCGTGGTGTACTAGCTAGCTTCGTGGCTTCTTCTAGAACTTGCTTAATCACAGGTTCGTCGCTCTATGCATGCATGGGTCAATCATGGTGATTCAGATCGAGCATAAACAAAATATAGGCCTAACAGTTGGAAGTACATGTCGGTTATAGTATTGGTGCCTCTTCTAATAGACACGATGTTTCTTCTAATAGGCACGATGCCTCTTCGGCAATGGACAAAAATTAACTGCTGTTATTGCTTAACACTCCCTCTTGGACATTGCTATCTTCAAAAAAAAACTTCAAAGTCTTAAAATATTCCATATTGTGGGAAGGGAACATAAAAGGAAGAGAACATTTGCAGGGTTGGAAATTAAGCTGATCTGCCGGCCGGCAGGGACGACACTGATGGATCCTCCATAGACGTCGTGAAATCGGGCGAGAGATCGAGAGATCGATGATGCCATGCGTCGACCTGCTGCGTGTCAGTCAATACACCACAAACTGAGTACTAGGATAGATTAGTGATTAGGCGGGATGCATACTTGCAATTGCAAGACTGGCTGCCTGAAGAATGAACCACGTACGTACAGGAAGCACATGTAACTTTCAGAGAACAAAAGACGAAATTGCAGAAATTAAGGAGAGAGAGCGACGTACCAACAAACAGTTAATAATTTTTTAGTGTGTTTTGTTGACCACCATGCTGCAGCTACCTCGTCCAAGGCCGATAGTCGTACACTATATATTGCTCTGAATAATATTTGATGAAAGGAGACGAATGGCAGCCTTATACATACAGTATATTGTACTCCTATATATATCCACGTATTTCCTTGAAATCCGACCGACGAAATTAGTCATACATAAAAAAAAGGGTCTAATGGTTTTTCTTTCTCTTGGCTCTCGCTTCACGCATGCACATATATATACAACTCAATCAACAACCAGCAGTATCTAAAAAAAAAAGGCATGAGTACCTGCTTGGATGGCGCAACGTGTGCGCGCGTGCGACAAATCATTATAATTTATAAACATCACACAGATAGAGCTGAGTTGATGGTAGGGTAGGTAGGTAGTGAACTAATTTTGATGGGCATACTGGACCAGCTGCAACATCTTCACTAGCTAGGCTTACTGTTTGAGCTTTGCAGTGCATGCTTAAATTTAATACTTTCTTTGTTTAGAAATAATTGATTTAGGTTTGTCTAGATTTGTATGTATCTAGACACTGTTTAGTATATAGATAAACTAGAATGTAGACAAACCAAAGTCAGTTATTTCTGAAAGAGAGTACTAGTGGTGTATATACGTGTGATGTACTTGGTCAAACATATTGCATGCGGATATAGATACTCGACCCATTTGTTACTCGTTAGTCATCAGTGTGAGTAACTCAGTATATGTGCTTAAAACTAGTTATTCCAGTTGATATTCTTGACCTTGTGATAGTTTTTGTTCAAGTAAAACTGTACTGCAACAATTTATTACCTCTTAGTTTTGTTCTTGGATTCTAGCTGGGTTTTTTTTTAACAGAGGATTCTAGCTGGTTTAGTTATATATATAGTATATGCAACAGCCGGCGACGAACTTGTGGTACGTACGTACGGATGCAAATGATAGTCACGGTCAACAGGCACCGGATCTCGATCGTTTTGACTACTAATCCATCATCAGTAGTCATTGCGTGTATATGCATTGATCAGTGGCGAAGGACGAAAATAATTTAAGGTCGGGCGAATTCTAACACATAAAAAAGATTCATGCAAAAATTAAGACCTTCTTGACACATCAATGTATTATATGCTTTTAAACATAATCACTTAGTACAATGATAATAGAAATATTTGCACTGTCAGTATGGGGGCTTGGCTAGTTGGCTTAGAGCTATAGCCACTAGCAAAGTGACACAAAATATGTTTTAAAATCTCAATTAAATAAAAACATTAAAAATGTGAGTAGTTGTAATTTATCCATTTTACCTAGCTCACATATCATAGTCTCAAATCTTCACCTAATTCACCAAAAATATAGAAATTAAAACTCTCCACTTTACGTTTGCAGATTTTTTCCACTTCTTACCATATCTACCATGAAATCGCTGCCGGGAAGGCCCCAGCCGCTGCCAAGAAGAAACCCTAGCCACTACCAAGTCGGCTAGCCACTGGGCGAGCTAGAGGACCTGGGCGAGCTAGAAGACCTGGGTAAGACGAGGGAGTCAGGAGGATCGAAGGAGAGGACTGGAAGCAGGACGACCGCCGGTGGGCGTGGTGCGCGATCGAAGAGGAGCGACACGAGCGAACGACAGGCATCTGACTGGGGACACGCACGGGTCCTGGATCGATAATATCCTCTCCTGCACACATGGCCCAGCAACAAAGGAGACCCAGTTTGGCCGAAACAGCCCAGCGCATTCCAGCAGCTTCTTTTCCTTCGGAACGAACAGAAATTATAGAAACTTGTATGTATACACAAAAATGCCTATATATAAGCGATCTTTTGCCAATAATCAAGGTAGGGCATATGCCCTATCTTGCCCAAAGGGGAGCTTCGCCACTGGCATTGATGCATGCCACGTGGTGCATGCGTGGTGTACTACTAGCTTCTAGAACGTGCTTTATTACACCTTCGTCGCACTATGCATGCATGGGACAGTAATGATACTATTCTCGGATCCATATTACTTATCGTTAAAATAAATATTAAATAATATGCATCGGAGGAAGTGATTCAGACCGAGCATAAACAACAATTCCTCTACTACCCAGATTTAGACGGGCATGTCATGCTGTTATCGCCATATTTTGGCCAAAGGAGGAGTTGGGCCGTGATCAAGATGGGCTTGGAAGATGCGTATATTCAACGTGTTGTTGGATCGGCCTAGTGCGTGGATTTGGGCTAAATTGCCCGTGTATCTTGTATCATAGTAGGTTTCGTGTTAGTTTAGGTTCCGTTTCAGTTTAGGTAAAGATAGAATTGTAGAGTTATTCCAAAAGTAGAGAGTCTCCGGACTATAAATATGTACCTAAGGTTATCGAAAAAAGAAGGACAATCACGTTCACAACAAACACAATCTCGGCGCATCGCCACCCCTTGTTTCTAGGGTTTTTTCTCGGGTAAGTGCCATGCTGCCTAGATCGCATCTTGCGATCTAGGCAGTATCTACTTATGCGTTATCTGGTGTTACTCGTACTGAAGCCTTGTTGATGGCGAGTAACACTATTATCATAGATTTGTTTGGGTTAGCATCAGTACTTTTTGCTATGATTGTTTAGTTATGCTGCCTCTAGCTATCTCGTCGCCTTTGCACCTTTTCCCGGGTGTAAGGGTGGCATCTTGCTTGATCTTTATTTAAGTCGATTTGATCTGTTATAGTTGTGCCTTGTTCTCCAAGGTTTAGTTTGATATCTACATGATCAGGCCTTGCAAACGGGTTGAACGATCCAGTAATATGTAAGATATGGTTTGCCAATCCAAGAGGAGTTGTTCCGGGAATTGACTTTATGTTGGTTTTTAGGCCTTCTCTAGGGTTAGTTTTCCATCATCTTTTATATCTACCAGGCTCAATTACGTGTAGGACGTTCCAATTATGTAGTGAAAACGTTAAACTATCGTAGATCGATTTAACTTGTATTGATGAAGCAAAACCCCATGTTATCGTAGATCTAATGCAGAACCATGGGTTAATCGGCTCTAGGAGCCGATTCACAGGGAAACCTGGGAGCCGGTCACGGCTTGAATTTTACGTATACTTGTTTACCATGCAGGAAACCAATCGAAGCAATCCTTCACCTTCCTGACCAGGTATAGGTCAGGTGGCACGCCCTCGAACCAAGCCAGGACGTGTGCCGGAGTTTTGCGGGCCGTTGCCCGAGGGACCAGGGCCCACCAGCAGTTCTGGGAGCCTCCCGGCTCTTCGTGTTGCCCGTCGCTGCTCGCCGGTGGGTTTTGGTAGGCAACACATTCTGGCACGCCCGGTGGGACCTTCAACAACGTCTACATCAACATCCGACGCTGCGATGGAGAACAGACCGGTCACGTACGACGATCTGCCTGAGGAGCACAAGGCAAAGTATGATGATATCAAAGCTCTCTTCGAAGCCGACCTCATCGGCTCTTTTGAGAGGACCCGTAAACATGGCATCAGATGGAAAGGGTTCTCACCTGAAGGTGCTCTTGACGAGGTGGATCTCTCTGTTCCTTCAGAGGAGCGCACCAGAGCTCTGCGACAGGAAGTCAACTACATGGTCGCTCATTCTCTTCACCGCCATTCGGAGAGCTTGGTAAACGCTTTCGAGCGGATCGCAGTTCGCGTAGTTCAGGAGATCATGAAACATCAGTACTCTCCGTCGGGGCCTACTCTGGGGACTCACCAGGGAGAAAGACCGCTCCAGGCCAGGCCACCGCTGCCATTCACACTTGCAGCCCCAGATCCACCAGGGGCACCGGCGTACGTCGTCTACAAGGTCGGAGGCGACCCTGGCGATTGCCAATTCCTGTTTGAACCACCTAAGGAGATCCCACATGGATATGTGTGCACCTACGTGCCGGACTGCAATAACGTGACGCGCACGAACCAGGTGGCAACTGCAGGGATTTCTGGAGCAGGAGTCTCTGGAGCAGGGGCTTCGGGAACAGGTGTTTCTGGAGCAGGAATCTCTGGGATGGACGCCGACAAACAGGCGTGGCTAGCCAAGTATGCCACTGGAACGAGTCATGAGATTCTAGCCCCTGCAGCCCAAACAACGGAACAAATCCGTACCATCTTGAGAGACCAGTTCGGCTTCGTGCCGAAGAGAAGGACAATCGGCTATTCAAAGCCGTACCCCAACGAGTTTGACCTGATCCCGCTGCCACCCAAGTATCGGCTCCCTGAGTTCTCTAGATTTAGCGGGTCAGAAGGGTCGAGTTCGATCGAGCACGTGAGCCGATACCTGGCACAGTTAGGCATGATATCGGCATCAGACCAGTTGCGCGTAAGGTTCTTTTCGCAATCGTTGACAGGACCAGCTTTTGGGTGGTACACTTCACTGCCACCTGATTCGATCCAGACCTGGAAGCAACTGGAAGAGCAGTTCCACATCCAGTACCATTCAGAAGCTACCGAGGCTGGCATTGCAGACCTGGCACAGGTGCGGCAAAAGCGAGGAGAAACGGTAGCCGAGTACATCCAACGCTTCAGGACTGTCAAGAACCGATGTTATTCAGCTCGGTTAACTGAGAAGGAAGCAGTCGAGCTGGCAGCGTTGGGTCTCGCAGCACCTATCAAAGATCTGGCTTTCCAAGTAGAGTACAACTCGTTGGCGCACATGGCCCAGAAGCTGACGATGTATGAGCAGCGCCACTCTGAGTTGTACCAGGACAAGTTCAAACGTCCGATAGGCCTGGTCGATACAGAAGAAGAAGACCCCACGCAAGACCAGGAGGTGGCCGTGGCTGAATGGGCTCGGGGGGCAGATCCCGTAACCTGCAAATGGGTAAAACAGCAAGGGCCTGCAAAAGGGTTCGACTTCGATGTGAGCAAAGCTGAGCAAATATTCGATTTACTGCTGAAAGAAAAGCAGCTGAAGTTACCCGAAGGCCACAAAATCCCTACAGCTCAAGAGATGAACGGAAGACCATACTGCAAGTGGCACCACTCGTTCACCCACAGCACCAATGACTGCAAAGAGCTACGTCGCCAGATCCAAACTGCAATAGAGCAGGGCCGTCTCATCCTGGGGCAATTCGCCATGAAAGTAGACACCAACCCATTCCCCGGCGTCAACATGGTAGAACACAGCCACTCCACGAGGCGCCAGTTGGATTTCTCGTTCGATGTCAACATGGCAGGACCAGGGTACCACCATGGCACGTACAGGGAGGAAGGCGGTCGCTCTCACGGCAGAGTAAGAGAGGAGGCTGGTCCACGCGACCGGCCCAGCTACAACAACAGGCGGTACTTAACTGAGGAACAAGTGAAAAGTGTGCGATATCAGAAACCACATTCCACGCATCTCCTTAACAAGTATGAGCGTCAGTATGACCAACGTCGCCGGCGCGACGGAGAAGATGGAGGATATGAGCACCTCGCTAGGGGACCGTCAAAAGAAAAAGAAGGCGCAGACAAGCATTGGGATTGTCCGTTCTTCAAGTATTGCTGGGACGCGGGAATGAGCCGATTGCCTACGATCGATAACTGCCCGGAATGCGGACAGCAGAAGGAGGACACGGAGCCGGTGTCAGTGTTTAAGCGCCTAGGGCCTCTCCCACCTCAGAGCCGACGCAGGGAGTCGTCTCGAGCACAAGGTATCAAGGAGCCAATGGATGACAAAGAGAAAGACAGGTATCACCGTCCAAGGTGGTGTCCCGACGGACTCAGACACACCCAAAAGCGTAGAGTGCAGCGGCTGCGTAACTTGGAGGAAGCCGAAGCGCAGTATCTCCACGCTCTAAAGAAAGCACGGCCCGATCTGGCCGTTAAGATTAGGCAGACCTTGGAAACGGAAGATCACCCGAAAAAGAAAGAGTGGCGCCCCAAACCGGTAAAAGCCGATGCAAAGACATCGGCTGGCACAAACATGGTATTCATACTTCCGTCAGAGTTCTGCGCGCCAAGAACCAACGAGCTACCAGTGGCACAGTTCGACTGCGGCCCACGGCCAGTTATCTTTGAGAAGCCACGTGAAAAGGGTTACAAACATCTGAAAGCACTGTACCTACGAGGTTACATCAATGGGCAACCTGTCAGCAAGATGTTAGTGGACACCGGAGCGGCAGTCAACATAATGTCATACTCCATGCTACGGCGTTTGGGACGATCCACTGCAGATCTGATCAAAACCAACGTCACTTTAAGCGACTTCAACGGCCAGACTTCAGAAACACAAGGCGTACTGAACGTGGACCTGACCGTGGGCAGAAAAACCATCCCTACGTCATTCTTCGTCGTGGACAGCAAAAGCACCTACGCTGTCTTGCTAGGGAGAGATTGGATCCATGCCAACTGCTGCATTCCATCCACGATGCACCAGTGCCTAATACAATGGGATGGAGATGAGGTGGAGGTCATTCACGCAGACGATTCCATCGAGGTCTCCATTGCTGGCATGAACGTCTGGGAAGCAGAAGACCAAGAGCCGATCTCTGGAATCAGTCTAGACGGCTGTGAACGCATTGAGGCTACAAAAAACGGGGTGAGGCTGGTCTTATCCACCGGCCTGACAGAGTAGCAAAGTCCACAACGGTACATGGTACGGCCGATCCCTGCGATCGGCCACAAAAAAACAAAAAGCAGCAATCTTACGACGAGCAGATCATGCAGTCGTAGCAGGGAGATTCCCAGCCATTGTAAAACCATAAGGTGTAAACCGTCCTTGACTAATACAATCAAAAAGGGGGCCGATTCAGGCAATCGGTCCAAGTTATTTTTGTTAACCTCACCTACTCTTTGCCCTGTGCTTAGCATCGATTTGACAGGTGACGGAAAGCTAGGATATGGATTTACATCTGCTGATGAACTAGAAGAGATTGACATCGGTCCTGGGGATAAGCCAAGACCAACATTTATCAGCAAGAAGTTGGATCCGAATCTGCGGGGTCCGATGATAGCTTTGTTGAAAGAATATCCAGATTGCTTTGCCTGGGATTATACAGAGATGCCCGGGCTAGACAGGAGCATCATCGAGCATCGACTCCCACTTAAAAAAGGTTTTCGGCCGTTCCAGCAACGAGCACGACAGATGAAGGCCGAAATTTTGAAAGAAGTCAAGAAGGAGATCGAGAAAATGTTGGCAGCCGATTTAATCAGGCCATGCAGGTATGCTGAGTGGATTTCTAGTATCGTACCTGTAGAGAAAAAGGATGGCCGCTGGCGTGTTGCCATAGATTTTCGGGATCTCAATAGAGCCACTCCGAAGGATGAATATCCGATGCCAGTAGCAGAGACGTTAATCAACGCAGCTGCTGGTCATAAAATTTTGAGCTTCATGGATGGCAATGCCGGTTACAACCAAATTTTTATGGCTCCAGAAGATATACACAAGACTGCATTCAGAGTCCCAGGTTCGGTGGGGTTGTTTGAATATGTAGTCATGATGTTTGGACTAAAGAATGCCGGCGCCACATACCAACGAGCAATGAATTACATCTTCCATGATCTGATCGGCAAGCTGGTGGAAATCTATATCGACGACGTGGTGGTCAAGTCAACTTCAGTACAAGGACACTTGGATGACCTGCGACACGTCCTGGACCGAACGAGGAAATTCGGGCTACGGATGAATCCAAAGAAGTGTGCCTTCGGTGTGACGGCCGGTCAGTTCTTGGGCTTCTTGGTCCATGAACGAGGAATCGAGATCGGCCTGAAAAGTCAGGAGGCAGTGCGGACAATGAAGCCACCCACCACAAAGAAAGAACTGCAGTCTCTCATCGGCAAGATCAACTTCGTCAGAAGATTCATCTCCAATCTGTCAGGAAGGATAGAGCCGTTCATGGGACTAGTAATAATTAAATCTGACGAGGAATTCCGCTGGGGGGCAGAACAACAGCGAGCCTTTGACGAGATCAAAGAATATCTGACGAAGCCGCCAGTGTTGGTTCCACCCCAGCCGGACAGACCGTTCTACATTTACCTGTCAGTAGCTGACACGTCCATCGCCTCGGTGGTGGTGCAAGTTTATGATGGGCTGGAGCGAGTCGTATTTTACATAAGCAGGAGGATGCTGGACGCAGAGACAAGGTATCCTAATATTGAGAAGTTATGCCTCTGCCTGTTTTTCACCTGCACCAAGCTGCGCCACATTTTGCTGTCAGCAGAGATCATCATCATATGCAAATCAGAAGTCATAAAGCACATGCTGTCAGCTCCTATGTTAAAAGGCCGATTGGGCAAATGGATGTTTGCATTGTCAGAGTTTGACATCCGGTACCAACCCGCGAAAGCAGTTAAGGGGCAGGCATTGGCCGACCTTATCGCTGAAAGGATCAACACCAATATAGCAGCACTGTCTATACGAGCGTGGGCTATGTTCTTCGACGGATCGGTTTGTGACGATGGGTGCGGCATCGGCATGCTACTCGTGTCACCCCGGGGGGCAACATTTTCCTTCTCTATCAGGTTATCAGCCCCTCGCACCAACAACGTCGCTGAGTATGAGGCGATACGCAAGGGAATGGAGTTGCTCATTGAAGCTGGAGCGGAAGCAGTGGAAATTTTTGGAGACTCCAAGCTGGTGATTTCCCAAATCACGGAAGAATACAAGTGTGAGAGCGAGTCGCTCTTCCCATTATGGATGCAATGCCGTGAGCTGATGGCACAGTTTCGATACATAAACTTCACCTGGATCCCACGATCGCAGAATACCGAGGCCAATGATCTTGCACAAATGGCCTCAGGCTACAAGGACGTGGCAGAGGGAGCCGATGTGCAGGGGCAATTCCTGGACGCAGACGACTGGAGAGCCGATATCTTCAATTACTTGAAGGATTCGGCTCGGGGGGCACCTAAACGGATAAGATACAAGGCCATGAAGTATGTGCTCATTGGGGACGACATGTTTTACAGGACTCTAGAGGGGTTATTGCTCAAATGTCTGGGGACAGCTGAGGCCAATCGGCTCCTACACGAGGTACACGAAGGCGCTTGTGGAACTCACCAATCGGCTCACAAGATGAAGTGGTTGATTTCCAAATCAGGGTTTTATTGGCCGACCATGCTCGAGGACTGTTTTAAGTACTACAAAGGGTGTCAAGCATGTCAGAGATTTGGAAAAATTCAGATGGTACCCGCGTCAGCAATGAACCCCATCATCAAGCCTTGGCCATTCCGAGGTTGGGGCATGGATATGATCGGCAAGATCAATCCTCCGTCAAGCAAAGGCCACATGTGGATTTTGGCCATCACGGATTATTTCACCAAGTGGGTGGAAGCCGTCCCTATGAAGTCAGTAAGTTCAAAGGATGTCGTCGATTTTGTGAAAGAACACGTCATTCATAGGTTCGGGATTCCCCAGACTATCACGACCGATGGAGGTTCGGTCTTCACTTCTCACGAGTTCAGAGAGTTCTGCGAGGACACAGGGATCAAGCTGATGCGATCATCTCCGTACTATGGCCAAGCAAATGGGCAAGCTGAAGCGTCCAACCAGAGCCTTATCAAGCTGATCAAGAGGAAAATCGATGAGCACCCTAAGCGTTGGCACGAGGTTTTGTCAGAGGCTTTATGGGCTTACCGCATGTCATGTCATGGAGCGATAAAAACCTCGCCGTACCATCTAGTTTATGGACAAGAAGCCGTATTGCCTTGGGAAATTACGGCGGGATCGAGACGTGTCACTTTTCAGAACGATCTAACAACTGAAGAATATGCAGCCTTGATGAGTGACAGCATTGAAGATTTGACTGAGCTTAGGCTGTGGTCGCTTGAGAAAATCAAAGAGAATAAGGCCAAAGTAGCTCGTGCATACAACAAGAAGGTGAGGCCTAAGGAGTTCCATGTTGGCGATCTGGTATGGGAAGCGGTGTTGCCATTAGGGACTAAGGATGCAGCATATGGTAAATGGTCTCCAAATTGGCACGGGCCATACAGGGTAGATCAAGTTTTAAGAGGGAACGCGTACATGCTGGAGGAGCTGGATGGCGTGAAATTCCCAGTGGCTGTCAACGGTCAGCATCTCAAGAAATATTTCCCAAGCATGTGGGATGATGGACAGTGAGATATGGGAGCCGATACACGAAATCGGCCAACAAAAAAAAATTATTATTATATGTTTCCCAAGCACGTGGGATGATGGACAGTGAGATATGGGGGCCGATACATGAAATCGGCCAATAGAAGTATACAGCCGATGCACAGTCATCGACTTTAGAGGTTCAAAACTGTTACAAGCAGATGCTAGTTTACATAAACGAGCTACTGAAGAAATGCCTCGAAGGCTTGGAGGGCGTCAGCACGGACACGGTCCACCTCGGCGATCTCGGCTTCGTCATCTTCATCTTTGCCCGTCACTAACTGCTTGTTCAGGGCGCGTATTTCTGCCAGATCGGTCTTCAGTTCGGCTTTGAGGCTCTCTGCTTCATCTTGGGAGCGGGCGATGGAGGCTTCCTTGTCACAAATGAGTTGTTTTGTCACCCGGACCTTTTCTTCAAGATCTTCCAGCTCCTTTTTCAAAGATGCGAGCTCGGCGGTACTGATAGAGGTGTCAGTTTTGACGTCAAGGGACGCCTTTTTCTCATTGAGCTGCTGACATCTATCGGCAATATTCGCCTTCAGCAGGAGTTGGGCACGGCGCAGGTTGATCCTTTCACGAGCTAGCTTCACCCTTGACCCGTAGAAGGACAGAGTTACGACGGGCCAAAGCTTCACCTGCAATGCTACTGGGAGTTGGTCCTTGATTTCAGCAAGAACGCCCTTCACCTCTTCAGAACCCTCGATCAGCTCCTCGATCGGGGAAGACAGTAAGGCTCTAAGTCGTTGGAATTGAGGTAGAACAGCCTTGGCGTGTGGTTCATCGGTGGCAATGGAGGGAGTTGGATCGATGGAGTCAGGATCAAAGGTCAGCAAGTCTGAAATGTCACAACCCTGGCAGCCCGAAAAGACGTCAGTGTGCGTCCAACAGGGAAGAATAAAGCCGACAGAAGTCAACATACCTCTCCTACGATCGAGGGGATGGCAGACGACGAGGCGATCGGCTTGTGTGTGGGTGCTGGAGGCGTTGCCAAAGTGGTAGCCGTTTCATCTGCATTTTCGGGGATTGCCAGGTCTGGTTTGGCTAAAGGCGTCGGCGCGGCCCCTACCTTCCCACTAGAAGCCTCAGTTGTCTGCATGAAAGGTGATTAACCGATGTAAATGATAATGAATCGGCAGATAAAAGGGAGTAAGGGGCAAGAGCATAAAGGATGATGATTTTTCAGAACCTCTTGGCTCGATGAAGAAGCTTGTGGTCCTTTACGAGCTCTCTTGGGACCCACAGCTGGCCCGGCCTCGACTGGTGCTCGGGGGGCAGCAGGTTCAGGAACCGACCTTTTCCTGGAAGCCGATGGTGGTACATATGGCTGGCTCGGGGTGATGGTCCTCTCAGAATCCGTTGGGCTCGATTCTCCCTCGATGGGTTGTGTGTCCTCGTGGGATGTTTCTTCGACGGAAGCCTGCAAAATAAGGAAGGCTGTTAGACACGAGCACGTCTGCAAGAATGAAAGAATGAGAAGAATCGACCAAGACATGGGTCAGCCTACATGCGAGCTTTTTGGAGAAGGGCTCCGGTGCCTCAAGGTCTTCCTGGCAGCTACATTCCTCGTCATCGTTCTTGTCTTAGTTGGAACTCGAGGGGCAGCTGATGTTGAAGTCCCTTGCTTCTTAGAAGCCGATTGAGGTGTTATCGGCTGTTTCTGCATTATGACCTTTTTCAAAGGCGGCGAGTTTTTGCAGAAAAGAACCACAGGAGCTGGCGGAAAGAACTCAAAGGGAGAGCCGTCACTGTGTGTAGGTTCAGGGCCGTCTTGTTGCTGCAAAGAGAAAGAATGGATTAGTAAAAGGATCAATTGCAAGCTGCATCAAGAAAATTTGCAAGTAGTGGTACCTGTTCCACGGGGATGTCATAGTCATCATCGAGCTGTTTCAACAACGGTCCCAGAGCCCTCCTGAAGGCGTGAGTTTTCCACATCGACCACCAGTCTCCAAAGCCATCGGTTGATGAGGCAAAGGTGAGGTTGTTGGGAATTGGGATGGTCAGAGCATCAAAAAAGGAGTAACACCTTTGGCTGGTGAGAGGGTCAGGCAGGTCGGCTTTGCTTTCCGTAAGATGGTGGAGAAAGAAGTGGGGAGCTACTTGTCCAAGGCCGAATTGGCGGGCCACTAAGACTGGCTGGTAGAATTCATACCCAGGTTTGATTATTCTGTTGGACGTACTCATGCCAACTGGAAGGAAACAGGGACGAATCACGGTGGAAAAGAGCTGCCGAGTGCTAGTGTCATCGGCAAAATTGTCCAGCCTGAAGGAGAGTGGATTTTCAAAGTGTTCCGATTCCTCCATATAAGGGAAGAAGGTAGGGTTGTCCAGGCCCTGGAAGAAAGTGCTGAACCACTTGGATGCTTCCTGAGGGGATAGTTTGCTGCCTGGCAGCCTATACAAAGCTTGGCCGTAACTAGTGCATCGGATCTGTCTCCCTTTGACATCTGGGAAGGTGCAACTCGCCAAAAGGGGGAAGTTTGGGATGTGATTTTGGAAATATAGCTGAGCCCATAGCTGAATAAACCACCAAGGACCACCTGTTTTGACTGCTATGCCCGAAAACAGCTTGACAGACATCAACTGGAGGTATCGATAGACTTCTCCCAGAAACAGTTTGCCAAGGCTAAGTTGGGTACCTTTGGCCAGTTCGTGGGCTAAGGAAAGATAGTTTTTGGTTGGAGCAAGGGAAGGGCCACAGAATATGAAATGCTCCAGCCAGAAGTTGAGAAAGGCTGTATGTTCTTTCTCTGAAACAGGGCCCTTTGTTTTCATGTGGCGTTGGAGGTAGGCACCCCAGTTTGTGCAATCTGTTTTAGAAGACAGCTTGTAAGGGACTTTGGTCAGTTTAAAGGCAGAGGGGCTGGGTGATGTAACATCCAGGCCAGTGATCATCACCACATCTAATAAAGTTGGTGACATAGGGCCATGACCGAACATAAAGCAGTTCAGAGCGTCAGACCAGAAGTAGCCGATGGTTTTCAGAAGGTTCTCATGTTTTTCAAGAGGAGACAATGATAAGTGCAAGGCATCGGCTATCCCTGTAGTTTCCCATTGGGATTGGTAAGCTCTAGCTACCCTACTGAACCAAGAAACCCAATGTTCGGGGGGATTAGGCCAGGCTCGCAAGCAGTCGGCCCAAGAGTTCAGATCTAGATCTTGGCTTACGAAGGGGATTCTATTTGCTTCGCAAGAAATCAGATGGGCAGGACTAGAATCTGTACGAGGGCCAAGACAAAGGGAATTTGGGAGAGAAGGATGCGGCAGCAGAATGTCTGAAACCTAGAAAATTCAATGGTGGAATAAGGCATTAATTCAGATGTTCGCCATTAAGACTAGCATCGTGTTCAGACTACGAGGAGTAGGCGTACCTTCAGTCCGAAGACCTCTGGGTTGGTGTTGGACGACTCCGCCATCTAGTTCGCCGGCGGAGATGGATCCAAGCAGTTGGGGAGCGAGGGTTCTTATCGCTGTGAGCTCGATCTGGTCAGTGGAAGATTGAAGATCTAGGTCGCCCCTTTTTGAGGAGAGTCGCAGGTTACCGTTTGAAACGAGGAAGTGGCCGTTTAGGTTTGTCTGAGTATGCGACTGAATTTGACCTTGTCAACGATTTTGGGAAAGCCGATGTGCATCGGCTCTTTGAGTTATAGCTGGGTTGACTGTGAGAACGTGACGAGGTGAAAGCCGATACATTGCTATCGGCTCCTGGAGCATCGACTTATTTTTGTTATCGACAAAATTGGGGCGGAAAGACAATCTTCGAGAAACGGATTTTTCATTCATTCATTCAAAAGCAGATTGCTTACAAGCGGCTGATGGATTACAAAAGTGAGCATACTACTACTACTACTACTGGTTCCTAATCTAGGCCGAGGTCGTCGTCGCTGCCGTCGCCGCCGTCTTGTTCGCTGTCATCAGCGCTGCTGCCGGCGTCGTCTTCGCTGCTGCTGCTGAAGAAGCCAGCAGGGGCCTCCTCGTCTTCGTCATCGTCTTCGGTGTCTTCGTCTGACCCGGCGCGGAAGTACTTCACCGGCTGGTACTCCTCGGAGGAGGTGTCCTCCTCTTCCTCCTCCTCGTCGGAGGAGTCGACGCCGTCCCAGGACATGGCGTCGTCGGTGCTGTCCGCCTCCAGTTCCCCATCGGCGAGGAACTGCAGGTCCTCCTCGCCGTCAGTCATGGACGCGTCGTCCTCCGACCAAGCGGCGAAGTCCCAATCCCTCTCGTCCCACCATTGTGGGGCGAGAGTGTTGTACGCCGCCATCGGCGGGTGTTCTGGCGTCGGCTCTCGGTCGCTCATCGAGTTGGAGGCTTGGGAGGACAGGCCAGATGAAGCGGAGGAGGCCATGGCGGAGAAAGAGGGTTTTTTCGATGGAGGAGGAAGAAGGATTTTCTCTTTGCTACTGGAGGAAGATGGGGACTGCGAACTGCTCAGACGGATTTAAATAAGGGGAATATTGGAGAGACGGTTCAATGCCATAGCGGTTTCCCAGATTGTACTGCCAAAATCGTCAAATCATGCAGTGCGAAGGAGGTGAGAAGACAGGGCATCATGATGAAGGGGTAGCGTGACGATTCTGTTCTGCCACGCATTCTGTCAACGCGCAACCCGATACAAAAAAAAAGAGGAGAAGAGAAAAAAAACACAGAGTGGTTTTGGAATTATCATTGCCAAAACCAGGGGGGCATGTGTTATCGCCATATTTTGGCCAAAGGAGGAGTTGGGCCGTGATCAAGATGGGCTTGGAAGATGCGTATATTCAACGTGTTGTTGGATCGGCCTAGTGCGTGGATTTGGGCTAAATTGCCCGTGTATCTTGTATCATAGTAGGTTTCGTGTTAGTTTAGGTTCCGTTTCAATTTAGGTAAAGATAGAATTGTAGAGTTATTCCAAAAGTAGAGAGTCTCCGGACTATAAATATGTACCTAAGGTTATCGAGAAAAGGAGGACAATCACGTTCACAACAAACACAATCTCGGCGCATCGCCACCCCTTGTTTCTAGGGTTTTTTCTCGGGTAAGTGCCATGCTGCCTAGATCGCATCTTGCGATCTAGGCAGTATCTACTTATGCGTTATCTGGTGTTACTCGTACTGAAGCCTTGTTGATGGCGAGTAACACTATTATCATAGATTTGTTTGGGTTAGCATCAGTACTTTTTGCTATGATTGTTTAGTTATGCTGCCTCTAGCTATCTCGTCGCCTTTGCACCTTTTCCCGGGTGTAAGGGTGGCATCTTGCTTGATCTTTATTTAAGTCGATTTGATCTGTTATAGTTGTGCCTTGTTCTCCAAGGTTTAGTTTGATATCTACATGATCAGGCCTTGCAAACGGGTTGAACGATCCAGTAATATGTAAGATATGGTTTGCCAATCCAAGAGGAGTTGTTCCGGGAATTGACTTTATGTTGGTTTTTAGGCCTTCTCTAGGGTTAGTTTTCCATCATCTTTTATATCTACCAGGCTCAATTACGTGTAGGACGTTCCAATTATGTAGTGAAAACGTTAAACTATCGTAGATCGATTTAACTTGTATTGATGAAGCAAAACCCCATGTTATCGTAGATCTAATGCAGAACCATGGATTAATCGGCTCTAGGAGCCGATTCACAGGGAAACCTGGGAGCCGGTCACGGCTCGAATTTTACGTATACTTGTTTACCATGCAGGAAACCAATCGAAGCAATCCTTCACCTTCCTGACCAGGTATAGGTCAGGTGGCACGCCCTCGAACCAAGCCAGGACGTGTGCCGGAGTTTTGCGGGCCGTTGCCCGAGGGACCAGGGCCCACCAGCAGTTCTGGGAGCCTCCCGGCTCTTCGTGTTGCCCGTCGCTGCTCGCCGGTGGGTTTTGGTAGGCAACACATGCCAGTTTCAGAATTCAGATCGATCGTTGGTAGGGGCCCGGACTGAATGTCTGAATGGATAGCACAAGAATAGCACACTGCAAAATCTAGCACACAATTAATTCATAAAGTGCTCCACTGATTTTATCTCACTAATTAACTAAGATATCATATCAAAGGACTACTTGCACGCAAAAAGTAGCATTGCATTATTAAGCACATGCTAAGTGGTGGGGGCAAACAGTGGCGAAGGACGAGAAAAAATTAAGGTCGGGCAAACTCTAAGGTATAAAAAATATGATGCGAAAAATCAAAATTGTATCAATACAATGGTAATAGCATAATTAGTTGACCACAAATTCAAACTTGCTTCAATAGTTCAATTGACCACAAAATCACAAATTATAGCTGTCCCCTTTGAAGCTGCAGGTTTCTTCCCCTTCTTGTCTATCTCTACCACAAATTTGCGGGGCCTAGAGGCCACTAATAGGAAGGAGCATAACCCTATATTTTGAAGCAGTGTCAGAAATTATAACTGACATGAGAAGGATCCCTAGCCGAGTGAACCGTGTCACCGTGAGAATTTAAAATTTAAGAAAATGAAAAGGTTGGAGGAGGATTATGGGGAGCGCGGCCTGATCGGCGGGCAGTTTTTCTAGCAGGGAGTAGATTAGTAGAAGACGGCGACGTTCCTCCTGTTCGTCGCTCGAGTCCAAGACTCGTAGGCTTCGATCTCTCCGGGGTGAAGACAGGAAGGGGCTCCGGCCACATACGCACACACGATCAGGGGGGCTACTGCTCCCTAGTGCGCGACCCAGCAAACGACCAGTATGGCCGAATCCCCTCCAACATAGCCCATTTTCTATTTTCGGTACTCCCTCCGGCCCATATTAATTGACTTGAATTTGTTAAAATTTAGATGATCTATATACTAAATAGTGTCTTGATTTATCCAAATCTAGACAAATGTGAGTCAATTAATATGGGTCGGAGGGAGTAGTAGTTTTTCTTCAGAACTCATGTGCTTTGCAAAGAACTGTATGTAGGTTGAATATAGAAGCTTATATATATGCAATTTTTTGCAAAAAATCAAGGTAGGGCAGCTGCCATACCTTGCCCAAAGAGGTCCTTCGCCCCTGGGGGCAAAATGTGATGTCCATATATATATCCGGTGACCGAGTTGACAAAACCTGAAAACAATGAGCTATATATGCATCTGCATCCGGAGTATGTTAGTGCTAATAAAATGCCAAGTTTCACCTTTTTCTCTTAGCATCTTTTCTCAGTTCACGCTTTTTGCTATTTCGATATTGACCGAGGAGATAGTGAGGTCGATGATGCGTTGGGAGATAGGGTGTGCGCGCCAAGAAATTAATGATGGTTTCTGAAGAAAGGAAGTCAGAAAAGCGACCATTAATTCACGCTGAAGAAAATTAAGGTTGTGCCTTTTTTTCTTCTCCTTCAGAACTTGCTTAGCTGCTTCATCGTCCACTGAAAATTCATAAGTACGACTGGTTTGTTTCCGTGTGGGAAGGGAACATAAAAAAAAAAAGAGAAGCTACTACTAGGAAATATTCAAGGTTGGAAATTAAGCTGAGATCTGCCGGCCGGCAGGGACGCTGATGGATCTCGCCATAGACGTCAGGAAATCGGGCGATCGAGAGATCGATGCTGCATGCGTCGACCTGCTGCGTCAGTCAAGACACCACAACCTGACTTGGCTACCTGAAGAATGAACACGTACGTACAGGAAGCAGATGTAACTTTCAGAGAACAGAAGACGAAATTGCAGAGAGCGACGTACCAACAAACAGTTAAAATCCAGCGTGTTTTTGTTGACCACCGGCCGTACTGCGACTCGTCCAAGGCCGAATGAGTCGTCGTACAATACTCTCAAATATGTGATGAAAGGAGACAAATTAACTGCATCAAAATATATACTACTTTTATTCCTTGAAATCTGGCAGAAATAACATTAAGCATATATGAAGAAGGGTTTAATCGATTTTGCATCTTCACTAGCTAGGCATATTGTTTGGACTTTGCAGTGCTGCATGCTCTCTTAAACTAATCGTGGTGTATACACGCACGTACTGCGTGTGGTGTACTTGGTCAAACATATACATCACTCGGAGATACATGTAAACTCGATTGACCCATCTGTTGACAGTATATGTGCTTAAAAATAGTTATTCTTGGCCTTGTCCTTGTGGTAGTCGTTTCTGTTCAAGTAAGACTGTACTGCGACAGTTTACCTCTTAGTTGCGATCTTGGTTTCTAGTAGCTGGTTTAGTGTTGGATTATCCACGATTAATTTCAGAATATAAATCATGACAACAATAACTATAATCACGTGAACCTCTAACATACTACTGTATTGATCAACATGAACAGTAGCAGAATATACGCATTAACAGCCATACTAAAGCAACAGATCTAACGACGGTATACGTACTAATCGGTTACCGATGAAGTCACTGTTGGTGCAGAGTTTGATGCAGTCTGTCGAAGAAGTCGGCGTTGAAGACGACGTGCACGAGTTCCGACTTGACGACCGGGAAGATGCGCCGTGATGACGAACTTGAGCAGTCGCGCGGAGCGCTTTCCAAAAACCTTATTCGCCCTCTCCCATACATGATCGCAAAGGCGAGCGGTTCCGGAGACCTGCTCTCCCGACCGCCGGTGCACGCCGACAAGCGGGATGGAGTAGACTACGGTGGCGGCGCAAGCAGAGAGGATGACAAAACCCTAGATTGGTTTTCGGTGGTATTGTGGCGGTAGCCGCGCAGGACTTTATATAGAGCGGCTCAGAAAACCCTAACGGGGGCGAACGTGAGCCGAGTCCATAAGCTAACCGTTTGACACGTATGTCAAAACCACACGATATTCCTGAGCAGCAAAATAAAGCTCTGCTCGCTGAGATTTTCGCAACCCGCGGCGCGTGCGTCATGACGAGACGGGCGTGCAGCGTCGGAGGAGGAGCGCGCACGTATGTCTCTTTTATTGCCACTCACTTACAAAGTGATGCAACACGTGGTGCAACTCTCTTTTAACTTTTCATGTGAGACTAAATTTTAGCTCTCACTCCACTTCCATGTGAGCTGCCACAAACATGAGTCCAAACACATATAAGTTGCCACAAATTTGTGCTTTAAGATTTAGAAAAAATGTAAAATACACATGGTTCTAAATAAATTGGCTTATTATTTCTAACATTTAGTTATATATATACAACACGGCTTGGTCGCGTAGTTGACCCTGCGCCGTCGTACGCTAGCTGGCTGAGATCGATAGGCCCAGCCTAGCGACGAACTTGTGGTATGTATGTACGGATGCAAAATCGGTCAACAAGCACTGGAGCTCCATCTATCTGACTAATTCATTACAGTAGTATAGTAGTACTGTAGTCATTACATGATGATATGCATTCATGCATGCCACGTGGCCCGTGGTGTGCTAGCTACACACGTGGCTTCTTCTAGAACGTGTTTAATTAATTACACGTTCGTCGCTCCGTGCCATAGAACGTCCTTAGCTAAGTAAGTAGGGCAATTAGGCACGCGCGCGGCAAAGGGTCACAAGACTGGCCGTTACCTGAACATCGAGTACATGCATCATGCATGCATACACAGGAACCTTTGCAGTTTCCAGAGGACAGAAGACGAAATTGCGGAGGGGAAATAAAAGAGCGACATACCTACCAGACATTTCGGTATATATAAACTCCATTATGTCCACTTTTCAACCTTCACAAATGCGGGCGCCATGACGATCTTTTAACATTTGAAAAATATTTGCCACATTTTACGCTTGGGCGTGATTTTGTCACAATTTTTACCATAATTTATTATTTTCACTAGTTCACTTACTTGATATTTCCCTTCGTTCCATTTTTTTCTCACGGACTAAAAGCACAACAAGAACTACAGCATCTGCTCCAATCAAGTGCCCCAAACGACGTCCAGCGAAAGCGCCGGATCGGTCGTGCCATCGAGTCGTGCCGCGTTTGGGACACGCATGTTCCTAGTCTTCTGCCCCCAAACAGAGCCGTTCGACCAAACAAAATTCATTAAAATGCATGACAAAATTTTACAAAACGGATGAAATTTGACTAAATTTAAATAGAAACTAAATACAATAAGAGCTACTGCTCCCGCCAGAGGGACCGTCGTCGTTCTGTCGACGCGTCCCACCCGGCCTTCTTCGGGGCTCGTCATGCTTCCACCATCAGGCCGGTGGCGCACCGCCGGTCGTTTCCGCTCCACCTCGGTGTGCTCGTGCAACTCCCGGTAAAACTCGTTAGGAGCAATCCGGTGACATGTAGGCATGATGTGAGCTTCTTTGAGAAACATAAGATGTAGGCGGGGTTGCACATATACGCAACCAAACAGCCCAAATTTGGCCCCACACTAAGCCTAGTTGGGGCATATGCCCCGTATATGCCAGTAACCAAACACAACCATATCTATCTAGCACAAGATTTGGTTACAGCGATAAACATATGTTAGTACTCCACTGATGGTATCTCACTAGTTGGCTAAGATATCACATGAAATGACTACTGTTAAACGACTTTACCACGGATCTAGTCTAGATCTGACAGTAGCACCATACATTACCTTTAGATCAAGAACAGAGAGAGAGAGAGAATCGAGATGGACTCTACCTGCTCCCTGGCTCGACAAGCACGAGCCAGAGGGAATCCCCGAGCTGGTGCCGGAGCTAGAACCTCCGTCGTTGGCCATGGGTGAAAGGGAATGAGTGTGGTGAGCGTGTGGCTAGGGTGGCGGCGGTGGAGCTTCCCGTCGGCACAGCGCTAGCCTAGATCGGATTGGCTTGTAGGTGGGGCGGCTAGGGCACGGCTAACCTCGTAGGTCGTGCTGCCGCTCCCCACCACTTTATATAGCGCTGGCGACAGGGGCCCACCGTCCTAGATAAGGATGGGCGCCCCCGATCAGGGCGCAGTTAGGGGGCGTGCTGGGCCGTTGGGCCCAGTCACGTTGAGATCTATCCAACATTCTCCCCCTAGATCTCAACTTTACTTTTAATCTTGTTCTTTACTTATTTCATCACAGAATGAGACATAGAGCATGTTTCATCGTCTCAGCTCAATTGCCGATAGAATCTGACAGCTACTATATACCTTCATGTTCCGAAACAAATTCTGTTACTTTTGGGCCTCTATGGTCCAGGAATCATAGGCTTTCCGTTAAACCCATGCCGGCTATGTGTTCCTTGAACACATTGGGTGGTAAGCCTTTCGTTAGCGGATCCGCAAGCATATCCTTTGTCCTTATATGCTCGAGACTTATAGTTTGATCCTGGACCTTGTCCTTCACAACATAGTACTTTATATCTATAGACTTTGAAGCATTACTCGACTTGTTGTTGTGAGCATAGAATACTGCGGGCTCGTTGTCACAGTACATCTTTAGTGGCCTGCTGATGCAGTCAACCACTTTCAAGTCGGGTAAGAATTTCTTTAACCATAACGGCTGTCCCATGGCCTCATAACATGCTATAAATTCTGCATACATCGTAGATGATGCAACTATTGACTGTTTGGCGCTTCTCCACGAAATAGCACCTCCTGCGGGAGTAAAGACATACCCTGTCGTGGACTTTCGGTCGTCTTTATCTCCCGCAAAATCTGCATCTGAATACCCTTTTATCTCTAGGATATCAGATCTTCTGTATGTTAGCATGAGGCCTTTTGTGCCTTGCACATAGCACAAAGCTTTCTTTACCATCTTCCAGTGCTCTATGCCTGGATTCTCTTGATATCTACCGAGTACCCCGGTGATAAATGCTAAGTCAGGGCGAGTGCACACTTGTGCATACTGTAAGCTTCCAACAGCCGAAGCATATGGTACTGACTTCATTTGATCGATCTCATATTGATTCTTTGGACATTGGGATTTCCCAAAACTATCGCCCTTGACTATGGGAGCAGGTGTTGAATTACTCGCATGCATATTGTATTTCTTTAAAATCTTTTCACAATACGCTTTCTGCGACAGTCCTAACACTCCATTCTTTCTGTCTCGGTGAATTTCTATGCCCAAAACATAAGAGGCTTCACCAAGGTCTTTCATGTCAAAGTTAGATGACAAGAACTTCTTTGTCTCTAGTAGTAGACTAACATCACTGCTGGCAAGCAGAATGTCATCCACATATAGAATTAGGAAAATATATTTCCCACTTTTGAACTTTGCATAAATGCAATTGTCCTCAACATTTTCTTTGAATCCAAATCTTTTAATGGTATCATTAAACTTTAAATACCACTGCCTAGAGGCTTGCTTTAACCCATAAATGGATTTCTTTAGGCGGCATCCCATATGTTCCTTCCCCTCCATGAAAAAACCCTTGGGTTGTTTCATGTAAACATTTTCTTCTAAATCTCCATTTAGAAATGCCGTCTTGACATCCATTTGATGTAACTCTAAATCAAAATGTGCAACTAGTGCCATGATGATTCTGAAGGAGTCCTTACATGAGACCGGAGAAAAAGTCTCATTGTAATCTACGCCTGCTCTTTGCGTAAAGCCTTTTGTCACGAGTCTTGCTTTGTACTTTTCTACATTCCCATTGGAGTCATACTTTGTTTTGTAGACCCACTTGCATCCTACTGTTTTGGCTCCTTTGGGAATTTCCTCTAAGTCCCAAACATTGTTGGAACTCATTGATGTCATTTCATCTTCCATTGCCTCTACCCACTTGGCTGAGTGAGGGCTACTCATGGCTTCTTCATATGAGGTAGGATCGCCCTCCATATGAACTACATTGTAAACTTTGTAAATGTCTTTGGAAATGGCTGGTCTTCGTTCTCTTTTAGACCGTCTGAGTTCATCGAACTCTTGCTCATTTCTTGCCTGGGGTTCAGGCACATTTACACTAGGTGGCTGTTCTGGCTCCCTTTCGTGCTCAACAGTGGGTTCAGGTGGCTCCTGATGGACAGGTTCCGAACTTTCGCCCATTGTTGTCACGTGTGGAGTCACAACAGGTGCCGGCACCACAACCTCAGGGGTTGTAAAAGGTGGCACAACAGGTAGCGAGAAAAATGGCTCCTGAATCATCGGATTAGGTGCATGCACCCTCTTCTCCTCAAGATCAATTTTCCTAGCTACCGTGCTCCCCCTGATCAATTCGTCCTCCAAGAAGACTGCATGTCTCGTTTCTACAAATTTTGTGTATCTGTCGGGACAGTAGAAACGATAGCCTTTGGACTTATCTGGATAGCCAATAAAATGGCAAGATACTGTTTTGGGGTCTAACTTTGCAATGTTTGGATTGAAAACTTTGGCCTCAGCTGGGCTCCCCCAGACCCTTAAGTGGTGCAGAGAGGGGACTCTGCCTGTCCACAATTCATACGGTGTTTTGGGCACCGATTTACTTGGTACTCTGTTGAGAATATGAATGGCGGTTTTAAGCGCCTCCATCCACAATCCCAATGGGAGGGTGGAATAGCTCATCATGCTGCGCACCATATCCATAAGGGTACGGTTGCGCCTTTCAGCTACTCCGTTTTGCTGAGGTTCGCCCGGCATAGAATACTGGGCGACTATTCCATTTTCTTGCAGGAACCGTGCAAAAGGTCCTGGTACTTGACCATATGGAGTATGCCGACCGTAGTACTCCCCCCCACGATCGAACCGAACTATTTTAATTCTTTTTTCGTGCTGATTTTCTACTTCAGCTTTGAAAATTTTAAATTTATCCAACGCTTCAGATCTTTCTTTGATTGGATAAATATAACCATATCGGGAGTGATCATCCGTGAATGTTATGAATGAATCATAGCCATCCACACTTTTCACCGGAAACGGTCCACAGATATCCGTGTGGATTATTTCTAGTGTAGCTATGCTTCGGTTTGCACCCTTTTTAATCTGTTTGACATACTTTCCTTTAATGCAATCTATGCATTGTTCTATGTCGGAGAACTCTAACGGAGGAAGAATGTCATTTTTAACGAGGTTTTCAATTCTTCCCCTCGAAATATGGCCTAGTCTGCAGTGCCATAGTCTCGAGGAGTCAAGAGTTCGCTTTCTTTTCTTTTGTTCTTTGTTCGACAAGGAAACTTTTTCATTCACATCACACACAGAAAGAACTTTCTCATGCAGGGATAACAAATATAACTTATCAAATAATGTAGCGACACCCACACATTTGTCTTTCAACCAGATGGCACACTTTCCATTACCAAAATAACATTCGTAAGAGTCTTTATCCAAACAGGAAACGCTTATTAAATTCCTATGTAATGAAGGAACGAAAAGCACATCTTTGAGCAAAAGCAAAGAGCCATCAGCCAGCTCCAGTGGGACGTCACCAATGGCCTCCACTTCTGCTTCTATTCCATTCGCCACTTCAATGTGTCTTTCTCTTCTTGGCGTGGTCCTTGTCGAATGGAACCCCTGTAAAGAGTTGGCAACGTGAACAGTTGCTCCAGAATCAATCCACCAAGTGGATCTAGTAAACTTTTCATACAAAGATTCATTAACAAAAGAAACAATATCTTTACCATTTTTGGCCATGATGTACTTTAGCCAAATCGGGCAGTCTTTCTTGTAGTGGCCCGGCTTTTTGCAGTGATGGCACTGATCCTTCTCCCCCGGGGTGGACTGGTGATGCTGGTACTGGTGCTGCATTGGACCCTTGCCATGGGGCTTGGAGGGTGAGCCACCATGGTTGCCTCCTGTGAAGCCTCTCTTCCTGTTGTCCTTCACGAAGTTCAGAGAACCGCCGTGAAGGGCTTTCAGCCTTTCTTCCTCCAATGGTCTTTTCTATGTCCCACTTTTCAGGGGACATATTATAGTTTATCACAAAGTTTTCAAAAGGCTGTGGAAGCGAGGCCATCACAAGGTGCACCAAGAGTGCTGGCTTTAACTCGAGGTCCTCATCCATTGGCTTGAGCTTTGCTGCCATGTTTGACATCCTCAAGATGTGCTCCCTTATCCCGTGGGGTCCTCCCGTATACTTTTCCGTAACCAGCTGCTTTAACAGCTGGGTCGCATACATCTTTGAAGAGCCAGTAAACTGGCTCTTTATCTTGGCGAGATACTCGCCCACGGTAGCACACTCTCCAATTGAGCCCACGATTGCGTTCTCAATTGTGTTCTTTACGAATGCCAGACACTTCTTGTTGGCGTTCACCCATTTCTGGTTATCGATAGAGTAAGCCAGCTCCAATGGAGCATGGTCCCTCTTCCTTTTCTCAAAGTCAGCACTTTGTTCAGCATCTCCCCTGACTGGGTCAGCGGGCTTGACTGGTTGCTTGGTGTCAACCACCCAATCCACTTCGGCGCATACGAACGCCAAGTCAACTTTCTTCCTCCATTCGGAGTAGTTGTCCCCCCTGAGGAGCGGGACGTCCTTCAAACATGCCATGAGGTTGAGACCTCCTGAAAATCACAAAAGATGTGAGATCACCAAGTAAAACAATTGTATGCGTTAATTCAACGTTGGTATAAATTAAGCATGCAATCGTTTCGTGCTATTTAAAATTACATCACCGTTGGGCAGAAATAAATTTAAATGCACCTTTTAATACTTAATAGGAAAAGATTATGGTCATGATTATTAATAACGTTGGTCAATTAATAGCATGAGGCATAATCACTTTTAATCACATCTTTATGTCAAGATTTAATCAACTTTTAAGGCATTTTGTGCCATTTTAAACCATACATTTGCAATGTAAAAATAATTCTTTGCAGCGGAAACTTTCATAGAAAACTTATACTTTGCAGAAAAAATCTGCCTTTATAACATTCTCTAGTCACAATATACTCAAAAGTAAAAGGACTAGAGAAAACTATGCAAAAATTTGCTTAAAACTAAGCAAAACAATAATAAACTACTCTGTAAAAAATAAAAAACAGAAAAACTGTTTACTGGGCCAAAACCTGTGGGCAGCGCCCAGCGGCCCAAAACGGCCTGGCGGTTGCCGCGCAGCAGCCCAGCAGCCCGAGGCCCACCTGGCCCCACCACTGGCATGCCCCGCGCGCGCGCCGCCTAACTAGCTGCCGCTCGCGTGCCCAGCCCTGGCGGCCTGCAGCGGCCCAGCAAGCGCATCCCGCGTGGCCCGCGTGGCCCGCCACTGCCCCGCGCCGCCCGCGCCGCTCCATCTCGGCCGTCCATCAGCGTCGCCCTAGATCGGACGGCGGAACGCACGCTTCGGAGGGATAAAAGCCCCAGGCCGCCGCCCGCTCCTAACCCTAATTTCATTTCCCCCTCATCCTCTCGTCTGCCCCGCGCTCCCCCCGTGGCGGCTCCGCGTCCAAACCGCGGCGGCCCCGCGGCGGATCCGCGTGGGCTCAGCGGCAGCGCCGCGTGCAGCCCGCGGTGGCGCTGTGGGGGAGAGGCCGAGGCGGCCGCTGGCCCCTTCCCTCCCCACGCTCCTCTCTCGCCGGCGTGGTAGCCCGTTCTGGGCCGAGGTGAGGCGGCCGCCCTCCGGCGCGCCCCTCCCTCCGGCTGGGTTTAGGCGGCTGCCCCCGTGCGAGGGCCGACGCGAGGCGAGGCGGCCGCCTTTCGGCGCGCCCCTCCCTCTGCTCCGCTCCGGCGAGAACGGCTGAGGCGAGGAGGCCGCGTTTCCGCGCGCCCCTCCCTCTTCCCTCTCTATGAGCCATGGCCCCCCCATCCTCCTTGCCGGCGGTGCGTCCACCCGAGGGTGGGCGCACCACCGTCAAGAGGGGCGGTGGTGGAGCCTTTGCTCCCCCTTTTTTTTGTTACTTACTTGGTCCTTAGTGGAACTGCGGCGGCGCCCCCACCTTGCTCCTTGCCGATGTGTGCATCCACCCGAGGGTGGGTGCACCATCGTCAAGTGGCCGAGGTGTGGAGCGGAGACTTTTCCGGTGATGGCCGGAGTGGACCTCTTTTCACTTTTTGATTGTCTTTTCTTTGGGGATCTATGGGGTTAGGACTTGCATTCGGGATTCTTTTGGGGCTTTAGATCTAGGGTTTTCCTTTGCCCCGAAGGGTGTGTTCTTCTTCTAGATGTCTCCACAATGGATGTCCATCTAGATCGAGAGGAACGGCGCGGCCATAGGGCAGGCGCACTATGGATCTAAATCTTTCTTTTAAACCTTTTTACTTTCTACAACAAGCACTGTAAAATCTAGCAACTAAAACATCATGGCTCTGATACCAATGTTAAACGACTTTACCATGGATCTAGTCTAGATCTGACAGTAGCACCATACATTACCTTTAGATCAAGAACAGAGAGAGAGAGAGAGAATCGAGATGGACTCTACCTGCTCCCTGGCTCGACAAGCACGAGCCAGAGGGAATCCCCGAGCTGGTGCCGGAGCTAGAACCTCCGTCGTTGGCCATGGGTGAAAGGGAATGAGTGTGGTGAGCGTGTGGCTAGGGTGGCGGCGGTGGAGCTTCCCGTCGGCACAGCGCTAGCCTAGATCGGATTGGCTTGTAGGTGGGGCGGCTAGGGCACGGCTAACCTCGTAGGTCGTGCTGCCGGCTCCCCACCACTTTATATAGCGCTGGCGACAAGGGCCCACCGTCCTAGATAAGGATGGGCGCCCCCGATCAGGGCGCGGTTAGGGGGCGTGCTGGGTCGTTGGGCCCAGTCACGTTGAGATCTATCCAACAACTACTACTTGGCAAGCACAAGTAGTATCAAGGATAAATTACATTATTAAGCACATGCTAAGTGGCGCAAAATGTGATGTCCTACCAAAAAGGCGTCCGGTGACAGAGTCGACAAAACCTAAAAACAATGAGCCGTATATGCATCTGCCGCTGGCAGGTCCAACTACAACACGCTGCCGCGTCACGCATTATACAGAGATAAACATATGTCAGTGCTAAGAAAATGCCAACTTTTCCCTTTTTCTCAAGCTTCCAGTTTCTGCTCGATCTCCTTTTGCCGCACTTTCTCGATCGTATCTCGATTGACCGAGATATCATTGATGGAGATCATGCACTGGAAGATACGATGTTTTCCAAGAAATGATTGTTTTTCTGAAGAAAGGTAGTCAGAAAAGCGACCATCCACGATGTTTTCCAAGAAATGATGGCAGGGACACTGATGGGATCCCCCATAGACGTCAGGAAATCGGGCGAGAGATCAGTGCGGCATGCGTCGACCTGCTGTGTCAGTCAAGACACTACAAACTGCTCGGTGGAACAGCTGCCAAGAGGTTGGGCGCTACATCGCAGAGTCGCCCACATGGAAGCCATTTGTCTGTCCAGAAGAAGGTAGTTGTTCCGTCCCCAAGCACCAAGGTAGTCGCCGCGTCAAAGAGTTGCCTTGAGAGCTCCGGGACATGGATATCAAGGTCATGCCATGGCTTGTCCACCTCCACACGCTTCAGCCACAACCATCTGGCCTTCAGCGCAATGTTCATGAGACGCAGGTTGGGGATGCCAAGTCCCCCTAGCTCTTTGGGCATGCACACTCTATCCCATGCCACCAGGCAGTGCCCGCCGTGCACGTCCTTCCTCCCCTTCCAAAGAAAGCCGCGAATGATTTTCTCGATGGAGGTGATGACTTCTATGGGAATGTCGAGGGACATCATGGCGAAAATAGGTATGGCGGACAAAGTCGTCTTGACGAGTTCGAGCCGACCCCCTCTGTTAAGCATGGAGGCTTTCCACGATGGCAACCTGGTGGCCACCAGCTCAACCAGCACTTGGAGTTGCGCCACTGACGGCTTCCGCAGAGAGAGCGGCAGCCCTAGGTAACGAAGGGGAAACTGCATGATAGGGCAATGTAGCTCCCGCTCCACCAAGTCTCTGTCTTCAGCCGAACACCTGATCAGGTTGGCCGAGCACTTCTCGAAGTTGGTTCGGAGACCGGACGCCTCCCGAAAGTCCTCGATGATCCCGGAGATCACCTGGAAATCCACCACTGACGGCCTCAGGAATGTGACCACATCATCCGCATAGATTGATGTTCGGTGTTGGAGGCCTGTGACTGCGAGTCGTGAGAGCAGCCCCTGTTCTTCTGCTTTAACGACCATCAGGTGGAAAATCTCCATGATCAGGATGAAAAGCTGCGGGGAGAGTGGGTCTCCTTGCTGTAGTCCACGCCTAAGGGCCACCTTCGCCCCTGGGCATCCGTTCATTAAGACGCGCGTGGAGGCCGTGGAGAGTAGCGCGCAGATGCACGCGAGGAGGCGCTCTTCGAAGCCCAGCTTCTTTAGCACTTCCAACAGGAAAGACCAGTCCACAGTGTCAAAGGCTTTGGTGATGTCCAGCTTGAGCAGCACCGCTGGAGTCTTGCTAGTGTGCAGCTTGCGGGCAGTCCCTTGTACCATCATGAAATTGTCGTGCAAACACCGTCCACGCACAAAAGCACTCTGATGTACCCCTACCAATTGCGGTAGGATCGGGGCCAATCGGTTGGCGATCACCTTAGCCACCCACTTGGCGATCCCGTGAATCAGGCTGATCGGTCGGAAGTCCCGCACTTCCTCGGCGCACGGCTTCTTGGGCAGGAGTGTAATCAAAGCACTATTCACCGATCCAAAACCACGGCTGTCCAGCTTAGAGAGTGAGTGGAAGGCATCCATAACATCCTCCTTGATGATGCTCCAGCAAGCAACGAAGAAGCGGGTAGAGAAGCCATCAGGCCCAGGGCACTTGTCCAACGACATTCCTTTGATGGCCGCCAAAACTTCCTCCTCCGTGAAGGCCCCGTCAATGTGTTGAAGGTCCGTCGATTGGACCCCCAAGAATTCCAAGTCCAGGGAGAATGGCCGGTCTCCTGCCACGCCGAGCAGGTTCTCAAAAAAACTATCCACGGCTTCTGCCTTTTCCACGTGGTCCGAGATCCGCACATTATCCACCATAAGGTGATGAAGTTCTTACGCCTCCGATGGCTAGCATGCGTGTGAAATAAGCGCGTGCATGCATCTCCCTCTCGTAACCAGAGGATCCTCGACCTCTGTCGTGACAATGTCCTTTCAAGGGAAGCTAGCCCTAGGAGCTTCTTCTTGAGGAGGCACCGCAATCCACGCTCCTGGGAGGACAACTGCCTACTCTCCATCGAAGCGTAGGATCAACTCCGTGGCTAGAAGGATCTGAAGCTTAACATTCCCGATGAATTTTGAGCTCCAGCGGGATAGTCTCTTAGCCACAACTCGCAATTTAGTATCGAGTCTCTTGAAGGGGTTCGGCTCCCACTATTGAGAGGTCCACGCTTCCTGTACCACCTCTAGGAAGCCATCGACTTTGGACCAGAAGGATTGGAATTGGAAGCGACGTCCCCGCTGCAGGTCCGGAGCTAGGCATAGCAACAAGGGGCAGTGGTCAGACGGTCCCGAGGACAGAGCCGAGAGGAAAGCATCGGGGTAACATGCCTCCCACTCCATTGTCGCGAAGACCCTGTCTAACCTCTCCAAAGTGGGTCGTTCTCGTTCATTTGTCCACGTGAATCGACGACCGTTGAGGTAGATTTTTAAATATATTATCTTTACAAAGGTAAAACATTTTAGTATATTTTGAAATGGAGGGAGTAGCTGGTTTAGTTATATGCAACACTCGGTTTTTGGTCGGGTAGTTGACTTGCGCTTGCGCCGTCGTGATCGGTGGTACTCGCGCGCGTGCATCCAGCTAGCCTGGCTGGCTGAGATCGATAGGCCCGGGCGAGCGACGGAGTTGTGGTAAGTAGGGATGCAAATCGGTCAACAAGCACCGGAGCTCGATCGATTGGACTATTCATTCGCAAGCTAGCTCCGTCATCAGAGGATTATAGTTGTACTAGCTACGCGTGGCTTCTAGAACGTGTGCTTCGATATAATCATGGTAATTCAGATCGCGAGCATAAACGACATGTATGTACTCATTCATCTACCCATATTCAGACGGGCAGTTCCAGAATTCAGATCGAGGTTGGTGACAAGAAATGATGGTTTAATTTGTGAAGAAAGAAAGAAAGAAATAAAGTCAAACTACAGCTTGCAGAATCGAGCACAATTAATTCGTAAAGTACTCCGCCACTGATTGTATCTCACTAATTGGCTAAAGATATCATATGAAATGACTACTTGCAAGCACAATTAGTAGTATCAAGGATAAATTAGATTATTAAGCACATATGCTAAGTGGGGCAAAATGGGATGTCCTACCAAAAAGGCATGCTTGCTAGTTATCCGGTGACCGAGTTGACAAAACCTCAAAACGACGAGCCATATATGCATCTGCCGCTGGCAGGTCTAACTACAGCAAGGCAGCGTAACGCATTATACAGAGAAGATAAACATATGTTAGTGTTAAGAAAATGCCAACTTTTCACTTTCTCGTATCTCCTTTTGCCGCACTTTCTCGCATATCTCGATTGGCCGAGATATCATTGATGGAGATCATGCGTTGGAAGATACGATGTTTTTTCTGAGAAATGATGGTTTTCTGAAGAAAGTTAGCCAGAAAAGCGACCATCCACGCTAAAAAAAAGTTAAGGTCGTGCCTCTTTTTTTTCTTCAGAACTTTCTTAGTTACTTCGTTCACCACCCACTGAAACTATACTCTCTCTCTATTTCTTTCTCTCCATCGCCTAATCAGGCGAGAGATCGGTCAAGACACCACCAATTGAGTAGAGTAGTACAGTATAGATTAGCAATTAGGCGGGCGGTAAACTTGCAGGCTACCTGAAGAATGAACACGTACGACGTACAGGAAGCACACGTTACTTTCAGAGAACAGAAGACGAAATTGCAGAAATTAAGGAGAGAGAGCGACGTACCAACCGATCGAATTCAGTGTGTTTTGTTGACCACCATACTGCAGCTATACGTGTGCTTCCGCGTGCACATATATACAATTCATCAACAACCAGCAGCATCTCAAAAAACCCATCAGTATCTACTACAAGACAGACCATTTTCTAGATAGAGCTGAGTTGATGGTAAGGTAGGTAGCTAGTGAACTAATTTTGATGGGCATACTAGACCAGCTGCAGCTTCTTCACTAGGCTTATTGTTTGGGCTTTGGAGTGCTGCATGCTTAAATTTAATACCAGTGGTGTGTATATACGCCATGTGGTGTGCTTGGTCAAACATTTCACATGGCTATAGATGCTCGACCCATTTGTTCATGATCGGTGTCAGTATATGTGCTTATAAATAGTTATTTTTTCAAAATAGGCTTTCGTCACGCTATATTAATATAGGAAAACCCATGATATAACTGATCTGCTGGAGCATACAACACAAGCAAGGCCAAAGAAAAAAAGAAGAGAAACAATGGCAAATTGACAAAACAAGGGTGACTCGCAAGCGCTGCACCCTCCGGAGTTGCCCCTCCCCCCCCCCCCCCCCCCCCCTCCCGCGCTCCTCCTACTTTGAACTGCGTACCAAGCAGCACTTCAAGAAGGAGTGCGACGATGACGATGTTGCTGCCTGAACATGTCCTAGGGTTTTCGCCGCATGTTGAGGTGAGTGGGAAAGGGTACCCGATGTTCTTCAAGAAGGAATGATGACATCCACAAGTGTCACCGCGTCGGTGCCGGCCAAGCCGACGAGATTTCTCCCAACCCCAAACCACTACCCTGGACTCTCCCTAGCACACAACCAAACTTGCTGCCCACCATCATGCGCCGCCACTACCAACCTTGCTTTGTAAAAGGAGTGTATCTATATACTACTTACATACTAAAAAATATTAGATACATTTCTTTCGTGTAAACCTAAAACATCAAAACGGAGGGAGTACTATGCAACACGGCTTGGTGGCGTCGTTGACTTGCGCCGTCACGATGGTACTCGTCGCGCGTGTTAGAGTATACGTATCTGTTAGGGATAGACTAGGTTACTTGTCTTGTACTCCAAGTAGGTTACTTGTCTTGTACTCCAAGTTGGTCCCTGTACGTCTATATATACTCGCCCGAGAGGCTCAATAATACAACCATCATATTCCGCAATCTCTCTCTCCCTCTACCCTTCAACATGGTATCAGAGCGGCACGGTCCTTGACCTAGCCGCCGCCTCCGATTCCGCCGCGCCGCCCCCGGGAGGTCGATCTCCATGATCTCCGTCGGGGGCCGCGCAACCCGTACGCAGGGTTCGTCCGCCGATCCATGATCGGCTGCCCTGCAAGTCTTTTTTTTTCCGATCTCTTGATCGGTTTTCTTTTTTGGTTTACCGATCTTAGATCGGATTGCGTCGCCCATCGCCGTCGTCATCGTCGCGCCTCTACTCCGACCATCGGCATCGACGATCTACACCGCGCCCGTGCGCCTGTCACTTGCGCCGCTATGCCTTCCTCGGTAGGCCGTCGCGGCCTCATGACAGGCTGCCGCGCATCGTGGCCGGCTGCTGCGGCTTCCTCGGGAGGCTGCCGCGGCCGACCCCCCTTCGGATTGTCTTCGCCGTCATCGCCCGGGATTGCACCGACAACGACGCCACGGATTTCGATCTGCCGTCGTCACGGACTTGACACGTACAGCGCCGTCGTCGGTCTGATCAACCGATATGGTGCTCGTCTCCGCCGAGTACGTCCCCGAGCACGCGCCTACCACCGATCGAGTATTGGGCTGCCGCTGCGTCGCCCCTTCGGGCCGTAGCGTCGCCGCCTTTGGTCCCTGCCGCCGGCTACCAACGCGCCTTCTCAGGCGTGTCCGTCGCTGATGGTTCTCACGCCGCTGCACCGACTCGCGCCCTTCCACTACGCCGCCCCACCGGGCAGTAGCGTCGCTGCACGCGGTCATCGCCGTCACCCCGCAAGGACGTCGCAAGCTTCCACCGCGCCACCTCCCTCGGCGCGGTTCGCCGCCGTCCGCGCATGGTCTTCGTCACGTCGCCGGGTTCTTCCTCACCTACTTCGAGCACCGCCGCCGCATCTCCACAGGTAGCCTGCATGACCAGTCCTGGCTGTCGTAGGTCCCGCCGACTACCCCTCCGTCTAGGCATCCAGTATGACCACTCCTGGTCGTCGCTGGTTCGCCGCCTTCTACGTCTTCGTCCAGCATGACTTCGTCGCCATCGTCCTCGCCTCGTCCTCGACCACACCTACTCGTCTACTCCGACAACCGCGGCCTGCATCGGCACCTCGCCGATCTGCGCAACGCAACCGTCGTAGAGTCCTCCTCTGCTAGTCTCCTCTCTGACATGGCGTGAAGTTGTTTTTACTGGTCCCGTTCTTCGCATGCCCGGTACTAGCAACACCGGTACGTGCCTTCGTCCCCGACGCGTTCCCGAGTCTGGCAAGCCCGGTTGTAGCGCCTCGTCTTCATCGGCTTCGACAAGGTCTTCATCGGCATCGACTACCTCCTCTACGTCTGCCTCGACTACGTCACACCGACTTCGTCTTCGCGTACTCGGTTTTGGCACAACCAGAGTATGCCTTCGTTCCCGACGTGCGCCTGGTTTTGGCAAAGCCATGGCCGCACCTCGTCCTCGACGGCTCGGACTGCATCGGCTTCGGCATCGCTTTCTCCGACGACTGCCCTGACGCGTCTCCGTCCTTCTACTGGCTGCACTACGTGCACGCGGTTTAATATGCGGCTACCTCGACACCGGCAACCCCGACCACGACATCGACCACGGCGACCCCTCGCGCGGCTACCTCGACCAAGGTTGCAGCACCCACCGCTCTCGGCTCACTCGACACCGGCACAAGGGCTACCACCTCGCCTGAGCTCCTCACAGCATCCTCTACGGTCCAAGCTTCTGCGACATGACACCGTCCATGACGTTCCCGCTACCACTGCGGGGGGATGTCCGCGCACTGGTCTACTTTGGCTCTCCAGTCTGACCGTTCGCAACGTTTCAGTTGTTCACGATGCTACCACTACGACTGCGGGGGGATGTTAGAGTATACGTATCTGTTAGGGATAGACTAGGTTACTTGTCTTGTACTCCAAGTAGGTTACTTGTCTTGTACTCCAAGTTGGTCCTTATACGTCTATATATACTCGCCCGAGAGGCTCAATAATACAATCGTCATATTCCGCAATCTCTCTCTCCCTCTACCCTTCAACAGCGCCGATACGTGCATCCAGGCTGGCTGGCTGAGATCGATAGGTTCCAGGCTGTGTCAGAGAGCAACAGCAAGCTAGGCCCGGCGTTGAACTTGTCGTGTACGTGTCCGCAGAGGCACATGTCGGTCATGGTCAACGAGCACTAGAGGTTGACACAGTGTTTATAGAACTATCACGGCGTCGGTTTAGCGTGGGCCGACAGAGGCTTGTCAAGATCGGCCCGTCAGCCCTGCGTGGACCGACAAGCTCCTATTTATAAATTCCAATTTTTATGTATTAGTTTCGAAATTAAATAAAAAGTTGTATTATTTAAAAAGAATTAGCCGACTAATGCATGCACGTGGCCTCCGTGAGGTGAGTGGTGTATTACATGGCTTCTAGAACCACGCTCCCTCCGTTAGAGATTATAAGGCCTAAGGGCTTTTTTAAAATATTAAAAATTATAAGTTTTTTTTTATTTATTACCATCTCTTATTCAATGCATGGTTCTCTTTTTTATTTATAACTATTGATGCATGTAGTAATTAAAAGGGTGAGTTATTGTTTTTCTTAATCCTATCAAAATGGTTCATACGCTTTATAATCTTTAACAGAGGGAGTACTACTCATGAGAAGACAGTCGTAATTTAGATCAAACGTACTACCAACGTGAAGCAAGTAATTCAACGACCTCGGTCTCTCTCATACGTGGTCAGACCAGGTCGAATGGATGAAATCAAATTAAGCCCACGTAGGCCGCAGGCATAAACCAGATTGGCCCGCCCTACGTACATACGTACTCCTTCCATTTTAAAATATAAGTTGTTTTAATTTTGTGAAGTAGATGTATTTAGACTATTTTTAGTATATAGGTTCACTTATGTTTGGAGTGAATCTACATACTAAAACAAGTCTAGATATGTTCTCTTCGTAAACCTAAAACATCTTATATTTTGAAACGAAGGGAGTACCTACTTCATCATATGGTCCCACCAAAACACAATAAACTTGTTGTCGGGGCACCCAAAAAAAATACGGAGTAGACAATTGCGAGAATGCACTGCTATGTTTTTTTACAAAAATGTTTATATAAAAAGATTGCAAAAGAAAGGCACCAGCAGTAAATTGTTCTGATAGGCCAAGGGGCTTGGACCCTTCTTGAGTGTTAGGGCCACGTTACGCTGAGCCCATCGAGGAGGAACCCACGCTCGTCCTTCGCTTCACATAACTCCAAGCAACCAAATTTTTTGAAGAAAAAACGTCGAAAGTGGTTTATTTCTTTTTTGCGGAAAAAGATCAAGATTTGTTTCATGAGTTCATAAGAAGTACAAAGCATCCAAACATAATAAGAACTACATCGAGGTCCTTGAACCACCTAACAACCACTACTGCCGCCAGAGCGAGGCGCCGACGCGCCGCTGTCGCCGCTCCCTTATCGAAGTCGGCCTAACGCTGTTGATGACGGTCGGGAAGTCTTCGTGCATGTGCCACTAAGGACTAGCGCTCTAGAGCTAAAGCAGTCGCCATTGAACCATTGAATTAATCTAAAATTTATAACACCAAACCTAAAACACACGTAGACTGGACGAGATCCACCACTTCATGGAAGCGGTGACCAGACGAATCCCATCCTCCTCAACGCCAGCGGCAAGATCGTTATGGTTTTTTTTTTTTGAACGGGGAAGGGACCCGAAGGTCCCAGAAGCTGTATTACTCAAAAGGCAGTTTTACAAACAGGACCCTTGCAAACACAAAGGGATAAAACCAGTCCTGAAATTTTACACGAAGGACCCTAATGAAAAAACAGAGAAAGCAATCCGGTCCTTCACTGCCATCGCTCGAATGAGATCTCGAAGAACGGCCGCCGCCGCCGGCACCGGGGACTACGCCACTTGGTCCGTCGTCGTCGATGAGCGCCGCCTTGAGATCAGAAGACCTCCGAATCGGCATGACTGCCTGGAGGAAGAAGAAGCTCTGGTGCCAGCCCCACACCACAGCGCGGAGAGGCCTCTGCTGGCCAAGGATCACGTTGGCACCTTTGCCTTCGTGGATGAGCTCCGCCGATGAGCTTCTGTCGCCATCCCCGGGCCACGTTCCCTTCACAACTTCCTGCACTTGACGCCTCCATGACTCCAAGCCAGAGAAGAAGCAGAGAACCAGGCCCAAACACAAGACTCCAACTGCCGCCACTGCGAAGGAAAGGCGGTGCGGTGTTCTTCCTCCTCGCCACCACGGCCGGCCAGGAAAAACAAGCCACAACACCCTGCGCCTCTCCCCCCCGCTTCCACAGCCGGCCAGGAGAGGAGGAGAAACGCAGCTCCACCGCACCATGACGAACATCGGCTTTATTAACGGAGACCGCAAACCCTTCCTCGCCGCCGCGCTTCAACCGTTGAAGCCACGACCGGACGTTGAAGAACTCGACGCCCTGGATCTTGCCGCAAAGATCCAGATTCCGGCTCCAAGACTCCACTACGGGATAACACCTACACCTACAGCTACAACTACCGCCGGCACCTCCCCTCAGCCATCCCTCGCCGGCGTCGCCGATGAGAGAGGTCTCGGTTTGGGCCGGATCTGCGGCGGGAGGCTTCAACTACAGTAGCAGAGAGGGGGGGTTGAGAAAGAGAGATATCCAGCGGGACCCTCATTGAGTCACCAACTCGAAAAAACACAAAAGCGAGGCATAAACTTGTCACGCACAAGCGTTTTGGTCACTCTGTAACGGTTTTGTTAGTTTAGTGACTTGACTGTCCGATATTTATAATTCATCTCATATCCTTATGTTTTTCTCTTTTGTGTTCACCGAATGATTTCGTGCACTACCGCACCAATTAAGCCCATGCATAGAAGGAGACAAAGGGTGCTACTCCCTCGGTTTAATAATATAAGATCTTTTAAATATTTTAAAATAGACTAGATACACTTTAATATGAGTTAACCTACACGTTAAAACATATCTAGATATGTGTACTAAACAAAGACCGGAATGTCTTACATAAGTGAAAGGAGCAATTGATACTTTTTGAAATTCGACGTGAATTGTTTGATCGGTTTCTTTCTTGCCTCCATATTAATGGCTATTTTTTAAAATAATATGTTTTTTATTCAATTTCATAAATAATACACGAAATGAAAATTTTGCAAATCTAACGGTGACCGCGCTGGTTCTTTAATTCAAAAGACGACCGGCTGCTTTTTTGATTGAAAGGAAGATGCGTGGAGAAGGTCGTCTTTCCCGAAGACGATGGGTGGCGTCGTCTTTCCAGAAGACGACGGCACTACTAGGAAACAGGCTGTTAGTGGCACACCCAAAATGCTCATCCGTGGCGCACTAGCAGTGCACCACGGGCCTTGCGCTACGGCTATCTCTCAGCCGTGGCGCACTGCCTAGTGCGCCACAGAAGTTTAGATACAGGCGTGGCGCACATGCCAGTGCGCCACAGAAGTTTGGGCAGGTGCGCCACGCATATGAAACGATAACCGTGGCGCACTAGGTGTTGTGCGCCACGGATATAAATTTCAAAATTCAAAAAAAAGCAGCAGATCTGGATCTCGTCGTCAGTGCCGTCGCGCGTCGGTGCAGGTCGCCGTCGTCGCCTCCTCGTCGTCACCTTGTTGTCGTCGTCGGAACTGCAAGGAGGAGGAGGAGAATAGGAGGAAGAGGAGGACAAGAAGAGGAGGCAAAGGAGGAAGAGGAGGAGAAGAAGAGGAGGAGAAGAAGAGGAGGAAGAGGAGGAGAAGAAGAAGAGGAGGCAGAGGAGGAAGAGGAGGAGAAGAAGAGGAGGCAGAGGAGGAAGATGAGGAGAAGAAGAGGAGGAGGAGAAGAAGAGAGGGAGGTAGGAAGAGATGGAGGAAGAGAGGGAGGAAGGGAGGTCGACGTCGCCCGTTGTCACTGCGAGGAGGAGGAGAAGGAGGTCGACGTCGCGCCGTCACTGCAAGGAGAGGAGAAGGAGAAGGGAGAAGGGAGAAGGAAGAAGGAAGAAGGAAGAAGGAGAAGGGAAAGGGAGAGGAAGAGGGAAAAGGGGAAGAGAAAAGGGGAAAGGAAAAGGGAGGAGGGCGGGGTGGGGATTCAAATTTGAATCCCGCCCAAGCTTATCCGTGGCGCACTAGGTGTAGGTGCGCTACGGATAAGTCGCCCTGTTTTTTTTTTCTGCAGGAAAAAACGGTTTTTTGACCGTAACTTTTTACTCTTTTCGAATTTTGAAAATCCAAAAAATCGCTAAACGACCTAAAGGGGTTGCAAGCGGATCTGGAATCTTGTTCTGGTCATTTTGCTATATTATACGATTTTTTTCGATATCGTATGCAAAAGTTACGGCCTTTTTACCGTGGCATGACTTTTTTTTTGCAAATAAAGTCGAAACTCATTTCTGTTAATTTTACTAGAAGCTATACCACATTACCTACCTAAATATGAAAGGATTTAATTTTTTGAAGTGTTTATCATTTTCGTTTATTTTTTGCAAACCCTAAAAAGGCGATCCACGGGGGGGTGGGGGGTGGGGGGTGGAGTTGGTGCATGCCACTTAGGCGTAGGGCACTAGGGCAGAGTGCCCTACGGCTAAGTTTATACATCTGTGGCGCACTATGCCATGTGCGCCACAAATGTTTGTGGCCGTTTCACAGCAGAGGGGGCGTGCGCTTAGGCGTAGCGTACCCCCCATGTGCGCCACGGATGACACTAACAACCGTGGCGCACATGACTATAGTGCGCTACAGATGTTTGGCGAGCGTCCAACAGGGCCCTGGACCACACATATCTGTGGCGCACTATAGTCATGTGCGCCACGGTTGTTCTAGTTACTAGTAGGGCACTGTCCACAGGTGATCCACGCCTGTTTTAGCCGTGGGGCACTTCAACCATGTGAGCCACGGATGTGCTGATTACCTATAGCTGTTTTCCTAGTAGTGCGGAGGGCGTCGTCTTTCAAAATAAAGACGCCGGCATTGATCATGCACGCTACGTTCTGTTCAGACCCTGACCGATAGCCTAGTTGATCGGCTAATTATTTCACGCCGATTTTTCCACCATTTCTTCCCGCCGATTTTTCCCGCCACTCCTTCCCGCCCTTTTGTACCCGCCGATTTTTCCCGCCACTCCTTCCCGCTCTTTTTACCCGCCCTTTTTTTCCGCCACTGTTCGGGCCGGATCTGCGGCGGGAGGCTTCAACTACAATAGCAGAGAGGGGGGTTGAGAAAGAGAGATATCCAGCGGGACCCTCATTGAGTCACCAACTCGAAAAAACACAAAAGCGAGGCATAAACTTGTCACGCACAAGCGTTTTGGTCACTCTGTAACGGTTTTGTTAGTTTAGTGACTTGACTGTCCGATATTTATAATTCATCTCATATCCTTATGTTTTTCTCTTTTGTGTTCACCGAATGATTTCGTGCACTACCGCACCAATTAAGCCCATGCATAGAAGGAGACAAAGGGTGCTACTCCCTCGGTTTAATAATATAAGATCTTTTAAATATTTTAAAATAGACTAGATACACTTTAATATGAGTTAACCTACACGTTAAAACATATCTAGATATGTGTACTAAACAAAGACCGGAATGTCTTACATAAGTGAAAGGAGCAATTGATACTTTTTGAAATTCGACGTGAATTGTTTGATCGGTTTCTTTCTTGCCTCCATATTAACGGCTATTTTTTAAAATAATACGTTTTTTTATTCAATTTCATAAATAATACACGAAATGAAAATTTTGCAAATCTAACAGGCGCTGGTTCTTTAATTCAAAAGACGACCGACTGCTTCTTTGATTGAAAAGAAGACGCACAGAGAAGGTCGTCTTTCCCGAAGACGATGAATGGCGTCGTCTTTCCAGAAGACGACGGAGTCTTTCGAAATGAAGACTCCGGCATTGATCATGCACGCTACGTTCACTAGTGCAGAGCCCCCCCTTTAACTCCGGTTGGGAGGGCCCTCTAACAGCGGTTCCCCAACCGCTGTTGAGGGTTCGGTGTTAGAGGGGGGCCCCTTTAACACCGGTTCCTATACGAACCGGTATTAAAGGGTGGCGCACGTGGGGCTGCCACAGGGCTCAGCCCCCCCCCCTTTAACACCGGTTCGTATCTGGAACCGGTGTTAAAGGTTCTTCTGCCGCGGCAGGAAAACGGCCTAAATCTCTGCCGCGGCAGACTTCTGCCTCTGCCCCGTTCTGGGCGTATTTCTGCGGGAGGGGGGGGGGGAGCGAGGGGAAATCGATCGGGAGCGGTATACTTATAAATCGTCATCGGTACATACGAGTACATGAATAATTAAGCAACTATTATTATACACAAACATCGTCATCGGCACATACATCGCCATCGGCACATACATCGTCATCGTTCATTTTGGTGGATATCTATAGAGTTCTCCGCCAGGCGTGACGACCTCATCAAGTATGAACCCCGCCAATTCCTCTTGAATGGCTCGTATGCGTTCAAATGGTAGGAGTTGGTCCCGCATCCGTTCGATCTGAATATATATGAAGAATGGGCCATCAATATATATATAAGAATAAAACTCAACACAATTGATGGTAATAAAATAATGTTGTGGACTTTGTTTACTTACTCTAAGTTGTTCTAGTGCGGCTTGGCCTGTCGCACATATCGTGTTGCGAATGAATTCGCAAACATAGTACCCACATAAGTTATTGCCGTGTCCTTGATGCGCGCACTTTACGAGAATAGAGAGTTCAATCAAAATAATAATCAATAAAGCATGATATAATAGAATTGGAAGCTAGCTAGTATTACTTACATTTTGGTCTACAAATTTTAGTTCTTCTGACCATTCACCCACGGCCCTGCCCGTGAACATTTTCCAAACCCTGTCCGACAAAGAAAATGGATAAAGGAGTAATTAATTACTTATTGTCACGAAAGTTGCCGATCTAGTGCGATAATATGATTGAAATTACCTCTGGAGCATCTCTCTAAAGTCTGCCCATAGCTCTTTTTCTTTTCGTAACGAGTCCATGACAAGGACTTTTCCTGAGTCGGGTTGAATGACTAGCAGAATAAAGTGAAACCTACGCACGCATAACTCATCATCAGTTACACTTAACATCGAGTAAGCCGAAACAGAATGTGTACAAGAGAGAGGGTAACAGTACTCACGAGAAGTTGTAAGGCAATAGTATTTCCCTTTTGGTTTGTTGTCTCAGTAAAGACTTTAGCAAGTAATCTTCTGTTTGCCCGGGTTTGTCTCTTACCACTTCTTCATGAACTCTATTTGGGTCAACGAACCCAATGTCAAAAGGGCCTCCTTTCATGCATTCCATAACCTTTTTCCTGCATAATAGTATATACATATATGGTGAGCATATATATATACATGCAATTAATGAAGTGAATGAGTTGAGATAAAAATTACAGAAATAGTACTTACACACAATAAAGGCTGATGGCAGATTTGTCGAGTTCCTTCTGATTGAATAGAAAATGCAAGTCTTGAATGTTGAAGTCGATCGCGTCGTCTCCGCACAAGAAAATCTCATCTCTTATATGCGCCGTGATCCATTCTTCTTTTCTCGTCTTGCAGAAATGAAGGTACCACTTGTGCAATTTTCGCATCTTTGTTGGTAGATTCTTGAGCTCCTCTTTCTTGACGAGATTCTTCCCATACTTCCATGGCTGTATGGGGTTGACATCGCATTTGGGCAAGTTGTCTCCCATGACGTTCAAGTATGCAATGTAAGTCATCCCCATCTCATTGGCCTTTCTTTGTAGCTCTGCCTCGTAATCATCTACGGGAGGAGCGTCCCGTTTGTCAAACATTTGGAGCGGGGCGCATGATTGGTTTTCCTGCTCTCCGAGCATGGGAACTGTTTTCTGGGGTGCCTCACGACTGCTACTTTCAGTCTCCCTACGGCGCCTTGCATCCGCCTTCAAAATCTGGCGCTCGTAGTCCGGCACAAGTGGGGTTTCAGGTTTCAAAAGATTTTTGTAAAACTTCTCCACCACCGCCGGATCTATTTTCTCCTTTGGCTCGGCCCGTCTAGGTGCAAAGAATTTCTTGACCTGTTCTCCCGAGATCCTATTGGTCTCCTCGTCGCTGCGATTCCACGGTAAAACCGGCAATGGCTTGGCGGAAGGCTGCGGGACGTAGTTTTTTGAACTCTTTGGTGTACGGTTTCCTGCGGATTTCTTTGTGGCAGTGCTACTGATGCTCCTCGTGGCAGTGCTCTTCCGCTTACGCTGAGGAGATGGCTGAAGCACCGGAGATGGCTGACGGGCCGGAGATGGCTGCCGCGCAGGAGATGGCTGACGGGCCGGAGATGGCTGCCGCGCAGGAGATGGCTGACGGGCCGGAGATGGCTGCCGCGCAGGAGATGGCTGAAGCGGCTCAGACTGCTGACGCTGCGGAGACGGCGGGGGTGCCAGTGACCTCCAATTTGGAAGCACAATGTGTTCCTTCTTCCAAAGAATGGTTGTTTTCACTGCAAATTTGAGTTGAGTTTCCCCTTCACCTGTAGCATGGTCAAGCTGTGCTTCCTCATATTCCTTCACAACCTCATCCACCCCGACAATAGCATAGCCATCTGGAATCGGTCGGCAGTGGTAAGTTCCACCAGCTACAGGAGGTAAGGCATAGCCGACAGCCACCTTAATGGATAAGCCCATTAATCTCACATGCAGCTCAGCGTGTTCGCTCTCCGTGATCTCATCAACGGGGTATCGAGGACCCGTCATTTCAAGCGTTGGCTGCACGTTCTCCGTGGAAGCCACACTGCTTTTCCGCGCAGAGTCTGGGCCGCGGGCAGCTTCCAATGCAGGCTCTTCATGCCGCTGAGATGGGCCGGTAGCTTGATGGCTCTGTTGTGCATTCACTTGCGTCTGCAGCGCCGCAAGTGCATGTTCTATCTGTGTCATCCGATCTGTACGCTCTTTTTCTTTTCTGCCGCGCCATCTGTAAGAGTCGCTCTAGTCGGCAAACCCATCCTTCCACGTCATACCCCCTGTGCCTCGTGCATGTCCAGGGTGTTCTTTTTTACCGATGGCGCGTGTGAGCTGGTCATTCTCTCTGTCGGGATGGAAGATCCTGGCGGATGTTTCCTCGTATGCCGTGATGAGTTCAGTGACGGGTTTGGCAAGGATGGTTGGGAAGATACACAATCCTGTTTCTGGGTCCAACCTTGCCCCGATTCCGTAGAACCAAGTCTTTGCACGTAGGTCCCACCCATCTGTCTGGGGTGTGATCCCTCTCTCGCGCAGGGCCCTCTCAGCTTCCTCCCACTTAGGCCTCTGAGATATGTAGCCACCTGACCCCGTCCTCTGGTGATATTCCTTCTTCAGGGCATTAAGCGTATTGGTTTCTGACCTCTTTTTAGCTATAGCACTTTTTTTATATGTCTCAAATTCGGGCCAGTGAGGTCTTATCTTCGCATAATATGCGTCTTCGAAATTTGGAGTCTCGCGAGCTTTGACAAATTTGTTCAATTTTGTCTTCCAGTTGCGGAAAGCCTCAGCCATCTTCTTTAGAGTCCACTCTTTGACCTTTTTCTTTATAACCGGGTTGTTTTCATCCTCCTCTGGCGGAAGGGTGAAATTTACCAACAACGAATTCCAAAGCGTTTCTTTGGATCTGTCATCGACAAAGGTACCGTCGCCCTTCTTTGGCTTATTCCAATATTCAATTATGATTGGGATTTGGTCCCTAACAAGAACTCCAGCCTGACGTATAAATTTGTCTGCGGCCTTCTTGGGCTCCATCGGCCTGCCATCAACACGGACTGCTTCGATCGTGAACTTTGCACGATCTTTCAACCGCTGGCTCGCGCCTCGCTTGCTCTTTTTCGTAGAAGAAGATGGTTGCTGGCTGGTCGATCCAGAGGGCTAAAAGAAGAAAGAAGCGTTAATTAATACATGTAGAAGAAGATTGTTGGTGGAAGTCAGCTAAGGCTTAATCAATGCATATACCTCGCCGGACTTTGTAACCATTAAATTGCGTTCACCGGAGTCTTCATCTTCTCCATGACTAGTACTTGAGCTGTCGTCGTCATGTCCCTCCAAGTTCAGATATTGTGAGGTGTCCTCATCAATAATGTTCTCCATTATTTCTTCTTCTTTAAGGTTTCTACTAAGTGGATCCATAGTTTCTAAAACAATAATATTATCTAGAGTAAGAGTGTAAACATTCAAGTGGACTTGGATTCATACACAAATATACATATTATTCATACCAAAATACACAAATAAATACACAAATGAGTCAGAGGTCCAATTTGTATACAAGTTTTAATCTATGCATGTAGTACAATTTATCGAGCAAACAAGTTTTAATCAGGATGAGTCAGCAATCACACACGTGGCAGACACGTGGCGCTCACCGGTGGGGTGACGTTGGTCTCGTCGGGCGGCGGTGCTCGTCGGACGGATGCGGCGGTCTCGTCGGGCGGCGGTGCTAGCGGCGGGCTTGTCGGGCGGCGGGCGGCGTCGGCGTTGAGGCGTGGCCTACGAGCTCCGAAGCGGCGGCGGCGAGACGCTCCTGCACGGGGAAGAGAGCGAGATGGTCAGGGCTCCTCGAAATAGGCTTGCGCCCCGCTATATTAATATAGCAATCACAAGATACAACGACAATAATCCTGGGGTTTGTCCCTCTGCTCAACAAGCCTGCCGCATCTCCCCTCTTCGCTTCGCCGGTTCCCACCTCCGAGCGTCACCCGCACCCTCCCCATCGAACTCCCCTGCATCCACCCCCTCCGCCAGGCCGTCGACACACCCCGCCAGCTCCCTATAGTTGCCCCGTGCCGGCGAGCCCGCGGCCTCCCTCCGCTCTGGCCGTCCGCCTCGCCTCTGCTTCTGTCTACCTCTCCCGTCGCCACTCGATGAGCTCGCTGGGCCGAGCGCCGCGCCCTTGCCTCGCCCTCCGGCCGCTCGTCCTCAGCGCCCCAACCTCCGCCGCCGGGGCCCTCCCCACACCTCCTTCTGCGACGCCTGGCCGCCACCGGGGCCGACGGCGCCGCCTCCGCACTTCCCCGACGCCAAGCCCGAGCCCGACCACGGCCTCGCCACGCCAACCTTGCGCCCTCGCCAACTGCGAGTCCACGGCCCTCCAGCGCCACCGCCCGGCTCCACCACCGCCACCGCCAGCGCCCTCCAGCGCCACCGCCCGGCTCCACCACCGCCACCGCCAGCGCCCTCCAGCGCCACCGCCCTCCACCGCCACCGCCAGCGCCCTCCAGCGCCACCGCCCTCCAGCGCCACCGCCAGCGCCCTCCAGCGCCACCGCCCTCCAGCGCCACCGCTGCGCCCGCGTCGTCGGCCTCCTCCCTGGCCACCGTCGATCGCGTGGAGACATAGAGGGAGGGGAAGGATGCGGGGAAGAGAGGGTCGGGGGCGGCGGACCTCGAGCTCCGAAGCGGCGGCGGCGAGACGGCGGGTCAGGGGAGCTCCGAAGCGGCGGCGGCGAGACGGCGGGTCGGGCGGCGAGACGGAGAAGATCGATCTGGCAGTGGGGGAAGAAAGGAAGGGGAAGGGGAAGGTGAAATAAATACCCCCCCTTTAACACCGGTTCGTGGCTGGAACCGGTGTTAAAGGGGGGGGGGTTTCCCGCGCGCATTTATTACCCCCCCTTTAACACCGGTTCCAGCCACGAACCGGTGTTAAAGGGGGGGGTGTTTCCCGCGCGCATTTATTACCCCCCCCCCTTTAACACCGGTTCGTGGCTGGAACCGGTGTTAAAGGGGGGGGTGCGCGCGGGAAACGAAATAAATGCCCCCCCCTTTAACACCGGTAACTGTCTGGAACTGGTGTTAAAGGGGGGGCATTTATTTCAGGGGCTTTTTTAATTCAAAAAATATGATATGAAATTTAGAAAATTCATATCTTTTTCATTTCAACTCAGAAAAATATGAATAATATATCATAATTTTCAGAAAAATAATATCTATCCATTCATGTAAATCATTTTATATTTACTTTACATGAAATTTTTTAAAATAAATAAACACTTATTTCATGCATTAAAGGGGCTTTTTTAATTCAAAAAATATGATATGAATTTAGAAAATTCATATCTATTTCATTTCAACTCAGAAAAATATGAATAATATATCATAATTTTCAGAAAAATAATATCTATCCATTCATGTAAATGATTTTTATATTTACTTTACATGAATTTTTTTAAAATAAATAAACACTTATTTCATGCATTAAAGGGGTTTTTTTAAGATATATAAAAGAACTGAAAATTAAGATACATGGACAGATTAAGTAACAATCGGCCGAACTGGAACTGAAAATTAAGATACATAAAAGAACTGAAAATTAAGATACATGGCCAGATTAAGTAACAATCGGCCGAACTTGTTTCGGAATGTTGGAGTGATTTAGTCATGCTCCTGCCTACACCTGTAATACTCGCCACTGTAGTCGTCGTACTCGCCGCCGCCGTCATCGCTGTCGTCGTCGGGGTCACCGTAATTGAACCTCTGGAGAGTACGCGTGGGCTGGACTTGAGGGTAGCGCGTGGGCTGGACTTGAGGGTAGCGCGTGGGCTGGACTTGAGGGTAGCGCAGACGGGGGTTAGAGTCGGCGGCAGTGTCATAGGCCATGACGCTCTGGAGAGTCCGACCGCGCCACCATAGCCGACGGCCGGCCTCGTTGAAGTTAGGAGGAGGTGGGCCGTCCTCCTCGTGCCTGGCGAGCGCCCTCTCATGCCGATCCACGAAGAAGGCTTCCCAAGTAGAGAAATAGTCGGGATGCCATCTGGGATTCCTCCGCTGCTCCGGCGTGAGCTCGAAGTAGTAGTGGTTCGTGATGGCCATCCGGCGCGCCACACCTAGAGGGACAGGAGGAACCGGCACACCTCCGACGCTCAGCATCCAGCCGACGGGGACACAGTAGCCCGGCGGGCAGGGGTAGTTCGAGGCGCAAAGCGCCTCCGCCTCCCTGGGGGTTAGTGCTACGGTGGAAGCCATGGGAAAGAGTGATGAGGTTGCAGATATGAGTCTAGAGATGTGCAATGACAATGGAGGCCAACCCCCTACATATATATATAGTGAACTAGCGGGAAGAACTGGAGGGAAGAACTGGCGGGAAGAAAAATGGCGGGAAGAAAAATGGCGGGAAGAACTGGCGGGAAGAAAAATGGCGGGAAGAAAAATGGCGGGAAAAAATGGCGGGATGAACCTTTAGTCCCGGTTGGAGACACCAACCGGGACTAAAGATGAACCTTTAGTCCCGGTTGGAGACACCAACCGGGACAAAACACGAGTCAGCACTAATAATAGAGGTGAGTGCATGTCGACATTATGTCGTGCGGCGTGTACCTTGTTCCGGATGGTGTCACCAACCGGGACTAAAGATGAACCTTTAGTCCCGGTTGGAGACACCAACCGGGACAAAACACGAGTCAGCACTAATAATAGAGGTGAGTGCATGTCGACATTATGTCGTGCGGCGTGTACCTTGTCCCGGATGGTGTCACCAACCGGGACTAAAGATGAACCTTTAGTCCCGGTTGGAGACACCAACCGGGACTAATAATAGGGGTGAGTGTCGACATTATTTTGTAAGTGTCAACACTATGTCGAGCTGCTTGTACTATAAATAGGCATCCTTGTGAGTCCAGTCCTCCAGCCAGTTTGAGGCAGGGACACCACTACGGCCAGTTTCAGGGAGATGCTGACGGAGCCCAGTCCTCCGGCATCTCCGAGAAACTGGTCATAGAGGCACTCCCTAATATGTGAAATTAGTTAGCTCCCTGGTGTATTGATCTAGTTAGACAAGTTACAAAGCTGCAAGATGGTTTTCGAGAGCAGGGACACCACTACGGCCAGTTTCAGGGAGATGCCGACGGAGCCCAGTCCTCCGGCATCTCCGAGAAACTGGTCATAGAGGCACTCCCTAATATGTGAAATTAGTTAGCTCCCTGGTGTATTGATCTAGTTAGACAAGTTACAAAGCTGCAAGATGGTTTTCGAGAGCAGGGACACCACTACGGCCAGTTTCAGGGAGATGCCGACGGAGCCCAGTCCTCCGGCATCTCCGAGAAACTGGTCATAGAGGCACTCCCTAATATGTGAAATTAGTTAGCTCCCTGGTGTATTGATCTAGTTAGACAAGTTACAAAGCTGCAAGATGGTTTTCGAGAGCAGGGACACCACTACGGCCAGTTTCAGGGAGATGCCGACGGAGCCTAGTCCTCCGGCATCTCCAAGAAACTGGTCATAGAGGCACTCCCTAATATGTGACCGCGCGCGTTTGGAGATCAGATCTTAATGGTAAGTACGACGAATCGGGACAACTTCTTCTCATACTCCCGGTCCATCCACAAAACATGACTAACACTCAAGACATGTATTAATATTAAAAACATGAACTAGAGTTACATAATATGAGCATGAACTTCTTGGCATATGCCCTTCCTTATGATCGCTTCAGTCGTAACCATGGAGCATCTTCTTTACTTAACGGAATGCTTGGGTCAGTTTTCACTGTGAAGGGCGGAATTTCATCAAACTTATTATAATCTTCTGACATGTATGTCCTGTCCTCGATTCCCACGATGTTTCTTTTCCCTGAAAGAACTATGTGACGCTTTGGCTCATCATATGATGTATTCGTTTGCATATTTTTTCTTTTTTTTGGTCTGGAGGACATGTCCTTCACATAGAAAACCTGAGCCACATCATTGGCTAGGACGAATGGTTCGTCTAAGTTCTTCATAAGATTGTTGAGATCCACCGTTGTCATTCCGTACTTCTTGTCTACCTCAACCCCTCCTCCTGTTAGCTTGACCCATTTGCATCGAAACAAGGGGACCTTAAAATTAGGTCCATAGTCAAGTTCCCATATCTCCTCTATGAACCCATAATACGTGGTCTTTTGCCCATTGTCTTCTGCTGCATCGAAGCGGACACCACTGTTTTGGTTGGTGCTCTTTTTATCTTGGCCTATCGTGTAAAATGTATTCCCATTTATCTCGTACCCTTGGAAAGTACATACAGTCGAAGACGGTGTCCTGGCCAACAAGTACAGCTGATCCCCAACAGTGGTGTTATTCGTGAGAAGTCTTTGCAGCCAGCCGCCAAAACTCGCCATGTGTTCACTTATAATCCATTCATCAGACTGCCCCGGGTGTTTGAGGCGTATTAAATTCTTGTGTTCATTGATATACGGGGCAACCAAGATAGATCTTTGTAAAACCGTGTAGTGTGCTTGATTGAGAGAATGCCCGTCCCTACATATCATTGCTTTACATCCTAGGGTGCCTTTTCCACGCAGTCTCCCCTCATGTCGTGATTCTGGAACACCAATCGCCTTAAGGTCAGGCATAAAATCAACACAGAACTCAATGACCTCCTCTGTTACATAGCCCTTGGAGATGCTTCCTTCTGGCCTAGCACGGTTATGAACATATTTCTTTAAGACTCCCATGTACCTCTCAAAGGGGAACATATTGTGTAGAAATACAGGACCGAGAATGGCAATCTCTTCTACTAGGTGAACCAGGAGATGCGTCATAATATTGAAGAAGGATGGTGGGAACACCAACTCAAAGCTGACAAGACATTGGGCCACATCTGTTTGTAACCCTGGTAGGCTTTCTGGATCGATTACCTTCTGAGATATTGCATTGAGGAATGCACATAGCTTCACAATGGGTACTCGAACATTTTCAGGTAGAAGCCCCCTCAATGCAATCGGAAGCAATTGTGTCATAATCACGTGGCAGTCATGAGACTTCAGGTTTTGGAATTTTTTCTCTGCCATATTTATTATTCCCTTTATATTCGACGAGAAGCCAAACGGGACCTTGATACTGCTCAGACATTCAAAAAAGATTTCCTTCTCTGCTTTGGTAAGAGCGTAGCTGGCAGGAGTTAAGTGGCATCGTTTACCCTTCTCGTTCTCAGGATGCATAGGCTCTTCAGGGGCCTTCAGACGTTGCTGGTCCTGTCGTGCTTCCGGTGTATCTTTTGTCTTCCCATACACTCCTAGAAAGCCTAGCAGGTTCACGCAAACATTCTTCGTCACGTGCATCACGTCGATTGAAGAGCGGACCTCTAAGACTTTCCAATAGGGTAGGTCCCAAAATATAGATTGCTTCTTCCACATGGGCGCGTGTCCGGCATCGTCATTCGGAACAGATAGACTGCCAGGACCTTTTCCAAAGATTACTTCTAGGTCCTTGACCATACCAAATACCTCCTCACCGGTACGGAGGACAGGCTTCCTCCGGGGTTCTGCCAGACGTTTGAAATGCTTGCCTTTCTTTCTTACTGGATGCAGGTTCGGAAGAAATCGGCGATACCCTAGGTACACAACCTTCTTACATTTATCCAAATATACACTTTCAGTATCATCTAAACAGTGTGTGCATGCATTGTATCCCTTGTTTGTCTGCCCTGAAATGTTACTAAGAGCAGGCCAATCATTGATGGTTACGAAAAGCAATGCTCGTAGGTCAAATGGCTCCCCTTTGTGCTCATCCCACATACGTACACCTGGTTTGGCCCACAGCTGTAAAAGTTCTTCAACTAATGGCCTTAGGTACACATCAATGTCGTTGCCGGGTTGCCTCGGGCCTTGGATGAGCACTGGCATCATAATGAACTTCCTCTTCATACACAACCAAGGAGGAAGGTTATAGATACATAGGGTCACATGCCAGGTGCTGTGACTGCAGCTCTGCTCACCAAAAGGATTCATGCCGTCTGTACTTAGACCAAACCTTAAGTTCCTTGCGTCACGTGCAAAGTCCGGGTACTCTCGCTCGACTTTTCTCCACTGTGACCCATCAGCGGGGTGTCTCAACATCGCGTCTTTCTTACGGTCTTCCATGTGCCATCGCAACAACTTGGCATGCTCTTTATTTCTGAAGAGACGTTTTAACCGTGGTATTATAGGAGCATACCACATAACCTTGGCGGGAACCTTCTTCCTAGGGGCCTCGCCCTCAACATCGCCAGGATCGTCTCGTCTGATCTTATACCGCAGTGCAGTGCATACCGGGCATGCATCCAAATTCTCGTACTTCTCACCGCGGTAGAGGATGCAGTCATTAATGCAGGCATGTATCTTCTGCACGTCTAATCCTAGAGGGCAGACAACCTTCTTTGCTTGGTATGTACTGTCAGGCAACTCATTATTTCTTGGAAGAAGATTCTTCATTTTTACCAACAACTTTGAAAATGCGCTGTCAGTCACACCATTCTCTGCCTTCCATTGCAGCAAATCCAGTGTGGCACCTAGCTTTTTGTGGCCATCTTCGCAAGTTGGATACAACAATGTTTTGTGATCCTTTAACATCTGCTCCAGCTTCTCCTTCTCCTTTTCAGTTTCACATTCTTCCTTTGCATCAGTAATGGCCCGACCAAGATCGTCATCAGCGGGCCCATCTGCTCCCTCTTGATCTTCATTATCTACCCCCGTTGCAGTATCATCATATTCAGGATACATATTATGATAGTTTTCATCATCCTCTTCTTCTTCGTTGTCTTCCATCACAACCCCTTTTTCTCCGTGCTTGGTCCAACAATTATAGCTGGGCATGAAACCAGATCGAAGCAGGTGGGCGTGAATGGTTCTGGTATTTGAGTAGTCTTTCTTGTTCTGACAGTGAACACACGGACAGCACATAAAACCATTGTGACCACGGTTTGCATTAGCCACAACGATGAAATTTTGGAGGCCCGTAATGTACTCGGAAGTGCGGCGGTCACCGTACATCCATTGCCGATTCATCTGCATTAATATGTAGTATATATCAAAAAATAATAGGGAGATGACCATTTATATATATAGTACATCAATGACACATGAAACTATAGTTGCCGACCTCGACCGAGACGGAAAGAGCAACAAGAAAGCTTATTTTGAGCTCTCGGGCATTTCACCGAACACCTCTAGTGCATATGAAAAAAACACAAACTAGCACTCTTCACACCCTCTTGCTAGGCTCCAAAATGTGAAAGAATGGAAGAGTGGGGTGTGTGTGGGCTGGGGTGGTGTCTTATATAGCCCCCACCCCTTTAACACCGGTTCGTGCCACGAACCGGTGTTAAAGGGGGGGGGGTGCGCGGGCCACTGGTGGAGGGACCTTTAACACCGGTTCGTGGCATGAACCGGTGTTAAAGGGGGGGCTCCTTTAATGCCGCAGAGGCCACGCTGGTACGGCCCCCCCTTTAACACCGGTTCGTAGAAGAACCGGTGTTAAAGCCCATTTTCGGGATCAACAAAAGCCCTCGTTTCCACTAGTGGTTCTGTTCAGACCCTGACCGATAGCCTAGTTGATCGGCTAATTATTTCATGCCGTTTTTTTCCGCCACTCCTTCCCGCCCTTTTTTACCCGCCTTTTTTCCCGCCACTCCTTCCCGCCCTTTTTTCCTGCCTATTCTGTTCGGTGTCTCTATAAATCCGGGCAACGAGATGTTATCTCTTCACCCAGTTCATCTCTTCCTCCTCTTACTCTCTCATTTCCCTCATCTCCTCTCCTTTTACTCTCGCATTTCCCTCCTCTCCTCTCCACTATGACCGACGCGTTTCCCTGGACGCCATAGATGTTCGTTGAGCTTTTCCAATTAGCCAGAAATGTTACGATAGGCAATAAATCAGCCCAATGGGAGAGGGTGGTAACGAACTATGATGCTCTCGTTCTGCTTGGTAAGGAACTTCATCGGAGAGGGTGGAAACTAAGGACCCCAAATCAGGTACGAGAAGATCTTATCAGGATCCAGGCAAGGTGGGACACGCTAGAATTCAAGAGTGAAGCTGACATGATGGAGAAGGTTGAGGCACCTTGGGCCTGGATATAAGAGAGCAAAGATGAGGATGATATCTTCATGCCGCCACCCGTTGCAAGCAAGGCGAGAGCTGAGTGGGACAAGAGCCAGAAGAAGAAGAAAGCGCAAGCCAAGAAGAGTGAAGCTGGCATGCTGCAGAAGGCTGAGGCACCTTGGTCTTGGATAGAAGAGAGCAAAGATGAGGATGATATCTGCATGCCGCCACCCGTTGGAAGCAAGGCAAGAGCTGAGTGGGACAGGAGGCAGGAGAAGAAGAAAGCGCATGCCAAGAAGAGCGATGACAAGAAGAGCAAGGGCGAGGGATCATCGAAGGGAAAGGGCGAGGCATCATCGAAGGGAAAGGGAAAGACATCGTGCTAGGGATAGATAGGGCTCTTATTTATGTACCACAAGTTATGTTGAACTGTGTTGCAAGCTATGTTGAGGTGTTTGTCGAATAAAATCATGAAATAATAGAATGGTGTCTCATACATAGGTATATATATGTCTCATACATATATAGATAAATGTCTGATACATAAGTAGATATCACTGGTGTCGACGACGAGGTGGCGGAGGCCTCGGTGTACCCCATCCGTATCTATGGGGTGGCATCACATCACGGCGAGGTGCAGTTGATCCTTCACCTTGATCCTGCGTATCCTGTGTGGGGATAGGTGGTGGAGTACCTGGCTGATACTGGTCAAACCAGTCTACCTGCTCATGCTGTGTCTGCTGATCATTATCGTCAATAGTGTCCCATAAACCGTAGTCTCCTACCCGTGTACAAGAAATTAAGTACTGAACAATATCATGTTGCATCTAACAATAGTAGGAAGGGACAAGCTTACCCTGAGGATGAGATTGTGGACGATAAGCGAAGTCCATGTAGGGGATCTGCTGCTGCTGCCACTGGTCGAAAGTAATCTGGTTCTGCTGCCACTGGTCGAAATTAAACTACGATTGCTGCAATGGATCGGAAGTAAACTGTGATTGCTGCCACCCCGAGCCTCTAGCCTGGTCTGGAGGTGGTGCTCTCGGCGGCGCCTGCTGTGGGAGTCGTGGATGAGGCCCGTGGAGGAGTGGAAGAGAAATATGCTCCTCGTGCCACCCTGAGCCTCTAGCCTGGTCTATTGGAAAGCTTGCACAAATTTGACCCATTTATGTTGCGCTTCTGTTGTCCTTAAATAAATATTAGGGGTTTGCCTTGACTTAGTCTATAAAGAATGCACACCGACAGTATGGGTCGGAGGGAGCCCTAAACGAGCACATAATCAATCCTTCAACTGAGTAACGAGCATTGTTTCATGATTCTGAAGCACTTCATCCATAAAATTAAACTCGCTCAGATCAACTCTGGGCTGGTTTGTTCTGACGAAACCAGCACCGTAGAAGAACCTAAACACTATATTATTTGACATGACTTTCGACCTAAAAAAATACCGAAAATAGTCAAATACACGTACATTGACACATAATACTCTACAAATATCTTGCATCTAACATACCCCATCAAAGACTATCTATAAACATACATAGATGACTGCAATTAGCAAGAAATTAGGGTTTACCCTTGAAGCGTGTGAAGTCCTGCCGTGCAGCAGCCTCGGGTCAACGGATCGGCACCTCCACCATGCAGCTTCCTCAAGCCCCAGCACCAGCCTGCACCATAGCCATTGCTCAACAAGAACACCACCAAAACGACTCAAATCACTACACCAGGTTATCCCATTAGTAGATCGGGACTCTACTAGCTTGCTAATATGTTACAACATCGAGTTTGGATAGAAATCTGGGCTAAAAATTAGTGCAACACCTAGTAGAAACGAGAGCAAGCAAGAGGGAAAGAGGAAGAACAGCGAGAGAGAGGAGGGGAGGACGACGGGGGGGGGGGGGGGGGGGAGGGGGGGCGGCACTGAGCTATATGCTGGGGGTGCGTCGTCTATTCAACAGACGAACCCGCCTTCGTCTTTCCAAAAGACGAGCATGTGCCTCTCCCCTTGTCGGCCGACACCGCAAGCGCTGGTCATCTTTTCGAGTAAAGACAACCGCGGTCGGCTTTTGGAATAAAGACGACCGGACTGTCTGTCTTTTGAATTAAAGAACCTGCGTTGGTCGTCTTTTGAACAGACGACGGCCAGTTAGATTTGCAAAATTTTCATTTCATGTATTATTTGTGAAATTGAATAAAGAACATATTATTTAAAAAAATAGCATATTAAATTATTAATTAACGAATATCCAAAGAAGGCTACTGAGTGTTTACTTGATTAAAAATAATACATGGATAGCTTTAGTTGAGCCGATCGAAGGTAGCTAGTGAACTGATTTTGATTGGTATACTAGATCCACCATCATCTACAACAGGACAAAACCACTTAGGCTGGTCATAGTTACTACTCTAAGTTACTACCTCCATAGTGGAAAATAACATACTCCCTCCGTCCCGGTTTAAATGACACAATTTGCAAATCATGCAATCCCAATATACTTAGACACAAAAGCATTTAATCTCTATAATTAGTACAGTGTGAAAAGAACAAACTGTTTGCATGCATATGTGTGAACAAATGTGAACGCTTTTCTAACTTTTTTTCTCCTCATGCATGTTCTACTTCATGCTATTAAATGGACCAATTAGATGACACCTAGGGCCCAGAGAATTGTAAATTGTGTCCTTTAAACCGGGATGGAGGGAGTATGTGTAGTGTCATGCAAAGGCTTATTTATTGCAATGTAGACTTATTTTATCTTGAAATGTGTGATGTTATGATAACATAGCTAGTTACCACAAGCTTCTCTCTCATCATTTAATTGCATGGCATGTCATCTAAATGTTTAGTTGGCAATACATGTAGGATTATGTTACTACTGAAGTTACTACCAATATGACTAGCCTTATATACTATTTCCTATGTTTCAAATTACTACTCCCAAAAAGAGGTAGTACTCCGCATGCACACTTATCTAGGTAGGTTAGTACACCTAGGGATGTAAATGGTACGAATAATTTCAACTCCAAATTCGTATCCGCGTCCGTTTTTGAGCGTCCGTTTTTGAGGATACGATATGTATTTTTAGATATCCGGAGGATATAGATGCGGATATTTATCGAGCGGATATTCAACGAATATGGTAGAGGATATGGTATTTATGATATCCGACGGATAAGGATAATCCGATATTTGATGAGGATTATCCGAGGTACTCAAATAGGATAATCTGATAAATTTAGCACAACCCCAATATCTAGACAATGTAGTATGTGTGTCGCCTAGCTATGCATACTACATATGCATGTTATATTATGCTATTATCAATCTTGCACTTTTATACAACTGCTATCTAGTATTGCACGTTTTCTTGTCATCTTTTGCATAAACTAAATAAATTTTTATTTTTCTATGTGTATTTGTTCGATTATCCTCTTCCGACTCGAGTCCGCTCTATATCCGCAATTCGATATATTCCGCATTTAAATCTGTATCCGGCTATTATCCGCTTCGATTCGAATCCGCCAAAAAATATATGGTAAAGGATATGGTAATAGCAATATCCGATCTTATCCGATCAGTTTACATCCCTAAATACACCCTTATTTTTCATCCACAAAAATCATAGAATTTTTTAAATAGAATATGCGTGCGGAGTAATTTGAAACAGAGAGAGTATATGGTGGTACTTAGTCAGACATGTTGCTAATAAATTGGAACCACATGTCATGATGTCTGGTTGACCATTGGTTGCACGACTCAGATGCATAATTCTTGGTGTCATATATGTGTGAGAAATACTTGATTCCACTTTCTAACTAACAAATATGGCACCATGACGATTTTTTAACAACTGAAAATTCTGCCACATATTACGGTTGGCGTGACTTTGTGACAACTTTATTTCATAATTTATTATTTTTACTAGTTCACTTAATTTATATTCCCTTCTTTTCCATAATTCTTGTCATGGACTAAAATCATGTTTTGGCACAAGATGCATTTATATGCCCTCGGTTATATATAAACTAAAAATGATTATGTACCGTTGCAAGGCCAAACCCATAGCTACACGTGGCGACATTGCACTTCATAGTAGTTTTTCCGTAGCTTGTTCCTAGATGTAAGACGTTTTGCCAAGTCAATTTAAATCGCCAAAATATTTTATAGTATTTAGGAAAGGAGGGGGGTAGGAGGTTTTAGATGCACCTGAGCACACTGGTGTAGTGGTGAACCAAGAATTATTCAAAATATGGACAAAAAGTGTATTTCAAGACTAATGACAGTACTTTTCAATTAAATTGCTATCAAAATAGGTTTGCCCAGGCTTAGGGGCGGTTGGGTGCACTTTTTTGCAAAACAAAATTGTACTATATGGTATTTGTAGGACTCTAATTTTTTTCATGGCCTAAGATTGAACACCGTTTTAATCAAAACTTTGCCTGAACATCTAGAGCATGTGTACGTATACACGAAATATGAATCACGCTTTTAAAACAAAAACAAGGATACCGTTTAAACAAAATCTGAAAATCCGAGCTCTATTGACCTTGGGTGGTACATTTCCATGTCCCAAAAAAGCACCAATATATGCCTGCGTGCTATTACAGGAAATAAGGCTTTCTCGTTTTGTGTGTGTATGTTTTTTTATCAGGATTTACTCTAAATGTATAAAATATATTGGTACAAAATTAGCATCATTAAAAAATGTGTTTTAATACGAATCTAACGATACTATTAATTTTAAATAATATAGTCAAGTATTAGTTGTTCTATATATTCGACTAAATATTGTTTTGGAATACACGTGCATCTGAAGGCTTGAAGCGAGGGTAGTAGCTTGCTGGTACGAGAGTACGTGTGCGACAGCCTGCGAGTGCGAGTAATGGTGAAATGATTAAATTAATCAGCAATTGACTTGCAGTGCTAGCGTCCAGTTCCAGGCTGGGTGAGAGCAATACTGTAGGCCGTGCGGTGAACTTACCGTACGTACGTGTCCGCAGAAGCACATCGGTCAACAAGCACTGAATGAAGCAAGCAGGTCGTCGATCGATCGGGACCAATGCATGCATGGGCCCCTGTACTTGCGCGTGCGTGCTGTACTACGTGTCTATGTGAACGTGCCCCTGAAAAAAAAAAGATTGGTTTCTAGAACGTGCACGTTGGTGATCTGAATATAGTACAATCGTAATTCAGATCGAGCGTAACCAACATATAAACTAATTCACCGATCATCGGTGAAAGTAACTTTTTTTTCTTGAACTCATAAAATGTATTAATCTACAGAAAAAGCTTCCTACAGGCAAACAGCGGAGACATCAACATGTCCTGACCCAATTCAGGTAACACTACACGCACAGGACCCACGTTTGCTAGTAAATGGCTAGCCTTATTCTAGCTTCTATCTATAGAACACACCTGAAACCTGGGTTCTAACGAGAGCTACCTTTTATTTCTTGCACTATATGCGTGTGGCTAGACCTATCTACCTCTAGACAATTCAGCATATGAATTGCTTCAAGCCAGTCCATCTCAACGTCGCATGGTCGCACCGACCATTCTCTCGCCTTCTCAATACCCTCGCAGCAAGCCGCAAGCTCCGCCTCCAATAGGGATGAATATGATGCAAGAAATCTACATGCAGAAACAATTACTGCACTCTCCTCGTCCTACAAGATCATCCCTGTGCCCAGGGCCGGTCCTGAGATTTTAGGGGCCCATGGCAAAATTAAAATTTAGGGCCCTTTACTATTTTTTTGATATATGCGTATGAAATGATAAATAATAAATACTTCAAGTATACCCATTTGCAATATTCATATAAAAATGACAATGTTTATATATTACCTGCAAAATTTATCCGTGTATTCCTAGAAGCGAAGTCAGTGACAATGGAATCAATATCAATCTCGTCCAAAAACTTCTTCTTGATGCCGGATCATAAATATCCACACTAACTGGATCCAAATCAACAGTAGCAAATTTTGTAGGAGATGAATCAAATGCGATATCATGATCACTTACATTGTTATTGCACGCCTTGATGTCATCGTTCTCCTTTGTACCGATATCATCCTCTAGATCAACATTACTCTATTCTCCAATAAGAACTAGTGCTAACTCAACTGGATTCCTCGAAGTGCTCGTGTTACCCTTTAAAAAATTATAAAGAGATCCTCTCTATGAGTCAAAACTTCTGTTCTTCCTTCCTATTTTTCCTTTTATTAGCACCGGAATCAGGTGTCATAACCAATTAACCACACTAAAAATATAAAGAAAAACTACTAATTAGAACACAAATTAGGGGCAATGTTAGACTATAGAAGACTGGGATGAGAATTTCATAATTCGGACCTGCAGAGGTTGAATGGCCAAGGCTAGACGAGAGGCAGGCCGCAGACAGAGGGCGAGGGTGCAAGGCGATAGGCGACCATCAGCCAACGGGCAACGGCTTGCTGCTTGCCGCGTGCGGGCGTTCCTAGGATCGAGAGCGCAGCGTCGAGTTGAGGTCGAGACAGGAACCGGCGTGCGGTACGATACGATCAAAGAGATTGATAGTTGATCTGATCACAGGTTATGTACATGCTGCCGTGATGGACTCCAAATCTAAAACGTATGTGTGTGTCTAGCAAAGTAGAGGGCCTAATCTAGCCTAATAGAAAACTCGAAACTGCTATTTTTTATTTTTTTCTAATATCTATTATAGCCTATATATGCAGCACATATATGCGAAGAGCCCCCTAAAATTTTGGGCCCAGGGCGGCTGCCCCTCGGGCCCCCCTTAGGGCGGGCCCTTCCTGCGCCTCCATTGCCGTCCTTCTCACTATAGGAGCCATCAACATTAAGTTTGACCCTTTCCGCCATTGGCTTAGTCCATACAGAAGGCACATTTTGCCTCTTCACCTGCCATGCCACCGCTTGGATTGCTTGAGATCATTGTAATTCATGACAGCCTCATGCTTGCCCTTCATGTCATCTGCCTGCGTATCATATTTTATCGTCGCGAGCGACTCTAGATAACTACACAGGAATCTTTTTGACACATCAACTGATGGAGCTGGTTTGTTGTGGATGATCCCGTTTCGCACGTGCCATATTCGTCATAGTGTCATTAGGATTCTCATGCGCTCCAGCTCCGACCGATCTGCCATCATTTGGAGAACCCATTCATCTCTTGCCTCCGCGAACGCCTCCACATCCGGTAAGCTCCATTCCTCTGACCTCTCCTGCCATAGCATCCTTGCCATTGTACACTTGCAAAGAGCATGGAAGGTGGTCTTCCATACCACAAATAGTACATTGGTCAGATATTTTCATCTTCCGACGTTTTTTGTTCTCCCAAGTAACTTGTTATCCCACGAATAGGTATAGGTTTCAAATTAGACCGGAGATTGACAACGGGATTAGGAATTCAGGGTTTGATTTATCTTTTCACTGGATAAATTTAAGTTTTGTTTTGGACTTTTACCGACGGAAATGATACGTGTCCTCTGGGGATCATTTCCTTCGATCCCCCGGGTCGCTAGCGTGGGAAGCGTGTGGGTGGGCCCTAGCCACCGTAGGCTTATCTCGTCCTTTCTCAAACACTGCCGCCTAGCTCCCCATAGGACGCCGCCGCCCAGATCTTTGCAGGCCGCTGTCGCCCTAGCTCCACAGCGCCCCGCCGTGGCCATAGATGCATGCCGCCCTAGCTCCATGTCCCTGAAATAATACCGTCGCTGCCTTATTACGCCCATCGGGTCGCCGCCGACTTACCTCCATGGCACCTGCCGAATGGTCGTCACTTTGCGCTGTCGGGCGGCTTAGCCCCACGACACTCGTCGGCTCCGCCATCTCCCATGGTGTTGTCCATGGACGGCTAGCCCAGACACCTCCGCCGGAGATGAGGCTACCGCCACACCACGACCTCCCTACAGAGCTCCGCCCCGTTGTGCTGCCATATGCGAGCTTAGGCCTGTGCAAAAGTGGACCAGTAAAGTGACAGCACCGTTTGGACTTGATGGGCCGTACTGCCCGAGAGGCCAGGGCCTGTTCCGAATTGCCGGACCACAGACTCTGGGCCTACGTAGCAGAAATCACAATCCTGAGCCCGTGCGAGCAGCCGGCGGCGCATAATCGAAAGCAACCAACGCAAAAATTCCTCTCATTCCTTCCACACAAAAAAGGCGCAAAAAATCCCCAAATCCTCTCCAGGCGGCGCGGCCAGCGGGTGGCGAGCGGCGAGCGGCGGCAGGGACAAGGGGTGGAGACGGCGCCGAGCACGCACGGGGCAGCGCAGCGCAGCGAGCGCAGTCCGTCCGTCCGTGCTCGCCCGGTCACCGCACAAGGAGAGAGGGAGAACAAACCGCCGGGCGCTCAAGCTGTTCGTGCAATTGCGTCGCCGGCGCGGCTTTCTTCCTGCTGCCCCGTGCTTGTGGGGCAGACGTGGGAGCGCGACCGTCTAGGTGCAGACGGAAGAGAAGCGGGTCCTTCGCCGGCCATGTCGTCTCTGGTGACCCGGCCGCCGCTCCCCGCGCTGCATGCCAGCGCTTCCCCATCCTCGGCATCGGTGAAGACGATCGGCCTTTCGTGGCTTCGCGGCGGCTGCTATGTTCGTGGTTCTCGTCGGCCTAGAGCTCGGGTATCTTGCACGGGGTCGTCCACTGGAGGTCTTGCCAAGGATAAGCAGTACGAAGAGAAAGCCGCTGGTGAGAAGGAAGACTGGGGTCTGGCAGTGGCGGAGCTACAGGCCGGCGTGCTCGGGCGGCTGCCCGGGCTCTAGCTGCTAATTACCTTTATGGTTTACAGGCTAGAGCTAGCTTAAGTAGGGAATTTTTAGGACAAATCTTGATCAATACAGCTGCATGCAAAGCCTGCCCAGGCTCAGTGATTGAGTTGGCTCCGCCACTGGGGTCTGGAATGGAGTAAGGACGAGGTCGAGGCCGTCTCGGCGCTGTTCGCCCGGCCGATGCGCCAGCGGCCGCTGAAGCCGCCAAGCCCGGTGACGCGGCGGCCTCTCCCGCTGCCGCAGCCCCACAAGACGAGGCTGCCCGCCGCTCCGGCGCCGAAGCAGCACGTCCGGCTCCCCTCGCGCACCTCGTTCAGTGACCGGGTGCGCAAGGACCCGGAGGTCCTCGTCGGGATCGCCAGGGAGATCGCCGCGCTCCGGCCAGAGACCGAGGTGTCCAAGGTGCTGGACCGCTGGGCTCCGTTCCTCCGGAAAGGATCCCTGTCCATGACCATCCGGGAGCTTGGGCATATGGGGCTCCCCGAGAGGGCGCTCCAGACGCTGTGCTGGGCCCAGGCGCAGAAGGCCGTTCCGCTGTTCCCTGATGACCGGATCCTCGCTTCGACTGTCGAGGTTTTGGCGCGTTTCGACGAGCTGAAGATGGAGTCCGCGCTCGAAGATTGCGTGCCCTCGGCGAGCCGCGCCGTCCTCGAAGCCATGGCGAGTGGGTTCATCGGGGCGGGCAAAGTAAGCCTGGCACGCAAGGTCCTCGAGCTTGCCAGGATAAACAAGAGAACGCTGCACCCGAGCATCTATGCAAAGCTGATCCTGGAAGCTGCCAGGACACCTGAAGGCTACGGGCTTGCTGCTGCGCTGCTTGACGAGCTCGGTGAGAGGCCGGACTTCGACCTGCGGCCGCAGGACTGCACGGCTGTCATGAAGGTCTGCATAAAGCTCAGGCGGTATGAGGCTGTGGAGAGCCTGTTCAGCTGGTTCAGGTCGTCCGGCGGGAACCCAAGCGTGGTGATGTACACGACGGTGATCCACAGCCGCTCCCGCGATGGGAGGCACCGGGAGGCGTTGTCCCTGGTGTGGGAAATGGAGCAGGCAAACTGCCTTCTTGACCTGCCGGCATACCGGGTCATCGTCAAGCTTTGTGTTGCATTGCGCGATCCGGAAAGGGCTTTTAGGTACCTTTCAAGGTTGAAGGAGGCTGGGTTCATTCCGACCAGCGACATATACTGCAATTTGATTGAAGGCTATGCCGTAGGGGGGAGGATGGCTAAGTGCCGGCAGCTGATCAGGGAGGCTGAGTCCACCGGCGTGATGCTGGACAGGAGGCTGGTTTCAAGCTTGTGTGAGATGGGAAGTGGACATCCTTGAACCAGTGGCAAAGTGACAGTCTATGCTCGAGTAATTATCTTTAGGTGGTAAGTTGTATCACAGTGAGTACTCTTATGTATTCTTGTGTTGGTCATTCTAGGCTAGAAGTGTGCATTTGCAATGCTTTATACTGACAATTGGTTTGCCTATATTGCTTTAACCTGTGAGATCGTCGATGATTTTAATTGCTAGTGCCAAATAATCATTTATTTCTCTGGACAGATTGTTAACAAATTCACGAATATTATGTTTGTAAATCCTTCTATTGTGTTTCCATGTTTGCATCAATTTGCTGCAAGTCTATGGAGACAGATGAGATTTTTTGTGTGTATGGTCAAATTATGTTTCGATCATGCTTAATCTGAAACTCTGCACAGTTTTCTGATTTATACCTTTTATGAGACTGCTAGCTTCGCAAGTACCAAATGGGTTATGTTTAGATGGAGCATCATGATCTGCTTACGCGCACATTCTGAAATCCAGAGCTCAGATGTGTTTGGTTTCTTGAATTCTCTTGGTATGAAAATAGGAGACAGAGTATTGGTATTAGTTACCGGGAATTGTACATCACTTAAGGAGTTAACGCTTCAATATTGTGAGAGGTGAATACTATCATCCATTATCCTGTCCTTATTTATCTTGTCCATCTATATCATTCCTTTGCTGATCTTGATCTACATCCATATGATGATATGTTTGCGTTTTGGTTTGTGATTTTTTTTTTCAATTTCCTTTGCAGGGTATCTGATACAGGGCTGGCGGCGATGGCTGAAGGTTTCTCTCTTCAGAAGTTAAACTTGTGTGGGTGCCAATTAATCACTGATAGTGGGCTGATTGCCATTGCAAGAGGACGCTCTGATCTTGTGTTGCTGGATTAAAGTGTTTTCCACTACATACTTATGAGACTGAATCTAATGTGCTGTCAATTCATCCAAAATTTGAAAAAAATAATGACCTCTAGATCAATTTTTTGTGTATGAAAAAGAAAAAGAACGGGTCGAGTGGTAGTTGTTCATATACTTCCCCTAGCGAAAAACCTAGGGTTTACCTATCCTCCGGCGGCAGCAACTGTCGAGAGTTTTTCCTTCCAGGACATGGCAACGGAGAGAGGAGAATCAAGCGGGGGCAACATGGATCCGGTTGGGGATCTTCTGAGACGACTCAACCTAGAGGAGGAAGATGATGGAGGCTTCGTGTGGGAGGATGAGGTGCAAGACCCTGCCAAGAAAGCTCGATGGGCGATCGCGAAAGTACACAAGATGCGTGGGTTTAGCCCTAGCGCCCTCTTTGCAGATATGGGATCTGCTTGGAATCCTGCTAAGGAGGTGATGTGGAGACGGATGGAAGACAACCGTTTACTATACAATTTGCATGTCTTGGCGATTGGAACAAGGCTATGCCCATGGGGCCGCGGTTCTTCCGTAATCAGGCGGTCACGATGGTTTTACAAACCCAAGATCTTTTATTCTGGACAAAATTGCAGTTTGGGCTCAGGTGCTCAAGCTACCAGATCTGTTCCTTAAAGAACCAATTATTAAAGGTATGTGCAGAGGCATGGGGGAGATTACTGAGGTCCAAATTAAACTACCAGCAGGTTTTGTTGGCGAATTCATGAGGATCAGAGTGTAGATGAATGTTCACAAGAAGCTCACTCGCTTTGTATCCATGACGAAGGACAAAAAAGAGTGGTACCAGGTGAAATATGAAGAACTTCCAACATTCTATCATTCTTGTTGCTTATTGGGGCATTGGCATGAAGAATGTGGGGATGGTGTTCATGACAAAGTGAATTTTGAATGGGGTGATTTTCTGCTGGCGGATGGCGACAGAGGTTTTGCCCGTGGACGTGGTAGTGCGTGGAGTACTGGTCCTGGTACTGGTCGTGGCTACACGAAGGGATGGTGATGCTTTTGATGATGATGGAAGAGGTAGAGGAAGGACTGGTGGAATAGGGAGAAGAAGGATGGAAGATCCCTCCAATATGTGTGGTAAGATGGATGATCAACTCTAGAACATTAATCAGAAGTCCACATACATTTTAATGGATGATCTTGATCCCTCATCGAGGAAGCGTATGAACTTTGAGGGCCATGGACAAAATGATGGCACAATGGTTTTGTTAGATACGACAAAAGTTTCTGATGATGAGAAACGTAGGCATATTTTGGACCCTACCAATTCCACTCCGGGGAAGGTTTAAGCAATGAAGCGGTCGAGGACCAATGAGGAGGGGAACAACAATGCAAGATCGGCAACCTCTGATGGGGTCGACCGAGCACAATGAAAATCTTAGGATACAACGATGTCGTGGCCTCCAGAGGGCAGCGGCCATCCGGGCTCTGCTGAATCTTGTTAAGCGGAGTAGGTCGGATGTGTTGTTTATGTCGAAAACCCATCTTGATGAGTATGGATTTCAAGGAGGTTGTGAGGAGTGATGGACACGGTGGTGGCCTGTTACTACTTTGGAAGAAGGAAGTTCACATCTTACTACGATTCAAAATGAAGAACTATATTGATGTTTTTTTTTTCGAAAAGGGGAACAAAGCCCCGGCCTCTGCATCAAAACGATACACACAGTCAGTTTATTTCAAGAGCGCGAGAATGACAAAGTAAACAAACCTGAGGCCAAACCTCACGACAGTAACTTCATCAGACTACCACTAACCCTATAGCAAAGACTACAACAAAGAGATAAATACACAACTTCTAGACAAAGCCTTCAAAAAGTAAAAGCCGCACACACGCCGATAGTGACGAGTCCAACCAACGGTTGAGCTCAGGATTTTCATCCCCGAAGACGAGCTTCAGGACACCACCTTCATCAAGGACACGATACGTCCACAATGCCATCAATGTTTCCACCGAAGTGTGTAGACTCGATGAAGAAGCTTATACCATCATCACCTGTCCGGCAACGACAACTCGCTGACCAGATACCGCTGGAGAAGAGACTGGAAACGAGACGTCCCATACCGCCACGCCTCCAGCACTGTCGCACCACCTTCGATCGACCAAACAGGCATGACTTGACGCCCCAGAGGAGATGTCGTGCGTAGCACCCACCGGGATCAGGCCTATCGCCACCGCCGGTCAGGCATGACTTGACACCTCCTCTAGGACCATCGTGCGTACCACCTGTTGAGTCGAAATGAACCCGATCTCGAAGTGGAAACCACCAGCGAAGATCCAGCCTTCGCGTCATCCACATGACCACAGAGGCTGCTGCCGTCGAAAAAGTCGGGCCGCCGCCCCAGGTCCAAACTCCTGCGACGCCATGAGACGTTGCAGCGAGCAAAGTGCGGCCAACGCGCCGCCGCTAGACCGACTGCAGGCTGTTGCCTGCAGCCACCACCTCGCCGCCGCAAGTTGCTGCAGATATCGCACTCGAAGCCCAACGACACGAAGAAACGAGGCCACCGCAACCTCGGCACCACCGCCGCTGGTCCCTACAGCCGGTAAAAACTCCAAAAGCGATGCCCTCAAGAGGGGAACGATGCACAGGACACCGCCATCGCTCGATCCCGCGGGATCTGAGGTTTCCCCCGGAGTTTTCTTGGCTAGAGGGACGAGGGGCATCAGATCGTCGTCCTCCACGTCGCTGCTCCTCCAGCCATGCTGCTTCCGCCGCACACCAGAGATGCCACGCCGCTGAGGGGCCCACCGCGCACACCATCCGCAACGAGGATTGGCGTCCCGCGCCGCCGATCTACACCGGGGAAGACAAGAGATCCCCCCGCCGCCGGTAGCGCCTAGGCTTTGCCTGTCCACGACCAAGATGGCAGCGGGGGAGAGAGGAGGGAGGGGAGTTGGGGGGCTGAGGCGGCGGCGGCTAGGGTTGCCCCCCTGTCGCCGCACGGGGGCGAGAGGGAGGGGGACGAGTGCCCCTGAACTATATTGATGTTGATGTTGGGGTGGGAGTTGAGAACCTGTGGCGATTTATAGGCATGTATGGTGAGCCAAGATGGCAAGACAAGCACCTAACCTGGCAGTATCTTCGCAAACTTCATGCACGTGCAAATATGCCATGGTTAGTGATGGGAGATTTAAATGAAATCTTATATCCATTTGAGAAGGAAGGATAAAATGCTAGGCCTCATCATTTTATGCAGGCCTTCGGGGATGTGCTGGATGATTGCAACTTATCAGACTTTGGCTACACTGGCCATGAGTTTACTTGGCATAGAGGTCGCATAAGGGAGAGCCTGGATCGGGCACTCACGAATGAAGCCTGGAATATGAAATTTGGGGATGCAATGTTAGATAATGTCGAGTATAGCCACTCGGATCATCGTCCGATCATGATGGAAATTAATAGAGAACTGGTTGAAGAGGGTGCATGTGTCGTTGCACGGAAAACAAAAAATTTCTATCGCAAGAACACATGAAACCAAAATCAAATCTATGGAAAAGCCAGGATCTAAACTACGACATCGGTGCAACGAGATTGAAGAGAACTAACCCTCATAGATCCAAAGCGTTAACGAGATTGGATCTCGTGGTTGATGTAGTCGATCACTTGCCGATCTCAAGATCGCGGAGATGATTCTTCCGGCGGCGCGTTCCGGCAGCGCTTCCGCACTCGATCACACATACAGATTCGATGAAGACCTTCCTCACCCCATTCCAGTGGGCGGCGGAGGTAGTAGATCCCCTCGGAATCCCAGCAGCACGACGACATGGGGGTGGTGCTGGAGAGAATCCTGCAGGGTTCGCCCAACAGGAAGGAGGAGGAGGAGGGTGGTGGCTAGGGTTGGGAGCAAGGGGAAAAGGTGGCGCCCTCCCCTCCCCTCTTTATATAGAGGGGGTGCGGCTAGGGCAGCCCCCTTGGCTCTCCCCTCCTAGGGTCGGCGCACATAGGGAGTAGGGGGAAACTTGCCCCCTAAGTTTCCCTCTTTCCTTCTTTAGGGTTTTGCCCCAAACCCTTTGGGCTGGCCAGTTGGGGCACTAGGGCTTGGTGCGGCTGTCCCATGAGCCCCCCATAGCATCCTATGTATTTAATATATTTTTTACATACACATATAATTCATAAAGCACATAAAATTATTATGCTTTCGCCACATATTTTCAATCAACTAAAAATTCACATAGAATTGTTCAAGTTCGTTAGATTACACGTTACTAGCATAGAATTAGGGGGTTGCATCCTGATTGGATTCACAAGGGCTTCCTTGGATCTCATGATTCAAGAAATGTAGGAATATATAAAACATATGATAAGAATTTCCGTAACATGATTTATACTATTACTAGCTAAATGCACGTGCTTTGCTACGGAATAATAAGTATGATAGTTGAATGCCTGTTGGTATGGTCCTTAAATTTATTTGCTCGCTGCATATGCCCTTTAGATGGCAAAGGGCCTTGTTGATTCAAGGAACTAAACAAAAAAGTGGAAGATATGCTGAAGCACCTTTGGTATTTGTATTGGGGTTCGGTGCAGAAAATCAAAAAATTTATGCTAAGCGGAAGAAACCCTAAATACCCAAGATCTATCTACTAGTAATGCAGTAACGAAGAGAGATGACGGTAACATATCCTTGAAGACCGAGAGAGCGTTACGCTCATGCAGAAGCGAGGATGATGTAGTCGTACCCATCCGACCTCAAGATCGCGAAGCTCCTCACAAGTCACCCTTGTCCTAGTCCTCGCATGATGGCCCGAAAGTTTCAATAGCCCCACCGAGTTATCACGGGCATACAGTGCAAGACGACGACTCCCGGTCTCGGACCTTGTCGAGGTTGTGGAAATAGACCTTCTGGCTGAAATCCCGACAGCACAATGGCATGCCGCAGAAGAGAACACCTTGCCTACACAGTCCATACTTAGGACCGCGCACTAGCACGGACAATTTTAGAGAGAGAGGGGAGTATTCTAACCAAAGGGAATATCTCAAATTATTATGTGTTTAATCCCACCCATAGGCACCTCCTTATATAGGCTAAGGGAGAGGTGTCCCATGTGGGACTAAAGGTAAAGGAAAACTGCAGCAAATTTCGTCTAGCCGGATGGACCGAATCACCACGGCCCAAAACGGCAAAACTAAAAACAGAAAAAGAAAAAACGATAGAAAATAACCAGCGCTGGCTAGGTGGGCCCTGACTGTGGCCCACCTCGCGCCCCAGCAACAGCTTGCAGCGGCGACGACCAGGCTAGGCCGTCCAGGCCGCACCGGCCCACTGGCGCATCCTGGCCTGCTGGCGCCCAGCGCCCCACCCTGGGTAGACCTGGTGCTGGCCTTCCTGGGCGGGCTGCCTGTAGATCGCAGCCCACAAGAGTATAGGCGGATCGACAGCCCACAAGAGTATAGGCGGTCTCGCTTGCATGCTGCACCCGTGCGGCGGTTCCACACGGGCTGTTTCAAAAACAGCCTGTTTCAGCTCTTTGCTTTGTCTTTTTTGCTGTGATTTATTTTTAGTCAAATCACTCCGAGGATTTGACCTAATAAGAAAGTTACTTTTATAAATCCTAATTTAAATATTATTTAGAATATGTTAATTCACAATCAACATATAATAAATACATATTCAAATTCCCATTTATCTGAAACTCCTTTCAGTCCTTTTCCTTATTCTTTTCCCTCTCCGAACAACTTCGGATCTCTTTAGAACACTTCTGGTTTCTCTCTCTTTCCATATCTTTCAGAATCCCCTCTTACAGGAAGATCTCCACGCGTTGTAAATCCCTTAAGCGTGTGTCCTACGGTTCGGGAATGCCATAGACATAATCTCCAGATATGAGCATAGAGGTAGCCGGGGTCCCTATGATACTCACGATTCTCCAACGTTTCGAACCTTAAACATTATGTGTTATGTTCCTTTTGTCTCTGCGATACTTATATTGTCCAAGATTTGATCATTAACATCTCCATGCCGGGTTCGATCTCGTTACCGACAATGCTACTTTAAACTCGTACCGATAAGTGATATCCCGTGATCCAACCAAATGTTACGCAACATATTTTATATAACTTATCTGAGTGGGACCAGAGTATCTTCCATCACATGGATGTATAAATCCTGATCTTGACGCAGTCTCCTCAACATGTCTCCTTCGGATACCCAATGACGCTGTTATGATCATCATTTCACTAAGTGACGTTAAATGCCATCAAAGTAACCTCGGGAAACAGTGATTTGATATGGTCTTTACGGTCCGAGGAACAAGTCACTATGTTTCTGACAATTACAACTATGAACTTTGTGATATGATCATGTTGTAACAATCATCTGCGAAACAGTGTCCACTATCTCATTCTCTAATGAAATAGCTCCATTGTCAATTAGGTGCCGAAGAATCTTCATGGCCAGGAAACCTTTGATATGATCATCCGTTGACCAATGAACTAGTTGAATAGAGGCTACTAGGGACCTGGGTTTGTTTATATCTCACACATATATCAATGTTTCCTTATTGATATAGTTGTAGCATGACATAAACTATTATGAACTAATGAAATGTGTATAATAAACTCCTTTATTATTTGCCTCTAGGGCGCATTTCCTTCAATTTGAACATCATCAAAACATAGATTTCTAAATTGGCAAGATTACCGTCTCCTCCTTCTTTACCATTTATAGCCACTTTAGGTAAATGACAAGAGAGTTTTCCATACAAATTCTGCTAAGGAAGTTACGATACTTATTGAACATACTATTATATTGTATGTCAATACTAATTAGTACAACCTCCAGGTCCCCCATAGCTGAACTTGTTAGTCATAAATCGACTGACTTGATAGCATTCCTTATGGGATACATAAGACTGAATTCCGTGCTCTGGAATTGGAGGATAAACCATCCCATCTTCGTTGATATATTGCAGATCTTGAAATGTAGCAGAGTATTCACTGGGCCAATGCCCGTTGCCCATGGGTGGGCTAGGGTTCCCTAGAAGAGAACTAGTGTAACCACCCCATTGTATATGATCTGCATAGGAATCCAAAGTATTGAAAAGACTCTTTGGCCAAAATCCGACGGGTGCAAGATTTTTACCACCACGGGCAAAGTGTAGCCACCAATCTCCATCATCTTTACTCTGTAAAATGATTAAACTGTTCATGTCATATATAAACACTCACTCAAGTCCTTCGAAAATGTATTCAAAACTTATTTTGTTCAGTCACTGTATGAAAGAGAGAAATAAAATTATTAACTCCCATTAACACATAAGAACAATATATTCTATTGTTTAATAGTAAAAAGAAGTCAAAAATATTGCAAGAAAGTTGACATCCCACCTTGAATATCTTGATAGTTATCTTACTTTTCACATCGAGAGTATCCCCTGGAGTAATAGGAGCATAGTTAACTGGTACAAATCCGGTACACTTCAAGTCAAAGCATCCCGTCGAGTCGTATCCATCAGCCTGGCCATTCCCACAAAAATAATTGGTTATACAAATTATATAGAAAATGAGTCTAAATTGAACTCTTCTATTATGCGCCATGGTCATGAAAATACTCTTAATATGCTAGCACATATATATGGGAAGATAATGCTATTGTTGTGTTTCGATGTATATCATGGACCACACTATAAATGAATATTTTATGAGTAACAAGACGATAATCCTACATGATGTTGTCCGGTTTTACTTTTCCGTGTTATCTTAGAACCATGATAGGGAATTGCACGACATTATCATAAGAAAGAAATTAAAGTGGAAATATAAGTTAAACCCAATTAAAAAGAGGTGGAAATTCGAATACATACCGTCCATCCTACAACGAAATGTGTTCTGTTCTCACCATAGTAGGAAGGTGCAATCTACAAAAGTTAGGAAAATAATTAGAATTATCAAGCAATGGATAATTCAAATAGAACATTTTTTCTCGAGAAAGGACAAATTGACTTACGCTCCATCCAGCTTGTATAAGATTAGGTTTATCATGATGACCTTCTTGGTAATTCGCTACCCATATTTCAGCAGATATTTGTCCTTCCTTGGGACCCAATGTCTCAAAAATATCTAAAGTAGCCATGGCTCCATAAAATTTTGTTGCAAAAAAGGGCATTGATTTATAAATTGCAAGCTGTAAAGAAATATCAACATAATTAATAGTATCCCATGAAGGATATTGATGAAATATTGATATATTTCTAGGTTGTTATTCTCAATAGTTTATATAAAGATATGTAAGAATAAAAACCAAAACCAATCATATAGTCTAGAAGTGGTAATATTTTGAAGACATTAACAAAATTTGTGGGGTAACTAAGATCCAAATAAATACCAAAACAAGATGGTTCTTTTAAGGAAGAAAAATGAATTGTCGTATTTTTAGTAGAAATTTGTCCGGAAGCATGAATTATCCAATACTTGTATTATGCCCTCAATTTACCAGACATGACACGCCAGAGAGCATGGAATATAATGCTTTTAGCATATTTTGTACATGTGAAGAATTGATGCTTCAGTATAGCGTTTACAAAGTTATGCATTATAAAAATCTCAAACGTACATAGATTTAACTCATGTCATATCATGCTAAAAGTATGATCTAATATACTATGCACAAAGGGCAAAATGTTCAGCTTCTTTTTTGAACGTTGTAACAACAACCATTTGTCTTCTTTCTACTTGGGACCTTTTTTGTATAAACAACAAATAATATCTTCATAAATGTTTTCATATGTAATGGAACTAGATGAGTAGATACACCTTACATATAAACTTATTCTACATGTCATCTTCAGCTACCAAAAATGTTAATTTTACATCCTTAAACTAGAAAATTCCAATTTGGGAACTCCCCAAAATCAGACCGCACGTCCAGTCCTGAATCTCTCACGTCACATTTTACCAAATTTAATCCAACTGATTCCACAGCTCTCTATCGGTGGTTCCATGTCACGCAAGGAGGAAAACCAAATTTTTGACTGGGAGTGGCTTCAAGTTGAACCTTGGAGATCATGAATAATAAACTCGATTTGTATAGTCCAAGATTCAAGTTGAACCTTGGAGTACATAAGTTTAGATTATCATTTGAATATGATCTTTTCTTGAGTTTTTTATTAATAGAGTTTGCATGTCTTGATAAGTAAATAGTTTCTTAGTTGGTTCTCATTAATTTAAAAGAATACAAAGTAGAAAAATGATAACATGATAGATATAATATATGAATGTACCACACATAAGAGTGAACTTACATGATCGATGATTTCACTGTTTACTGGTCTGGCATCAATTGATAGTAAGCTCCCATTAGAGGATGGCCCTGTTTTTAATCGCATGTGCCTCACGAAGGTATGGATTATGACACCATGTTGTAGCAACTTTATTAAGACAAAATATAGAGAGTAGCAAGAAAACATACACAAGTTTCATCCTTTCTTATAAGAAATGTGAATGCTTGCACTATCCTTCGAAGCAAATACGATGGAAACTAAGTGAACAATTTATATTGAGGGAAATATTAATGGAAGAGAAAATATGCACTATCATTTATTATTTTTCTTGTGTGCAAATGAAAGGAAATATCATATATATTTTACATATATTCATTAATGAGAATAATTTGATATCACTGCATCTGCATGCTCATATAATAAATAAACGATGGTAATTTATTGTGCTCAATGCGATGGAAATTAAATTGTATATCGTATATATTTATTAAAAAAGACCGGATCAATACTGTTACAGATACTAGATTATACCCCGCGCGTTGCCGCGGGATTCTATGGTGATATATTTGATATAACGAACATAGTGCCAAATCTGTTTTCAAAAATTCCATGCAAGGAAATTTATTTACTGGTTTAGAGTATGATTTTCTTAGCATGAGACAAATTATAGGAGTATCAACTTTAATTGTGTGAATTGCAGTTACATAGGAATACGTTAGAGGACAAAGAAGATGAAATGTAGAGCTCTGCATCAAAACAGAGATAACCTCCCGGACATATTATGTTGTTTGCAAGTAAGCATTAAGACATAACATATGAGAAGCTCAAAATTACGAAATATGTGTTCCAACTATTTTTCTTCGAGAGAGACTGCAAGAGACTTTGTAATTTTCATTGACTAAAAAGGCAAGGAAACAGTGAATTTCTTATTTGAATCTAACACCATATGAATGATGACCTAAATAGTAGTTTGGGATTGCTTGAACATCTAGCAAATATAACCTCTGTAGATTAAACAGAGAACGGAATTTTTTGTAGACATTTCACAAAACTGAAAAGGAGACCACGTCTTCTGGATGTTAGCCTGCATCTATTCATGTCCATCAAATATAATGGTTATTTTTTCCTGAAAAATACAATAGTTCTTCATATGGGCACTTGTTGCGTAACCTCACCAACCCAAAAACATTAGTTTTTATATAATCTCAGTTAAGCACATACGGCAAAGGTATATCTGAAATTAATTTACAAACACTCAATATCACGATAAACTTGTAGGTATAGGTTTTAAGTATGAAGAGCAGAAGCAATGTTTCCATAAGCTAGCTCCAGCTAGCACCGCAGTAGGACACAATTGATTTCAAAAATTAAGAGAGCAGTGACTGATATTTCGGTTCAATTAACCATCATAGCTGTAAGTGATGCCTGTCTACAAACAACCGAACCTATGTCGTATCATTCGTATGATCAGAAAAAAAGAGAACCAACGATGCTACGTGCTCCAGCCACAGACGACAAAAACATTTAGACGAAAATGTGGAGAAAATACATGGTAATTTAATGTGGCTAACACTGCAGTAGTGTTGGGCTCCCTACAACCAATAGACAAATGACAGTAGAATACCACAGAAATCTAGTTATCTGAATATACATTAAACTTCTGTCTGAGAAAATAGAGCAGACCGACGTATGGGCGAGGGGACTGGTTGAGGCATCATTGCAGAAACTACTATCATCATCCACCGTCTAGTTTGAACTTTGCAAGAACATGAACAGCCATGTATCCTACAGCTTAAAGTTGTTGCAGAAAAAGTTAGTGTTCTTCGATGTTGTAGTCAAAATGTCAAATAGATATGGACAAAAAAAATTCTTTCTCCAAGTAAACCCAATCACCTTGAATCTACCATTCAAACTAAAACACCTTGAATCTGGTTCATGAAAAAATTGAATGGATAGGAAGCAGGAATCTATGCTAAGATTGAGGATTAATCATCCGGATAGAAGAGCGAGAATATCAGATTAGCTAGGAATCTTTACCCGTGGGAGGATGGAGAATCACAGAGCATGCAGTGACGGCGGCAGAGTGACAATGGCGAGCGTCCCTCGAATGATGGCGGCGCAAAGCACCTTGAATTGCCAATAGTGAACATTGCTGGGTGTGCACTAGGTACACGAAAAAGAGAAACTCCAATACTTAAAGAGGGAGACTGATTCCATTGTTACTCCCGCATTCTTTTGCATGGAGAACATGAAGAGGGGGAATAAATGACATCAGTTTCTTTGCAGAATAATTTAATAGGGAGAGGAAGAGGAAGGTACGGGAAATTGAAAATCATGGTGTTACGGAGAAGACGATAGGACGGTGCCTCCCGGCATGAGCTCGAGGAAAAATAAGAAAAAACTATAAAGACCATGCAATCAAGAAACATGATGGAAAGTTAAAAAAAAGAAACAGGATGGAGCTGACATGGCATAGAACTAAACTGAAACTGATACAGATGACGTGGATGGCTTGCATGTTGAGAGAAATCAATTAGTGGGGGACTCCTATTTAGATATAAAAGATGCATATAATCCATAAAGGACAGTAATTTATTGTGCTCCCTGCGATGAAAATTAAATTAAATATCATTTATATTTATGAGAAAAGATCGATAGTAGTATCCTTGTAGATATGCATGTTATCTATAAGCGACAATTATTTATTGTGCTCCTTGCAGTGGATATTAAATTTTATATACTATGCATATATGAGAAATATTGACATTTTTGTAATACTACGTATGCATAGAGAATTCATAAAGCATAGAATTTATTGTGCTTTCACGGCATATTTTCAAGAAAATAAAAATTCACACTGATTTTTCCAATTTGCTAGATTATTACACGGTACTAGCATAGAATTAGGGGGTTGCATCCTGATTAGTTCAAGGGCTTCTTTGGTTCACATGATTTGAGAAACGTCGGCATATAAAGAAACATTGCATTAGAATTATCGTAACATGGTTGTAAATCTTGGAATGAAACAAACCGGAGATGGATCAAGGGTCAATCCAACAAATATTAGATTTTTTTTGACAATACAAATATTTGTATTTTTACCTTTCTCGTCCAAACATGGCCATCGGGCCGTGCTTCCATGGGCCGACATGAAAGAATGTGTGCCCAGACCATCATGGACCAGCCCGGAGCTAGGGCCGTGTCTTGGCCTCTCCCTCAAGCCTGCATACCGGCATGGCAAGGCCCGTTAAGATTTTTTCTATTATTTTTCCTGATTTTATACTATTACTTATATTTTTCTAGAGAAAACAGTATAAAAGGCCTAACGTGCCCTGGTGGGCCGTGACGGCTCGCTGGATAGGTCTGTCCTTGCCACACGATGAAATTCCTTTGACCTAGTGATACGTCAAAGACGTATCTACTTTTCCGAACACTTTTGCTATTGTTTCTTTCCTAAACTTGTGTGATTTGGATATAACTACCATGGACTGACGCTGTTTTCAGCAGAATTACCTTGGTGTCTAGTTTTTGTGCAGAAAATCAACTATCAGAAAAAATCCCGAAAAATATGCCAAAATTTATATTTTACCAGAAGACCCACGGAGCCAGAAGACAAAACAGGGTGAAGGCCTAGGGGGCCCACACCCCTGACAGGCGCGTGTGGGCCCTACCCCACGCCTAGGGGTGTGTGGACACCCCAGGCATCCCCTCGGGCTCCCTCGGCGCCTATAAGTTGCCCCTTGACCTAAAAACCCAGGGGGTTCGACGTTTTTCCAGAGAAGAGTTCCGCTCCGCCGCCAACATTAGAAACCATGATTCGGATCCAGAAACTCTGTTCTGGCACCCTGTCGGGACGGGGAATTTGGAGAGGATCATCGCCATCGTCATCACCAATGCCTCTCCATCAACCATCAATGTTTCCCTCATCCATGAGTGAGCAATCCCCTACTGTAGGATTGGGGATGGTAGGGATTGGATGAGTTCTATCATGTAATCAAATAAGATTGTTAGGACATAGTGCCTAGTATCTCTATTAGTGCTATTTGACTTTGTTGCAACTTGTTGTGCTTAATGCTTGTCACTAGGGCTCGAGTGCCATGATCTCAGATCTGAACTTATTATTGAATCATTATGATAGTATTGTTTGTGATCTTATCTGCAAGTTACGTACACATATCATTGTCCGGATCCAAAGGCCCTGAAGTGACAATAATTGGGACAACCGGAGGGGATGGATGTGGTGTGAGAATCACATGTGTTCACGAAGTGTTAATGCTTTGATCCGGTGCTCTATTAAAAGGAGCACATTAATTGCCAGTAGTTTCCTAGAGGCCCCGCTGCCACGGGCCGGCTGGACAGAATATGTTGTGCAAGTTCTCATTGCAAGCACGCATGACTATATTTGGAGCACATGCCTAGGATTGTTTAGTACTTGTATGCTTGTTATTATTTATCTGCAATGCCCTAGATCTTGAAGTTACATGTTTAGACTCGTCCATGCAACGCCCGTGTATCCATCCCTATGCCACCGCACTCGAATCCCACTGTTTACCGTTACTATTACTATTGCTCCTGTCTTACTGTTGGTGTTGCTACTACAAACTATTGCTACTGATAAACTTCTGTGAGCAAGAACTATTTCTAGGTGCAGCTGAATTGATAACTCAGTTGTTAAGGCTTGCAAGTATTCTTTGGCTCCTCTTGTGTCGAATCAATAAATTGGGTAATACTACCCGCAAAGACTGTTGCGATCCCCTACACTTGTGGGTCATCAAGACTATTTTCTGGCGCCTTTGCCGGGGAGCATAGCTTTATTTGTAAGTTCACTTGGATCTATTATTGTTCACTGCTACTCCTTTCATCATGGGGAAGTCTCGTGATGGAAAGTTCCCTATTTTACCATCTGACGAGGTTGGATCTCATCAATGCCCATTGTTATGGGCTTGGGTTTTGGAGAAGATGGGGATGCTGGAGATCATGGAACGGTTAGCAAACAAGCAACACGGGGACACAAGGTTTACCCAGGTTCAGGCCCCCGGAGGGAAAACCTTACTCCTGCTTGTCTGCTCTTGATTATGGCGGAACCGAAGGTTACAGGGGGTGCGCAGATGCAATCTGGCGTGGCGGTGTGTATGCGAAAGTATGAGGTCAGAGATCTAGGTCGTGCCCTCCTAGCCTTTATATAGAGTTAGGCAGGTCTCAGGCACATACCGAGTCGGTTTCAGGTTTTAGGGTTTACCCCTTTGAATTTCCTATCTACTCTAGTCTTGGTCTCCAAGGATCCGAAGGCGTCATGGGCCCTGGCCAGCCGAAAATCTTCATGGGCCGACGTATATTTGTCGTGGGCCTTCCTTGGGCTGGACTAGGTATGCTGAAGACATGTGCCCGCGGGGTATAACCATGTCAGTAGCCCCCGAGTGTTCAGTCGAATCGTAGATTCGACTGAGGACTCTGCAATCTTTCGGGTGCAACTATGTATTTCAATAGTTCATGTGCAGGGATTGTTGATGTGTGTGCCTGACTCACCCGACGGATCAGGGTCAGTTAACTGTCTTAGGACGAAACAACACGATCTTCTTCAGGATGGAGTCCCTCAACTCGAACCCGGAACATATGCTGGCGTAATTTGACTCAGGCCACGGAGGACTTACAGGAGTGGAATTCCAGTGAATTTAATTGATGTACCCAACGCGTCCGTCGGGATTTTTCATCGCACCTGTTAGCACGGGTTTTTACTAGCAGAGCGCAGTCGTGTGCGTTGCCAGGCCATCAGATGATATCTGTAGGTCTTATCTTTGTATCGCAGACACATCATCTGAATGTTTATCACCGCGGAGGTGTTTCGGGTGGTCAAGGAGAACGTTGCTCACTTAACGTTTAGTTGGGGCAGAGTTGCCGAAAAGTTTTTGTATGCTGATCCGAAGGATCGCGGTCGAAGAATTCATCGGGTGCGCGACCAGCGCTCCCTATGGGAGTATCCCCCGAGTGTCTGTTCGAGTCGTAGACTCGAGCGGAGACTTTAATCCGGACGTTGTTCAGTTGTAAGTCCGTAGGACACGAAATTTTTCGGTTGATTAAATCCATCCTCCCTATGGGAGTAGCCCCCGAGTCCGTAGGGGAGTCGTAGACTCGACGGAGGACTCGAAGTAATAGTTCATTTCTATTCATCTTTCGGGTGTGCGGCCAGTGCTCCTGATAGGAGTAGCCCCCGATTAATTGATCGAATTGTAGATTCGAGTGAGTACTCTTAGCTTTGAAGCCGAAGAAATTGTAGATTCTGCTAGTGTAGCTTTTGATGACGTCAGTGCTGATGATCGATGACCTCAAGCGTCTGCTGCGCCAGAGATGACTTGACTGGACGAACGTGGGTCCCACTGTCTGACCTTGAATTGACCGGTCACGCGCGGCGTGGAGATAATTACGGTGTCTCCTCGATTTCCGCTCGTAGTGGAAGGCATGTTAGCGACGGTTCGTTGTGATGCTGACACGTGTATGGCCAGATCCTGCCGTTGGCGTTAGGTCTTCTTGATGGACGGCTGCAGTGCGTCGTCCTCGTCGTTATAATCCTTGGGGAAAACTTTAGTTTGTTTTCACCGCATATGTTCTTGCTTTCACTGCTTCCTTGCGTTCTGAGAGCTCTTGCTGCGCGCTGGAATATTCCTTCACATTTCCTTCTTCCATTCTGCGCTCTCGCCGCTGGCGCCACCGTACCGCGATGGGGAAGCCGAAGAAGTCGTCGTCTGCGGTTGGTACCAGCGCCGCGGGAGGGAATAAAAGTGCCGCCGCTACCCGTGTCACCGAAGGTGGCTGGCGGCGATCGAAAATGCGGGAGAGCGATCTCCGCAGGCCTCGCGAGCGGGGCCTGATCCCGCAGGATAGGGAGGCCGTTAAACTCCCAGGCAATGAGGTAATCCCCCGTCCCCCCGTTGGGTATCGGGTTATGTTCCTTGCCTTTGTCGTTCGCGGATTTTCCTTCCCAGTCCACGACTTCCTTCGTGGACTGCTTTTTTTGTATGGTGTCCAATTGCACCATCTTTCCCCCAATTCTCTTCTCCACATTGCTTGTTTTATCACTTTCTGCGAGTGCTGGCTCGGTATTGAGCCGCACTTTGGCCTCTTCCGGAAACTTTATTCCGTGAAGAGGCAATCTGGTTCGGATGGTGTTTATCCTATTGGGGGTTGCATCATTTCCTTCAAGCCCAATCTGCTTTTGTTTTCTTTTTCCATGTCCGAATCTGTCCAGTACTGGCGGAGGCGATGGTTTTATATCCGCGACTCCGTAGTACCTGGGCAAGATTTTGGTCTTGTTCCTTTCGACCCCTCCCAAAAGATTGAGCCGAAAAGGTCTTGGAAAAACAAGATCTTGGATGGCGAGGTGGCGGAGATAGAAGCTCTCCATCGTCGGGTGGAGGATCTCCAGTTGATTCCGGAGAAGGAAGTGAATGGTGTGGATATCATCGCACCTTTCTCGAGCGTCGGGTGTAGCCACTTCAGGCTAGGGCGCACCCGATGTTCCTTTACGCTGGCCGACGTGATCCAACGAGGGCCTCGGCTGAGAAATTCTCCCAGGAAGATCTCGACAGGGCCCTTCGCTCGCTGCTGAAGTTCAAGGCTAGAGAGGATATCCCGGGGAAGTCGCTGACTCCTCCGTTTTCTTCTTCGCTTCCTGTTCCACAGGTGTAGATCCGTGCGCGTAGCTATTTTTCGACTGTATTGTATTTGTGTTTTTTTGCTAACAAATTGTTCTTCTCTTGTTCAGAGCTTCAAAGTGCCGGGTATGTCGCCTCCGTTACCCGAAGTATATCCGGATGCTCCGGATAATGATGTGGTTGATTCCATGTCCAAGCTGCCATCGGCGCGATCTCCGACTGAAGATGCTAATGAGTCGAGCGAGGACCACACTCGCAAACGATCGCGGAGCTCCAGCGAGTCTTCAGATGCTTTGACTCCCCCGACTCCTAGGAATCCTCTGGGTCTTGAGCGTCATAGTGATGGGCATGGAGGTTCTTCCCCTCCTATTCCTGCTCTTCCTGTGCGGGCTGTAGTGCCGCACCCGCCAGCAAAGCGGAAGAAGGAAGAAAAGAAGGAAGAGAAGAAAGAGGAGAAGAGGGTCCAGAGGACCCCTCCTGTCTTCAACCTGAGCTCGCTGGACTCGTAAGTTTCCTCTGTACTACTTTTTCTGTGTTGTTGACTTTGTGTTTGTGCTAATTTGTCCTTGTGCAGGCACTCTTCCAACGATTCCTCCAGTGATGGTGCTCGAGAGATGATGGGGGAGTCGAAGGTTGTGTCTCCTCCTCCTCATACGGTGGCAACTTCTGAGGGTGCTGCTCCGAATCCTCCTCTGCAGGAGGTTGAGGTGGTTGCGCCTCAGAATTTTGCTAGCGGACCTTCGACGTCGCCCTCGGATCATGTAAGTATCCTTCCACGAGTGGAGCCCCCGAGCGTTTATGAAAGAGTTTTCTTGTTTTTTTCTTCCTTCGAGTCTCGGGGGAGCCCCCGAGCGTTTTTGTGTGTGTATTATGCTTCTGTTCTTTCCTGTTGGGCGTAGCCCCCGAGCCCTTTTTCTAACTGGTAGGTCTTCTTCCTGCAGCCTTTTGTGCAGGATGCCAAGCGACTGGTGCAGGAGCGCCTGTTGACGAGGTTTAATCTCATCAATGCCCATTGTTATGGGCTTGGGTTTTTGAGAAGATGGGGATGCTGGAGATCGTGGAACGGTTAACAGACAAACAACCAGGGGACACGAGATTTAGCCAGGTTCAGGCCCCCGGAGGGAAAACCCTACTCCTGCTTGTCTGCTCTTGATTACGGCGGAACTGGTGATTACAGGGGTGCGCAGATGCAATCTGGCGTGGAGGTGTGTATGCAGTGGTGTGCGAGAGATTGTAAGAGAGGTTAGATCTGTAGATCTATTATGGTCTAGTCTATCAGGGGTTATGGCGTGTGTAGGTCGTAATCTATCCTCCTCGTTGGACCCTCCTAGCCTTTATATATGGGGAGGCTAGGTCTCGGGTGCCAATACGATTTGGTTACAAGTTGTATTCAAACTCTAGTTTTGAGGTTTCCTTGTCTTGTACGCTTGAGAGTCCGTGTCCATATGGAATTCATATTAGCCGAACCGTCATAGGCATCATGGACCCTGGCAGATTGTCGAGTGGGCCTTCCGTCGGGCTGGACCAGGTATGCTGAGGTCGTGTACCCGCAGGGTATAACCATGTCAGTAGCCCCCGAGTGTTCAGTCGAATCGTAGATTCGGCTGAGGACTCTTCAATCTTTCGGGTGCAGCTATCTCTATTTGCTAGAGAATGATTTGAGTGTCTAGGGATTGTTGATGTGTGTGCCTGACTCTCCCGACGGATCAGGGTTAGTTAACTGTCTTAGGACAAAACAACACAATCTTCTTCAGATTCGAGTCCCTCGACTTGAACCCGGAACAAATGCTGGAGTAATTCAACTCAGGCCGTTGAGGACTTACAGGAGTAGAATTCTAGTAATTTTCAAATGATGTACCCAACGCGTCCGTCAGGATTTTCATCGCGCCTGCTGGCACGGATTCTTACTAGTAGAGCGCAGTCGTGTGCGTTACCAGGCCATCAGATGATATCTGTAGGTCTTATCTTTTGTCGCAGACACAACATCCGAATGTTTATCACCGCGGAGGTGTTTTGGGTGGCCAAGGAGGACGTTGCTCACTTAGCATTAATTAGGGCAGAGTTGCCGAAAAGTTTTGCATGCTGATCCGAAGGATCGCACTCGAAGAATTCATAGAGTGCGCGACCAGCGCTCCCTATGGGAGTAGCCCCCGAGTGTCTGTTCGAGTCGTAGACTCGAGCAGAGACTTTAATTCAGCCATTGTTCGGCTTTAGGTCCGTAAGACACAATTTTTTCGGATGCTTGAATCCATCCTCCCTATGGGAGTAGCCCCCGAGTCCGTAGTGGAGTTGTAGACTCGACGTAGGACTCGGAGAATAGATTGTTCGTGTAGTACCTTAATCGTGCGTCGGGTGCGCAGCCAGCGCTCCTGATGGGAGTAGCCCCCGAGTCCTTAGTCGAATCGTTGATTCGAGTGAGGAATCGAAGCGTGCCACTCGAAGATCTTCTGTGTGCGCGATCAACGCTCCAGTTGTAGTTGGTAATCTCGTGGGCGTACCACTGACCCGGAAGTACATCGGGTGCGCGACCAGTGCTCCTGATAGGAGTAGCCCCCGAGTGTCTAGTCGAGTCGCAGACTCGAGTGGAGACTCATGTGAGGAGAAGCCACTGACTCGGAAGTGCATCGAGTCAGTGTCGCGTCTGTGTAGCATCAAGTGATGCAACCATCCGAGGAGGGTTTCGACTCGGGCCTTGAGTTTATGGCGTAGCCAGTTGCTTTGTCGACTTTTGTTGGAGGACCCGATACAATAGAGAGATGTAATTCGACGTTCCTGTAGGCTGCAGAAAACATAAAAAATTATGAAGTACTTGTATTTTGTAAAGAAATATTTTCCTGTTAGCTTGTATAGTAAGATTCTGGTGCCGATCGGGTCGACACTTTTGCACTGTATGCTAGGCCTTTTCGTTAGCCTGATTACCCTTAGTCTCAGTACCTTGCCGAGGCACTTGGAGTTCAAGGATTCAATGATAAGGCAGAATCAGCTACTCGGGCTGTCACGTTCGAGGTGCTCGAGTGCGTGGAGCCGATGACACATGGTTTAGGGTTTAGGGTTTAGGGTTTAGGTTACTTGAAGAGGGCGCAGCCCCCGAGTGTTTCGAGTGCGAGTTAAAAAAGAAATCAGCTCTAAGTAGAGAGAAACTTATCTTTATTGGTAGTTGTCATGGACGAGGTTGATGCGACCGTGGACGAAGTCGACGCGGTAGCGGGTCACGCTGCGGACGTAGTCAACACAGAGGACCGTACTCGTAGCAGCGACGAGTTTCTGGGGTCGATGGCGATAGCGAGCTCCGCATCCGAAGATTGTCGCAATTAAAGGCCACGCTAGGTCGTCACATCCGAAGGATGTATCGGTTACCGCAGCCGAATATCGTAGCGGATCACGTGACGGAGTCGAAAGATCCTCTAGGTCGCCGCAGCCGAAGACCGTAGCGGGTCGCCGAGAGTCTGGCAGCAAATGTGTGATCGATGTCGGAGTCCGTCAATTTTTTCTGGAATCGTTTCAGAAAACTGAATCAACGCAGCCGACTCGTCGGATTTTTCTTTCTTCAGATGGGGTTTGACACGATGTGGTCAGGTCGAACTTTTCTCGAGTGGATGCAATGAGGCAGGTCTGATTTCCAGCTATCTTGCCGTGGAGTTCGATGACACGCCTAGATATCAGATGTTTCCCATGTCGTACAGTGTATTTGATTCTCACGCGTCTGTGCGTTGCATGGTTCCACACTGGTAATTTCTTCTAATCAAGAATAAACAAAGCTGGCCTCGGGACCTGATGTATCTGATTTTTCTTGACTCCATATGTCCTTACAACATCATGAATAACACCACGATTGCGGTGGACGCCTGACTTATTTTTTACTTTGGATCAACTTTCGTGACAGGAGCTCATCGGAACTTGACATATCAGTAGCAATCCCACGGTTATTAATCACCTGACACACGAATCATGACCGCCGGCCGGAACTCCGGCTCTCTTTCCAACACAAGGTAGCGATCTTGTAGCCGAATTTTTTGTCGAGAACTTGATCATCTTGCTTCCAAAAAAAAATTTCAATCTTCGAACTCGCAGATCCGATCGGCCGAGAGCGAGGGCGGCGCTCATGTTGAGCCTCCATGCCCGCGTTGGTGAAGATGAATTCAGCCGTGGCGGAGACAAAGTTTCGTGCGTCGACGCATATTTATTTCTTGTCGGAGAATCGTAGATCCTCGACGATGGAACCGTCACGACCGCACAATCAGCGTCCCCGATTCCCACAGACGGCGCCAATTGACGAGGTTTAATCTCATCAGTGCCCATTGTTATGGGCTTGGGTTTTGGAGAAGATGGGGATGCTGGAGATCGTGGAACGGTTAACAGACAAACAACCAGGGGACACGAGATTTACCCAGGTTCAGGCCCCCGGAGGGAAAACCCTACTCCTGCTTGTCTACTCTTGATTACGGCGGAACCGGTGATTACAGGGGTGCGCAGATGCAATCTGGTGTGGAGGTGTGTATGCAGTGGTGTGCGAGAGATTGTAAGAGAGGTTAGATCTGTAGATCTATTATGGTCTAGTCTATCGGGGGTTATGGCGTGTGTAGGTCGTAATCTATACTCCTCGTTGGACCCTCCTAGCCTTTATATATGGGGAGTCTAGGTCTCGGGTGCCAATACGATTTGGTTACAAGTTGTATTCAAACTCTAGTTTTGAGGTTTCCTTGTCTTGTACGCTTGAGAGTCCGTGTCCATATGGAATTCATATTAGCCGAACCGTCATAGGCGTCATGGACCCTGGCAGATCGTCGAGTGGGACTTCCGTCGGGCTGGACCAGGTATGCTAAGGTCGTGTACCCGCAGGGTATAACCATGTCACCTGTTGCTGGAGGCCAGCCTCAAACAGCTTCAAGGTACTGTTATGTCTTTGATGTTTGCTTCTTCGTGTATTCTTGTCCTATTATCTGACACCTGTATTTTTTGGCTGCATAGGAGCATAACACCTCCCTTCGTGAGATCGATGCTCTCAAAAAGAGCCTTGGTCAAGCGGAGAAGAAGGCCGAGGTCGCCGTTGATGCGAAGGAGCGCCTCGAGCTGGAGCTGGCTACTGCGGCCGAGGCTAAGGAGCGCTTCAGCAGGAGGCCACGGACCGCGAGGAGCATCTTGCTACTGCTGCGGCTGCGCGTGAAAGAGAGGTGGCTGGCAAGCTCATGGCGGTGCCAAGGCTGTTTCGGGTCAGTGTCTTCGCTTGCATTTTCTTGTCTTTCTTCTGCGGAGTTTTTGCTCATTGATTCTCTTTATTGTGTCAGATGCCGCGGGCATCGAGTTTGACCGCGGTGCTCTGGAGCACGGAAGTGCTCTAGATGATGCTACTGCAGCGGTCGAAGATCGCTGCAGCACCGTCATCAGCTCACTTGCCAAGGCTAAGGAGGTCCTTGGCCGCTTCTACAGGGAGCTGTCCCCAAGGGCGCGACCCTTGATGATGTAGACGCCCTGGCGGAGGCACTGTCAGCCGAAGCGCCTGCGGCGTACAAGCGCAAGCAGAAGGGCACCGGCGCATCTGTCGGGCTAGCGATGGCTTTGGCGGCTGGAGCGGAGCTGGACCTTCCCCAGATCACCTCCCGGATGCCGACGACTGCGGATGGATCCGAGGTAGCCTTCGCTACCTATTCTGCTCGCTGTAAGCGATATGGGCCAAAGCTGATTGATTTGCTGGCCGAGTACGCACTACGGCAGCAGGGGGAAGCCAAGGCGAGGCAGTCCGGCTTCGAGGCTACTCAGGGTGTCCCGTCTTAGGTTTTGTAGCTGTAGGGTAGCTTTAGTTTTCTTTTGTTGTAATTATGCTGATGATCGAATCCTTGTGCCACGTAGTGGCCTTTTATTGCACTTAATGAATTCTATTGAGATGTGTTCTCCTCTGTCTGAGTGTTCATGTCTTTTGCCTTTCTGCTGCTCTAGCGTCCTTCGGGTGCTGATCCCGTTGACGCCTCTCCTGTCGCGCGGCTGTGGCCATCCTTGGATGATTCGTCGCAGCTTGCTTTCCTTCGAGACCGTGTTTGTAGTCTCAAGAAGGAGTTGCTTGGGGTGCGTGGCCACGCTGACGTTTGGAAGTCCAAGGCGGATCGCGGTTCGGCCAGAGAGGAATACCTGATGGAGGAATTGCTTCGACTGTCTAAGCAGCTTCAGTGTAAGTTTTTTCGAGCTGCTGCTCATTTCTTCGGATGCGTATGCTGTCCTTGCACCTTACTTTTGTTCGAGTATCGCAGGTGCTAACCTTGCTCCAAGGGAGGAGAAAGAGCGTGTTGCTGTTCGGGTCAATTGTTTTACTCAACAGGACATGGAAGCTGGCGGGTTCTTCTGGATGGATCGCTACTGTGCCGTGGTTCTAGCAATGGTGCAGGATCGTGTTCACCAAGTATCGCGGGTGCTTCGTCAAGTGCAGACTTCGCTCTCGTCGGTTCTGCATGTGATGTTTCCTCTGGATGTTGTGCCAACAACCCTGTCCGGTCTTCTGTCTAGATTTCGGAGTGTGACTCGTGTCCAAGAATTGGTGAGGCAGCAGCTCGTCGTAGGGGTGAAGGCTGCGTTGTCCCTTGTTAGGCTGCATCGTCCTGATGTAGATCTGTCTGTTGTAGCGGCTGGGCGACCTCTTCGGACGGATGGTGGCGAGTGGGATATGCGTCCGCATTATGCGGCTGTAAGGCAGTATGTCGAATGGGTCGTAGATTTGTTTGAGCAGCATGCTCAAGTTATTCTTCAGAATAGGTAGTACCTGTAAAAGAGATAGATGTAAAATTTGTATATTTCGACTGGGCATGTTGTGCCCTTTGTTATAAAGGTTTGTTTGAGCATGCAGTGCTTTTATTTAAGTACGTGTCCTTTTCGTTAGCCTGACGCTGTCAGCTACTCAGGTATATACGTGTTATCCTCAGTCGATGAAATCGTGAGGTGGGGGGAAGCCCCCGAGTGCGTTTGTAGCATGAAGAAAAGTTGCAAATAGTAAAACGTAATTTTTGGGGCGAGACACTTGGCTTTATTTATATCGTAATGGAGGAAGTACATTGTTCGGCTGAGTAGCCTTGGCTGAATAGCCTTTGAAAGTAAAGGGGTAGAGAGCTAGGGGTAGAATCGTCGCAAGTGCGCGATGTTCCATGGGTTGGAGTATACGACTCCAGACTCCACGTGCTTGAGGCGATAGGCGCCACCTGGGATGACTTTGGTGATGATGTAGGGTCCTTCCCATGGTGACTCGAATTTCTTCGGTCGTTCTTGCTTGAGTCGCAAGACGAGGTCTCCTTCGAGGAAGGACCTTGGGCGCAGCCGGCGGCTGTGGTAGTTGCGGAGAGTCTGCTGGTACACCGCTGATCGAGCTGTTGCTACGTATCTTGCCTCGTCGAGTGTGTCGACGGCGTCTTTGAGTGCAGCCGTGGATTTGGCTTCGCTGTAAGCGATGACCCGAGGGGCCTGGTGGCGTACTTCGGCTGGTAGCACGGCTTCGTCTCCATGCACCATGAAGAACGGCGTGTAGCCGGTGGAGCTATTTGGCGTAGTGCGCAAACTCCATAGGACGGATGGTATCTCTTCCGTCCAAGCTCCGGCCTTTCGTTCGAGTGGGCTCATGAGGCGCTTCTTGATGCCAGCGCCGATTAGGCCGTTGGCCTTTTCGACCTGTCCATTCGTTTGGGGGTGAGCCACTAAGGCGTATGTGATGTTGATCCCGAGGCCTTCGCAGAAGTCTTGGAATTCTTTGGAGATGAGGTTCGATCCATTGTCGGTGATGATGCTGTGCGGTACGCCGAAACCTGTAGACAATGGATTCAAAGAACTTGACTGCGGTCTTGCCCTTTTGGTTGGTGACCGGCATGGCTTCGACCCACTTGGTGAATTTGTCGACTGCGACCATGAGGTAGACGTGCCCCCTTTCGAGGACTTTGGTAGTTTGCCGATCATGTCGAGGCCCCATTGAGCAAAGGACCAGGCTATAGGTATGGGTCTGAGCTCTGAACCGGGTGCGTGTGGTTTGTCGGCGAACCTTTGGCACCCGTTGCATCTTAGGACGATGTCCTTTGCATCGCTCATGGCTGTTGGCCAGTAGAATCCAGCTCGTAGAGCTTTGGCGACAAGGGAGCGGCTGCCTGCGTGATGGCCGCAGATGCCTTCGTGGATGTCTTGGAGGATGGTTTTCCCGTCACCGATGGTAACACACCTTTGTAGTACACCCGTAATACTGCACTTGTACAGCTCGCCATTGATGATGGTGAAAGGTTTTGACCGACAAGATATGCGTCGGGCATCCGTCGGGCTGTCACGCAGTTCTCCGTTTATCAAGAACTGGAGGTACGGTCGCATCCAAGTTTCTTCGACTGCCATGACCTGCATCAGGTTGACCGTGGCGACCTCTGTGTCCAGTTTCTCGGGTCCTTCATGTCCTTCGGGCAGCGTAGCCCCCGAGTGTTCTGCTTCTTCGGGTGATCCCTTGGGGAATTTCCGCTTGATGGATGGCACGCAGATCTGTTCGAGGAACACACCCAGTGGCACCTTTGCGCAGGCGGAGCCGATGTTGGCGAGTCTGTCGGCTTCCTCGTTGCTTTCTCTTCCAACGTGCCGAAGCTCGCAGCCGTCAAATTCTCCTTCGAGTGTGTTGTAGAGTGCGCGGTACGCGATCATGTTTTCGGCATGTGCGTCGCACTCGTTCATCGTTTGCTGGACGACGAGGTTGGAGTCACCGTAGATGACCAGGCGCGTTGCGCCGCAGATCTTTGCCATCCTCATGCCGTGGATGAGGTCTTCGTATTCGGCCTCATTGTTGGAAGCTCGGAATTTCATCCGGAGGACGTACTTCATCTGGTCGCCCTGCGGGGAGGTCAGTATGACCCCGGCTCCTGCTCGAGCTTCGCGCTTGGAGCCGTCGAAGTGCATCGTCCATGACTGCGACATGTCTGGGGTGTCTGGCAGCTGCAGCTCCATCCAATGTACAAGGAAGTCCGGGAGGACTTGAGATTTGATTGCGAGTCGCTTCTCGTAGATGATGTCCAGGGGTGACAGCTCGATGCCCCACAGGGCCACGCGTCCTGTGGCCTCTGGGTTATTCAGGATTCTGTTCAGGGGTGCTTCGTTGACGACCATCACCTGGTGCGCCTGGAAGTAATGGCTCAGCCATCGAGCCGTCATGAACACGCCGTATGCGAGTTTTTGGTAGTGAGGATACCTTTGTTTTGTTGTGTCAGTACCTCGCTGAGGTAGTAGATTGGGCGTTGGACCCCATGGGTCTTGCCTTCTTCGGGTCGTTCGACCACTAGCACGGTGCTAACCACCTGTGTGTGGCTGCTATGTACAGCAGCAGAGGCTCGCTCTCCTTTGGCGTGACCAAAACGGGCGAGGTGGAGAGTAGCCGTTTGAGGCTTTCGAATGCGTCGTCGGCTTCGGGCGTCCATTCGAATTTATCTGCCTTGCATAGCAGCTGGTAGAATGGCAGGGCCTTCTCGCCCATGCGGCTGATGAATCTGCTCAACGCCACTATTCGTCCTGCGAGCTGCTGGACACCCTTAAGGTTTTCGGCTTCTCCATCGCCATGATGGCCCTGATTTTCTTCGGGTTCGCCTCAATCCCTCGCTGAGAGATGAAGTACCCAAGCAGCTGACACGATGGGATGCCGAAGGCGCACTTTTCGGGGTTGAGCTTGATCTTGTAGCGATCGAGGTTATCGAACGTCTCATGGAGATCGTCGATGAGCGTTCTTGCCTTCCTGGTTTTGATGACTATGTCGTCGACATAGACTTGGACGTTGCGACCGATCTGGTCCTTGAGGCATGCCTGCATGCATCGCTGGTACGTGGCACCTGCGTTCTTTAGCCCGAAGGGCATTGTGTTGTAGCAGAACACTCTGAACGGTGTGATAAACGCCGTTTTATCTTGATCTTCGACCTTGAGTCGAATCTGGTTGTAGCCTGAGTAGGCGTCAAGGAAGGAGAGTTTCTCACATCCGGCGGTCGAATCGATGATCTGGTCGATCCGAGGAAGAGGGAAGTGGTCCTTTGGGCAGTGCTTGTTCAGCGACGTGAAGTCCACGCACATCCGCAGGATGTCCGTGTGCTTCTTGGGAACCATCACTGTATTTGCGAGCCACTCGCTTTCTTTGATCTCCCTGATGAAGTCTGCGGCGAGTAGCCTGTTTATTTCCTTCCCGATGGCTTCGGCCCATGGCTCGGACAGTCTTCGGATGGACTGCTTGATGGGCTTGGTGTCTGGAAAGACGTTGAGTGCGTGCTCGGTGAATTCCCGGGGAACTCCTGGCATGTCCGCAGGACACCAGGCGAAGATTTCCCAGCGCTCACGGAGGAATTCGACGAGCGCGATTTCCTATGCGGGGCTGAGGTCGTTGGCGATCAGCGCCGTCTTGGAGGCATCCGTCGGATGGACTTGCACTTTCTTTGTGTTGACGGTGGAGTCGAAGGACATGTCAAGTGCATTTTGTCATGCGACTGGGGGTGCCCCATTGTCCGTCACCTTGCGGAGCCTTATGAGCTCCTCCTGCATGCCGAATGATTGGGAGATTCTGTTGAAATCCCTATCGCATTGGTCCGATCGGGTGAAGCTCACGTGGATTGTGATGACGCCCTTTGGTCCTGGCATCTTAAGTAGCAGGTATGCGTAGTGTGGGACAGCCAAGAACCTTGCGAATGCTACACGCCTGAGGATGGCGTGGTATTGTGATGGCCAGTCCACCACTTCGAACTCGAGTCGCTCTAGTCGGATGTTGTCCGGTTTGCCGAAGATGACGTCGATCCATATTTTGCCTAGGGGGAATATGCCCTTTCCTGGGACGATGCCGTGGAACGTTGTGTCTGACTGTTCCAGGCTGCACTGCGGGATCCGCATTTCTGCTAGAGTACTCGCGAACATCAGGTTGATGCCGCTGCCGCCATCCATGAAGACGCGGCTCATCTCGAAACCTCCGATCTGCGCCTCCAGCACCAGGGCAGCATGACCTGGGCGAGGGATCTGGCAAGGGTGATCCGAACGACTAAACGTGATGCAGGACTCCGATCCGCTGAGGTACTCAGGGATGGCGGGTGGAGTTGCCACGGCCAGGTTGATCTGTCGGGTGATTTTCTTCTGCACCCTATTCGTGGGGCGTCCCTTATGGATCATCAGTGCTCCTTTCGGCGGGGGATACCCGTTCACAGCGTTGTTCTGTGCTGGTGCGACTGGTTGGTTCGGGCCTACTACAGGTGGCGGTGGAGGAGCTCCATGCGCTATCTCACCTGGTGCGGGTGCGTTCCCGAATCCAGGAAGTGGGGCTTGCTGCCTCATCTGGACCATGCTTTCGCTGAGTTTCTGGAACTCGCGGCAGTCCTTGAGCATGTGGCTTGCCTTCTTCTTGCCATCCTGCTTGTCGATGTAGAAGTGGACGGTGCATGGACCCAAAAGTTTTTCGTATTTTGAGGGTTCGTTATCGCGGTCGCGACGCTGCCACGACTGTGCTAGGTGTCCTCCATCGCGGAAGTTTCCTCTGCGGTATCCTCTGCTGTTGCGGTTGGCGTCGTTGCGGCGATCGGCGTAGCCGGCCGCAACCATGTCGGGTCCATCGCGATCGTCGTAGACGCGCGATCTTCTCTTGCTACGGCTCTCTCGTCGTCGGCCGTAGTCGTCCTCTTCCTCCGATTGTGCTTGGTGGATGGAATCTTCGCCGTCAGCCCACCTGTTGGTGATGTCCATGAGGTGGTCGAGTGTTTTGGGCTTGACGTGCCCGAGTTCCTCCTTGAAGTCTTGGCGTTTGACGCCGTCCCTGAAGGCGTCGATGGCTCTCTCTTCAGAGATGTGCGCTATGGAGTTCTTGGTGTTGGACCAGCGTAGTATGTACGAGCGAATGGATTCGCCCGTTCGTTGAGTGCAGACCCGCAACTCTTCGATTGAGGCGGGCCTCTTGTTGGTGCCCTTGAAGTTTCAGATGAAGCTGTAAGCTAGATCATCCCAACTTCGGATGGACCCTGAAGATAGGCTGCTAAGCCAGATCCGTGCTGCGCCTGTCAGCTGCAGCTGAAGGCATTGCATGGCGGTCTCCTTGTTTCCGCCGTGCAATTTGACGGATGACAGGTGGTCGCTGAGCCATGCCTTTGGGTCTTGTGTGCCGTCGAACTTCGGAGTATCCGAAGGAAGCTTGAAATTTCGCGGCATCTTTGTTCGTCGAACAGATCTGCTGAAGCACCGGGCTCCGCAGAGTTCTCCTTCGTCTTCGTCCATCTCGGATTCAGACGAGCATGCGCACTTGGCTCGCGCTTTGTCGACTTTGCGCTGTGTGAGCGCGTCCCTGGCATCATAATCACGGTTGCGGTGACGCGAACTCTTGTTCCTTCGAGGAAGGTCATGGTCCTCTTCTTCGGATGAAGGGGTAGGGCTACGGTCGAACCTGACCGGAGCTTTCTTCTTCGGCTCCGTAGGAGCTTCTTGGTGGAGCGCAGCTCCGACGAGTCCGAGTCTGGTAAGTGCGGACTTGTGCATGGCTCTTTTTGGGTCCCCCTCCGGAGGTCGGTGGGCCGCAAGGTACGCTTTAGTTGCCATGATCGCAGCCTGCGGCGTTTCCGGGATGATGTTGCCGTCGGCGTCCATCTCCATGAAGGATGAGTGGAGGGTTCGGGTAACCTCACGGCGCTCCTTGGGATCCATGTTCTCCATCCGAGAGCGGTGCTTGTTGCCTTGGTTGCCGTTCGAGCTGGATCCGATGCCCATGGCGGAGAGCGCGGCTCGTCGCGCGCTGGACTCTGAGGCTGCTTGCTTGCGTTTGTCAAGCACCTCCTGCATCTTGACCTGCTTCTTGTGCTCCTCGATCAGGAGCAGGTGGTAGGCCATCAGCAGATCCCGGGAGGAGTCTGCAGGCAGGTCTATGTTGCCCGCCACGGCGTTGCGTGCCTGGGCCCATCCTTCTTTGCTAAGGCGGATGACGTGGCCGTTGTTGTCCCCTTCGGGTGGGGGGGACTGGCTTCTTCTGTTCCCGCCGTTTCGCTCTGGCGGGTTAGGTGTCGGGTTGGGCGGCGGGTTGGGTGTTTGCTGATCCCCGTCAGCCTGTATGACTACGGCGCATTGGTAGAGCTCGTAGATTGGTCCACTGCTACCGCAGCTTTCAGATTGGTCCGCTGCTGTCGTAGGAATCATCTGTTGATGATGTTGTGCATAGCACAGGGTGTGGGGTCCACGAAGCGGGCCTGATTGATGGTAGAGGCACCCGCTCAGGGAGACGGAGGGTGCCAGTTTGCCCCACCTGGAAGCAGAAGCTCCCGAACAGGATTCCGAGTCCGTCGCCTACGGGCTCGAAGTCCTTCATGGTGGCCGGTGAGTGGACGGTGAAGTCGAAAGCGCCGAAGAGGAGGTGACTCTCCGTCGTCGCAGATTTGTAGATCGATCGGGTTGGGACCGTCACGATCGCACAATCAGCGTCCCCAGTTCCCACAGACGGCGCCAATTGACGAGGTTGGATCTCATCAATGCCCATTGTTATGGACTTGGGTTTTGGAGAAGATGGGGATGCTAGGGATCGTGGAACGGTTAGCAAACAAGCAACACGGGGACACAAGGTTTACCCAGGTTCAGGCCCCCGGAGGGAAAACCCTACTCCTGCTTGTCTTCTCTTGATTATGGCGGAACCGAAGGTTACAGGGGGTGCGCAGATGCAATCTGGCATGGCGGTGTGTATGCGAAAGTATGAGGTCAGAGATCTAGGTCGTGCCCTCCTAGCCTTTATATAGAGTTAGGCAGGTCTCAGGCACAGACCGAGTTGGTTACAGGTTTTAGGGTTTACCCCTTTGAATTTCCTATCTACTCTAGTCTTGCTCTCCAAGGATCCGAAGGCGTCATGGGCCCTGGCCACCCGAAAATCTTCATGGGCTGACGTATATTTGTCGTGGGCCTTCCTTGGGCTGGACTAGGTATGCTGAAGTCATGTGCCCGTGGGGTATAACCATGTCACCATCCACTACAAGAAGAGGTACAGTCCTAAACACCTATGTTGGTCTTGATTCACCGTCTGTTATAAGTAAGCTTGTTACACCACCACATTCTCATGCTACACACACTAGTACTACTGCTGAATTTGAAACTGCTTTTGATGCTCATGATGTTACTTCTACTGTGCTTGATGCGAGTGGTTCATTAGGTCCTTTCCTAGATGCTATTATGGCTAGTCTAGGAAATACTGAAAATCCTAGTGAAGACACTGTTACACCTGTTAGCTCACTTGAGTCGAGTTATGATATTAATGATGGTTACATTGAGTTCACTGATGAAATTGTTGAAGAGTGCCGAAATACACATGATACCAGTGCTATTAAGAGTCTCCTTGCTAGACGTACTATTATGCCTAAACTGTCCTCTGATCCTATGTTTGCCACCTCTCCCATAGATATTAAAGATAAAGATTATGGTTTCTCTCTTGATTTATCCTATTTGGACATTGTTGAGAAAGAACCTTTTTGTGGGACTGAAAATGAGAGTGTTGTGTCTCATATGAATGAGATTTCTACTATGAGTGCTTTGTTCTCTGATGATTTTAAGATGCGCAAGTATTTTGTTACAAAGATCTTCCCTTTTTCACTAAAAGGAGAAGCTAGGGCTTGGTTTAATAGATTGCCTCGTGGTTCCATTGATAGTCCTGATTGCTTGATTGCTTCTTTCTACCAGAAATATTTTCCTCCGAGTGCTAGACATGCTGCTTTGTAGATACTTTTTGATTTTAAACAGGGAGAAGAAGGGAAATTGCCTGAGTCATGGACAAGGTTCTGTGCCTTGATTCATGCAAATCCTGGATGTCCATTACCAAAAAAATGAGCTTCTTGATATTTATTATAATGGACTAACTGATCATTCTAGGACCTACCTAGATAGCTTTGCTGATTGTGTTTTCAGGAAAAGAACTCCTACAGATGCTAAAGAATTAATGGCTAAGATAAGCAAGAATTATGATGATTGGACTTCAACTGAGCTAAATACACCTGAGCCTATTACTCCTGAACCAGTTGTGCCTGAACCAGTTCCAACACCAACACCAAAGAAGAGGGGAGTTATTGCATTAAATGATGAAGTGATTAAGGAAGCTAAAAAGTGTCTAAAGGAGAAAGGTATTAGAGCTGAAGATGTGAAGAATCTACCTCCTATAGAAGAATTATGTAAGCCAATTCCCCACTCATCTACTATTGAGGTACACTCTCTCCACTTTAATGAAGGTGATATTCCCTATGGTAAGCCTCCTGGTCAATGCTTAGAGGAACTTGACACATTTATTGTTAAACAAGGTAATTTTAATAAACAATTTTAGAATCATTTATTAGAAAACTCTAGAGCTATCGATGAGCTGAAAGATATTGTGGAAAGAACTTCTAATGATATTAAAATGCTTTGTAAACACTTTCAAATGGTCCAAACCCAACTTGATCAACTTGCTAAGGTACAAAAGGATATGCTAGTTAATGCTTCAGGAGATAAACATGCTTATGGAATTAGAACTAGGAGTGGTATAGCTACTCAAGATCCTTTATATCCTGAAGGACACCCTAAAAGAATTGAGCAGGATTCTCAACAAGGTGAAAGTAGTGGTATTCCTCGTAAGAGAAAGAAAAAGAAACACAAGGTAGTTGAGGAACCACTTGAACCTGCTGTAGATCCTAATAGTATATTTGTCTCTGATGCTGAAACTGAGAGTAATAATAATAATGATGCTCCTGATAAGGAGGAAGTTGAGGAAGAACCTGAGAAGCACACTAAGAACAATAGGTACACTAAGGAGGATTTTATTGCTAAGAAACATGGTAGTGAAAGAGAACCTTAGGTGCAGAAACCTATGCCTTTTCCAGGTAAGAAACACAAGTCAAAGGAGGAAGAACACTATAACAAGTTTTGTGAGTGGATGAAACCTTTATTTTTGCAAATTCCTTTGACTGATGCTATTAAGTTGCCTCCTTATTCAAAGTATATGAAGGATATTGTCTCTAATAAAAGGAAGATTCCTAATGAGGAGATTTCTACTCTGCTTGCTAATTATTCCTTCAATGGTAAGGTTCCAAAGAAACTTGGTGATCCAGGTATACCAACTATCCCTTGCTCCATTAAGAATAATTATTTTAGAACTGCTTTATGTGATTTGGGAGCTGGAGTTAGTGTTATTCCTTTTCCTCTCTACAAGAGACTCCAGCTAGAAAATTTGATACCAACTGATATATCTTTGCAAATGGCTGATAAGTCATCTACTATTCCTGTTGGTATATGTGAGGATGTTCTTGTTCAAGTGGCTCATAATTGCTTGGTTTTAACTGATTTTGTTGTGCTTGAAATGCCTGAAGATGATAATATGTCTATTATTCTTGGGAGACCTTTTCTTAATACTGTAGGTGTTGTCATCAATTGTAATCAAGGAAAAGTAACATTCAATATTAATGACAAAGATCATACTGTTTATTTCCCCAAGAAGTTTGCTAAGAGCTATTGCCTGAACTCCATTGAAAATATTGAGAGCATCAAGGTTGGAGAAGTTTTGTGTATGGTTGTTGTTCCGTTATCTGATGATAGTGGAACCCGATCCCTCGTTTTGGGGGATTGTATGGAAAAAAAAAACAAGAAAATTTTGAAATTATTATGATTGGAACCATTGCTATCAAGTATGAGGTAACATAATCACCTTCTAGAAGGAAAAGTTTTGTTTCATATAAGATTGTTTTGGTAATAAGACTTGATCAACCTTGTTAACAAAAGGATTTTTATGAACAAAATAATGTTTTCACTTTGGTTATATTTGCTTTCTTTTATTTTTTCTCCTTCCTAGTCTTTGCCTTTTATCTTGCTAGCTTTGGTTTTGTTAGTTGCTTGTTTGTTAGAGTGTCTTAGAGCTTATATAGTTTGGCTTTTGGTTTGCTTTTGCTTCTTCTAAAAAAACTGTTTCTGCGAGAAAATCAATTTTCATACCCTGAAAATTGGCCAAAAAATAAAGTTTCCCGAAAAATCCCATAAAATTCAAAATAAACTTTTCCTCGAAAAAAGGGGCAGAGGGACACATGGAGTGACCCAGGGGGCCACCCTGATGACCCACAAGTATAGGGGGTGTGTCGTAGTACTTTCTATAAATAGGAGTGTCGATCCCAACAAGGAGCAGAATGTGCTGAACAATGGTATGGAGCAGGAAATCCCTGTGAATACTTAGCAAACGGATTTTTAGTGGTTTTCTGACAAGGCAACAAAACAAAGAGCAAGTAACAGAAGTAACGAACAAATGGAGCAAGTAGCCCAATCCTTTCTTAGCAAAGGACAAGCCGGTGGAAATACTTATAAGGACCAAACGTTCTCGAGGACACATGGGAATTTTGTCAAGTGCTTTCGCTTCAAATAGCTGAGTACTCTTCTTTGGTGTTTGTAAGTGTTGTGTGGGGTGAACCTGTGCTAACATACCGCCCTTCCTAGGACTAATACATACTTGTGATTAAACCCCCTGCAAACCCCTGTAACTACAGGAAAGTAATTAAGATATAAATCTAACCACAGCCTTAAACTCTGAGATCCTACGCTCCCTTGTGCAAAGGTGTCCTAACGGGGGTTCAGGTTTCTATCACTCTGGCAACCCCACAATTAGTAGCCAAATACACAATGCATTCTCCTAGGCCCATAAATGGTGAAGTGTCATGTAGTCGACGTTCCATGACACCACTAGAAGAATATCACCACAACTTAAATACTAAACCATTGAATAATAACTCATCACATATTCACTACTCACAACATGACTTCTCCCATGTCCTCAAGAACTAAATGAACTACTCACAAGACATCATATGGATCAAGATCAAATATGACATGGTAATGGATAACAATCTGAACATAAACAATAATCCAATGGTTCCACTCACAAGCATCAACTACAATAGTACTCAACACCGGGAAAGTTTCCCCTAAGAACTAAAGCAATATCCAACACAATTGTTACAGTGGGACAGAGTGGTGGTGATGGTGCTGGTGGAGATGATGGTGTGGATGATGATGATCCCGATGAAGCCTAGCTTGATGACGGTGTTGATGGCGATGGTCTCCCCTATCCGGGAAGGAATTCCCCCAGGAGAAATCTGTCTGCCGGAGAGATCTTTCTCTCCCAGTGTTTTCCGCCCCTAGAGGCGGCGGAAATCTATCTGTGGTCCCTTCCCGAGCTTTACGGTTTCGAAGGGAAGATATAGGCGAAGAAGTGGAGTCGGAGGCCGGGCAGGTGGGCCACACCTCCCCTAGGCGCGGGTCAGGTGGGCCCATGCCTAGGGGGTGGCCCCCTGAGGCCTCTCTTCGACTCTCCTTCTGGCTTCCTTCGTCTTCTGGTAATATAATATGTTTCCATATTTTTCAGATCTTTGCGAAATTACACCGAAATGCCTTCTTTTCCATCAGAATCCATACTTCGGAAGTCCATCCTCCAAGAATCATCCAACATGCATAAACAGATGAAAAGACATAAGTAATACCTCATAATAAGACAAATATCAATGAATAGAGGTAAATTATGATATAGAAAGGTGATGCAAATTGGGTGTATCACACCCCAGGCGCCCACACCTCAGGTAGGCGCGGCCTGCCCATTGGTGGCGCCTAGGGGGGTCTGGCCCACCTGGGTCCCTCCTAAGTGCCCGCTCACAGCCATCTTCTGTCTCTCTCCCTAAAAACACCGAAAAACTTGCTCAAGCTCAAGTTCTTGTTGTTCTTGCTCTCGGTTTTCGATCTCCTTGCTCAACCCATCTTTACTGCTGATTTTTGGAGAGATTTCTCCTTGGTATGTGCCTCCTCCACTTGTACAATTAGATTTGTGATTGGTAGATTGTTTTTTGAGTATTTTGCTGCTATAGGTGACATGTTTTGTGAGCTTGCATGCTTATTCTATGCTTAGAGATTTCATTTTGATGCATGTGTAGCCCTCTAGCAAGTTCCTATATTAGTTTCTCATCATTTATCAACATGGAAATCACTTGGTTTGATATTTGTCTAAAAATTTCAGAAAAGAGTGGTCATGGACAACCACACATTTGGAGAGATATTTGAGAGTGATGCACCTAGAAGGGAAAGACCTTCAAGATCATCCTCCCGTGCTAGGCTCTCATACAATGAGGATCTCATCACTCCGTGATTCGACGACGAGGGAGATGAGGGGGATGCGCACCCCTCCTCTTTTCCTTGCCAAACCTTCTTGCAGGCTGCTGGGATTCTTGATGATTTTATGACCTTGGTTCGGAGGGCTGGACTAACGAGCCTTATGCAGGATGAGAGCGTACAATATGCTATGCTCACTAAAACATTTGTGGAGAGCTTCTCCTTTACTAACAACATGTTCAATCCCGATGTTTCTTTCAAAATTTATGGCAGGTCTTACCATATGACATTAAAGAAATTTTGTGAGGCGCTGGGACTTGGTACAGCTGGGTCAGCAAAGAAGATTCTAGCTCAACCCGCTGATTTGTTGGAGCTCTACTGCGGAATAACCAATGATGATAACCGTAGAGCTCAACGGGGAAAGATAAGAAACATTCAGCTTCCAGCCATCAGGTACTTCACTTACTATCTTGCCACTAGTGTTCTTGGTAGAGAGAACACTAGTAGTATTTCCAGCTATCATTTGGCTTTCTTAGTTGATGCGCCCAACAATGATACCAAGTACAATCTTGGTTCTCTCATTGCTCGTCGTTTAACTGCTAAGGGACCCATTTATGGGGGAATTATTGCTATGCGTGTTTTACTGCCTTGGACATTGTTGTTGATCCAAATGATCAGTTTTGGCTCCTCAGAGGCTTGATCTTGCTACCATGAAGGTGCACCACTTTGTCACTAATGGCTCTACCCTTGAGAACTTGGTCTATAAAATGTTGTATATTGACGGGGAAGAGAGAGATCCCTCACCCCCAAACCACTTTGTTCAGTATTTCACAGGGACCTTTGTCATGCTCCAAGGAGGAGATGGATGACAAGCTGCACTCTCTTAGCTTCCATGGGCACTATCAGGAGGAAGCGCCCTCATATGACCCCGTTGTACACTACACCGGGGAGTCCTCGAGCTCGTACTAGGATGAGGGAGCCTCCTCGTCATATACGGAGGTGCACCTACTTGGGCACCATGGGATTGAGCCCCACTTAGGCCAAAAGCCTAAGCTTGGGGGGAGGTATACCGACATCACACTCATATATATATTATGTTCGGTCGGTTCTTTGTATATCCATTGCTTCGCTTTCTTTTTGGTTCTTGTTGCTTCTTTCTCAAAAACAGAAAAATACCAAAAATATTTTCGTTCTTTCTCTTGGTTTATTTCTTTGCTTTTTGGTTTTAGTTTGCCTTAAAAGAATAATCCAAAAAGGTTTTGCTTTGTTTGGTTTGTTTTTGCTTTGTTTGCTTTCTTTAAAAAATCGAAAACACCAAAAATATTTGTTGTTCTTCTTTGCTTTTGTGAGTTCTTTGCAGGGTTCAGCCGTCCTTAGTAGATTTTGGGTTTCATGTTATTATTCAAGTCACACAAGTGAAGGGCAATAATGAAGATTAAGACGACTTGAGGTGTGGTAAGAGGCTGGTAACGAACTCTATTTTTTTTCATTTTTTACATATACTTATCATTGTGAGCATGCTTAGCCTGCTCATTGTAAGGAGTGTGTTACTGATGGATGCTTAGTAGTTCTTGCTTGTCTATGATTAGCTTTAGCTTGCTAATAGTTTGTAGCATGTCGTATGAATGTTTGCTTGCATTTTTTATTCATGTTTTGGTATGATATTGTGGTACCCTCCTTTGGAAGTTTCATGTGAATCGACTTGGCACATGCTCACGCATGCATATGACTAAACAATAGTCAGTAAGTCTCGATCATTTATTTTGCCTCAGAGTTCTTGTATCACTTTCATGCCATAATTAGTCATGTTTTGTTGCAAGCATGATTATGACAATTATTTCTCTCGTTTGTCGCTCCCTCTATATTGCTAGCCTTCACTTGCACTGAGTATGAGCTCTACCTGTGCTTCCAACTCCCTAAAACCAATATTGCCAACTGTGTCCACCATACCTACCTATTAGCATCGTTTGCTATTTCAGTGCATATTCTATATGCCTTATTTTCTTCCAAATAAAATGTTTGTCTATTTTGAGAAAGTTAGTTAGTAAAGCTCTCACGAACTTGATGGCACACTTTATTTCTTGCACTTAATAATCTTGAACCATTGTGACCTGTCCATGAAAGTTATATGCTTGCAAATTATATGCTGGGAGTCAGCAGAACCATGATGTCACGGGGAATGCTTTCAACACTTTTTGGATATCCTATCCAGTTGATACTTTGCTCTTTTGTTTGCGGATGTCGACGGTGTGAAATAAAAGGGGAGCTTGTGATTTCATGGAGTCTATACATTGTGTTAGAGAAACGTCTAGGCCGCTAGCCTAAGCCATGCCTAATCACGGTGGAAACTTGCAGCACCACCATAATGAGCATTCTGTGAAGCATCCTCAATAAAAAGCTATGCACATACTGCTTGCCTTGTCATTTTGATCACGGGATAGCTCCTGTATCATGTGCAAGGGGTACCCCATTGGCGGTTCTCTATGATATGCATGTATGACAATGGCAAGAACTTACAGCTAACCAAAGTTGAGTAGCATGCGGAGCGGCCCTCGTACTCAAGGGACATGGGATTTCCAGTTTATGGTATGTCAAGCATATAACTCATACTGGACGTCACTTTCACCTTAACCATATGAAGATGCTTATGATAGGGTCAATGAGAGTTCAAATCTAATGAGTACCTTCCTTTCAGCATTAGGAAGCCTTTCAAACTTTTCAAAACCGTTTTCACTTCCTTGTTGAGTCACCACTTATTCTATGAGCACCTCCTTGAGAGCATAGTTGTCATTCTTGTGTTTGTTCCAAAACTTGGTTAATTATGTCATGACTTTGATGCTTGTATCTCTGATATTTTTACCTCTAGTCTTCACTTGAACTTCAGAGGTGCCTCGGCATTTATATTGTTCTCTACAAACAAAGGCAAGCGAGATACCACTCTATCATACCTTACTATGATCATTGCAATGTTGCTTATGGTTATGTTCCATCCTACTTATTATTATTGAGTTGGTTTCGCTTCATAGCTTGCACTGACTATTGAGTAGACTTGGTTGCATATTTCTTATTATGAATGGTTTAAGTATCTACTCCTGTGCTGAGAATATATACATCATATGAAGCAAATGTGTTCGTGAAAGTTGTTTTATCGTACCCAGTTTTCAACTGAATTGCTTGAGGACAAGCAATAAGCTAAGCTTGGGGGGAGTTGATACGTCCAAAACGTATCTACTTTCCCGAACACTTTTGCTATTGTTTCTCCTCTAAACTTGTGTGATTTGGATACAACTAACACGGACTGACGCTGTTTTCAGCAGAATTAACTTGGTATCTAGTTTTTGTGCAGAAAATTAACTATCAGAAAAAATTCCGGAAAATATGCCAAAAATTATATTTCACCAGAAGACCCACGGAGCCAGAAGACAAAACAGAGTGGAGGCCTGGGGGCCCACACCCCTACCAGGCGCGGGTGGGCCCTGCCCCGCGCCTAGGGGTGCGGCCACCCCAGGCACCCCCTCGGGCTCCCTCGGCGCCTATAAGTTGCCCCTGACTTAAAAACCCAGGGGATTCGATGTTTTTTTAGAGAAGAGTTCTGCTCTGCCGCCACCATCAGAAACCAAGATTCTGATACAGAAACTCCGTTCTGGCACCCTGCCGGGACGGGGAATTTGGAGAGGATCATCGCCATCGTCATCACCAACACCTCTCCATCAACCATCAATGTTTCCCTCATCCATGAGTGAGTAATCCCCCGTTGTAGGCTTGGGGATGGTAGGGATTGGATGAGTTATATCATATAATCGAATAAGATTGTTAGGGCATAGTGCTTAGTATCTCTATTAGTGCTATTTGACTTTGTTGCAACTTGTTGTGCTTAATGCTTGTCACTAGGGCCCGAGTGCCATGATCTCAGATCTAAACTTATTATTGAATCATTATGATAGTATTGTTTGTGATCTTATCTGCAAGTTGTGTACACATATCATTGTTCGGATCCAGAGGCCCCGAAGTGACAATAATTGGGACAACCGGAGGGCATGGCTGTGGTGTAAGGATCACATGTGTTCACCGAGTGTTAATGCTTTGCTCCGGTGCTCTATTGAAAGTAGCACATTAATTGCTAGTAGTTCCCTAGAGGCCCCGCTGCCACGGGCTGGCTGGACAGAGATGTTGTGCAAGTTCTCATTGCGAGCACGTATGACTATATTTGGAGCACATGCCTAGGATTGTTTAGTACTTGGATGCTTGTTCTTATTTATCTGCAATGCCCTAGATCTTGAACTTACATGTTTAGACTCGTCCATGCAACGCCCGTCTATCCATCCCTATGCGACCGCACTTGAATCCCACTGTTTACCGTTACTGTTACTATTGCTCCTGTCTTACTGTTGTTGTTGCTACTACAAACTATTGCTACTGATAAACTTCTGTGAGCAAGAACTATTTTCAGGTGCAGCTGAATTGACAGCTCAGTTGTTAAGGCTTGCAAGTATTCTTTGGCTCCCCTTGTGTCGAATCAATAAATTGGTTAATACTATCCGCGAAGACTGTTACGATTCCCTACACTTATGGGTCATCACCTGGAAATCACCATTGAAAACACTCCGCCCCTTCCCTTCCACCGAAATGCCTGGGGCTGCCTCGGTGCCTCCGCATCAGCTGCCCCCACATGGTCGCCGTCCTTTCTTGGTCCCACGGTGCATTCATGGCGGATCGGGACTCGCTGTCGGAGAACCTAGTCTTCGCGCTCCGGTCGGGTGACAGCAGCGTGCGCAAGTGGAATGAGCATGGCTTATGGTGGGGGATGGCCTAGATTTCATCGTCATGTACCACCATGACGTGTGGCCTAGACCTTTATTTTCTCAGCACTGACCTTTCCGTGTTTCTTGCAGGTTGCATGAAAACAACAACCTTGATTGTGAGATTATGCCCAAGTATAGATGGATTAGACATTCATAGTTAACTTAGGTTGTTGCGTTTAAGACCCGGTCAGCTAGAGTACATCTTTTTGGTTTTCTTAGTTGCGTGGATCCATTGGTGAACTATGTAGATCGACAAAATTGGTTTCAATTTGCTTGGTTCACCTGTCATGCGTGTATAAAAGAGAGGGTCTTTTACGAATCAAGGCATACTTACTATGTTGTGATTGTGATGTGCTCTCACAAACAAAAATGTGCCATAGTTGTTGGGTTTTAACAAAAATAAGAATGTCTGATAATAGTAGTTCTGCGACATTCTCGGAAGAGAATTCGGTGACTAATGTCAGAAGTGAGCGTTATGTATTTGGTTGCTTGGTTTGGAAGACTTGTGCCTGGCTTCATGTGTAAGTAAGTGAAACTGAAGTATGGTGCTAGTTTAGCTCTCTTTGAGAAATTGGGAATGATTTTGTAGCAAATGTTGTTGTGATGCTGCATGGTTAAAACTTAAAAGGGTGTAGTGTTTTCTGCTGAATACTGAACACATAATTCTGGTACTATACCATTCTTGATCATTTCAGATTGCATGTTATGCTCTCTTATCTAAGATCCACACATTATTAATTTATTGGTACATAATTAGCACATTTGTGCCAACTCTATGCTTTTATATGAAGATATTATGTGATCTAACTTTTGAAACATCAAAGGGTTCTAATTATCTGCACATAAAGTGCATTTTGATGATTTCTGAATATCTATTAGCAATTGGTCCTACTGTTATGATATGTGCTATTCCCTATGTCCACTATGGACATCTCAATGACGCATAAACTTCAATAATCCAGATTTTTGGGTCAGTAATTTAGAGAATTCACTATTCGAGGTATTTTTACTTGCTAAACTTACCTATGACAGATGGCATTTCAACTGCATGCACTAGTGCTTTTACCACACAAGCAGAACTTTTTTTTGTTCAGACTTGATACTTCATATTTCTTATGATAAAATCATAAATATCACATGGTGATCGATAAATAATTATTCAAAGGTGGCTGCTTAGAGAATTCCAAGCGTCATAGGATGGGACAAACGGAACTTACACTATGGATGTTAAGATTCCCATTGCTGATTGGCTTACTATTACCAAGTTCTATGATAGGTTTATTTTGAACATTGGTAAGTTAATTGTTCTCTAGCTTGCATGCTTTGGAGTTGATAGCAAGATTCTTGATTTATTGGCTTTTCGAATAACAGTTGCTGATAGGTATAGGCGCTAACCTAGATCTTTGAACGAACGATGACGGTGTTTGTGCACTGTTTTCTTTTTGGAGGCGTCGTTTTTGGAGAAGCTGGACTTCTGGTGCTGTCTTGGTGGTGGTAGTACTGCTGTTTCAATGAACGAGTCACTGTAGCGGGATTTTTTTTTTGTAATTCTTTTTTTTTAGTTGTGTGCATCCGTGTGGCTGCTAGGGCAATGCGTTATTGCAGAGGCTGGTTGTAATTGGTATCATCTGATATTAATATATGCTTCTTTCCAAAAAAAAAAAAAGGTATAGGCGCTAACCAGATTGCTTGCTGCGTGTGTCAGAGGCTGGAAAAAGAGACGTGCACCTTAAGTACAACACCTATATTTTGTGAGTGCCAAATTTGGAAACCAAATTTTTTTTTACAAAGTGGGCAGAAGTTGAGGCAAACAAAGAGGCATGACATATACCTCTACCATCAGAGCCTCTCCTTCCAAGATCCTCCATTAGTCAAGAGTATAACCAGATAGTGAGAGTTTCAAGCATGGGGGTGAAGTCGCAGGAGCAGCGAGTGGGATTCCAGGAGCAGGCGAAGTTCCATTCAAACTGCACCGATGTCACAAAAAGTTATTGTGCTCGAAACAATATGATAAATGGATATTTATTTATGTTGGCATATACTCCCTCCATTCCAAGGATTAAGGCTTTTTTTGTAAAGTCAAGCTACGAAAAGTTTGACCAAACTTTTAAAAAAATTTGTCAAGAACTAATGTATTATATAGATACCATGTAAAAAATATGTTTCATGATGTATGATTGAGTATGGATTACGTATTGTAAATATTAATATTTTTCTCTAAAAATTTGGTCAAACTTTAGGTAGTTTGACTTTTGAAAATAATATAGGCTTATGCCTTGGGAGGGAGGTAGTATATAACTCATTAACACAAAGAATTATTTTTCGTAATTTAATAGGAATAAATTGTTATTTTAAATCACTAGTATAGAATTCATACTCACATAATATTTTTACCGACGAGCATTAATAAGTCTTAAGGTTTTTTCGAAATGAATTAATAAGTCTTATTAAGTGTGCACTGTTAAAAAAATAGCAAAATTCTTTTTCTTCATAGGTGCATTTTATAATGTTAAAGATAAATTCATTTATGAAAATTCTATCTTGTATCCAAAGTTCGTCTTCCCAACTAAATTGAAACACAAAATTTTCACGAAATGTTAAAAATTTATTACCTACTTGTAGTTCAGAGCAGTTCACGGGCATACATCATGATTCAATGGACTATACAAAAAAGGAAATTAGAACTCTTGCATCTGTATGATTCGTGATTCAGTTAGTTCTTTGCGTGTATCCTTGCACAAGGGTCATGTTAATCTTCTCTATATCATTAAAATTTTATCACATGTACCAGAAGGGACCTCTCGGTTACTCGATTTTCATTTAAAGATATGAAGAAAATAATATCCCTTCTGTCCTAAAAAAGGATATCTCATACGTATCTAGACTCATTAACGTGAAGAAATATACGGATCTAGATAAAGTTAAGACATCTTTATCTTTATTTAGTACAGAGGAATCAATTAATTAATCTATATCTATATCTATATCTATATCTATATCTATACCTAATAATAAAGGAAGGAGCGTTTCTTGTAGTACCTACACTTTTTTGGACAGTTTTACCCTTTAAGCAGAAAATGAATTACCCACCAAGACCACCGGTAAATGAAAAAAAATATACAAAAAAAAAAGTTAATATCCTCCGTACCAAACTCTAACCTCTCCTTCCCGAGCGACCCCCGACCACGGGTCACCCATCGATCTGCAACGAACGAGCCTGCCTCCCTCATTCGAAGGGACGAACTGATTCGTGGGTCAATACGGCAACCATCAGCACATCATGCGGGCGACCCTTCCAGCCATCTTCCCATGCTCAACTGCCGAGATGCCGCCGGCGCACACGGCGGCCATGGCGCCGCAGGAAGGCAAGCTAGCTCGCCAGGTATTGGCGCTGCAAGAGTGCATGTCCCGGATGCGCTCCAGCGGCGGACGCTCGCGTGGCTACGGATGGCACCACTCTCTCCCGATTGGTCTGGAATCACCGGCGTACTCCGCGCCGCCGCCCCGCACCATCCCTACCTGCGATGCTCGGCAACTACTCCCTTCGAACCTTGCTCTCCTCTGCCGCTCTCCACAAGGACCGCTCGCTTCCCCGCTCCTCTCCTCCCTCCAGGTCGATCTGTCCTTCCCCATTCTCCTCCTGCGGCCTCGCCACCGAGCAGAGGCATGAGCACCTGGCAGTATATAGGCCCCCAATCTGGTGAGGGCGGCCTGCTGTGCATGTGCCATGCGGGCGGATGGAGACGCTACTGTTCCCGTCGAGGAGTGGGAGGCTCTCCGGCTGGTAGTAGGCAGGATATCTGACCGGTGTGCGCACTCGTGTGGCCTCTCCACATGCATGGCTATCCGTTGCTTTGCTCCTCTGTAGAGTACTTCTGTACCTGTACAGTACATGCCGTGTCCATGTACCTGCGATGTACTTTGGGCTTAATTCACCATTCAATTAGTTAGGAGCAGACTCGTTGTCCTACTGTTTGATGTGATTAGATTTGATTGTTGTTTCTTTTTGATTAACTTTGTTTGTTCCTATTTCTTGTGTGCAGAAACATGACCGGTGTATATATGGTGGGGACTGAAGATGAGCAATGCCTCAACCTGGAGGAGAAGACTGCGCAGCTATAGAAGAAGTTCAGGCAATGCTTGATGTACTCAAAGAACTTAAGAGAGATAAGAGTGTTATTGCAGTTTTGCAGATCAAGTTAGTGAAGAAAACACATGATGCATTAGAACCAGTAGAACCTTCCGCAACGATAGATTTAAGCTTGCACATATGGGGGTAATGGACATGGACAAAATTGATAAACGTTTAGGAGTGAGATAATTTCTACCACAATAAAAACAACTTCTAACATGACAATATTGTTCTCTAAATAGAAAAGTTTGTCAGTTTTCAGTCTTTATCGAAAAATCTGATCACTACACCGGGGCGTTTTGAATATGTTTTTATATAGGAGTAGAAGACTGTGTGTGGCTGATGTAAAGGAATTTGACCGTCAATACCAGAAGCATGTACCACTTCTCTTTTTTACCAATGAATGATCAACTTTGTAAGTTAATTGTAGGAATGCGCTGATGCCGGTAACAATATGGAAAAAAAGGAAATAACCTCCATGAAAGAGTTGTCATTCATAACAGTAGCACAAGGAGTCAGAGTTGGACTCTGGTGTGTCCCCGAAACAAACTCTTCGCTTTTATTAGTTTGGTTCATTCCAAGGAACACATCGACAAGTTACATCTACTGTCGTGAGTCTGATTGCTTTAGATACCTGCCTCCGGTACTTCGATTGATTCACTAGGTACAAGATGGGTAAAGAAAAGAGTATCTTCATCATCTTGTGACTTCTCTTCACAATGTAGAGGTTGTGCACCTCTGAAGGCGGTGATCGACGAAAGTTTGCTACACTTCGAGTAGATTGAGGACAATCGTGACATGGCACAACCCACCCAGTCTCGAAGCGTGACCTCCACCGAAGTAGTCCGGTGGCAGGTTTACTCTATTTTTTTCTCTAGATGTTCAACAAATATACTATCTTTTGTTATACCGGAAATTTTAGGTGGATTTAGATGAGAAATTCGCTTTGTTCTTTTAACAAAATATGATCTTGAGTAGTGAAATTCGATATAGTCTAGAAAATTTTCAATTAAATTACATGTATTTGGATTTGTAATTTTTCTCTCCCGGTGCAAAGCACGGGCATTTTTGCTAGTAGTAAAATAAAATCACCAAGACCATTCCACAGCGATTTAAGCCTCTAAACCGTCGGATCAAGAAATCTAACGGCCTGCACTGATTTGCATCTCCCGAAACGTCGTGAGAGCCCGGTTCCTTCGTCGCTAGCTTCTGCGTTCTTTCTGTCCGTCGCTGGGCTGCTACTCTGCAAAATCACTAGGCCCTCCCGACGTGTCTCGAGCCCTATAGAAGTACTGATGGGCATAGCAAACCGGTACTTGCTTTCTTCTGCATGCATGGGCCTGGCAAAGCGTTACTTCCTTCGTTTTGCACGCGCGGTTCATTAAAAAAAATTCGACAATGCATCTTGGCTCCGCCTGCGCCGCCCTTGCTCATTCGTCCATGCCGCCATTGCTCCTCCGCCTGCGCCGCCCACGCCACCGGATAAGGATGTACTCATGTATGTTAATTCCTTAATTACGTCCTTTTCCTCTAGAATTTCTCCATATATTTTGCTCCTCTGTGTTTTTCTTCATCTCTCCCATCTGGTACAACTTCGCTACACTTCGGCGGCCATGGTCCTTGTGTAGGGTTTCCCTGCTTGATCTTGTTCATCTTCCTCAATGTGTTGCTGTTGGATTTTCTTAGCCAAAGAATTTAGATCTATTTTGTGCTACATGTATTGTTCATTTCATGTAGGATTTGTTCTGTTTGGACTATACATTAGGGATTCAGGGGAGCAAGCTTTTGTGCCTGGTCTGTGTTTGTGGAAATGTCTTCCTTCCGGGTATGCTTGTTCTTCCTTTGAACCTTTCTATCCGTTAGTTGTTTATTACTGCCGTTCGTTGTGCATTCAGTGTCACGCGTTCAATTTTCATGCCACACACAAGTTTGTTTTGGAGCCTCTATGTGATTCTATTCCTTTAATCTTACATCGTTTTGTTCTAGCGTATTATTTTATATTTTGTTTGTTGGCCGTTCTTATTTTACTTCAGACAAACTTGTATGTGTTAAGAAAATTGTGCAAAGCAATCTAAATTTTCCATCATGATTCATGAATAGATTGTCTTATGTCACCATCGGCACTTGGAGGTAAGTTTGTGATATCATGGAAGTTATAATGTGGCCCAAGTGCTTCCACGATGGCATGCAAAATAGTTATTTACCTTATACTAATAACATGAATATGAATTATAATGACAGGTTTGCAGTTCTTGGGAGCTCTGGGGAAGAATGCTTCTACAAGAATGGGCCCTGCCTCCTACTAGAATAGAGGCCTCCTTAACTCCTTTATTTGAGCCATCCCCCATGATGGACATAGAGTAGGTATAGGTTTGGGGAAATTTAATGTAGAATCTATATCCAGAATTCTTATTACTGAATATTAAAGTATTTAAGAAAAGCATGATATCATGTCAGATTCCATTTTTGTGGGTGTGCTAAATTTATCTTGTAGAAACGGATTTTATCCCACATATTTTTTTTGGTGATCATTACTTGATAATTTGTATATCATTTTCTACTAGCAGCTTATCCACAAGATTTCATTATAATGGCCTGTAATGCATCTCCCTCCTGTGGATTAATCTATAAGGTTTTGGCTCACATTATTAAGGAACCCTTGAATAGAACTAGAGGTATTGGATAGTCAGGCATCTTCATTAACATATTTTTATCACGATGCTCTAGGCCTTAAATCCTTTCTTCTTGTGGATAATAATTTCATATTCCTTTAAAAAGGGACTCTTCCTAATTATGTTATCTGGCTGAACTGCATCACTCCTTTAAGAAGGGACTCTTGCTAATTATTTTATCTGAAGGTTGAATACTGTATGGCCTATGTATAGCTAATATGAATAAGTCCAACAGAATTCTAATGGCAACTTAATTTGGTCAATTCTAATTTGTATTATCCCCGTATTTTCTGAGAGAACTGTAATGCTGAATGTTAATATTTGAGAATTAGAATATATGGAAGGTTGAAAGGCTTATTTTATTTCTTATTCTTGAATTGCAGTCACAGTACTCCTATGGATGATTCAATCGTGATGGTGACAAACTTGTTGGTTTTTGAAACTATCTAATTAGTTGTTGAATAATGTGCAGATGGATTCTGCTTAAATTGGATAAGAGAAGATTATGTTGGTTAAAAAGAAGTTCATGTCAATAGACAGTTTACCGAGGCCTATCCAATTGGTACGATCCCTCCATCTGTTTCTATGTTTTTTGTTCTGTAATGTAAAGGACTAGAAAGAGATGCCAAGCTGATTTTGGAGCAACCTGGCACTTTGCCTTCTGGTTCTCTGAAACTTTTTCATACATTGTATTTTGGCAGCTTATTTGAATATTAAGTGGATTCATTTTTCTTGGAACTCCAATGAACTAATAGTAAGTATGTAATGGTACTGAATCTCATGCTCGTATTCTTGCTACTCCCATTGCTCAAAACTGAATATCGTCGCTGCTTTTTTCTATACAGAAAGCCTATCCGGGGCTAGAGCTTAAGTGTTGATCGGCATTGAGTGGCAAATCAGCCGACTCTTTTGCTGGTCAAAGAAGAGGCAAGAGGCCACACTGACACAGCAAGTACAGAGACCCAATTTGGAGCTGATGCATATTTGCTAGAGTGAGATGGAAGTTTCTTTCTTGACGTGTAGTAGTAATTCTGAATATAGTCTGCGCCCAAGCATTTGTAATCTCCTTTTTGTGCTCGGTGTTTCTACCGTCGCGTGTCAATCTAAACAGTGAACTTCCCATGAGGAAATCTTTGCCTTGATGAAAAGTATTCCTAAATTAATATGGTAGTTTGATGAAACATTCGACAATCCATGCTGTAGTCTTGGAAGAAATTGACCTCATGCCAATACTAATATTTCTATATTATTAGATGGGTAGCATTTATTTTTAATTTTTTTAGTAGAAAAAAATAAGATTCCAGCACTGGAACACAAAAAAGATGAACAAAACAAACTTTGAAATGGTTTTATTATTTGGTTCTGTCATCCATAATCGCAGCGCTGTCTCTTCTTAATATATGCAAATCCCCATTGAACACCAAAACTATGGGCAATAGCTCATGAAAACGGCCATAAAACGTGCAAACGACGAGTTTTTTGTCATAACTCTCAAACATGTATCGTTTCTTTTCGGGCCATGAAAACGTATATCGCGTGTTACGAGTTGTGTAAATCGCACTAGAACCCCAAAACTGTGGGCAATAGCTCATGAAAACGGCAATAAAACACGCAAACGACGAGTTTTTGGCCATAACTCTCAAACATGTATCGTTTCTTTTCGGGCCATGAAAATCCCTATGGAACCCCAAAACCATGGGCAATAGCTCATGAAAACGTCCATTAAACATGAAAACGGCGAGTTTTTGATCATGTCTCTGAAACATGTATCAGATCTAATGGGTCATGCAAATCGCCCTGGAACACCAAAACTGTGGGCAATAGCTCATGAAAAAGGCCATAAAACCTGAAAACAACGAGTTTTTGCTCATAACTCTCAAACGTGTATCGGGCGTTACGAGTCGTGCAAATCGCCATGGAACACCAAAATTGTGGGCTATCTCATGAAAACGTCCATAAAACGTGAAAACGGCGAGTTTTTGCTCACAACTCTTAACGTGTATCGTGTGTTACGAGTCGTGTACATCGCCCGAGAAACCCAAAACTGTAGGAAATAGCTCATGAAAACGGCCACAAAACGACGACTTTTTGGTCATAACCCTCATACATGTATCATTTCTATACGGGCTATGCAAATCCCCATGGAACCCCAAAACTGTGTGTAATAGCTCATGAAAACGTCCATAAAATGCGAAAACGACGACTTTTTGGTCCTCTCTCTCAAAACGTGTATTGGGGTTTACTGGCAATGCAAATCCCCATTGAACCCCAAAACTGTGAGCAATAGCTCATGAGAACATCCATAAAATGCAAAAACCATGAGTCTTTGGTCTTAACTCTCAAACATGTATAGGGCTTTACTGGCCATGCAAATCCCCATTGAACACCAAAAACTCGTCATTCTCATCGTTTTCCCCTCAAACATTTATCGAGTCTTATGGGCCGTGCAAATCACCTTGGAACGCCAAAACTATGGGCAATAGCTCATGAAAACAGCCATAAAACGTGAAAACGACGAGTTTTTGTTCATAAGTCTTAAACGTGTATCGCGTGTTACGAGTTGTGTAAATCACACTAGAACCCTAATACATTGGAAACATATCTATAATTTTTGATGCTCCATGCTTGTTTTGTATCTACTTTGCTTTACTTGTCCACACTTTGAGGTGCTTTTTACATGTTTTCTGGTACTAACCTATTAACAAGTTGCAACAGTGCTAGATACATGTTTTCTGCTGTTTTTGGTTTCAGAAAAGTTAGTAAAGAAATATTCTCGGAATTGGACGGGACAAACGTCAAAGTCAATTACTTTCCGCGGGGAACAAGAAGTCCAGAGGAGATCCGGAGGGGCCAACCAGACCCACCCCAGGCGCGGGTGGGCCTAACCCCGCGCCTGGCTAGGGTTTGCCAACCCTGGCCACCTCCTCGATCTCCCCCTTCGCCTATAAGAGGCCCCCGATGCAGAAACCCTGGGTACCCGATCAAAAATCCATGAAACTGTCTGTAGCCGACGCCACCATCGTCCCTAGATGGGGGGATTTGAAGTTCTTCCCGGCACCCTGCCGGAGGGGAGATCATCCCGGAGGCCTTCTCTCCGGTATGATGCGTGAGTAGTTCCACCTTGGACTATGGATCCATGTAGTAGCTAGATGGTTGTATCTCCTCCTTTGTGCTTTCATGTATAGATCTTGTGAGATCCGTTCATCATCAAGATCTAATCTATTTGTAATCATGCATGTTGTATTTGCAAGGATCCGATGGATATTAAGATTATTATGTTGGTTTGATTAATGGTTTTGTCTTTATGATTCTATCATGTCTGTGTTGTTTGTGATCTTGCATGCTCTTCGTTGGTAGTAGCTATCTTGGCCAAGTAGTTGCTAGTGACTCCAAGAGGGGGTATTTATGCTCAATGGTGGGTTCATGCCTCTAGTTTCCAAGGGGAGTGACAATAAAATTTCCGGTTGTAGATGTGTTGTTGCTACTCGGGAGAAAACAACGGTCTCTTGTTCATGGAACATGTGGACTGTTTACCTTACACACTTTGCTTAAAGCAGTTGTCTATTGCTTGCAACTTAATACTGGAGGGGGTTCGGATGATAACCTGAAGGTGTACTTCTAGTCATAGATGCAGTTGGATGGCGGTCTATGTAAATTGTTGTATTACCCAATCGAATCTCATAGGATCTTTCTGACTAGTAATTGCATTGTTATGCCTTGCTCAGTTCCTGTCAATTGTCCTGCTATAATTTGTTTACCCTTCATGCCATGTTGTTTATCTAAGGAGAGCACCTCTAGTGAACTATGGACCCCGGTCCAATCTTTACCAATGATACATATTCCACTATTACTTGTTTACTTGCTGCAAACCATTGCCTTCCACACTATATGTTTAATCCTTTGTTACAGCAAACCGGTGAGCTTGACAACCTCACTGATTTGTGACGTTTCCTTCCTCCTTCTGGTTTGATAACCTCGGTGTCTACGGAGGGAAGACTTGCTGCTTGCTGCTTCACACCTTGCTCTTGGGATTTCCAACGAAGTGCTAACCAGCACCATCAAACCCCAAAACTCTGGGTCGTGTAAATACGGCGAGTTCTTGATCATGTCTCTCAAACATGTATCGGATCTTATGGGTCATGCAAATCGCCCTGGAACACCAAAACTGTGGGCAATAGCTTATGAAAACGGCCATAAAACCTGGAAACAACGAGTTTTTGCTCATAACTCTCAACCGTGTATCGGGCATTACGAGTCGTGCAAATCGCCCTGGAACACCAAAATTATGGGCTATCTAAATAAAACGGCCATAAAACGTGAAAACGACGAGTTTTTTCTCACAACTCTTAAACGTGTATCGTGTGTTACGAGTCGTGTAAATCGCCCGAGAACCCGAAAACTGTGGGCAATAGCTCATGAAAACAGCCATAAAACAACGAGTTTTTGGTCATTACCCTCAGACATGTATCGTTTCTTTACGGGCGATGCAAATCCCCATGGAACTCCAAAACTGTGAGTAATACCTCATGAAAACGTCCATAAAAGGCGAAAACGACGAGTTTTTGGTCCTCTCTCTCAATACGTTTATCGGGTTTACTGGCAATGCAAATCCCCATTGAACCCCAAATATGTGGGCAATAGCTCATGAAAACATCCATAAAACACAAAAACAATGAGTTTTTGGTCTTAACTCTCAAACATGAATCGGGCTTTATAGGCCATGCAAATCCCCATTGAACACCAAAAACTCGTCGTTCTCATCGTTTTCCCCTCAAACATTTATCGAGTCTTATGGGCCGTGCAAATCACCTTGAAACGCCAAAACTATTGGCAATATCTCATGAAAATAGCCATAAAACGTGAAAACGACGAGTCTTTGTTCATAACTCTTAAACGTGTATCGCATGTTACGAGTTGTGTAAATCGCACTAGAACCCCAAAATTGTGGGCAATAGCTCATGAAAACAGCCATAAAATGCGAAAACGACGAGTTTTTGGTCTTAACTCCCAAACATGTATCGGGCTTTACTGGCCATGCAAATCCCCATTGAACACCAAAACTGTGGACAATAGCTCACGGAAACAGCCATAAAACGCGAAAACATCGAGTTTATGGTCATAACCCTCAAAAATGTTTTGTGTCTTATGGGCCTTGCAAATTCCCATGGAACCCCAAAACTGTGGCCAATAGCTCATGAAAGTATCCATAAAATGCGAAAGCTACGAGTTTCTGGCCATGTCTCTCAAACATTTATCCAGTCTTATGGGCCATGCAAATCGCCTTGGAACACCAAAACTATGGGCAATATCTCATGAAAACAGCCATAAAACATGAAAACGACGAGTTTTTGCGCATAACTCTTAAATGAGTATCGCGTGTTACGAGTTGTGTAAATCGTAGTAGAACCCCAAAACAGTGGGCAATAGCTCATGAAAACGGCCATAAAACGCGAAAACGATGAGTTTTTGGACATAAGTCTCAAACATGTATCGTTTCTTTTCGGGCCATGAAAATCCCTATGGAACCCCAAAACCATGGGCAATAGCTCATGAAAACGTCCATAAAACACGAAAACGACGAGTTTTTATCATATCTCTCAAACATGTATCGGATCCTATGTGTCATGCAAATCGCCCTAGAACACCAAAACTATGGGCAATAGCTCATGAAAACGGCCATAAAACCTGAAAACAACTAGTTTTTGCTCATAACTCTCAAACGTGTATCGGATGTTACGAGTCGTGCAAATCGCCGTGGAACACCAAAATTGTGGGCTATCTCATGAAAACGGCCATAAAATGTGAAAACGACGAGTTTTTACTCATAACTCTTAAATGTGTATTGCGTGTTACGAGTCGTGTAAATCGCACGAGAACCCCAAAACTGTGGGCAATAGCTCATGAAAACGGCCATAAAATGCGAAAATGACGACTTTTTCGTCATAACCCTCAGACTTGTATCGTTTCTTTATGGGCCATGCAAATCCCCATCGAACCCCAAAATTATGGGTAATAGCTTATGAAAACGTCCTTAAAACGCGAAAACGATTTTTTGGTCCTCTCTCTCAAATCCCCATGGAACCGCAAAACTGTGGGCAATAGCTCATGAAAACATCCATAAAACGGGAAAACAACGAGTTTTTGGTGTTAACTCTCAAACATGTATCGTGCTTTACTAGCCATGCAAATCCCCATTAAACACCAAAACTATGGGCAATAGCTCATTAAAACGGCCATAAAACGTGCAAACGACAAGTTTTTGGTCATAACTCTCAAACATGTATCGTTTATTTTCGGGCCATGAAAACGTGTATCGCGTGTTACGAATTGTGTAAATCACACTAGAACCCAAAAACTGTGGGCAATAGCTCATGAAAACGGCCATAAAACGACAACCTTTTGGTCATAACCCTCAGACATGTATCGTTTCTATACGGGCGATGCAAATCCCCATGGAACCCCAAAACTGTGTGTAATAGCTCATGAAAACGTCCATAAAATGCGAAAACGACGACTTTTTGGTCCTCACTCTCAAAACATGTATCAGGTTTTACTGGCAATGCAAATCCCCATTGAACCCCAAAACTGTGGGCAATAGCTCATCAAAATATCCATAAAACGCAAAATCGATGAGTTTTTGGTCTTAACTCTCAAACATGTATAGGGCATTACTGGCCATGCAAATCCCCATTGAACACCAAAAACTCGTCGTTCTCATCGTTTTCCCCTCAAAAATTTATCGTGTCTAATGGGACGTGCAAATCACCATGGAACGCCAAAACTATGGACAATAGCTCATGAAAACAGCCCTAAAACGTGAAAACGACGAGTTTTTGTTCATAACTCTTAAACGTGTATCGCGTGTTACGTGTTGTCTAAATTGCACTGGAACCCCAAAACTGTGGGCAATAGCTCATGAAAACGGCCATAAAACGCGAAAACGACGAGTTTTTGGTCTTAACTCCCAAACATGTATCGGGCTTTCCTGGCCATGCAAATCCCCATTGAAAACCAAAACTGTGGGCAATAGCTCACGGAAACAGCCATAAAACGTGAAAACGCCGAGTTTTTGGTCATAACCCTCAAACATGTATTGTGTATTATGGGCCTTGCAAATTCCCATGGAACCCCAAAACTGTGGGCAATAGCTCACGAAAATATCCATAAAACGCGAAAACTACGAGTTTCTGGTCATGCCTATCAAACATTTATTGAGTCTTATGGGTCGTGCAAATCGCCTTGGAACACCAAAACTATGGGCAATGGCTCATGAAAACGGCCATAAAACATGAAAACGACAAGTTTTTGGTCATAACTCTTAAATGTGTATCGCGTGTTACGAGTTGTGTAAATCGCACTAGAACCCCAAAACTGTGGGCAATAGCTCATGAAAATGGCCATAAAACGCGAAAACGATGATTTTTTGGACATAAATCTCAAACATGTATCGTTTCTTTTTGGGCCATGCAAATCCCCATTGAACACCAAAACTGTGGGCAATAGCTCACGGAAACAGCCATAAAACGCGAAAACGCCGAGTTTTTGGTCATAACCCTCAAACATGTATTGTGTCTTATGGGCTTTGCAGATTCCCATGGAACCCCAAAACTGTGGGCAATAGCTCATGAAAATATCCATAAAACGCGAAAACTACGAGTTTCTGGTCATGCCTCTCAAACATTTATTGAGTCTTATGGGCCGTGCAAATCGCCTTGGAACACCAAAACTATGGGCAATGGCTCATGAAAACGGCCACAAAACATGAAAAACGACAAGTTTTTGGTCATAACTCTTAAATGTGTATCGCGTGTTACGAGTTGTGTAAATCGCACTAGAACCCCAAAACTGTGGGCAATAGCTCATGAAAATGGCCATAAAACGCGAAAACGATGAGTTTTTGGACATAAATCTCAAACATGTATCGTTTCTTTTTGGGCCATGAAAATCCCTATGGAACCCCAAAACCTTGGGCAATAGCTCATGAAAACGTCCATAAAACACGAAATCGGCGAGTTTTTGATCATGTCTCTCAAACATGTATCAGATCTTATGGGTCATGCAAATCGCCCTGGAACACCAAAACTGTGGGTAATAGCTCATGAAAACGGCCATAAAACCTGAAAACAACGAGTTTTTGCTCATAACTCTCAAACGTGTATCGGGCGTTACGAGTCGTGCAAATCGCCGTGGAACACCAAAATTGTGGGCTATCTCATGAAAACATCCATAAAACGTGAAAACGACGAGTTTTTGCTCACAACTCTTAACCGTGTATCTTGTGTTACGAGTCATGTAAATCGCCCGAGAACCCCAAAATTTTGGGCAATAGCTCATGAAAACGGCCATAAAATGCGAAAACGACAATTTTTTGGTAATAACCATCAGACATGTATCGTTTCTTTATGGGGGATGCAAATCCCCATCGAACCCCAAAACTGTGGGTAATAGCTCATGAAAACGTCCTTATAACCCAAAAACGACGATTTTTTGGTCCTCTCTCTCAAAACGTGTATCGGGGTTTACTGGCCATGCAAATCCCCATGGAACCCCAAAACTATGGGCAATAGCTCATGAAAACATCCATAAAACGGGAAAACAACGAGTTTTTGGTGTTAACTCACAAAAAGTATCGGGCTTTACTGGCCATGCAAATCCCCATTGAACCCCAAAACTATGGGCAATAGCTCATGGAAACAGCCGTAAAACGTGAAAACGCCGACTTTTTGGTTATAACCCTCAAACATGTATTGTGTCTTATGGGTCTTGCAAATTCCCATGGAACCCCAAAAGTGTAGGCAATATCTCATGAAAATATCCATAAAATGCGAAAACGACGAGTTTCTAGTCATGTCTCTCAAACATTTATCGAGTCTTATGGGCCGTGCAAATCGCCTTGGGACACCAAAACTATGGGCAATAGCTCATGAAAACGGCCATAAATCGTGAAAATGACAAGTTTTTGCTCACAACTCTTAAATGTGTATCGCGTGTTACAAGTTGTGTAAATCGCACTAGAACCCCAGAACTGTGGGCAATAGCTAATGAAAACGGCCATAAAACGCGAAAAAATATGAGTTTTTGGACATAAATCTCAAACATGTATCGTTTCTTTTTGGGCCATGAAAATCCCTATGGAACCGGCGAGTTTTTGATCATGTCTCTCAAACATGTATCAGATCTTATGGGTCATGCAAATCGCCCTGGAACACCAAAACTATGGGCAATAGCTCATGAAAATGGCCGTAAAACCTGAAAACAACGAGTTTTTGCTCATAACTCTCAAACGTGTATCGGGCATTACGAGTCATGCAAATCGCACTAGAACACCAAAATTGTGGGCTATCTCATGAAAACAGCCATAAAACGTGAAAACTACGAGTTTTTGCTCATAACTCTGAAACGTGTATCGTGTGTTACGAGTCGTGTAAATCGCCCGAGAACCCCAAAACTATGGGCAATAGCTCATGAAAACGGCCATACACGCGAAAACGACGACTTTTTGGTCATAACCCTCAGACATGTATCGTTTCTTTAGGGGCGATGCAAATCCCCATCGAACCCCAAAACTGTGGGTAATAGGTCATGAAAACGTCCTTAAAACGCGAAAATGATGATTTTTTGGTCCTCTCTCTCAAAATGTGTATCGGGGTTTACTGGCCATGTAAATACCCATGGAACCCTAAAACTATGGGCAATAGCTCATGAAAACATCCATAAAACGGGAATACAACGAGATTTTGGTGTTAACTCTCAAAAAGTATCGGGCTTTACTGGCCATGCAAATCCCCATTGAACACTAAAACTATGGGCAATAGCTCATGGAAATAGCCATAAAACGCGAAAACGCCGACTTTTTGGTTATAACCATCAAACATGTATTGTGTCTTATGGGCCTTGCAAATTCCCATGGAACCCCAAAACTGTGAGCTATATCTCATGAAAATATCCATAAAATGCGAAAACGATGAGTTTCTAGTCATGTCTCTCAAACATTTATCGAGTCTTATGGGCCGTGCAAATCGCCATGTAACACCAAAACTATGGGCAATAGCTCATGAAAACGGCCATAAAACGTGAAAACAACGAGATTTTGCTCATAACTCTTAAATGTGTATCGCGTGTTACGAGTTGTATAAATCGCACTAGAACCCCAAAACAGTGGGCAATAGCTCATAAAAACAGCCATAAAACGCGAAAACGATGAGTTTTTGGACATAAATCTCAAACATGTATCGTTTCTTTTTGGGCCATGAAAATCCCTATGGAACCCCAAAACCATGGGAAATAGCTCATGAAAACGTCCATAAAACACAAAATCGGCGAGTTTTTGATCATGTCTCTCAAACATGTATCAGATCTTATGGGTCATGCAAATCGCCCTGGAACACCAAAACTGTGGGCAATAACTCATGAAAACGGCCATAAAACCTGAAAACAACGAGTTTTTGCTCATAACTCTCAAACGTGTATCGAGCGTTACGAGTCGTGCAAATCGCCCTGGAACAGCAAAATTGTGGGCTATCTCATGAAAACAGCCATAAAACGTGAAAACTACGAGTTTTTGCTCACGACTCTTAAACGTGTATCGTGTGTTACGAGTCGTGTAACTCGCCCGAGAACCCCAAAACTTTGGGCAATAGCTCATGAAAACGTCCATAAAATGCAAAAACGATGATTTTTTGGTAATAACCCTCAGACATGTATCGTTTCTTTATGGGAGATGCAGATCCCCATCGAACCCCAAAACTGTGGGTAATAGCTCATGAAAACGTCCTTAAAACCCGAAAACGACGATTTTTTGGTTCTCTCTCTCAAAACGTCTATCGGTGTTTACTGGCCATGCAAATCCCCATGGAACCCCAAAACTATGGGCAATAGCTCATGAAACCAGCCATAAAACGTGAAAACTACGAGTTTTTGCTCACAACTCTTAAACATGTATCGTGTGTTACGAGTCGTGTAACTCGCTCGAGAACCCCAAAACTGTGGGCAATAGCTCATGAAAACGTCGATAAAGAGAAAACGATGATTTTTTGCTAATAACACTCAGACATGTATCGTTTCCTTACAGGAGATGCATATCCCGATCGAACCCCAAAACTATGGGTAATAGCTCATGAAAACGTCCTTAAAACCCGAAAACGACGATTTCTTGGTCCTCTCTCTCATAACGTCTATCGGGGTTTCCTGGCCATGCAAATCCCCATGGAACCCCAAAACTATGGGCAATAGCTCATGAAAACATCCATAAAACGGGAAAACAACGAGTTTTTGGTGTTAACTCTCAAAAAGTATCGGGCTTTACTGGCCATGAAAATCCCCATTGAACACCAAAACTGTGGGCAATAGCTCACGGAAACAGCCATAAAACGCGAAAACGCCGAGTTTTTGGTCATAACCCTCAAACATGTATTGTGTCTTATGGGCCTTGCAAATTCCCATGGAACCCCAAAACTGTGGGCAATAGCTCATTAAAATATCCATAAAATGCGAAAACTACGAGTTTCTGGTCATGTCTCTCAAACATTTATCAAGTCTTATGGGCCGTGCAAATCGCCTTGGAACACCAAAACGCAATAGCTCATGAAAACGGTCATAATACATGAAAACGACAAGTTTTTGCTCATAACTCTTAAATGTGTATCGCGTGTTACGAGTTGTCTAAATCGCACTAGAACCCCAAAACTGTGGGCAATAGCTCATGAAAACGGCCATAAAACGCGAAAACGATGATTTTTTGGTCATAACTCTCAAACATGTATCATTCCCTTTCGGGCCAGGAAAATCCCTATGGAACCCGAAAACCATGGGCAATAGCTCATCAAAACGTCCACAAAACACGAAAACAGCAAGTTTTTTATCATATCTCTCAAACATGTATCGGATCTTATGGGTCATGCAAATCGCCCTGGAACACCAAAACTGTGGGCAATAGCTCATGAAAACGGCCATAAAACCTGAAAACAACGATTTTTTGCTCATAACTCTCAAACGTGTATCGGGCGTTACGAGTCGTGCAAATCGCCCTGGAACACCAAAATTGTGGGCTATCTGATGAAAACAGCCATAAAACGTGAAAACTATGAGTTTTTGCTCACAACTCTTAAACGTGTATCGTGTGTTACGAGTCGTGTAACTCGCCCGAAAACCCCAAAATTGTGGGCAATAGTTCATGAAAATGTCCATAAAATGCAAAAACGATGATTTTTTGGTAATAACCCTGAGAAATGTATCGTTTCTTTACGGGAGATGCAAATCCCCATCGAACCCCAAAACTACGGGTAATAGCTCATGAAAACGTCCTTAAAACCCGAAAACGACGATTTTTTGGTCCTCTCTCTCAAAACGTGTATCGAGGTTTACTGGCCATGCAAATCCCCATGGAACCCCAAAACTGTGGGCAATAGCTCATGAAAACATCCAGCAATCGGGAAAACAACGAGTTTTTGGGGTTAACTTTCAAACATGTTTCGGGTTTTACTGGCCATGCAAATCCCTATTGAACACCAAAAACTCGTCGTTCTCATCGTTTTCCCCTCAAACATTTATCGAGTCTTGTGGGCCATGCAAATCACCTTGGAACACAAAAACTATGGGAAATAGCTCATAAAAACAGCCATAAAACGTGAAAAAGGCGAGTTTTTGTTCATAACTCTTGAACGTGTATCGCGTGTTACGAGTTGTGTAAATCGCACTAGAACCCCAAAACTGTGGGCAATGGCTCATGAAAACGGCCATAAAACGCGCAAACGACGAGTTTTTGGTCATAACACTCAAATATGTATCGTTTCTTTTCGGGCCATGAAAATCCCTATGGGACCCCAAAACCATGGGCAATAGCTCATGATAACGTCCATTAGACACGAAAACGGCGAGTTTTTGATCATGTCTCTGAAACATGTATCGGATCTTATGGGTCATGCAAATCGCCTTGGAACACCAAAACTGTGGGCAATAGCTCATGAAAACGGCCATCAAACCTGAAAACAACGAGTTTTTGCTCATAACTCTCAAAGGTGTATCGGGCGTTACGAGTCGTGCAAATCGCCCTGGAACACCAAAATTGTGGCCTATCTCATGAAAACGGCCATAAAACATGAAAACGGCGAGTTTTTGCTCACAACTCTTAAACGTGTATCGTGTGTTACGAGTCGTGTAAATCGCCCGAGAAACCCAGAACTATGGGCAATAGCTCATGAAAACGGCCATAAAATGCGAAAACGACGATTTTTTGGTAATAACCCTCAGACATGTATCTTTTCTTTACGGGAGATGCAAATCCCCATCGAACCCCAAAACTATGGGTAATAGCTCATGAAAACGTCCTTAAAACCCGAAAACGACGATTTTTGGTCCTCTCTCCCAAAACGTGTATCGGGGTTCAATAGCTCATGAAAACATCCATAAAACGGGAAAACAACGAGTTTTTGGTGTTAACTCCCAAAAAGTATCGGGCTTTACTGGCCATGCAAATCCCCATTGAACACCAAAACTATGGGCAATAGCTCATGGAAACAGCCATAAAACGTGAAAACGCCGACTTTTTGGTTATTACCCTCAAACATGTATTGTGTCTTATGGGCCTTGCAAATTCCCATGGAACCCCAAATTTGTGTGAAATATCTCATGAAAATATCCATAAAATGCGAAAATGACGAGTTTCTAGTCATGTCTCTCAAACATTTATCGAGTCTTATGGGCCGTGCAAATGGCCTTGGAACACCAAAACTATGGGCAATAGCTCATGAAAATGGCCATAAAACGTAAAAACGACAAGTTTTTGCTCATAACACTTAAATCTGTATCGCGTGTTACGAGTTGTGTAAATAGCACTAGCACTAGTGTAGAACGGCCCATATATCCCGGTTGGTAAGGGGCTTTAGTCCCGGTTCCCCAACCGGGACGGGGCAATCGGGACTAAAGCCCCAACCTTTAGTCCTGGTTGCCCCACCAACCGGGACAAAAGGGGGTACACATGGCCGCGGCAGAGGGCGAGGGAGGAGCAACCGTCCCGGTTCGTAACACGAACCGGGACAAATAACTCTCTACCGCGGAAGAGATTTGAAACATTTCACTAGCGCGGCAGAGAATTAATTTTGGCAACTTTTTTTGCCGCGACAGCATTTTGGCCACTTTTTATGCCGCGGCAGAGAATTCATTTATGTTGTTTTATTATTTATTTAGGGGTTTTCACTCATCAATGAAGGAACCATTATATTAAACAAGATCATCATGACAATATAGATCCAAGTGCCGAACATATTACATTCGATACACGGATCGTGTTCATGCACTACATACAAAATAAGCTCTTTGTACAATCCTTATTTTTTATACACACCCGAATAGTATTCCTCTTTTGGGTTTAGGAATTCTGCATCCAAGAATCCCGCCAATTCCTCCTGAATTGCTCGTACGCGATCCTTTGGCAGAAGACCGTCCCGTAGACGTTCGGTCTGATTTAAAAAAGGAGTCGGCCTATATGAATGAAACTAAACACAATTTGATGGTAATTAAAAACTATAGAAATTGTTTACGTACGTGGAGTTGCTCTAAATTTCTGCCCTTCTCACATCATGTCTGCCGGATGAACTCGCAAACATAGTATCCACATAAATTGTTCCCTGGTCCCTGCGTCAGGCACTTTACGAGAACATAGTTCAATCAAAATAATAATCAAGCATGATAATAACAGTATCAAAACTAGAATCAAAGAGATGCGCAGATATAGCTAGTGGTGCTTACATCTAGTGCTTGAAATGTAAGCTCCTCTTTCCAAACAACCCTAGCCTTATTGGTGAACCCTTTCCAAGCGCTGCTCGGCGAACAAAACGAATAAAAGAAGTTATTAATTACTTGATATCATAAAATTCACGAACGTTGCTGATATAGTGTCGTAATGATTAGAACCTCTTTTTTGTAACCCTTAGCACTATCCAGTTAGCCCCGGCCTTTGTGGCATGCATGTACCAGTTATGCAATCTTCGCATTTTTGTTGGAAGATTATTTACCTCCTCAGGTTTGACGAGAGGTTTGCCGTACTGGTATTTGTATGCTACTTCACTCACGGGGAAGTACTCTAACTGGGATAAGTACTGGGCAATACTCATACCTTAAGCAGCGGCAGCTTCTCCGTATTGTGCAACTACCTCTGGATCATACTGCTCTTCGGCCGCATATTTGCTCGACCCCACATTGGTATGGGAAATCACCTTGAGAGGGGCGCTAGACTGTTTTGCTTGTTCTCCGAGTTGGGCAACAGATTTCTCGCTTGCATCAGTACTGCTCTTCGAGGCTTGTTGTGCCGCATGTGACTTGAGAATAGAACGCTTATAGTCTGATGACAGCTTTGGCTAGGGTTGATGAAGAGTCTTCAACATTTTGAACACTCTGGCTTTTTCTTCTTTGGTGCTGGGGAACTCTGGCTCTTTCGGCCGCCTCAGCTTAGCGAAAAACGCTGTCATTTCCGCATCAACGATAGCCCTAGTCTCCTCTTCAGTATAGTCATAAGCTCTCTTGGGAGGAACCTTTGGTACTTTTGGAAGAGGCTCTTGTTTATGTTTCGGCGATCGCTTACCACGACGCAGAGTGGCGGTATGCTTACGCTTTTTATCCTGAGGCGTCGGCGATGGCTGCCACGGCGATGGCTGCGCTGGAGATTGGTGAGGCGACAGAGCCGGGTGAGGCGACGAAGACGGCTGCCGCGGTGGCGATGACCTCGCTGGAGACGGGTGAGGCGGCGGCGAAGATGGCCTTGGCATGTGATTTCGAAGGACGATACATTCCTTTGGCCATAGAATGGTGAAGTTTGTTGCGTCTCCCAGTTCAGTCATATCCCCTTCACCTGCAGGGTAGTCAAGCTTTAAAACTTCAAAGGTGGGCATGATTTCATCCACCCCGACAACAGCGTAGCCCTGTGGAACCAGACGACAGTGGTAAGTTGGTGTGGGTCCAATTGGTAAGGAATAGCCGACCGCCACCTTCATTGATATGTTCACAACTTTGACATGTAGCTCGCAGGGTGTCATCTATGTGATATCATCCACTGGGTAGCCAACATGAGCCATCGTCGGTGCACCATCGTCATCGTCATTGTCATCACCCGAGACCTCGGTGGAAGCCACACTGCTTTTTCGATTATTCGATAGGCCGGTAGCATCGAATGCAGTGTGCTATTGAGATGGGCCGGTAGTACTTTGCTCTTTAAGTGCGTTAATTTCATCTTGTTGTTGCTTTATTCGTTCTTCAACTATACGCATTCGCTCTTTCTGAATATCTGCTTCAACTTTTGCCTTGTCCTTTCTCCTCTGACGGCTTCTATCAGGATATTTCTTCCTCTCTTCGGGAAACCCAGTCCTCCATGGTTTGGAGCCTATTGTGCCTCGTGTTCGTCCATCATGTTCCTTATTTCCAAGGGCGAGTGTGAGCTCATCATTCTCTCTATCGGGAATGAAGTCCCCATCTTTAACAGTCTTTACTGCTTTTCTCATCTTCTCGATTGGCAAGGAGTCTTCTTTATGTCGTATGTTATATATACACTTCCCTTCCGACTCCAACTTGCCCCCATGCCCATAAAACCAATTCCTTGCACGTTCGATCCAATCGTCTGTCTCTGGGATGATCTTTTTAACACGCAATTCATTCTCAAGTTTCTCCCACTTAGGAATGCCAGCCCTGTAGCCATCTTGCCCCATAGTATGGTGATACTTCTTGTTAGCAGCATTCAGCTTATTCGTTGCAGACATTTTCTTAGCTTTTTCTGATGTCTTGTAATTCACAAACTCAGCCCAGAATGGTTCTATCTTCTGAAACTGAATCTTCTTGAAATCCGGAGTCTTCTCTTTCACGACATAGTCAAGGGGCAATCTTTTCTTCCAGTTGGTGAAACACTAGGCCATCTTCTTCATAGCCCACTCCCTGACCTTAGCCTCCATGGCTCGCGCATGTTCTAAGGCATCCTCAACTGGATCCTCCGCATTTGGATCCAGCTCTATCTTTGGTAGTTTGAAATTAACCATGAGCCTCTTCCACAGTAAATATTTGGCCACATTAGGGACAAATAAAGACGTTTCCTCTTCTTCCACATCAGCAGGCCTATTCCAATTTCGAATGGTGATTGGGATGAAGTCCCTAACGATTACTCCGCATTGTGCCACAAATTTGGTTGCGACAACTTCGGGAGAAATCAGTTTGCCGTGTTCACCGATATCTTCGATCCTGAACCTCTCATGGTCTTCCAACTTTTTGTTGGGCCTCGTCCGCTCTTTTCAGTAGATTTCTTCGATCCGGAGGGCTAAAAGAAGAAAGATCGCCGTTACTATTTATATATAGATAGCAGATGATTAATTAATGAATTAATTATATTACATGCACCTCGCCGGAGCGGTTGTCTTCTCGATCACACAAGGCATCGCCTTCTCCCTCGCGGAAGGCATCACCTTCAACCTCAAACAAGTCGTCTCTTCCGGCAAAAAGAGGACCACCCTCACCAGAGTTGTTCAGAAACGTCGATACATCTAAATTTTCTTCCCCGTGGATCACACCTTGGATCAACTCTTCCTTTTGTTCGTCTCTGTCGCGTGGGTCCATATTTTCTGCATAGGTGAAAAAACGGATAAGTCAAAGCGGCTAAGGCAGAATGTGGATCCTATCGCGAAGAACCGATACCGGAAAGAAAGGCGGCAATCAATACATGGCATAATACAATGCACAATCAATATGTATGACATGTCAGATTTAGAGATCCTACACTAACCCTAGGTGCAACATCGATTTAAAAGGGTTCGGGATGCCCTAGCAAGTACACACCGGCGAACCCACATGTACATAAGGGGTGTCGATGTTTCTTTAACTAAACTAGGGTTTAAAGTTGATTGACAATGTATTATGATTGCTTATACACATAGCTCTCAATTTTCTGAACATTTTGATATATTATTTGTATTTTTCTGACTTATAAATCATTAGTTATTGCATTTTCAAGTTTATATCAATTTCTGAAAATATTAAACCATTTTAAAACAGTTACTGTGTCACTTTACATCAGCACAGGGGGTAGTTTTTCATTGGGTCTGGGGCTACCCACAATGACTGACCAGTGGGGCCGAAGACTAATAATACCTAACTAATTAATAAACCTAATAATACCTAACTAATAATAAACCTAATAATCCAAACTAATAAACCTAATATGCTAGGAGCAGTGGATCAGGTAATATCAGCTCAAAGGGAGTAATGCAACAGATAGGACACTATCAATCGATAAAAGACCACAATAGAATTGTATGCATCATGGCAAGAATTTAAATGCTTTCGAAATCATAGCATTATATCATGGTGGGGCTATGCTTGCCTTTGCCTATTGATAGCCGAAAGCAGAGCTTCAGGATCCTTGTACTTGACTTGATTACAGTTGGTCAAGTATTTGTCTTCGAGCTTCGACAGTGTTGATCTCTGGCTTCGATCTCGATCTCGATATCGTATTCTACCGGGAAGAACCAAACACCGGAAAGAAAGGGAAACAATCAACACATGGCATCGATGCAATGCTCAAGCAAGTATGATGATATGACAAGTTGAATTGCATTGAAATGTAACCCTAAAGCATTCTCTACAATTAATCGGGGTTCCGAGGGGTGAAAACCCTAACTCGGAGAAACTCTGGAACACATGAGAGGGGTGGATTTGTTCTTCTAATTACACTTGTCATTTAAGTTGTTGAACAATGCATGATTATAGCTCAGATAGCTAGGTTTCATTTTCCTGAACATTTTGATATATTATTCATATTTTTCTGACTTATAGATTAAAAGTTATTGAATTTATAAGATTATAATTATTTCTGAAATTATTAAAAGTTGGTTAAACTTTTTACACCGCAGGCATACCTAGCCACAATGACTGACAGAGGGGCCCGGAGCCACCTCAGCAGCCACAGAAGCAAAAGTGGTTCAGGGGCATTTTTCACTCGGGCTGGGGCTAGCCAGAGAGGCTGACCTGTGGGCCAGAGGCCGCATAGGCAAGCCACGCAGGCAAAGTGGGTCCCTGGCTGGGTTTAACCAGGTCTGCGCGCGCGCTGATGCATGGGTGACGTCAGGATGACATCACGCCAGCGGTGGCTTGCAGGACGGTGACGGGGAACGGCGTTAGGGGCGATCTAGGGCGCGTGCGTGTGCGCGTTAGAGAGAGGAGGTTGAGGCGAGCGAAAGAGTAGCGGCGTCGCCTCGAAAAGGTCACCGGAGAGGGGAGCACGACGACGGTGAGCGGCGATGGTGGCAGGTGGTCGACGGGGAGCAGGAACTAGAGCGAGAGGGGGCGAGAGAGAGGGTCCACGAGGACCAGCAGCTCACCAGGTGTGCGGTGGTGGTGTCGGGGAGGCGAGGCGAGGTCGGGAGCCGGCGAATCGACGGCGGCGGTCGTCGGGCTCGAGGGAGACAGAGTCGTTGGCGACGATTGGAAGCGAGCGGGGCTGATTCCTTCGGGGAGAAGCCTCGGGGCGACGAGGCGAAGCTTCATGCACGCTTGGCTGGGCGAAGGGCGGCCGATAGGGCGTGCAGGGCGGCGGGGCAGCCTGACGGCGTCGTGCGCGATAAGAGATTGTGAGATGAGGAAGAAGAAGAGGAGGGGTACCTAGTTATAACCAAAGGACCTTTTGTCCCGGTTGGTGGCTCCAACCGGGACTAAAGGGTCATACGTCCTGGTAGGAGCCACCAACCGGGACGTATACTCCACTTTTTTCAGCAGACCAAGGGGCGCGCGCAGGGGTTTTTAGTCCCGGTTGGTGGCTCCAACCGGGACATATGACCCTGTTTTCAAATTTTTTCAGGAATTTTCACTCTGTTCCCGTCTTATTTTTTATTTTGGGGTTTAAATTTGTAATTTTTTTAAATGATAATTACTTTGGAATTTAGAAAAACTGTAAACATAAAAAGTGTTTGAATTTAAATAACAAATTCAAAACCATTTTCTGTTTTTAAAAATAATTAATGTAACCATTTAAACTATGAACCATTAAAAATTAAAAATGAAGTAACTTATATTTTTTGAATATTAATTTGGAATTTAGAAAAACTTTAAACATAAAAAGTGTTTGGATTTGCATAACTAATTAAAAACCATTTTCTATTTTTAAAAATAATTAATGCAACCATTTAAAATTAAAAATGAATTAACTTAGATTTTTTGAATATTAATTTGGAATTTAGAAAAACTTTAAACATAAAAAGTGTTTGGATTTGAATAACTAATTCAAAACCATTTTATATTTTTAAAAATAATTAATGCAACCATTTAAATTTAAAAATGAATTAACTTATATTTTTTGAATATTAATTTGGAATTTAGAAAAAAATTAAACATAAAAGGGTTTGAATTTGAATAAATAATTCAAAACCATTTTCTGTTTTTAAAAATAATTAATGTAACCACTTAAACTATGAACCATTTAAAACTAAAAATGAATTAACTTATATTTTTTGAATATTAATTTGGAATTTAGAAAAACTTTAAACATAAAAAGTGTTTGGATTTGAATAACTAATTCAAAACCATTTTCTGATTTTAATTTGGATTTGAATTAACTTATATTTATTATATATTAATGGGCGGGAAAAAAAGGACGGGAAATAATGGGCGGAAAGAAAATTTTATTAGGATAGAACTGGAATTAAAGTACATAACGCAACTAACACAAAGTTACATAGAAGAACTGAAAATTAAGATACATGGCCAGATTAAGCCACCATCGGCCGAACTTGTTTTGCAATGTTGGAGTGATTCAGTCATGCTCCTGCCTACACCTGTAATACTCGCCACTGTAGTCGTCGTACTCGCCGCGGCTGTCGTCGCCGGGGTTGCCGTAGTTGAACCTTGAAGGCTGAGTACGAGTGGGATGGACTTGAGGGTAGCGCAGGCGGGGGTTAGAGTGGGCGGCCGTGTCGTAGGCCATGATGCTCTGGAGAGTCCGGCCGCGCCACCATAGCCGACGGCCGGCCTCGTTGAAGTTCGGAAGAGGTGGGCCATCCTCCTCGTGCCTGGCGAGCGCCCTCTCACGCCGATCCACGAAGAAGGCTTGCCAAGTCGGGAAATAGTCGGGATGCCATCTGGGATTCCTCCGCTGCTCCGGCGTGAGCTCGAAGTAGTAGTGGTTCGTGATGGCCATCCGGCATGCCACACCTAGAGGGACAGGAGGAACCGGCCCTGGGGACATAGTAGCCTGGCGGGCAGGGGTAGTTCGAGGCGCAAAGCGCCTCCGTCTCTCTGGGGGTTACTGCTACTGTGGAAGTCATGGGAAAGAGTGATGAGGTTGCAGATATGAGTCTAGAGATGTGCAATGACAATGGAGGCCAACCCTACATATATATATAGTGAGAAATGGCAGGAAGATAACTGGAGGGAAGAACTGGCAGGAAAAACTGGCGGGAAGAACTAGTGGGAAAAAATGGCGGGAAGAAAAATGGCAGAAAGAAATGGCGGGAAGAAACATGGCTCATTTAGAAATTGCATTGGATCTCTGAAGAAACCACATATTGCGAGTCTAAAAATGATTTTTTCAAAAAATCACGCGCGTTAGATCATGTAACTGTAGTACAAACCGGACACACTTGCTACCGATTCGGCAGACATTTGTCCTTTTTACCCAGGATGGATGAAAAGGTTTAAGATGTGCCGGTTGGGAGATAGTCCATGTAAGGTGGTCTAGTATTTTAGGAAAATGGGACGGTAGCATTCTGAAACAGCATTTTGGTGGTTACTTCACAAAACGACCCGTTTTTTGCGCTCGGAAAATGCAAAAGTGCTTTTCCGTGTGACGAAAAGGAAAAATTCCTCTAGCAACATTGTTCTCCGTACCAATGTCCACATGCATGCATAATATGGGCACAGCATCACAAACTATGCCGTGATTCAGCACATAACATCGGTTATTTGGACCGAAAGCCATGAAACCTCGAACATGATAGGTCATTTTGTGAAGGATTTTCGAGACATGATCAATATACAAAGTCTGGTATTTTTTGTTTCAACTATGTCACAAAATATGACACCACGCGAAGGATTTTCATTGGTCGGATTTTTTTGAATTTCTTATGCCCATTTTGAATTTTTTGAATTTCGAACTATGCTCGAACCGGCGTGCATGAAGATAGGGGACGAGCATCGTTAGAACTTGCATTGGATCTCCGAAGAAACCACATATTGCGAGTCTAAAAATGATTTTTTAAAAAAATCACGCGCGTTAGATCATGTAACTGTAGTACAAACCGGACCCACTTCCTGCCGATTCGGCAGACATTTGTCCTTTTTACCCGGGATGGACGAAAAGGTTTGAGATGTCCCGGTTGGGAGATAGTCCATGTAAGTTGGTCTAGTATTTTAGGAAAATGGGACGGTGGCATTCTGAAACAGTATTTTGGTGGTTACTTCACAAAACGACCTGTTTTTTGCGCTCGGAAAATGGAAAAGGGCTTTTCCGTGCGACGAAAAGGAAAACTTCCTCCTGCAACATTGTTCTCCATACCAATGCCCACATGCATGCATAATATGGGCACAACATCACAAACTATGCTGTGATTCAGCACATAACATCGGTCATTCGGACCGAAAGCCATGAAACCTCGAACATGATAGGTCATTTTGTGAAGGTTTTTTCGAGACATGATCAATATACCAAGTCTGGTATTTTTCCTTTCAACTATGTCACATAATATGACACCACGCGAAGGATTTTCATTGTTCGGATTTTTTTTGAATTTCTTATGCCCGTTTTGAATTTTTTGAATTTCTAACTATGGTCGAACCGGCGTGCATGAAGATAGGGGACGAGCATCGTTATAACTTGCATTGGATCTCTGAAGAAACCACATATTGCGATTCTAAAAATGATTTTTCAAAAAATCACTGGCGTTAGATCATGTACCTGTAGTACAAACCGGACCCACTTCCTACCGATTCGGCAGACATTTGTCCTTTTTACCCGGGATGGACGAAAAGGTTTGAGATGTCCCGGTTGGGAGATAGTCCATGTAAGGTGGTCTAGTATTTTAGGAAAATGGGACGGTAGCATTCTGAAACAGCATTTTGGTGGTTACTTCACAAAACGACCGATTTTTTGCGCTTGGAAAATGAAAAAGAGCTTTCCCGTGCGACGAAAAGGAAAACTTCCGCCTGCGATATTGTTCTCCATACTAATATCCACATGCATGCATAATATGGGCACAGCATCACAAACTATGCCGTGATTCAGCACATAACATCGGTCATTTGGACCGAAAGCCATGAAACCTCGAACATGATAGGTCATTTTGTGAAGGTTTTTTCGAGACATGATCAATATACCAAGTCTGGTATTTTTCCTTTCAACTATGTCAAATAATATGACACCACGCGAAGGATTTTCATTGTTCGGATATTCAATATACTAAAGGTTCATCTTTAGTCCCGGTTGGAGGGATTTCGGCAGGCTGGGCCAGGCAGCACTAATGATAGGGGTGAGTGTCGACATTATGTCGTGCGGCGTGTACCTTGTCCCGGATGGTGTCACCAACCGGGACTAAAGATGAACCTTTAGTCCCGGTTGGAGACACCAACCGAGACAAAACACGAGTCAGCACTAATAATAGGGGTGAGTGTCGAAATTATGTCGTAAGTGTCGACACTATGCCGAGCTGCTTGTACTATAAATAGGCATCCTTGTGAGTCCAGTCCTCCAGCCAGATTGAGGCATCTCTAATATTGTTTTCGAGAGCAGGGACACCACTACGACCAGTTTCAGGGAGATGCCGCCTGGTCCCAGTCCTCCGGCATCTCCAAGAAACTGGTCATAGAGGCACTCCCTAATATGTGAAATTAGTTAGCTCCCAGGTGTATTGATCTAGTTAGAGAAGTTACAAGCTGCAAGATGGTTTTCGAGAGCAGGGACACCACTACGACCAGTTTCAGGGAGATGCTGCCGGATCCCAGTCCTCCGGCATCTCCAAGAAACTGGTCATAGAGGCACTCCCTAATATATGAAATTAGTTAGCTCCCAGGTGTATTGATCTAGTTAGAGAAGTTACAAGCTGCAAGATGGTGTGCGAGAGCAGGGACACCACTACGACCAGTTTCAGGGAGATGCCGTCGGATCCCAGTCCTCCGGCATCTCCAAGAAACTGGTCATAGAGGCACTCCCTAATATATGACCACGCGCGTTTGGAGATCAGATCTTAACGGTAAGTACGAATCGGGACAACTTCTTCATAGTCCCGGTCCAGCCACAAAATGGGACTAACACGCAAGACATTTATTAATATTAAAAATTGAGACTACAAAACCGGGACTAAAGGCCCCCCTATATATAGTCCCGGTCAAGCCACAAACCACGAAAGATATCCCGGCCAGACATGAACTAGAGTTACATAATATGAGCATGAACTTCTTGGAATATGTCCTTCCTTATGATCGCTTTAGACGTAACCATGGAGCATCTTATTTACTTAACGGAATGCTTGGGTTAGTTTTCACTGTGAAGGGAAGAATTTCATCAAACTTATTATAATCTTCTGACATTTTTGTCTTGTCCTCGATTCCCATGATGTTTATTTTCCCTAAAAGAACTATGTGACGCTTTGGCTCATCATATGATGTATTCGTTTGCATATTTTTTTCTTTTTTTTGGTCTGGAGAACATGTCCTTCACATAGAAAACCTGAGATACATCATTCGCTAGGACGAATGGTTCATCTCTATAACCAAGATTGTTGAGATCCACTGTTGTCATTCCGTACAACTGGTCTATCTTTACCCCTTCCCCATTCAGGTTGACCCATTTGCAGCGAAACAAAGGGACCTTAAAAGAGACTCCATAGTCTAGTTCCCATATCTCCTCTATGTAACCATAGTATGTGTCCTTTAGTCCATTCTCGTCTATTGCATCAAAGCGGACACCACTATTTTGGTTGGTGCTCTTTTTATCTTGGGCGATCGTGTAGAATGTATTCCCATTTATTTCGTACCCTTGGAAATTCAATATAGTATAAGATGGTGACGCGGCCAACAAGTATAGATGATCTCCAACAGTGGTGTCATTCAAGAGAAGTGTCTGCATCCAACCACCGAAAGACTTCATGTGTTCATCTGTAATCCATGATTCAGGCTTCCCCGGGTTTTTGGAGCGTACGATATTCTTGTGTTCCTCGATATACGGAGCTGCCAAGGTGGAATTATGTAGAACTGTGTAGTCTGATTTAGTGCAAGAATCCCCGTCCCTACATATCATTGATTTCTTTCACAGCGTGCCTTTTCCACTTAGTATTCCCTCATGCCGCGAGTCAGAAACACCAATCGGCTTAAGGTCAGGAATAAAGTCAACACAAAACTCAGTTACCTCCTTGGTTCCATATCCCTTGGAGATGCTTCCTTCTGGTCTAGGACGGTTATGAACATATTTCTTTAAGACTCCCATGAACCTCTCAAAGGGGAACGTATTGTGTAGAAATACCGGACCGAGAATGGCAATCTCTTCCACTAGGTGAACCAGGAGATGCGTCATAATATTGAAGAAGGATGGTGGGAACACCAACTCAAAACTAACAAGACATTGTACCACATCCTTCTGTAACCTTGGCAGAATATCTGGATTGATTACCTTCTAAGATATTGCATTGAGGAATGCACACAGCTTCACAATGGGTACTCGAACATTTTTCGGTAGAAGCCCCCTCAATGCAATCGGAAGCAACTGCGTCATAATCACGTGACAGTCATGAGACTTCAGGTTTTGGAACTTTTTCTCTGCCATATTTATTATCCCCTTTATATTAGATGAGAAGCCAGACGACACCTTGATACTATAAAGGACTTCAAAAGAGATTTCCTTCTCTGCTTTGGTAAGAGCATAGCTGGCACGACTTAAGTGACGCCCTTTATCCGTCTTGTTTTGTGTATGCATGTTCTTTGGGTCTTTCATAATTTGTTGGTCCTCCCGTGCTTCTGGTGTATCTTTTGTCTTCCCATACACGCCTAGGAATCCTAGCAGGTTCACGCAAAGATTCTTCGTCACGTGAATCACGTTGATTGAAGAGTGGACACGTAGGACTTTCCAATATGGCATCTCCCAAAATATAGATTTCTTCTTCCACATGGGTGCGTGTCCTGTAGCGACGTCGTTCGGAACTGATTGACCGCCAGGACCCTTTCCAAAGATTACTTCTATGTCCTTGACCATACCAAATACATCATCACCAGCAGGGAGTTCAGGCTTCTTCCGGTGATCTGCCTCACCTTTGAAATGCTTGCCTTTCTTTCTTACGAGATGATTGGTCGGAAGAAATCGTCGATTCGCCAGGTACACAAACTTCTTGCATTTGTGAAAATATGTACCTTTAGTCTTATCTAAACAGTGCGTGCATGCCTTATATCCCTTGTTTGCCTGTCCTGAAAGGTTACTAAGAGCAGGCCAATCATTGATGGTTACGAAAAGCAACCCTCATAGATCAAATGGCTCCTGTTTGTTCTCATCCCACGCACGTACACCTGGTTTGCCCCATAACTGTAAGAGTTCTTCAACTAATGGCCTAAGGTACACATCAATGTCGTTGCCCGGTTGCTTCGGGCCTTGGATGAGCACTGGCATCATAATGAATTTACGCTTCATGCACAACCAAGGAGGAAGGTTGTACATACATAGAGTCACAGGACAGGTGTTGTGACTGCAGCTCTGCTCCCCAAAAGGATTCATGCCATCCGTACTTAGACCAAACCATAAGTTCCTTGTGTCACCTGCAAAGTACGGAAAGTCTCTCTCGGTTTTTCTCCACTGTGACCCATCAGCAGGGTGTCTCAACTTCCCATCTTTCTTACGGTATTCTTTGTGCCATCGCAACAACCTGGCATGCTCTTTGTTTCTGAACATGCGTTTCAACCTTGGTATTATAGGAGCATACCACATAACCTTAGCAGGAACCCTCTTCCGGAGGGGCTCTCCCTCAACATCACCAGGGTCATCTCGTCTGATCTTATACCGCAATGCATTGCATACCGGGCACTTATCTAAATTCTCATACTCCTTACCGCGGTAGAGGATGCAGTCATTAATGCATGCATGTATCTTTTGCACATCTAATCCTAGAGGACAGAGAGTCTTCTTTGCTTCGTAGGTACTCTCGGGAAGTTCGTTATGTTTCGGCTTCATTATTTTCAGCATCTTTTCAAATGAGGAGTCAGTTAGACCACACTCTGCCTTCCATCGCAGCAATTACTATGTGGTACTGAGCTTTGTGTTGCCATCTTCATAATTTGGGTACAACAATTTCTTGTGATCTTCTAACATGCCCTCTAACTTCAACTTCTCATTTTCTGTTTCACAGTCTCGCTTTGCATCAGAAATGACCCTACCAAGTTCATCATCCGGCTCATCTGATGCCCGTTCTTCACCTCCTTCCTCTTCATTGGCTTCCATTGCAGTATCACTGTATTCAGGAAACATATGATGATAGTTGTTATCATCATCTTCTTCTTCATTGTCTTCCATCATAACCCCTCTTTCCCCATGCTTGGTACAGCAATTATAGTTGGGCATGAAACCTTTCATAATCAGGTGGCCGTGAATGATTTTCGAGGAAGAGTACTCCTTGTTGTTCCGACATTGAACACATGGACAACGGATAAAACCATTCTCTTTGTTTGACGTAGCCACATCGATAAATTTATCCACGCCTTTCATATACCCGGGTACACGCCGGTCACCGTACATCCATTCCCAACCGTTCATCTGCATCATATAAGGAAGTTTATCAAAAAAGGGACATCATAAATAGTGAAATGACCAATTCACATCTACACATGCATTGTATCAATGACAGAGAAAAGATAAGATTGCTAACCTCGATCGAGGGAAATAAAGAGGGGAAAGCTCAAGTGCGTCTCAGACACCTTCTATATTTTTGTTCTGTGAGAAATTGAACGGGATCATTCACTCAAGAATTTCATCAAACACCTTGAATGCATGCATAGGAAAAAAATAAACTAGCACACCTCTCACACCTTCCACCAAGAAAAAATAGAGGGGAGGCACAGGGCTGGGGCGTCGTATTTATAGAGGGCGGGACCATATGTCCCGGTTTGTAACACAAACCGGGACTAAAGGTATGTGCCATGCCACGTGGCTGACGCCCAACGTTTAGTCCCAGTTTGTGTTACAAACCGGGACGCATGCCCCCTACCAACCGGGACGCATGCCTCCGGCCCCCGTGCCCGCTCGAACCGGGACGCGTGCCAGCATTAGTCCCGGTTCGTGGCGGAACCGGGACTAATGATGTTAGGATGCACGAACGGATGGCCTCTTTTCTACTAGTGTAGAACCCCAAAGCTATGGGCAATAGCTCATGAAAACAGCCATAAAACGCGAAAACGATGAGTTTTTGGACATAAATCTCAAACATGTATTGTTTATTTTTGGGCCATGAAAATCCCTATGGAACCCCAAAACCATGGACAATAGCTCATGAAAACGTCCATAAAACACGAAATCGGCGAGTTTTTGATCATGTCTCTCAAATCATAGGATCACTGTATTCAGAGGTCAATTCTCTTTCTTTGACCTCCCACCGTTCACGACATCCCATGAAAAGCAAGATCCCGAATAAGAAAACAGAAACCAAGGAAACCACAACTTTGGAGACCGTGTCAATGTCCTTTCCTGTTTGTTATTTCGTACCTAGTTGTTCCCAAAAAGAAGATACTTTTTTCTATTCGAGAAACGAGGAGCACGACTGAAGTGGCCCAAGACCGTTTATTCCAACATTTTCTCAGCTCCTTCGACTCCAAAAATTCGACCTCCGCGTCACGGTCAGTAATATCTCCATATTCAGGAGTTCCACAGGACCTCCTAAGGGAGCTAATTGCCTGTCTAGGTCTCGGTAAGGGATAAGTTTTGGGATGGACCCCAGCAACCCCAATATTGATTCAGTGGTACATGTATCGGATCTTATGGGTCATGCAAATCGCCCTGGAACACCAAAACTATGGGCAATACCTCATGAAAACGGCCATAAAACCTGAAAACGATGAGTTTTTGCTCATAACTCTCAAACGTGTATCGGGTGTTACGAGTCATGCAAATCGCCCCGGAACACCAAAGTTGTGGGCTATCTCATGAAAACAGCCATAAAACATGAAAACTATGAGTTTTTTCTCACAACTCTTAAACATGTATCGTGTGTTACGAGTCGTGTAAATCGCCCGAGAACCCCAAAACTGTGGGCAATAGCTCGTGAAAACGGCCATAAAATGCGAAAACGACGATTTTTTTGGTAATAACCCTCAGACATGTATCGTTTCTTTACGGGAGATGCAAATTCCCATCGAACCCCAAAACTATGTGTCACATCCCAAAATTTTCCAAATTTTGTAATGTGAAAAATAAATAATTGTTGAAATTTAGGGTGAAAAGAAACTTTTTGTTTCTAAATGGAAAATTAAAATCCCATCTTGAACAAACATGAGTAATGTTTGAATACAACTAAATTCAAATCAAGTGGAATGCATTCATCATAAATGCATCTGGAAATTTAAACACTTGGGAAATAAACCAAAACCCTAAAACCCTAATGGAAGAAAATCATTTCAAAAGATATCTCTAAGACCATGGATTTGATCCACATAAAAATTGGTCAAACAAACATTTCAAAATGATCAAGAATGACAAATAGAAATATTATAAAACCATATGAATTGGTTTCACTTATTTTGGAGCCATAGACAAATCTTAAGAATTTAATAAAATAAGGAAATTGAATTTCCAAAGCTAATAAAGAACCTATCCATAAATCCATACAAAATGGTGAGCAATTAATCCTAAAGACATTTAGAAGGATAAACAAATGTTAAATAAGATTTTACAAATTGGAATCACCAAGTTTGGACCTTTAAATAAAAAGATATGGACTTTATAAGATAAAGAAAGAAATATTAAATGAGGAATATTTAAAGGCCAAATTAAATCTTGACCTAATCCATAAGCAAATGGAATAAATATAATCCAAATCCAAATAAAATAAAAGGATAAAGAATTTTCCAAATAAAATAAAATGGCATTAACCAAATTCTAGTTCTATTTGAATAAAGACAAAATCCCTAATGGAAAAGATTAAGTAAATCAGGGAAAAATAATTTGAATTTACCTAAGTGTCCTGTAGCGACGTCACCTGTCAGGCCATCGTCTTCAACCCCTGGCGACGACACGCTCTGGCGTCGTCGGGGACGTTTATCGAGTCTTATGTGTCGTGCAAATAGCCTTGGAACACCAAAACTATGGGCAATAGCTCATGAAAACGGCCATAAAACGTAAAAACAACGAGTTTTTGCTCATAACTCTTAAAAGTTTATCGCGTGTTACGAGTTGTGTAAATCGCACTAGAACCCCAAAACTGTGGGCAATAGCACATGGAAACAGCCATAAAACGCGAAAACGATGAGTTTTTGGTCATAACTCTCAAACATTTATCGTTTCTTTTCGGGCCATGAAAATCCCTATGGAACCGCAAAACCGTGGGCAATAGCTCATGAAACGTCCATAAAACACGAAAACAGCGAGTTTTTCATCATGTCTCTCAAACATGTATCGGATCTTATGGGTCATGCAAATCGCCCTGGAACACCAAAAATGTGGGCAATAGCTCATGAAAACGGCCATAAAACCTGAAACAACGAGTTTTTGCTCATAACTTTGAAACGTGTATCGGGCATTACGAGTCGTCCAAATCGTATTGGAACACCAAAATTGTGGGCTATCTCATGAAAACAGCCATAAAACATGAAAACTATGAGTTTTTGTTCACAGCTCTTAAACGTGTATCACGTTTTACGAGTCATGTAAATCGCCCGAGAACCCCAAAATTGTGGGCAATAGCTCATGAAAACCACCATAAAACGACAACTTTTTGGTCATAACCCTCAGACATGTATCGTTTCTTTATGGTCGATGCAAATCCCCATCAAACCCATAAACTATGGGTAATAACTCATGAAACTGTCTATAAAACGCGAAAACAACGAGTTTTTCGTCCTCTCTACCAAACATGTATCGAGGTTTACTATCAATGCAAATCCCATTGAACCCCAAAACTGTGGGCAATAGCTACTGAAAACTACCATAAAACGCAAAAACAATGAGTGTTTGGTCTTAAATCTCAAACATGTATCGGGCTTTACTGGCCATGCAAATCCCCATTGAACACCAAAAACTCGTCGTTCTCATCGTTTTCCCCTCAGACATTTATCGAGTCTTGTGGGCCATGCAAATTACTTTGGAACGCCAAAACTATGGGCAATAGCTCATAAAAATAGCCATAAAACGTGAAACCGACGAGTTTTTGTTCATAACTCTTAAACATGTATCGCGTGTTACGAGTTGTGTAAATCGCAATAGAACCCCAAAACTGTGGGCAGTAGCTCATGAAAACGGCCATAAAACGCAAAAACGACGAGTTTTTGGTCTTAACTCCCAAACATGTATCGGGCTTTACTGGCCATGCAAATCCCCATTGAGCACCAAAACTGTGGGCAATAGGTCACGGAAACAGCCATAAATTGCAAAAAAAATGCTGATTTTTGGTCATAACCCTCAAACATGTATTGTCTCTTATGGGCCTTGCAAATTCCCACGGAACTCCAAAACTGTAGGCAATAGCTCATGAAAATATCCATAAAATGAGAAAACTACGAGTTTCTGGTTTTAACTCTTAAATGTATATCGCGTGTTACGAGTTGTGTAAATTACACTAACACCCCAAAACGGTGGGAAATAGCTCAAGAAAACAGCCATAAAACACGAAAACGATGAGTTTTTGGTCATAACTCTCAAACTTTTATCGTTTCTTTTCGGGCCATGAAAATCCCTATGGAACCCCAAAACCGTGGGCAATAGCTCATGAAAACGTCCATAAAACACGAAAACGGCGAGTTTTTCATCATGTCTCTCAAACATGTATCGGATCTTATGGGTCATGCAAATCGCCCTGGAACACCAAAACTGTGGGCAATAGCTCATGAAAACGGCCATAAAACCTGAAAACAACGAGTTTTTGCTCATAACTCTCAAATGTGTATCGTGCGTTATGAATCGTGCAAATCTCCCTGGAACACCAAAATTGTGGGCTATCTCATGAAAACGGCCATAAAACATGAAAACGGCGAGTTTTTGCTCACAACTCTTAAACGTGTATCGTGTGTTACGAGTCGTGTAAATCGCAAGAGAACCCCAAAAATGTGGGCAATAGCTCATCAAAACGGCCATAATACCTGAAAATAACGATTTTTTTCTCACAACTCTCAAATGTATATAGGGCGTTACAAGTCGTGCAAATTGCCCTAGAACATCAAAATTGTGGGATATCTCATGAAAATGGCCATAAAACGACAAAACGACGAGTTTTTGCTCACAACTCTCAAACGAGTATCGTGTGTTACGAGTCGTGTAAATCGCCCGAGAACCCCAAGACTATGGGCAATAGGTCATGAAAACGGCCATAAAATGCGAAAATGACGACATTTTTTAGAAACCTTAAACATGTATCGTTTCTTTATGGGCGTTGCAAATCCCCATGGAACCCCAAATCTGTGGGTAATAGCTCATGAAAACTTCCATAAAACGTGAAAACGACGAGTTTTTGGTCCTCTCTGTCAAACATGAATCGGGGTTTACTGGCAATGTAATCCCCATTGAACCCCAAAACTGTGGGCAATAGCTCATGAAAACATCCATAAAACGCAAAAACGGCGAGTTTTTGGTCATAACTCTCAAACATGTATCGGGCATTACTCGCCATGCAAATCCCCACTTGACACCAAAAACTCGTCGTTCTCATCGTTTCCTCTCAAACATTTATCGAGTCTTGTGGGCCCTGCAAATCACCTTGGAACACCAAAACAATGGGCAATTGCTCTTGAAAACAGCCGTAAAACGTGAAAACGACACGTTTTTGGCCATAACTCTCAAACATGTATGGTGTCTTATGGGCCTTGCAAATTCCCATGGAACCCCAAAAGTGTGGGCAATAGCTCATGAAAATATCCATAAAATGCGAAAATGACGAGTTTCTAGTCATGTCTCTCATACATTTATCGAGTCTTATGGGCCGTGCAAATCGCCTTGGAACGCCAAAAGTATGGGCAATAGCTCATGAAAATGGTCATAAAACGCGAAAACGACGAGTTTTTGATCATAACCTTTAAACATATATCACGTGTTACGAGTTGTGTAAATCGCCCTGGAACCCCAAAACTGTGGGCAATAGCTCATGATAACGGACATAAACGCGAAAACGACGAGTTTTAGGTCATAACTATCAAACATGTATCGTGTCTTTACGGGCCATGCAAATCCCCGTAGAACCCCAAAACTATGGGCAATATATTATGAAAACGTCCATAGAACACGAAAACGACAAGTTTTTGGTCATGTCTCTCAAAAATTTATCAGGTCTTATGGGTCGTACTAATCGTCCTGCAAAACCAAAAATGTGGGCAATAATTCATGAAAACTGCCATAAAACGTGAAAACGATGATTTTTTGCTCATAACTCTCAAACGTGTATCGGGATGTTACGAGTCGTGCCAATCGTCCCGGCACACCAAAATTATGGGCAATAGCTCATGAAAACGGCCATAAAACCTGAAAACAATGAGTTTTTGCTCATAACTCTCAAACGTGTATCGGGCGTTATGAGTCGTGCAAATCGCCCTAGAACACCAAAATTGTGGGCTATCTCATGGAAACAGCCATAAAACATGAAAACTACGAGTTTTTGCACACAACTCTTAAACGTGTATCGTGTGTTACGAGTCGTGTAACTCGCCCGAGAACCCCAAAACTATGGGCAATAGCTCATGAAAATGGCCATAAAATGCGAAAACGGTGATTTTTTGGTAATAACCCTCAGACATGTAACGTTTCTTTACGGGAGATGCAGATCCCCATCGAACCCCAAAACTGTGGGTAATAGCTCATGAAAACGTCCTTAAAACCCGAAAACGACGATTTTTTGGTCCTCTCTCTCAAAACGTGTATCGGGGTTTACTGGCCATGCAAATCCCCATGGAACCCCAAAACTGTGGGCAATAGCTCATGAAAACATCCAGAAAACGGGAAAACAACGAGATTTTGGTGTTAACTCTCAAACATGTATCGGGCTTTACTGTCCATGCAAATCCCCATTGAACACCAAAAACTCGTCATTCTCATCGTTTTCCCGTAAAACATTTATCGAGTCTTGTGGTTCGTGCAAATCACCTTGGAACGCCAAAACTATGGACAATAGCTCATAAAAACAGCCATAAAACGTGAAAATGACGACTTTTTTTTTCATAACTCTTAAACGTGTATCGTGTTTTACGAGTTGTGTAAATCGCACTAAAACCCCAAAACTGTGGGCAATAGCTCATGAAAACGGCCATAAAACATGCAAACGACGAGTTTTTGGTCATAACTCTCAAACATGTATCGTTTCTTTTCGGGAAAAATCCCTATGGAACCCCAAAACCATGGGCAATAGCTCATGAAAACGTCCATTAAACACGAAAACGGCGAGTTTTTGATCATGTCTCTCAAACATGTATCGGATCTTATTGGTCATGGAAATCGCCCTGGAACACCAAAATTGTGGGCAATAGCTCATGAAAACGGCCATAAAACCTGAAAACAACGAGTTTTTTCTCATAACTCTCAAACGTGTATCGGGCGTTACGAGTCGTGCAAATCGCCCTAGAACATCAAAATTGTGTGCTATCTCATGAAAACGGCCATAAAACATGAAAACGGCGAGTTTTTGCTCACAACTCTTAAACGTGTATCCTGTGTTACGAGTCGTGTAAATCGCCCGAGAAGCCCAAAATTGTGGGCAATAGCTCATGAAAACGGCCATAAAATGCGAAAACGACGACTTTTTGGTCATAACCCTCAGACATGTATCGTTTCTTTACGGTCAATGCAAATCCCCATCATGCCCATAAACTATGGGTAATAGCTCACGAAAATGTCTATAAAACGCGAAAACGACGAGTTTTTTGTCCTCTCTGCCAAACATGTATCGGGGTTTACTGGCAATGCAAATCCCCATTGAACCCCAAAACTGTGGGCAATAGCTACTGAAAACATCCATAAAACACAAAAACAATGAGTTTTTGGTCTTAAATCTCAAACATGTATCGAGCTTTAAAGGCCATGCAAATCCCCATTGAACACCAAAAACTCGGCGTTCTCATCGTTTTCCCCTCAGACATTTATCGAGTCTTGTGGGCCGTGCAAATCACCTTGGAACGCCAAAACCATGGGCAATAGCTCATAAAAACAGCCATAAAACGTGAAAACGACGTGTTTTTGTTCATAACTCTTAAACGTGTATCGCGTGTTACGAGTAGTGTAAATCGCACTAGAACCCCAAAACTATGGGGAATAGCTCCTGAAAACGGCCATAAATCGCGAAAAGGATGAGTTTTTGGACATAAATCTCAGACCTGTATCGTTTGTTTTTGGGACATGGAAATCCCTATGGAACCCCAAAACCTTGGGAAATAGCTCATGAAAACGTCCATAAAACACGAAAACGGCGAGTTTTTGATCATATCTCTCAAACATGTATCGGATCTTAGTGGTCATGCAAATCGCCCTAGAACACCAAAATTGTGGGCAATAGCTCATGAAAACGGCCACAAAACCTGAAAACAACGAGTTTTTGCTCATAACTCTCAAACGTGTATCAGGCGTTATGAGTCGTGCAAATCGCCTTGGAACACCAAAATTGTGGGCTATCTCATGAAAACAGCCGTAAAACGTGAAAACGGCGAGTTTTTGCTCACAACTCTTAAACGTGTATCGTGTGTTACGAGTCGTGTAAATTGCCCGAGAACCCCAAAACTGTGGGTAATAGCTCATGAAAACGACCATAAAATGTGAAAAAGATGACTTTTTGGTCATAACCCTCAGACATGTATTGTTTCTTTACGGGCGATGCAAATCCACATCGAACCCCAAAACTGCGGGTAATAGCTCATGAAAACATCCTTAAAATGCGAAAAGGACGATTTTTTTGGTCCTCTCTCTCAAAACGTGTATCGGGGTTTACTAGCCATGCAAATCCCCATGGAACCAAAAAACTGTGGGCAATAGCTTCTGAAAACATCCATAAAACGGGAAAACGACGAGTTTTTGGTGTTAACACTCAAACATGTATCGGGCTTTACTGTCCATGCAAATCCCCATTGAACACCAAAACTGTGGGCAATGGCTCACGGAAACAGCCATAAAACGCGAAAACGCCGACTTTTTGGTTATAACCCTCAAACATGTATTGTGTCTTATGGGCCTTGCAAATTCCCATGGAACCCCAAAACTATGGGCAATATTGTAACACCCTCAGATTCGGCCCTATGCAAGTTTTAGCGAAACTCGCCAAACCCGCATAGAAACGATTCGAAGGTGCCCACCAGGCACTTTCGTGCGGGTGGAAAGCAAAGTAATAACATTACACAACAGTCCTCGATGGGACCCACAGAACAGATATATACAACAGCGACTCGAAGAGTCAAGAATATAGATATATTATACAAAGATCCAAATCACCTTGAAAAATGATATAGCGTCCAGCTACGGACAAGATGCATGGCTAAGAGCCCTGAAGAATAACCAATGGCGTCCATAACCCTGCCCAGGCCAAGCCGGAAGGGTAACCCTGCTAACGACGTCGATCTCAAAACCTGCTTAAACAAAAGGGGTGCCGACAAAGGGCAAAGGAAAAAGAGGAGCGTCAGTACTGAGGCCAGTACACGGCGAGACTAGAGTTCGGCGGTCCTCGCCTACAAAGGTATGGTGGACTGAGCGGCAGCGGCAGCATGCACTAAACAACCTATAGAGACTCGATACAACTGGCGGTTATCAGAGAGGGGGGGGAGAAAGACCTATTCGGATCCAACCTGAGGCTATCAACAAACAAACCCATCCTGGCGTTTCCCCCTCGAGACCAAACGAGGAAGTCAACCGAGGAACTCACACAGTTGGCAGTTTTATTTATTCAGTTATAGTTGCGGCACTTTACTAGTCAGGTTTAGATAATCATCCTGATAAAGTAAGCAGTGGGCACTTTTAGTTAATCATTCCATTATAGTGGCAGCACTTACTAGTCAGATACATTTAGCATGAGATAAACCCAAAACCCAGCAGTTGTTGGTACTTTTATTTAGCCATTCCGTTGTAGTGAAGCTGATTACTAGTCATACCGGATACAAGTCAATTTATAACAATAAACTTTAGTTATAGTTGTCTATGATCAAGCAATGTGCTCCAAGTCGTCCATAACCGCGGACACGGCTTCTCGAAAAGATTAAACCCTGCAGGGGTGCACCAAAGTATCCATAGTCACTTCGACCCTTTTTGCCAGATCAGTTAACATACACCCATCGGTATGTCGGCGGGGCCTAAGTCACGACGTTCCCAGACCCAAAGCAAGTACATGGGGGCCACCCCACCGAGTCGACACCCGCAACGGAGTCGGCCGGTCTCCGAGACGGACTCAGGGTTTGGGTGGACGGCAGTGAGCGACAGTCTGCCCCCAAACGGGGACTGTCGACACCGCGAAAACGTGTCCCGATCCTAAACAGTACAGTGTGCTCCTCGCACAAACGTAAATAAAGCGGTAAACATGGCATAAGTACAGGATAGTAAATAAAACCTCAAACTAGTTTGTGGCCCCCAGTACAATACTTTGAAATCAGGTAATAATCAATGGGGGGCCCATATCTCCCCAACTGTGGTTAGCGCGCTCGATCTCGGAACAGGTGTCAAGAACTCGGGTCCTACAGGACACAAGTGGGCGGTCGGAAACCAAATCTTACCTATCACCCACCGATGCCTCTGCTTAATTCAATTTTAGTTGTTAAACAGGAATTAAAGTGAACAATAAGTAAACCATGATCATCTCCAACGATAACAGGCGGCAATCCTCCAACAAAGGTGGTTCCTGATGACAAGCAGAACACTTGAGCAAGCGGCTACGACACGCGGGTCCAACTAGCTACCAAACAACAGGTAATAGGATGTGTCCAAGGCTATATATGGCTGCAAGGGATATCACGGGTACGAAATCTAGAGCATCGCAACACAGATAGCAAAGATCAACAGGAGGGAAGTAAATACTAGCAAAGTAAGATAGGTAGAAAGGGGGAGATGCTCGCCTGAAAACATTGTCGAAGGTTCAACCGAAGATGGGGGCGAAGCTCACATCAACTCAACGGCCTTATCCGCGAAGAAGCAAAACACTAGAAGAAGCACCGGGTGCAATATTTAATACAACGGCAGAAGATCGGCATGATGTATGGCATGGCAAAGGTGCAATGCAATCAGGTCATATTAAGCGGAACCGGGGTCCCGACAATTAATTATATGGTTCAAGTTGTTTATCTACCCCGCAATTTAAATGTGGTTTTAGCATGGCAAAAGATAGCACCGGGTTCGCTACACCAATTTAAATGAGGCCGATATGAGACCAGATTTGCCCGCATATGGGTCCCATATTTAATTATTAGGTGAATCGGCATAAGGCCCCCAAACCACATGATATGCATGCGAGATGACAAATAGAAATGCAACAAGTTGATATTACTTATAAAAATAGGATATCGAGGAAAAAGGGGCACACATTAGGGTTCGGCAGATCTTGGAGGTCCGGGGTTCGGGGTCCGGGGTCGGTCTCGGGGTTCAGGGTTCGACGGATTGGTCTCGGCGGGAACGGTTCTTGGTGAACTTGGCGTGTCGAGGTGTGGTCTTAGGGTTCGTGTCGGCGCACTCGGTGTTCCGGGTTAGCGATCATGGCGTTCCGTGTCGAAGATCTTGTTCGGCCTCTTGTCGTTGGCGTGGTGGTACTTGTTCCGTTCCATGGCGATCTTGGCGGCTCGGAGGGGGTTTGGGGGATCGGCACGGTCTTCGGCTTCCGCGAGGGAGATCTTGGCGTCCAGGAAGGTCTTGATGTTCTGGTCCGGTGACGACCTCCGGGTACCGCAGGTTCTCGGTGTCTGTGGCTTTCTATTCCGGTGGTCTTGAGGCTCCCTGACGAAGAGCTTGTGGCAGCACCCCCAGCATATCATCGGATAGCCAGACTCGGTTGCACACACGCGGACTACAGAACAACACCACGAGGCCGGGGTGGCTGCAGCCACGAGCGGCGTCGAGGAAGCTCTGGCTCGCGGTTGGAAGGCCGGAGGCGGCTGCTGGCGTTGGGCGGGACGCGGGTCGAGGAAGGGCAGACGGACGCGACCAAGGCGGCTGCGGCAGAGACGTCCGGGCGGGGGGTAGGCTCAGGCGGCACTGCTCGGGCTCGGAGGGAAGGTCGCTTGGCCGCGGCGGCGCCGGCGGAGCTCGCCGGAGGAGGGCGAGGAGCAGGGGCCCGCGCGGCGCGGAGGTCGGCCGGGGCGGACGCGGCGAGGCGGAGCCGGCGGAAGGCGAGGTGAGGGGGCGCCGGCGGCGAGATGCAGGGGGCGCGGGGCTGCAGGTGAGGGGGCGGAGGCGGCGAGGCAGAGGCCCGCGCGGGGCGGCTCGGGGCGGCCCTGGTGCGGGAGGAGGCGGCGAAGGCGGCGGTCGACGGGAGGAACCGCCGGCGGCGGGGCGCGGAAGAAGCCAGGCGGAGCGGAGGTGCTCGCGGGCCGCTCGGGGAAGGGGCGAGGGAGAGGACGGGGTTGGTGGGGAGAGGGAGCGAGCGCGGGCGCGGCGGAGGGTAGCCGGAGCGGGGACGCCGGCCAGGGGAGGTGGGAGGAGAACCAGGCGGCGGCGGGTGGTGCAGAGGGCGAGAGGGAGAGGAGGAAGACGGGACGCGGGCGCGCGTGGGGGGGCGCGCGGGGTGGGGTCGGCGAACGGGGTCGGGGTGGGCGTTTCCTGGGGATCGGGTCAGGGGCCTGCAGGGAGCGTGCGGGAGGGAGCGTGTCGGTTGGGACCCGCGTGGGGCGCGCCAGCGGGTGGTGGGCGACCTGGTGGGCGGGAAACGGCCCGGAGGTGGGACCGGCGGCCTGGGGATCCCGAGGCGGGTCAGGGAGGGTTGTGTGGGTGCTGTGGCAGGTGGGGTGCAGGAGAGTTGAGGTGAGAGAGGGGGTTGGGTGATGTGGCAGAGCTAGATTGGTTAGGGGGAAGGGTTAGGTGAGGTGGCAGGAGCTGATTGGCCCGGGTGATGTGGAGGGTGTGTGTGGGTAGGATTCTGGGTAGGTTTAGGTCTTGTTGGGGTGTCCAGGACGGACCGATTTAGTTTCTGGGGCGGTCTTTCGGGTCAATCGGCCCGTTCGACTGCCCCGCTAAAAATTAATTAAATGTTTTATTTAATTAAACGGACCGTTTGCAAAACATATTTAAACAAAACAAATATTCCGGCGACCGGGTTTTGGTTTTGAATTAGAGACGGGGCGTTTTAGAAAACAACACGGGCTTTGCGAAAATAGTTTTGGCAAACAATGCATGATGACGACGATGCAATGCACAAATTCAACGCGATTTTCTAGTAGTGAAATTGCGGGATGCCACAAATATCTCATGAAAATATCCATAAAATGTGAAAACGACAAGTTTCTAGTCATGTCTCTCAAACATTTATCGAGTCTTATGTGTCGTGCAAATAGCCTTGGAACACCAAAACTATGGGCAATAGCTCATGAAAACGGCCATAAAACGTAAAAACAACGAGTTTTTGCTCATAACTCTTAAAAGTTTATCGCGTGTTACGAGTTGTGTAAATCGCACTAGAACCCCAAAACTGTGGGCAATAGCACATGGAAACAGCCATAAAACGCGAAAACGATGAGTTTTTGGACATAAATCTCAAACATGTATCGTTTCTTTTTGGGCCATGAAAATCTCTATGGAACCCCAAAACCATGGGCAATAGCTCATGAAAACGTCCACAAAACACGAAAATGGCGAGTTTTTGATCATGTCTCTCAAACATGTATCGGATCTTATGGGTCATGCAAATCGCCCTGGAACACCAAAAATGTGGGCAATAGCTCATGAAAACGGCCATAAAACCTGAAAACAACGAGTTTTTGCTCATAACTCTGAAACGTGTATCAGGCATTACGAGTCGTCCAAATCGTATTGGAACACCAAAATTGTGGGCTATCTCATGAAAACAGCCATAAAACATGAAAACTACGAGTTTTTGTTCACAGCTCTTAAAAGTGTATCACGTTTTACGAGTCATGTAAATCGCCTGAGAACCCCAAAATTGTGGGCAATAGCTCATGAAATCCGCCATAAAACGACAACTTTTTGGTCATAACCCTCAGACATGTATCATTTCTTTACGGTCGATGCAAATCCCCATCAAACCCATAAACTATGGGTAATAACTCATGAAAATGTCTATAAAACGCGAAAACAATGAGTTTTTCGTCCTCTCTACCAAACATGTATCGAGGTTTACTGACAATGCAAATCCCCATTGAACCCCAAAACTGTGGGCAATAGCTACTGAAAACTTCCATAAAACACAAAAACAATGAGTGGTTGGTCTTAAATCTCAAACATGTATCGGGCTTTACTGGCCATGCAAATCCCCATTGAACACCAAAAACTCGTCGTTCTAATCGTTTTCCCCTCAGACATTTATCGAGTCTTGTGGGCCATGCAAATCACTTTGGAACACCAAAACTATGGGCAATAACTTATAAAAATAGCCATAAAATGTGAAACCGGCGAGTTTTTGTTCATAACTCTTAAACATGTATCGCGTGTTACGAGTTGTGTAAATTGCAATAGAACCCCAAAACTGTGGGCAGTAGCTCATGAAAACGGCCATAAAACGCAAAAACGACGAGTTTTTGGTCTTAACTCCCAAACATGTATCGGGCTTTACAGGCCATGCAAATCCCCATTGAGCACCAAAACTGTGGGCAATAGCTCACGGAAACAGCCATAAATTGCAAAAAAAATGCTGAGTTTTTGGTCATAATCCTCAAACATGTATTGTCTCTTAGGGCCTTGCAAATTCCCATGGAACCCCAAAACTGTAGCTCATGAAAATATCCATAAAATGAGAAAACTACGAGTTTCTGGTTTTAACTCTTAAATGTATATCGCGTGTTACGAGTTGTGTAAATTACACTAACACCCCAAAACGGTGGGCAATAGCTCAAGAAAACAGCCATAAAACACGAAAACGATGAGTTTTTGGTCATAACTCTCAAACATTTATCGTTTCTTTTCGGGCCATGAAAATCCCTATGGAACCGCAAAACCGTGGGCAATAGCTCATGAAACGTCCATAAAACACGAAAACAGCGAGTTTTTCATCATGTCTCTCAAACATGTATCGGATCTTATGGGTCATGCAAATCGCCCTGGAACACCAAAACTGTGGGCAATAGCTCGTGAAAACGGCCATAAAACCTGAAAACAACGAGTTTTTGCTCATAACTCTCAAATGTGTATCGTGCGTTATGAATCGTGCAAATCTCCCTGGAACACCAAAATTGTGGGCTATCTCATGAAAACGGCCATAAAACATGAAAACGGCGAGTTTTTGCTCACAACTCTTAAACGTGTATCGTGTGTTACGAGTCGTGTAAATCGCAAGAGAACCCCTAAAATGTGGGCAATAGCTCATCAAAACGGCCATAATACCTGAAAACAACGATTTTTTTCTCATAACTCTCAAATGTGTATAGGGCGTTACGAGTCGTGCAAATTGCCTTAGAACACCAAAATTGTGGGCTATCTCATGAAAATGGCCATAAAACGACAAAACGACGAGTTTTTGCTCACAACTCTCAAACGAGTATCGTGTGTTACGAGTCGTGTAAATCGCCCGAGAACCCCAAGACTATGGGCAATAGGTCATGAAAACGGCCATAAAATGCGAAAATGACGACATTTTTTAGAAACCTTAAACATTTATCGTTTCTTTATGGGCGTTGCAAATCCCCATGGAACCCCAAATCTGTGGGTAATAGCTCATGAAAACTTCCATAAAACGTGAAAACGACGAGTTTTTGGTCCTCTCTGTCAAACATGAATCGGGGTTTACTGGCAATGTAAATCCCCATTGAACCCCAAAACTGTGGGCAATAGCTCATGAAAACATCCATAAAACGCAAAAAACGGCGAGTTTTTGGTCTTAACTCTCAAACATGTATCGGGCATTACTCGCCATGCAAATCCCCACTTAACACCAAAAACTCGTCGTTCTCATCGTTTTCTCTCAAACATTTATCGAGTCTTGTGGGCCCTGCAAATCACCTTGGAACACCAAAACAATGGGCAATTGCTCATGAAAACAGCCGTAAAACGTGAAAACGACAAGTTTTTGGCCATAACTCTCAAACATGTAAGGTGTCTTATGGGCCTTGCAAATTCCCATGGAACCCCAAAAGTGTGGGCACTAGCTCATGAAAATATCCATAAAATGCGAAAATGACTTGTTTCTAGTCATGTCTCTCATACATTTATCGAGTCTTATGGGCCGTGCGAATCGCCTTGGAACGCCAAAAGTATGGGCAATAGCTCATGAAAACGGCCATAAAACACGAAAACGACGAGTTTTTGATCATAACCTTTAAACATATATCACGTGTAACGAGTTGTGTAAATCGCCCTGGAACCCCAAAACTGTGGGCAATAGCTCATGATAACGGACATAAACGCGAAAACGACGAGTTTTAGGTCATAACTATCAAACATGTATCGTGTCTTTACGGGCCATGCAAATCCCCGTGGAACCCCAAAACTATGGGCAATATATTATGAAAACGTCCATAGAACACGAAAACGACAAGTTTTTGGTCATGTCTCTCAAAAATTTATCAGGTATTATGGGTCGTACTAATCGCCCTACAAAACCAAAAATGTGGGCAATAATTCATGAAAACTGCCATAAAATGTGAAAACGATGATTTTTTGCTCATAACTCTCAAACGTGTATCGGGCGTTACGAGTCGTGCCAATCGTCCCGGCACACCAAAATTATGGGCAATAGCTCATGAAAACGGCCATAAAACGTTTAAACAAGTTTTTTTTTATCATAATTCTTTCATGTGTAGAACACGAAACTGCGGTCATATCTGTCAAACATGTATCTGGTCTTGTGGGCTCTGCAAATCGCCCTAGAACACCAAAACTATGCGCAATAGCTCATGAAAACGGCCATAAAACATTAAATGACGAGTTTATGCTCATAACTCTTAGAACCCCAAAACGGTGGCAATAGCTCATGAAACGGCCATAAAATGCGAGAACGATGAGTTTTTTGTCATAACTCTCAAACATGTATCCTGTCTTTACGGGCCATGAAAATCCCCATGGAACACAAAAATATGGGCAATACTTTATGGAACCATCCATAAAACACGAAAATGACAAGTTTTTATCATGTCTCTCAAACATGTATCGGGTCTTATGGGACGTGGAAATCCTGGAACACCAAAAGTATGGACAATAGCTCATGAAAACGGCCATAAAAACTGAAAAATACGAGTTTTTGCTCATAACTCTCAAACTTGTATCGGGTTTTACTGGCCATGCAAATCCCCATTGAACCCCAAAATTATGGACAATACCTCATGAAAACGGCCATAAAATACGAAAAACGCCGACTTTTTGGTCATCACTCTCAAACTTGTTTCGTGTCTTATGGGTGATGCAAATCCCCATGGAACCCCAAAAGTGTGGGCAATAGCTCATGAAATGGTCCGTAAAACGCGAAAACAGTGAGTTTTTTTGTCATGTCTCTCAAACATGTATCGGGTCTTATGTGCCCTACAAATCGCCCTGAAATACTAAAACTGTTGGCAATAATTCTTGAAAACGGCCACAAAACGCGAAAATGATGAGTTTTGGTCATAACTCTCAAACATGTATCGTGTCTTTACGGGCCTTGCAAATCCCCATTGAACCCCAAAGCTATGGGAAATACATCATGAATACGTCCGTAAAATGCGAAAACGCAGAGTTTTTGGTCATGTGTCTCAAACATGTATTGGGTCTTATGGGTCGTGCAAATCACCCTGAAACACCAGAACTGTGAGCAATAGCTCATGCAACGGCCATAAAACCTGAAAACGTGTATCGGCTCCTATGGGCCCTACAAATCGCCCTAGAGCACCAAAACTATGGTAAAATAGCTCATGAAAATGGCCATAAGACGTAAAACAACGAGTTTTTGCTCATAACTCTTAAAAGTTTATCGCGTGTTACGAGTTGTGTAAATCGCACTAGAACCCCAAAACTGTGGGCAATAGCACATGGAAACAGCCATAAAACGCGGAAAACGATGAGTTTTTGGACATAAATCTCAAACATGTATCGTTTCTTTTTGGGCCATGAAAATCTCTATGGAACCCCAAAACCATGGGCAATAGCTCATGAAAACGTCCACAAAACACGAAAATGGCGAGTTTTTGATCATGTCTCTCAAACATGTATCGGATCTTATGGGTCATGCAAATCGCCCTGGAACACCAAAAATGTGGGCAATAGCTCATGAAAACTGCCATAAAACCTGAAAACAACGAGTTTTTGCTCATAACTCTGAAACGTGTATCGGGCATTACGAGTCGTCCAAATCGTATTGGAACACCAAAATTGTGGGCTATCTCATGAAAGCAGCCATAAAACATGAAAACTACGAGTTTTTGTTCACAGCTCTTAAAAGTGTATCACGTTTTACGAGTCATGTAAATCGCCTGAGAACCCCAAAATTGTGGGCAATGCTCATGAAATCCGCCATAAAACGACAACTTTTTGGTCATAACCCTCAGACATGTATCATTTCTTTAGGGTCGATGCAAATCCCCATCAAACCCATAAACTATGGGTAATAACTCATGAAAATGTCTATAAAACGCGAAAACAATGAGTGTTTCGTCCTCTCTACCAAACATGTATCGAGGTTTACTGTCAATGCAAATCCCCATTGAACCCCAAAACTGTGGGCAATAGCTACTGAAAACTTCAATAAAACACAAAAACAATGAGTGGTTGGTCTTAAATCTCAAACATGTATCGGGCTTTACTGGCCATGCAAATCCCCATTGAACACCAAAAACACGTCGTTCTCATCGTTTTCCCCTCAGACATTTATCGAGTCTTGTGGGCCATGCAAATCACTTTGGAACGCCAAAACTATGGGCAATAACTCATAAAAATAGCCATAAAATGTGAAACCGGCGAGTTTTTGTTCATAACTCTTAAACATGTATCGCGTGTTACGAGTTGTGTAAATTGCAATAGAACCCCAAAACTGTGGGCAGTAGCTCATGAAAACGGCCATAAAACGCAAAAAACGACGAGTTTTTGGTCTTAACTCCCAAACATGTATCGGGCTTTACAGGCCATGCAAATCCCCATTGAGCACCAAAACTGTGGGCAATAGCTCACGGAAACAGCCATAAATTGCAAAAAAAAATGCTGAGTTTTTGGTCATAATCCTCAAACATGTATTGTCTCTTATGGGCCTTGCAAATTCCCATGGAACCCCAAAACTGTAGCTCATGAAAATATCCATAAAATGAGAAAACTACGAGTTTCTGGTTTTAACTCTTAAATGTATATCGCGTGTTACGAGTTGTGTAAATTACACTAACACCCCAAAACGGTGGGCAATAGCTCAAGAAAACAGCCATAAAACACGAAAACGATGAGTTTTTGGTCATAACTCTCAAACATTTATCGTTTCTTTTCGGGCCATGAAAATCCCTATGGAACCGCAAAACCGTGGGCAATAGCTCATGAAACGTCCATAAAACACGAAAACAGCGAGTTTTTCATCATGTCTCTCAAACATGTATCGGATCTTATGGGTCATGCAAATCGCCCTGGAACACCAAAACTGTGGGCAATAGCTCGTGAAAACGGCCATAAAACCTGAAAACAACGAGTTTTTGCTCATAACTCTCAAATGTGTATCGTGCGTTATGAATCGTGCAAATCTCCCTGGAACACCAAAATTGTGGGCTATCTCATGAAAACGGCCATAAAACATGAAAACGGCGAGTTTTTGCTCACAACTCTTAAACGTGTATCGTGTGTTACGAGTCGTGTAAATCGCAAGAGAACCCCTAAAATGTGGGCAATAGCTCATCAAAACGGCCATAATACCTGAAAACAACGATTTTTTTCTCATAACTCTCAAATGTGTATAGGGCGTTACGAGTCGTGCAAATTGCCTTAGAACACCAAAATTGTGGGCTATCTCATGAAAATGGCCATAAAACGACAAAACGACGAGTTTTTGCTCACAACTCTCAAACGAGTATCGTGTGTTACGAGTCGTGTAAATCGCCCGAGAACCCCAAGACTGTGGGCAATAGGTCATGAAAACGGCCATAAAATGCGAAAATGACGACATTTTTTAGAAACCTTAAACATTTATCGTTTCTTTATGGGCGTTGCAAATCCCCATGGAACCCCAAATCTGTGGGTAATAGCTCATGAAAACTTCCATAAAACGTGAAAACGACGAGTTTTTGGTCCTCTCTGTCAAACATGAATCGGGGTTTACTGGCAATGTAAATCCCCATTGAACCCCAAAACTGTGGGCAATAGCTCATGAGAACATCCATAAAACGCAAAAACGGCGAGTTTTTGGTCTTAACTCTCAAACATGTATCGGGCATTACTCGCCATGCAAATCCCCACTTAACACCAAAAACTCGTCGTTCTCATCGTTTTCTCTCAAACATTTATCGAGTCTTGTGGGCCCTGCAAATCACCTTGGAACACCAAAATAATGGGCAATTGCTCATGAAAACAGCCGTAAAACGTGAAAACGACAAGTTTTTGGCCATAACTCTCAAACATGTAAGGTGTCTTATGGGCCTTGCAAATTCCCATGGAACCCCAAAAGTGTGGGCACTAGCTCATGAAAATATCCATAAAATGCGAAAATGACTTGTTTCTAGTCATGTCTCTCATACATTTATCGAGTCTTATGGGCCGTGCAAATCGCCTTGGAACGCCAAAAGTATGGGCAATAGCTCATGAAAACGGCCATAAAACACGAAAACGACGAGTTTTTGATCATAACCTTTAAACATATATCACGTGTAACGAGTTGTGTAAATCGCCCTGGAACCCCAAAACTGTGGGCAATAGCTCATGATAACGGACATAAACGCGAAAACGACGAGTTTTAGGTCATAACTATCAAACATGTATCGTGTCTTTACGGGCCATGCAAATCCCCGTGGAACCCCAAAACTATGGGCAATATATTATGAAAACGTCCATAGAACACGAAAACGACAAGTTTTTGGTCATGTCTCTCAAAAATTTATCAGGTATTATGGGTCGTACTAATCGCCCTACAAAACCAAAAATGTGGGCAATAATTCATGAAAACTGCCATAAAATGTGAAAACGATGATTTTTTGCTCATAACTCTCAAACGTGTATCGGGCGTTACGAGTCGTGCCAATCGTCCCGGCACACCAAAATTATGGGCAATAGCTCATGAAAACGGCCATAAAACGTTTAAACAAGTTTTTTTATCATAATTCTTACATGTGTAGAACACGAAACTGCGGTCATATCTGTCAAACATGTATCTGGTCTTGTGGACTCTGCAAATCGCCCTAGAACACCAAAACTATGCGCAATAGCTCATGAAAACGGCCATAAAACATTAAACGACGAGTTTATGCTCATAACTCTTAGAACCCCAAAACGGTGGCAATAGCTCATGAAACGGCCATAAAATGCGAGAACGATGAGTTTTTTGTCATAACTCTCAAACATGTATCATGTCTTTACGGGCCATGAAAATCCCCATGGAACACAAAAATATGGGCAATACTTTATGGAACCATCCATAAAACACGAAAATGACAAGTTTTTATCATGTCTCTCAAACATGTATCGGGTCTTATGGGACGTGGAAATCCTGGAACACCAAAAGTATGGACAATAGCTCATGAAAACGGCCATAAAAACTGAAAAATACGAGTTTTTGCTCATAACTCTCAAACTTGTATCGGGTTTTACTGGCCATGCAAATCCCCATTGAACCCCAAAATTATGGACAATACCTCATGAAAACGGCCATAAAATACGAAAAACGCCGACTTTTTGGTCATCACTCTCAAACTTGTTTCGTGTCTTATGGGTGATGCAAATCCCCATGGAACCCCAAAAGTGTGGGCAATAGCTCATGAAATGGTCCGTTAAAACGCGAAAACAGTGAGTTTTTTGTCATGTCTCTCAAACATGTATCGGGTCTTATGTGCCCTACAAATCGCCCTGAAATACTAAAACTGTGGGCAATAATTCTTGAAAACGGCCACAAAACGCGAAAACGATGAGTTTTGGTCATAACTCTCAAACATGTATCGTGTCTTTACGGGCCTTGCAAATCCCCATTGAACCCCAAAGCTATGGGAAATACATCATGAATACGTCCGTAAAATGCGAAAACGCAGAGTTTTTGGTCATGTGTCTCAAACATGTATTGGGTCTTATGGGTCGTGCAAATCACCCTGAAACACCAGAACTGTGAGCAATAGCTCATGCAACGGCCATAAAACCTGAAAACGTGTATCGGCTCCTATGGGCCCTACAAATCGCCCTAGAGCACCAAAACTATGGTAAAATAGCTCATGAAAATGGCCATAAGACGTAAAACAACGAGTTTTTGCTCATAACTCTTAAAAGTTTATCGCGTGTTACGAGTTGTGTAAATCGCACTAGAACCCCAAAACTGTGGGCAATAGCACATGGAAACAGCCATAAAATGCGAAAACGATGAGTTTTTGGACATAAATCTCAAACATGTATCGTTTCTTTTTGGGCCATGAAAATCTCTATGGAACCCCAAAACCATGGGCAATAGCTCATGAAAACGTCCACAAAACACGAAAATGGCGAGTTTTTGATCATGTCTCTCAAAGATGTATCGGATCTTATGGGTCATGCAAATCGCCCTGGAACACCAAAAATGTGGGCAATAGCTCATGAAAACTGCCATAAAACCTGAAAACAACGAGTTTTTGCTCATAACTCTGAAACGTGTATCGGGCATTACGAGTCGTCCAAATCGTATTGGAACACCAAAATTGTGGGCTATCTCATGAAAACAGCCATAAAACATGAAAACTACGAGTTTTTGTTCACAGCTCTTAAAAGTGTATCACGTTTTACGAGTCATGTAAATCGCCTGAGAACCCCAAAATTGTGGGCAATGCTCATGAAATCCGCCATAAAACGACAACTTTTTGGTCATAACCCTCAGACATGTATCATTTCTTTACGGTCGATGCAAATCCCCATCAAACCCATAAACTATGGGTAATAACTCATGAAAATGTCTATAAAACGCGAAAACAATGAGTTTTCCGTCCTCTCTACCAAACATGTATCGAGGTTTACTGTCAATGCAAATCCCCATTGAACCCCAAAACTGTGGGCAATAGCTACTAAAAACTTCAATAAAACACAAAAACAATGAGTGGTTGGTCTTAAGTCTCAAACATGTATCGGGCTTTACTGGCCATGCAAATCCCCATTGAACACCAAAAACACGTCGTTCTCATCGTTTTCCCCTCAGACATTTATCGAGTCTTGTGGGCCATGCAAATCACTTTGGAACGCCAAAACTATGGGCAATAACTCATAAAAATAGCCATAAAATGTGAAACCGGCGAGTTTTTGTTCATAACTCTTAAACATGTATCGCGTGTTACGAGTTGTGTAAATTGCAATAGAACCCCAAAACTGTGGGCAGTAGCTCATGAAAACGGCCATAAAACGCAAAAAACGACGAGTTTTTGGTCTTAACTCCTAAACATGTATCGGGCTTTACAGGCCATGCAAATCCCCATTGAGCACCAAAACTGTGGGCAATAGCTCACGGAAACAGCCATAAATTGCAAAAAAAAATGCTGAGTTTTTGGTCATAATCCTCAAACATGTATTGTCTCTTATGGGCCTTGCAAATTCCCATGGAACCCCAAAACTGTAGCTCATGAAAATATCCATAAAATGAGAAAACTACGAGTTTCTGGTTTTAACTCTTAAATGTATATCGCGTGTTACGAGTTGTGTAAATTACACTAACACCCCAAAACGGTGGGCAATAGCTCAAGAAAACAGCCATAAAACACGAAAACGATGAGTTTTTGGTCATAACTCTCAAACATTTATCGTTTCTTTTCGGCCATGAAAATCCCTATGGAACCGCAAAACCGTGGGCAATAGCTCATGAAACGTCCATAAAACACGAAAACAGCGAGTTTTTCATCATGTCTCTCAAACATGTATCGGATCTTATGGGTCATGCAAATCGCCCTGGAACACCAAAACTGTGGGCAATAGCTCGTGAAAACGGCCATAAAACCTGAAAACAACGAGTTTTTGCTCATAACTCTCAAATGTGTATCGTGCGTTATGAATCGTGCAAATCTCCCTGGAACACCAAAATTGTGGGCTATCTCATGAAAACGGCCATAAAACATGAAAACGGCGAGTTTTTGCTCACAACTCTTAAACGTGTATCGTGTGTTACGAGTCGTGTAAATCGCAAGAGAACCCCTAAAATGTGGGCAATAGCTCATCAAAACGGCCATAATACCTGAAAACAACGATTTTTTTTCTCATAACTCTCAAATGTGTATAGGGCGTTACGAGTCGTGCAAATTGCCTTAGAACACCAAAATTGTGGGCTATCTCATGAAAATGGCCATAAAACGACAAAACGACGAGTTTTTGCTCACAACTCTCAAACGAGTATCGTGTGTTACGAGTCGTGTAAATCGCCCGAGAACCCCAAGACTGTGGGCAATAGGTCATGAAAACGGCCATAAAATGCGAAAATGACGACATTTTTTAGAAACCTTAAACATTTATCGTTTCTTTATGGGCGTTGCAAATCCCCATGGAACCCCAAATCTGTGGGTAATAGCTCATGAAAACTTCCATAAAACGTGAAAACGACGAGTTTTTGGTCCTCTCTGTCAAACATGAATCGGGGTTTACTGGCAATGTAAATCCCCATTGAACCCCAAAACTGTGGGCAATAGCTCATGAGAACATCCATAAAACGCAAAAAACGGCGAGTTTTTGGTCTTAACTCTCAAACATGTATCGGGCATTACTCGCCATGCAAATCCCCACTTAACACCAAAAACTCGTCGTTCTCATCGTTTTCTCTCAAACATTTATCGAGTCTTGTGGGCCCTGCAAATCACCTTGGAACACCAAAACAATGGGCAATTGCTCATGAAAACAGCCGTAAAACGTGAAAACGACAAGTTTTTGGCCATAACTCTCAAACATGTAAGGTGTCTTATGGGCCTTGCAAATTCCCATGGAACCCCAAAAGTGTGGGCACTAGCTCATGAAAATATCCATAAAATGCGAAAATGACTTGTTTCTAGTCATGTCTCTCATACATTTATCGAGTCTTATGGGCCGTGCAAATCGCCTTGGAACGCCAAAAGTATGGGCAATAGCTCATGAAAACGGCCATAAAACACGAAAACGACGAGTTTTTGATCATAACCTTTAAACATATATCACGTGTAACGAGTTGTGTAAATCGCCCTGGAACCCCAAAACTGTGGGCAATAGCTCATGATAACGGACATAAACGCGAAAACGACGAGTTTTAGGTCATAACTATCAAACATGTATCGTGTCTTTACGGGCCATGCAAATCCCCGTGGAACCCCAAAACTATGGGCAATATATTATGAAAACGTCCATAGAACACGAAAACGACAAGTTTTTGGTCATGTCTCTCAAAAATTTATCAGGTATTATGGGTCGTACTAATCGCCCTACAAAACCAAAAATGTGGGCAATAATTCATGAAAACTGCCATAAAATGTGAAAACGATGATTTTTTGCTCATAACTCTCAAACGTGTATCGGGCGTTACGAGTCGTGCCAATCGTCCCGGCACACCAAAATTATGGGCAATAGCTCATGAAAACGGCCATAAAACGTTTAAACAAGTTTTTTTATCATAATTCTTACATGTGTAGAACACGAAACTGCGGTCATATCTGTCAAACATGTATCTGGTCTTGTGGACTCTGCAAATCGCCCTAGAACACCAAAACTATGCGCAATAGCTCATGAAAACGGCCATAAAACATTAAACGACGAGTTTATGCTCATAACTCTTAGAACCCCAAAATGGTGGCAATAGCTCATGAAACGGCCATAAAATGCGAGAACGATGAGTTTTTTGTCATAACTCTCAAACATGTATCATGTCTTTACGGGCCATGAAAATCCCCATGGAACACAAAAATATGGGCAATACTTTATGGAACCATCCATAAAACACGAAAATGACAAGTTTTTATCATGTCTCTCAAACATGTATCGGGTCTTATGGGACGTGGAAATCCTGGAACACCAAAAGTATGGACAATAGCTCATGAAAACGGCCATAAAAACTGAAAAATACGAGTTTTTGCTCATAACTCTCAAACTTGTATCGGGTTTTACTGGCCATGCAAATCCCCATTGAACCCCAAAGTTATGGACAATACCTCATGAAAACGGCCATAAAATACGAAAAACGCCGACTTTTTGGTCATCACTCTCAAACTTGTTTCGTGTCTTATGGGTGATGCAAATCCCCATGGAACCCCAAAAGTGTGGGCAATAGCTCATGAAATGGTCCGTAAAACGCGAAAACAGTGAGTTTTTTGTCATGTCTCTCAAACATGTATCGGGTCTTATGTGCCCTACAAATCGCCCTGAAATACTAAAACTGTGGGCAATAATTCTTGAAAACGGCCACAAAACGCGAAAACGATGAGTTTTGGTCATAACTCTCAAACATGTATCGTGTCTTTACGGGCCTTGCAAATCCCCATTGAACCCCAAAGCTATGGGAAATACATCATGAATACGTCCGTAAAATGCGAAAACGCAGAGTTTTTGGTCATGTGTCTCAAACATGTATCGGGTCTTATGGGTCGTGCAAATCACCCTGAAACACCAGAACTGTGAGCAATAGCTCATGCAACGGCCATAAAACCTGAAAACGTGTATCGGCTCCTATGGGCCCTACAAATCGCCCTAGAGCACCAAAACTATGGTAAAATAGCTCATGAAAATGGCCATAAGACGTAAAACAACGAGTTTTTGCTCATAACTCTCAAACGTGTATCGGGTGTTACGAGTTGTGTAAATCGGCCTAGAACCCCAAACTGTGGACAATAGCTTAGGAAAACAGCCATAAAATGTGAAAACGACGAGATTTTGGTCATAACTCTCAAACTTGTTTTGTGTCTTATGCGCCATGCAAATCCCCATGGGACCTCTAAACTGTGGGCAATAGCTCATGAAACGTCCATAAAATGCGAAAACGACGAGTTTTTTCACATGTCTCTCAAACATGTATCGGGTCTTATGGGGCCTAAAAATCGCCCTAGAACACCAAAACTATGGGCAATAGCTCTTGAAAAATGCCATAAAATGTGAAAACGACGAGTTTGTGCTAATAACTCTCAAACGTGCATCGGCTGTTACGAGTTGTTTAAATTGCCCTAGAACCTCCAAACTATGGGGGCAGTAGCTAATGAAAACACCCATAAAACGCGAAAACGGTGAGTTTTTGGTATCATGTGGGTCATGCAAATCTCCATGGAACCCCAAAACTATGGGTAGCTTATTAAAACGTCCATAAAACGCCATGTCAAACATGTATCGGGTCTTATGGGTCGTGCAAATCACCCATGGAACACCAAAACTATGGGCAATAGCTCATGAAAACGGCCATAAAACGTGGAAAACGACGAGTTTTTGCTCATAACTCTTAAATGTCTATCGCGTGTTACGAGTTGTGTAAATCGCACTAGAACCCCAAAAACTGTGGGCAATAGCTCATGAAAACGGCCATAAAACGCGAAAACGATTAGTTTTTGGTCATAACTCTCAAAAATGTATCGTTTCTTTTCGGGCCATGAAAATACCTATGGAACCCCAAAACCATGGGCAATAGCTCATAAAACTTCGATAAACACGAAAACAACAAGTTTTTGATCATGTCTCTCAAACATGTATCAGATCTAATAGGTCATGCAAATCGCCATGGAACACCAAAATTATGGGCAATAGCTCATGAAAACGGCCATAAAACCTAAAAACAATGAGTATCAGGCGTTACGAGTCGCGCAAATCGCCCTGGAACACCAAAATTGTGGGCTATCTCATGAAAATGGCCATAAAACGTGAAAGCGATGAGTTTTTGCTGACAACTCTGAAACGTGTATCATGTGTTACAAGTCGTGTAAATCACGTGAGAACCCCAAAACTGTGGGCAATAGCTCATGAAAACGGTCATAAAATGCAAAAACAACGACTTTTTGGTCATAACCCTCAAACATGTATTATTTCTTAATGGAGATGCAAATCCCCATGGAACCCCAAAACTGTGGGCAATAGCTCATGAAAACGGCCATAAAACACGAAAACGATGAGTTTTTGGACATAACTCTCAAACATGTATCGTTTCTTTTCGGGCCATGAAAATCCCTATGGAACCCCAAAACCATGGGCAATAGCTCATGAAAACATCCACAAAACACGAAAACGACGAGTTTTTTGTTATATATCTCAAACATGTATCGGATCTTATGTGTCATGCAAATCGCCCTAGAACTCCAAAAATATGGGCAATAGCTCATGAAAACGGCCATCAAACCTGAAAACAAAGAGTTTTTGCTCATAACTCACAAACGTGTATCAGGCGTTACGAGTCGTGCAAATCGCCGTGGAACACCAAAATTATGGGCTATCTCATGAAAACGGCCATAAAACGTGAAAACGACGAGTTTGTGCTCATAACCCTGAAATGTGTATTGCGTGTTACAAGTCGTGTAAATCGACGAGAACCCAAAAATTGTGGGCAATAGCTCAGGAAAACGGCCATAAAACGCGAAGATGACGACTTTTTGGTCATAACCCTCAGACATGTATCATTTCTTTATGGGTGATGCAAATCCCCATCGAACCCCAAAACTATGGGTAATAGCTTATGAAAACGTCCTTAAAACACGAAAACGATGATTTTTTGGTCCTCTCTCTCAAAACGTGTATCGGGGTTTACTGGCCATGCAAATCCCGATGGAACCCCAAAACTGTGAGCAATAGCTCATGAAAACATCCATAAAACAGGAAAACAACGAGTTTTTGGTGGTAACTCTCAAACATTTATCGGGCTTTACTCGCCATGCAAATCCCCATTGAACACCAAAACAATGGGCAATAGCTCACGGAAACAGCCATAAAACGCGAAAACGCCCACTTTTTGGTTATAACCCTCAAACATGTATTATTATGGGCCTTACAAATTCCCATGGAACCCCAAAACTGTGGGCAATATCTCATGAAAATATCCATAAAATGCGAAAACAACGAGTTTCTAGTCATGTCTCACAAACATTTATCGAGTCTTATGGGCCATGCAAATCGCCTTGGAGTGCCAAAACTATGGGCAATAGCTCATGAAAACGGCCATAAAACATGAAAACGACAAGTTTTTGCTCATAACTCTTAAATGTGTATCGCATGTTACGAGTTGTGTAAATCGCACTAGAACCCCAAAACTGTGGGCAATAGCTCATGAAAATAGCCATAAAACGCCATGAAAATCCCTATGAAACCCCATAACCCCATAACTCTCAAACATGTACCGTTTCTTTTTATGCCATGAAAATCCCTATGAAACCCCATAACCATGGGCAACAGCTCATGAAAACGTCCATAAAACACGAAAACGGCGAGCTTTTGATCATGTCTCTCAAACATGTATCGGATCTTATGGGTCATGCAAATCTCCCTGGAACACCAAAATTGTGGGCAATAGCTCATGAAAACGGCCATAAAACCTAAAAACAACGAGTTTTTGCTCATAACTCTCAAAAGTGTATTGAGCGTTACGAGTCGTGCAAATCGCCCTGGAACACTAAAATTGTGGGCTATCTCATGAAAACGGCCATAAAACGTGAAAACGGCGAGTTTTTGCTCACAACTCTTAACGTGTATCGTGTGTTACAAGTCATGTAAATCGCCCGAGAACCCCAAAACTATGGGCAATAGCTCATGAAAACGGCCATAAAATGCGAAAACGATGACTTTTTAGTCATAACCCTCAGACATGTATCGTTTCTTTACGGGAGATGCAAATCCCCATGGAACCCCAAAACTGTGGGTAATATCTCATGAAAATGTCTATAAAACGCGAAAATGACGAATTTTTGGTCCTCTCTATCAAACATGTATCGGGGTTTACTGGCAATGCAAATCCCAATTGAACCCCAAAACTGTAGGCAATAGCTCATGAAAACATCCATAAAACGCAAAAACGATGAGTTTTTGGTCTTAATTCTCAAACATGTATCGGGCTTTACTGGCCATGCAAATCCCCATGGAACACCAAAAAATCGTCTTTCTCATCGTTTTCCTCTCAAACATTTATCGAGTCTTGTGGGTCGTGAAAATCACATTGGAACACCAAAACTATGGCAATAGCTCGTGAAATGGCCATAAAACGCGAAAACGATGAGTTTTTGGTCTTACTCCCAAACATGTATCAGGCTTTACTGGCCATGCAAATCCCCATTGAACACCAAAACTGTGGCGGTCACGGAATAGCCATAAAACGCGAAAATGCCAAGTTTTTGGTCATAACCCTCGGACATGTATTGTGTCTTATGGGCCTTGCAAATTCCCATGGAACCCCAAAACTGTGGGCAATAGCTAACAAAAATATCCATAAAATGCGAAAACTATGAGTTTCTGGTCATGTCTCTCAAACATTTATCGAGTCTTATGGGTCGTGCAAATCGCCTTTCAACACCAAAACTCTGGGCAATAGCTCATGAAAACGGCCATAAAACGTGAAAACAACGAGTTTTTGCTCATAACTCTTAAATGTCTATCGCGTGTTACGAGTTGTATAAATCGCACTAGAACCCCAAAACAGTGGGAAATAGCTCATAAAAACGGCCATAAAACGCGGAAAACGATGAGTTTTTTGGACATAACTCTCAAACATGTATCATTTCTTTTCGGGCCATGAAAATCCCTATGGAATCCCAAAACCATGGGCAATAGCTCATGAAAACGTCCATAAAACATGAAAACGACGAGTATTTGATCATGTCTCTGAAACATGTATCGGATCTAATGGGTCATGCAAATCGCCCTAGAACACCAAAATTGTGGGCTATCTCATGAAAACGGCCATAAAACATGAAAACGGCGAGTTTTTGCTCACAACTCTTAAACGTGTATCGTGTGTTACGAGTCGTGTAAATCGCAAGAGAACCCCAAAAATGTGGGCAATAGCTCATCAAAACGGCCATAATACCTGAAAACAACGAGTTTTTTCTCACAACTCTCAAATGTGTATAGGGCGTTACGAGTCGTGCAAATTGCCCTAGAACACCAAAATTGTGGGCTATCTCATGAAAATGGCCATAAACCGAAAAAACGACGAGTTTTTGCTCACAACTCTCAAACGAGTATCGTGTGTTACGAGTCGTGTAAATCGCCCGTGAACCCCAAGACTGTGGGAAATAGGTCATGAAAACGGCCATAAAATGCGAAAATGATGACTTTTTTTAGAAACCTTAAACATGTATGGTTTCTTTATGGGCGTTGCAAATCCCCATGGAACCCCAAATCTGTGGGTAATAGCTCATGAAAACTTCCATAAAACGTGAAAACGACGAGTTTTTGGTCCTCTCTGTCAAACTTGAATCGGGTTTTACTGGCAATGTAAATCCCCATTGAACCCCAAAACTGTGGGCAATAGCTCATGAAAACATCCATAAAACGCAAAAACGGCGAGTTTTTGTTCTTAACTCTCAAACATGTATCGGGCTTTACTCGCCATGCAAATCCCCACTTAACACCAAAAACTCGTCGTTCTCATCGTTTCCTCTCAAACATTTATCGCGTCTTGTGGGCCCTGCAAATCACCTTGGAACACCAAAACTATGGGCAATTGCTCATGAAAACAGCCATAAAACGTGAAAACAACAAGTTTTTGGCCATAACTCTCAAACATGTATGGTGTCTTATGGGCCTTGCAAATTCCCATGGAACCCAAAAGTGTGGGAAATAGCTCATGAAAATATCCATAAAATGCGAAAATGACGAGTTTCTAGTCATGTCTCTCATACATTTATCGAGTCTTATGGGTCGTGCAAATCGCCTTGGAACGCCAAAAGTATGGGCAATAGCTCATGAAAACGGCCACAAAACGCGGAAAACGACGAGTTTTTGATCATAACCTTTAAACATATATCACGTGTTACGAGTTGTGTAAATCGCCCTGGAACCCCAAAACTGTGGGCAATAGCTCATGATAACGGACATAAACGCGAAAACGACGAGTTTTAGGTCATAACTATCAAACATGTATCGTGTCTTTACAGGCCAAGCAAATCCCCGTGGAACCCCAAAACTATGGGCAATATATTATGAAAACGTCCATAGAACACAAAAATGACAAGTTTTTGGTCATGTCTCTCAAAAATTTATCAGGTCTTATGGGTCGTACTAATCGCCCTGCAAAACCAAAAATATGGGCAATAATTCATGAAAACTGCCATAAAACGTGAAAACGATGATTTTTTGCTCATAACTCTCAAACGTGTATCGGGCGTTACGAGTCGTGCCAATCGTCCCGGCACACCAAAATTATGGGCAATAGCTCATGAAAACGGCCATAAAATGTTTAAACAACAAGTTTTTTTATCATAATTCTTACATGTGTAGAACACGAAACTGCGGTCATATCTGTCAAACATGTATCTGGTCTTGTGGGCTCTGCAAATCGCCCTAGAACACCAAAACTATGCGCAATAGCTCATGAAAACGGCCATAAAACATTAAACGACGAGTTTATGCTCATAACTCTTAAACATGTATAGCGTGTTCAGAGCGTGTAAATTGCGCTAGAACCCCAAAACGGTGGCAATAGCTCATGAAACGGCCATAAAATGCGAGAACGATGAGTTTTTTGTCATAACTCTCAAACATGTATCCTGTCTTTACAGGCCATGAAAATCCCCATGGAACACAAAACTATGGGCAATACTTTATGAAACCATCCATAAAACACGAAAATGACAAGTTTTTATCATGTCTCTCAAACATGTATCGGGTCTTATGGGACGTGGAAATCCTGAAACACCAAAAGTATGGACAATAGCTCATGAAAACGGCCATAAAAACTGAAAAATACGAGTTTTTGCTCATAACTCTCAAACTTGTATCGGGTTTTACTGGCCATGCAAATCCCCATTGAACCCCAACATTATGGACAATACCTCATGAAAACGGACATAAAATACGAAAAACGCCGACTTTTTGGTCATCACTCTCAAACTTGTTTCGTGTCTTATGGGTGATGCAAATCCCCATGGAACCCCAAAAGTGTGGGCAATAGCTCATGAAATGGTCCGTAAAACGCGAAAACAGTGAGTTTTTTGTCATGTCTCTCAAACATGTATAGGGTCTTATGTGCCCTATAAATAGCCCTGAAATACTAAAACTGTGGGCAATAATTCTTGAAAACGGCCACAAAACGCGAAAATGATGAGTTTTTGGTCATAACTCTCAAACATGTATCGTGTCTTTACAGGCTTTGCAAATCCCCATTGAACCCCAAAGCTATGGGCAATACATCATGAATACGTCCGTAAAATGCGAAAATGCAGAGTTTTTGGTCATGTGTCTCAAACATGTATCGGGTCTTATGGGTCGTGCAAATCGCCTTGAAACACCAGAACTATGAGCAATCGCTCATGCAACGGCCATAAAACCTGAAAACGTGTATCGGCTCCTATGGGCCCTACAAATCGCCCTAGAGCACCAAAACTATGGGAAATAGCTCATGAAAATGGCCATAAGACGTAAAACAACGAGTTTTTGCTCATAACTCTCAAACGTGTATCGGGTGTTACGAGTTGTGTAAATCGGCCTAGAACCCCAAACTGTGGACAATAGCTTAAGAAAACAGCCATAAAATAAAACGACGAGATTTTGGTCATAACTCTCAAACTTGTTTTGTGTCTTATGCGCCATGCAAATCCCCAAGGGACCTCTAAACTGTGGGCAATAGCTCATGAAACGTCCATAAAATGCGAAAACGACGAGTTTTTTCACATGTCTCTCAAACATGTATCGGGTCTTATGGGCCCTAAAAATCGCCCTAGAACACCAAAACTATGGGAAATAGCTCTTGAAAAATGCCATAAAATGTGAAAACGACGAGTTTGTGCTTATAACTCTCAAACGTGCATCGGTTGTTACGAGTTGTTTAAATTGCCCTAGAACCTCCAAACTATGGGCATTAGCTAATGAAAGCAGCCATAAAACGCGAAAACGATGAGTTTTTGGTATCATGTGGGCCATGCAAATCTCCATGGAACCCCAAAACTAGGGTAGCTCATTAAAACGTCCATAAAACGCCATGTCAAACATGTATCGGGTCTTATGGGCCGTGCAAATCGCCCATGGAACCCCAAAAACTGTGGGCAATAGCTCATGAAAACGGCCATAAAACGCGAAAACGATTAGTTTTCGGTCATAACTCTCAAAAATGTATCGTTTCTTTTCGGGCCATGAAAATCCCTATGGAACCCCAAAACCATGGGCAGTAGCTCATAAAACGTCGATAAACACGAAAACAACAAGTTTTTGATCATGTCTCTCAAACATGTATCAGATCTAATAGGTCATGCAAATCGCCCTGGAACACCAAAATTATGGGCAATAGCTCATGAAAACGGCCATAAAACCTAAAAACAATGAGTATCAGGCGTTACGAGTCGCGCAAATCGCCCTGGAACACCAAAATTGTGGGTTATCTCATGAAAATAACCATAAAACGTGAAAGCGATGAGTTTTTGCTGACAACTCTGAAACGTGTATCATGTGTTACAAGTCGTGTAAATCACGTGAGAACCCCAAAACTGTGGGCAATAGCTCATGAAAACGGTCATAAAATGCAAAAACAACGACTTTTTGGTCATAACCCTCAAACATGTATCGTTTCTTAATGGGAGATGCAAATCCCCATGGAACCCCAAAACTGTGGGCAATAGCTCATGAAAACGGCCATAAAACGCGAAAACGATGAGTTTTTGGACATAACTCTCAAACATGTATCGTTTCTTTTTGGGCCATGAAAATCCCTATGGAACCCCAAAACCATGGGCAATAGCTCATGAAAACGTCCATAAAACACGAAACGACGAGTTTTTTGTTATATATCTCAAAAATGTATCGGATCTTATGTGTCATGCAAATCGCCCTAGAACTCCAAAAATATGGGCAATAGCTCATGAAAACGGCCATAAAACCTGAAAACAAAGAGTTTGTGGTCTTAACTCCCAAACATGTATCGGGCTTTACTGGCCATGCAAATCCCCATTGAACACCAAAAACTCGTCGTTCTCATCGTTTTCCCCTCAAACATTTATCGAGTCTGATGGGCCGTGCAAATCACCTTGGAACGCCAAAACTATGGGCAATAGCTCATGAAAACAGCCATAAAACATGAAAACGACGAGTTTTTGTTCATAACTGTTAAACGTGTATCGCGTGTTATGAGTTGTGTAAACTGCACTAAAACCCCAAAACTATGGGCAATAGCTCATGAAAACGGCCATAAAACGCGAAAACGACGAGTTTTTGGTCTTAACTCCCAAACATGTATCGGGCTTTACTGGCCATGCAAATCCCCATTGAACACCAAAACTGTGGGCAATAGCTCACGAAAATAGCCATAAAACGCGAAAACGCCAAGTTTTTGGTCATAACCCTCAAATATGTATTGTGTCTTATGGGCCTTGCAAATTCCCATGGAACCCCAAAACTATGGGCAATAGCTCATGAAAATATCCATAAAATGCGAAAACAACAATTTTCTGGTCATGTCTCTCAAACATTTATCGAGTCTTATGGGCCATGCAAATTACCTTGGAACACCAAAACTATGGGCAATAGCCCATGAAACGGCCATAAAACGTGAAAACGACGTGTTTTTGCTTGTAAATCTTAAATGTTTATCGCGTGTTACGAGTTGTGTAAATCACACTAGAACCCCAAAACTGTGGGCAATAGCTCATGAAAACGGCCATAAAACACGAAAACGATGAGTTTTTGGACATAAATCTCAAACATGTACCGTTTCTTTTTATGCCATGAAAATCCCTATGAAACCCCATAACCATGGGCAACAGCTCATGAAAACGTCCATAAAACACGAAAACGGCGAGCTTTTGATCATGTATCTCAAACATGTATCGGATCTTATGGGTCATGCAAATCTCCCTGGAACACCAAAATTGTGGGCAATAGCTCATGAAAACGGCCATAAAACCTATAAACAACGAGTTTTTGCTCATAACTCTCAAAAGTGTATTGAGCGTTACGAGTCGTGCAAATCGCCCTGGAACACCAAAATTGTGGGCTATCTCATGAAAACGGCCATAAAACGTGAAAACGGCGAGTTTTTGCTCACAACTCTTAACGTGTATCGTGTGTTACAAGTCATGTGAATCGCCCGAGAACCCCAAAACTATGGGCAATAGCTCATGAAAACGGCCATAAAATACGAAAACGATGACTTTTTAGTCATAACCCTCAGACATGTATAGTTTCTTTACAGGAGATGCAAATCCCCATGGAACCCCAAAACTGTGGGTAATATCTCATGAAAATGTCTATAAAACGCGAAAACGACGAATTTTTGGTCCTCTCTATCAAACATGTATCGGGGTTTACTGGCAATGCAAATCCCAATTGAACCCCAAAACTGTGGGCAATAGCTCATGAAAACATCCATAAAACACAAAAACGATGAGTTTTTGGTCTTAATTCTCAAACATGTATCGGGCTTTACTGGCCATGCAAATCCCCATGGAACACCAAAAAATCGTCTTTCTCATCGTTTTCCTCTCAAACATGTATCGAGTCTTGTGGGTCGTGCAAATCACATTGGAACACCAAAACTATTGCAATAGCTCGTGAAATGGCCATAAAACGCGAAAACGACGAGTTTTTGGTCTTAACTCCCAAACATGTATCAGGCTTTACTGGCCATGCAAATCCCCATTGAACACCAAAACTGTGGGCAATAGGTCACGGAAACAGCCATAAAACGCGAAAATGCCAAGTTTTTGGTCATAACCCTCAAACATGTATTGTGTCTTATGGGCCTTGCAAATTCCCATGGAACCCCAAAACTGTGGGCAATAGTTAACAAAAATATCCATAAAATGCGAAAACTACGAGTTTCTGGTCATGTCTCTCAAACATTTATCGAGTCTTATGGGTCGTGCAAATCGCCTTTCAACACCAAACCTCTGGGCAATAGCTCATGAAAACGGCCATAAAACGTGAAAACAACGAGTTTTTGCTCATAACTCTTAAATGTCTATCACGTGTTACGAGTTGTATAAATCGCACTAGAACCCCCAAACAGTGGGCAATAGCTCATAAAAACGGCCATAAAACGCGAAAACGATGAGTTTTTTGGACATAACTCTCAAACATGTATCATTTCTTTTTGGGACATGGAAATCCCTATGGAGTCCCAAAACCATGGGCAATAGCTCATGAAAACGTCCATAAAACACGAAAACGGCGAGTTTTTGATCATGTCTCTGAAACATGTATCGGATCTAATGGGTCATGCAAATCGCCCTGGAACACCAAAACTGTGGGCAATACCTCATGAAAACGGCCATAAAACCTGAAAACAACGAGTTTTTGCTCATAACTATCAAACGTGTATCGGGTGTTACGAGTCGTGCAAATCGCCCTGGAACACCAAAATTGTGGGCTATCTCATGAAAACGGCGACTTTTTGCTCAGAACTCTTAAATGTGTATCGTGTGTTACGAATCATGTAAATCGCCCGAGAAACCAAAAACTGAGGGCAATAGCTCATGAAAACGGCCATAAAACGACGACTTTTTGGTCATAACCCTCAGACATGTATCGTTTCTATACGAGCGATGCAAATCCCCATGGAACCCCAAAATTGTGTGTAATAGCTCATGAAAACGTCCATAAAATGCGAAAAGGACGACTTTTTGGTCCTCTCTCTCAAAACGTGTATCGGGGTTTACTGCCAATGCAAATCCCCATTGAACCCCAAAATTGTGGGCAATAGCTCATGAAAACATCCATAAAACGCAAAAACGATGAGTTTTTGGTCTTAACTCTCAAACATGTATAGGGCTTTACTGGCCATGCAAATCCCCATTGAACACCAAAAACTCGTCGTTCTCATCGTTTTCCCCTCAAACATTTATCGAGTCTTATGGGTCGTGCAAATCACCTTGGAATGCCAAAACTATGGGCAATAGCTCATGAAAACAGCCATAAAACGTGAAAACGACGAGTTTTTGTTCATAACTCTTAAACGTGTATCGCGTGTTATGAGTTGTGTAAATCGCACTAGAACCCTGATACATTGGAAACGTATCTATAATTTTGATGCTCCATGCTTGTTTTGTATCTACTTTGCTTTACTTGTTCACACTTTGAGGTGCTTTTTACATGTTTTCTGGTACTAACCTATTAACAAGTTGCAACAGTGCCAGATGCCTGTTTTCTACTGTTTTTGGTTTCAAAAAAAGTTAGTAAAGAAATATTCTCAGAATTGGACGGGACAAACGTCAAAGTCAATTAATTTTCATGGGGAACAAGAAGTCCAGAGTAGATTCGGAGGGGCCAGCCAGGGGGCCAGACCCACCCCAGGCGCGGGTGGGCCCAACCCCGAGCCTGGCTAGGGTTTGCCACCCATGGCCGCCTCCTCGGTCTCCCCCTTCGCCTATAAGAAGCTCCCGGTGCATAAACCCTGGGTATCCGATCAAAAATACACGAAACCCTCTGTAGCCGACGCCACCATCCTCCCTAGATCGGGGGGATCTGAAGTTCTTCCCAGCACCCTGCCGGAGGGGAGATCATCCCGGAGGCCTTCTCTCTGGTATGATGCGTGAGTAGTTCCACCTTGGACTATGGGTCCATGTAGTAGCTAGATGGTTGTATCTCCTCCTTTGTGCTTTCATGTATAGATCTTGTGAGCTCCGTTCATGATCAAGATCTAATCTATTTGTAATCATGCATGTTGTGTTTGCGGGGATCCGATCGATATTGAGATTATTATGTTGGTTTGATTAATGGTTTTGTCTTTACGATTCTATCATGTCTGTGTTGTTTGTGATCTTGCATGTGTAGGGTTCGCAGCATAGAAAACAAAATTTTCCTACGATGGGAACATCTATGTACCAAGATCTATCTACTAGATATAAGCAACGGGTGGATATACATCCATAGAATACATACCCTCGAAGACCGAATAGCGTTAACGAGGTTGTACTCGTGGATGATGTAGACGAACGCTTGCGATCTCAACATCGTGATGAAGTCCATCTGGTCCAGCCGGTCCAGCACGATCAAGTCCAGCACCTCAAAGCAGTGGTGCATCCGTGATCGCACACACGTACGGGTACCCCGACAACCTCCGCGCCCTCGCTCCAGCGAAGCAGCGGAAGCAACAAATCCTTCCAGGAAAAGCCACCAGGAACATGTATCTCGCTGATCTGAGACCATGGGGAAATTCTAAAGGGGGGAGAGAGATCCTTCGCGAGGAGGTGTACTTTGAGAGGAGGAGAGGGGGGCCTTTTATAGGGGAGAGGGGGGCACCCAAGGGGCATGGCGCCCAGCCATGGGGCTGCCCCCACCTCTTCCACATTCATGTGGGTGGAGCTCCCACTCAAAATGAAAAGCCTCCACTCCCATTAAAAAGCCTCCACTCAAAAATCCACTCACATGCATTAAATTTCCACCAAATTTAATGCAAGCTCTCATTTAAATAAAACTCTTTTATTTATTTATTCAGAATTTTGTTAATTACTTTAATTAAAAAACATTCACATAAAACCCCTTGCTAGTATTCCATTTCACATGCAGAACCAGTTTCAGCAATTTCAACCGAAACAGTTTCGGTGTCTAGTGAAATAAATTCCTGCGCTTTCCTTTTTCTTTCTCTGGCATATCATTTGCTCCGAATGGTGTAGGTATCCTTTAAGTGTGTCACCCTACGGTTCGCGAATAATGCGGACATGATCGAGACCCTTCTCCGATCAATAATCAGTAGCGGGACCTGGAGATCCATACTGACCCCCACACATTCAACGATGACTTATGTGATCGTGTGAACCTTTTACGCTAGTATCTTAATCCCTTTGTTTCATGATATATTACATGTCCGAGATTCGATCATCGGTATCTCCATACCTAGTTTGATCTCGTTACCGACATGTACTCTTTTCTCGTTCCCGTGATATAACATTCTAGTGATCAAATCACTTGCTTGCAAGCTAATCAATGTGATATCACCGAGAGGGCCCAGAGCATATCTATCCGTCATCGGGATGAACAAATTCCACTCTCGATCCATGGGTCTCAACATAACACTTTAGTAGTTCTGAATCCATCTTTATAATCACCAGTTACGGTGTGATGTTTGATGTCATCGAGAAACTCTTCCGGTGTTAGTGATTGACATGATCTCATGGTCTAAGGATTAGGATCACTTCGTCAGTTGTTATAGAAATATAAACTCAATGACTTTGATCGTAATGCTATACTTCGGATGAATGTTCATCACATCATTACACTAATGTTGTGACCTCGTTATTAACAACATCCAATGTTCATGATCAGGAAACTTTGATCATCATGTTAATCAACGAGCTAGTTTATAAGAGAGGCATAACTAGGAACTTCCTTTTTGTTTATTAAACACACATGTATTAACGTTTCCGTATTAATACAATTATAGCATGTAAAATAAACATTTATCATAAATAAGGAATACGATAATAACCACTTTATTATTGCCTCTCGAGCATATTCCCTTCAGCATGCTCTCCGTTGGTAGTAGCCATCTTGGCCAAGTAGTTGCTAGTGACTCCAAGAGGGGGTATTTATGCTCAATGGTGGGTTCATGCCTCTAGTTTCCAAGGGAAGTGACAATAATCTCTTCGGTTGTAGAAGTGTTGTTGCTACTCGGGAGAAAACAACGGTTTCTTGTTCATGGAACATGTGGACTGTTTACCTTACACACTTTGCTTAAAGCAGTTGTCTATTGCTTGCAACTTAATACTGGAGGGGGTTCGGATGATAACCTGAAGGTGGACTTCTAGTCATAGACGCAGTTAGATGGCGGTCTATGTATATTGTTGTATTGCCCAATCGAATCTCATAGGATCTTTCTGACTAGTAATTGCATTGTTATGCCTTGCTCAGTTCCTGTCAATTGCCCTGCTGTAATTTGTTTACCCTTCATGCCATGTTGTTTATCTAAGGAGAGCACCTCTAGTGAACCATGGACCCTGGTCCAAACTTTACCAATGATACATATTCCACTGTTACTTGTTTACTTGCTGCAAACCATTGCCTTCCACACCAGACGATTAATCCTTTGTTACAGAAAACCGGTGAGCTTGACAACCTCACTGATTCATTGGGGCAAAGTTTTGAGTTTGTATTGTGCAGGTCTCCGCGTTGCTAGCAACACCTGTGTGACGTTTCCTTCCTCCTTCTGGTTCGATAACTTCGGTGTCTACGGAGGGAAGACTTGCTGCTTGCTGCTTCACACCTTGCTCTTGGGGTTTCCAACGAAGTGCTAACCAGCACCATCAAACCCCAAAAATCTGGGCAATAGCTCATGAAAATGGCCATAAAACGCGAAAACGACGAGTTTCTGGTCTTAACTCCCAAACATGTATCGGGCTTTACTGGCCATGCAAATCCCCATTGAACACCAAAACTGTGGAAACAGCCATAAAACGCAAAAACATTGAGTTTTTGGTCATAACCCTCAAACGTGTATTGTGTCTTATGGGCCTTGCAAATTCCCATGGAACCCCAAAACTGTGGGCAATAGCTCATGAAAATATCCATAAAATGCGAAAACTACGAGTTTTTGGTCATGTCTCTCAAACATTTATCGAGTCTTATGGGCCGTGCAAATCGCCTTGGAACACCAAAACTATGGGCAATAGCTCAAGAAAATGGCCATAAAACGTGAAAACGACGAGTTTTTGCTCATAACTCTTAAATGTCTATCGCGTGTTACGAGTTGTGTAAATCGCATTAGAATCCCAAAACTGTCGGCAATAGCTCATGAATACGGCCATAAAACGTGAAAACGATGAGTTTTTGGACATAACTCTCCAACATGTATCGTTTCTTTTCCGGCCATGAAAATCCCTATGGAACCCCAAAACCATGGGCAATAGCTCATGAAAACGTCCATAAAACACGAAATCGACGAGTTTTTGATCATGTCTCTCAAACATGTATCAGATCTTATGGGTCATGCAAATCGCCCTGGAACACCAAAACTGTGGGCAATAGCTCATGAAAATGGCCATAAAACCTGAAAACAATGAGTTTTTGCTCATAACTCTCAAACGTGTATCGGGCGTTATGAGTAGTGCAAATCGCCCTGGAACACCAAAATTGTGGGCTATCTCATGAAAACGGCCATAAAACGTGAAAACGACGAACTTTTCTCACAACTCTTAAACGTGTATCGTTTGTTACGAGTCGTGTAAATCGCCCGAGAACCCCAAAACTGTGGGTAATAGCTCATGAAAACAACCATAAAACGACGACTTTTTGGTCATAACCCTCAGACATGTATCGTTTCTTTACGGGCGATGCAAATACCCATGGAACTCCAAAACTGTGAGTAATACCTCATGAAAATGTCCATAAAACGCGAAAACGATGAGTTTTTGGTCCTCTCTCTCAAAACGTGTATCGGGGTTTACTGGCAATGCAAATCCCCATTGAACCCCAAAACTGTGGGCAATAGCTCATGAAAACATCCATAAAACGCAAAAACAATGAGTTTTTGGTCTTAACTCTCAAACATGAATCGGGATTTACAGGCCACGCAAATCCCCATTGAACACCAAAAACTCGTCGTTCTCATCGTTTTCCCCTCAAACATTTATCGAGTCTTATGGGCCGTGCAAATTACCTTGGAACGCCAAAACTATGGGCAATAGCTCATGAAAACAGCCATAAAACGTGAAAACGACGAGTTTTTGTTCATAACTCTTAAACATGTATCGCATGTTACGAGTTGTGTAAATCGCACTAGAACCCCAAAACTGTGGGCAATAGCTCATGAAAACAGCCATAAAACGCGAAAAATGATGAGTTTTTGGTCTTAACTCCCAAACATGTATCGGGCTTTACTGGCCATGCAAATCCCCATTGAACACCAAAACTATGGGCAATAGCTCACGGAAACAGCCATAAAACGTGAAAACATCGAGTTTATGGTCATAACCCTCAAAAATGTATTGTGTCTTATGGGCCTTGCAAATTCCCATGGAACCCCAAAACTGTGGGCAATAGCTCATGAAAGTATCCATAAAATGCGAAAACTACGAGTTTCTGGACATGTCTCTCAAACATTTATCCAGTCTTATGGGCCGTGCAAATCGCATTGGAACACCAAAACTATGGGCAATAGCTCATGAAACAGCCCTAAAACATGAAAACGATGAGTTTTTGCTCATAACTCTTAAATGTGTATCGCGTGTTACGAGTTGTGTAAATCGTAGTAGAACCGGGCAATAGCTCATGAAAACGGCCATAAAACGCGAAAACGATGAGTTTTTGGACATAACTCTCAAACATGTATCGTTTCTTTTCGGGCCATGAAAATCCCTATGGATCCCCAAAACCATGGGCAATAGCTCATGAAAACGTCCATAAAACACGAAAACGACGAGTTTTTTATCATATCTCTCAAACATGTATCGGATCTTATGTGTCATGCAAATCTCCCTAGAACTCCAAAACTATGGGCAATAGCTCATGAAAACGGCCATAAAACCTGAAAACAACGAGTTTTTGCTCATAACTCTCAAACATGTATCAGCCGTTACGAGTCGTGCAAATCGCCCTGGAACACCAAAATTGTGGGCTATCTCATGAAGAGAGCCATAAAACGTGAATAGTTTTTGCTCAAAACTCTTAAATGTGTATTGCGTGTTACGAGTCGTGTAAATCGCCCGAGAACCCCAAAACTATGGGCAATAGCTCATGAAAACGGCAATAAAACACGAAAATGACGACTTTTTGGTCATAACCCTCAGACATGTATCGTTTCTTTATGGGCGATGCAAATCCCCATCGAACCCCAAAACTATGGGTAATAGCTTATGAAAACGTACTTAAAACACGAAAACGACGATTTTTTGGTCCTCTCTCAAATCGTGTATCGGGGTTTACTGGCCATGCAAATCCCCATGAAACCCCAAAACAATGGGCAATAGCTCAAGAAAACATCCACAAAACGGGAAAACAATGATATTATTGGTGTTAACTCTCAAACATGTATCGGGCTTTACTGGCCATGCAAATCCCCATTGAACACCAAAAATGTGGGCAATAGCTCATGAAGCCATAAAACGTGCAAACGACGAGTTTTAGGTCATAACTCTCAAACATGTATCGTTTCTTTTCGGGCCATGAAAACATGTATCGCGTGTTACGAGTTGTGTAAATCGCACTAGAACCCCAAAACTGTGGGCAATAGCTCATGAAAACGGCCATAAAACGTGCAAACAACGAGTTTTTGGTCATAACTCTCAAACATGTATCGTTTCTTTTCGGGCCATGAAAATCCCTATGGAACCCCAAAACCATAGGCAATAGCTCATGAAAACGTCCATTAAACACGAAAACGGTGAGTTTTTGATCATGTCTCTGAAACATGTATTGGATCTAATGGGTCATGCAAATCGCCCTGAAACACCAAAACTGTGGACAATAGCTCATGAAAACGGCCATAAAACCTGAAAACAACGAGTTTTTGCTCATAACTCTCAAACGTGTATTGGGCGTTACGAGTCGTGTAAATCGCCCTAAAACACCAAAATTGTGGGCTATCTCATGAAAACGGCCATAAAACGTGAAAACGGCGAGTTTTTGCTCACAACTCTTAAACGTGTATCGTGTGTTACGAGTCGTGTAAATCGCCCGAGAAACCCAAAACTGTAGGTAATAGCTCATGAAAACGGCCATAAAACGACGACTTTTTGGTCATAACCCTCAGACATGTATCGTTTCTATACGGGCGATGCAAATCCGCATGAAACCCCAAAAATGTGTGTAATAGCTCATAAAAACGTCCATAAAATGCGAAAACGACGACTTTTTGGTCCTCTCTCTCAAAACGTGTATCGGGTTTACTAGCAATGCAAATCCCCATTGAACCCCAAAACTGTGGGCAATAGCTCATGAAAGCATCCATAAAACACAAAAACGATGAGTTTTTGGTCTTAACTCTCAAACATGCATAGGGCTTTACTGGTCATGCAAATCCCCATTGAACACCAAAAACTCGTCGTTCTCAATGTTTTCCCCTCACACATTTATCGAGTCTTATGGGTCATGCAAATCACCTTGGAACGCCAAAACTATGGGCAATAGCTCATGAAAACATCCATAAAACATAAAAACGACGAGTTTTTGTTCATAACTCTTAAATGTGTATCGCATGTTATGAGTTGTGTAAATCGCACTAGAACCCCAAAACTGTGGGCAATAGCTCATGAAAACAGCCATAAAACGCGAAAACGACGATTTTTTGGTCTTAACTCCCAAACATGTATCGGGCTTTACTGGCCATGCAAATCCCCATTGAACACCAAAACTGTGGGCAATAGCTCACGGAAACAGCCATAAAACGCGAAAACATCGAGTTTATGGTCATAACCCTCAAAAATGTATTGTGTCTTATGGGCCTTGCAAATACCAATGGAACCCCAAAACTGTGGGCAATAGCTCATGAAAGTATCCATAAAATGCGAAAACTACGAGTTTCTGGCCATTTTTCTCAAACATTTATCTAGTCTTATAGGCCGTGCAAATCGCCCTGGAACACCAAAACTATGGGCAATAGCTCATGAAAACAGCCCTGAAACATGAAAACGACGAGTTTTTTCTCATAACTCTTAAATGTGTATCGCGTGTTACGAGTTGTGTAAATCGTAGTAGAACCCCAAAACTGTGGGCAATAGCTCATGAAAACGGTCATAAAACGCGAAAACGATGAGTTTTTGGACATAACTCTCAAACATGTATCGTTTCTTTTCGGGCCATGAAAATCCCTATGGAACCCCAAAACCATGGGCAATAGCTCATGAAAACGGCCATAGAACACGAAAACGACGACTTTTTTATCATATCTCTCAAACATGTATCGGATCTTATGTGTCATGCAAATCGCCCTAGAACTCCAAAACTATGGGCAATAGCTCATGAAAACGGCCATAAAACCTGAAAACAACGAGTTTTTGCTCATAACTCTCAAACGTGTATCGGGCGTTACGAGTCGTGCAAATCACCGTGGAACACCAAAATTGTGGGCTATCTCATGAAGCAACCATAAAACGTGAAAACGACGAGTTTTTGCTCATAACTCTTAAATGTGTATTGCGTGTTACGAGTCGTGTAGATTGTCCGAGAACCCCAAAAATGTGGGCAATAGCTCATGAAAACGGCCATAAAACGCGAAAATGACGACTTTTTGGTCATAACTCTCAGACATGTATCGTTTCTTTATGGGCGATGCAAATCCCCATCGAACCCCAAAACTATGGGTAATAGCTTATGAAAACGTCCTTAAAACGCGAAAACGACGATTTTTTGGTCCTCTCTCTCAAAACGTGTATCGGGGTTTACTGGCCATGCAAATCCCCATGGAACCCGGGCAATAGCTCATGAAAACATCCACAAAACGGGAAAACAACGAGTTTTTGGTGTTAACTCTCAAACATGTATCGGGCTTTACTGGCCATATATATATTGTTACTAACCAAATGGTGCATCAATCAATAGAATTATAAGAAACTCTAGACCATTGGTTTAGGGCCGCACCTGAAGGGAAGCTCTCTGGAACCACCTATGAGGAAGAAGAATGCATTTTTCCTTAAAATTGTTATTCTTTTAGTGGTTACCCTTCAGCTTGGAAAATGGACTTTGAATGATTCCAAATGCTCAAACAAAAAAAGGGAGAGCAATCGTGTACTGATACAACAGTTGCGGTAATCTTCTCTCTATATAGCCGTCGTAATAATCTTCTCTCTGTTTTTTTCATAGCTGTGGTAATCTTCTCTCCGTAGCCATAAGAAGGAATGTCTCAAATAGCTAATCAAGTGAGTTATTTAGACATCTTATCAACGACAACAGGTCGCAGAATGGGCCGGGTGGACAGAGAGACATGAATCTTATTTTTAACAATGGTGACAATTATCTTCTCTCTCTATGACCATTTATTTTCTTATTACTTGTCATGAGGAAGGAGCGTCTCAAAGACATATTATATATGGAAAAACATATATATAATAACACGACAAACGGATTTATTGATTGTGTATATCGTAGTGCATATATAGCAATACTAGCTATTAGTACAACCGCCAGGTCCCCCATAACTGAAGTGGTCAATCATGAAATCACTGACTTTATAGCATGCCTCATCAGTTACCCTGGAGCTAAGGCCGGGCACCGGTCCGGGTCGATAGCTCGTCTCATCTTTCTTGATAAATTGCATATCTTGAATTTGAGCGGAGTCTGGTCCGGGCCAGTTCCCATTGCCCATCGGCGGGTTGGGCTCTTCATCATAAGTCGTAACATAGCCGCCCCAACTCACATAATTTGCATAGAATTTCAAAGCATTGAAAAGACTTTTCGGCCAGTATCCGACGGGAGCAAACTTTTGGCCAGCATGGGCAAAGTGTAACCACCAATCTCCGGTATCTTTACTCTGCGAAATGATTGAAAAGTGCTCTTGTTATATAGATATATCCACTCAAATCATTCTGAAGTAAAACTCAATTCAATTATCATAACAAAGCAGGGGAAATACAGTTCTTAGTTTCCATGTAACACATACAGACAAGAATTCCAGTTGTTTGAATAGCCAATAGAAATTATAAACATTGTAAGAAAGTTGACATTCCCACCTTGAATATCTTCAAAGATATCTTGCTTTTCCCATCAAGAGTATCTCCTGGAGTTATAGGAGAATTCTTATGATCTAATACAAATCCATTACACTTCAAGTCAAAGCATCCCGTTGTTAAGTATCCGTCAGACTGGCATTCCGTGAAAAACATTGGTTAGAAACATTAAATAATTTGTAAATCCAATACACACATGGGAGAAAATTTGACTACGTGGTTTTGATACATATCATAGGCCAAACTATAATTGGTGTATCTTTGGATTATAAGGATATTCTACACAATGTTGTATGGGCTTAATTTTCCGAGCAAGCAAAATGATAAGGATTTATAGTCCAATATAAAAACCTTGGTTGAAAGATATAAGGTAAACCCATTGAGCAAAACATGGTACTACATACCGTCCATCCTATTAGGAAATGTGTTTTGTTGTCACCATAATAAGAAGGTTGAATCTGCACAAAATAGGAAAAAAAGTGAGAACTACCAAGCCAGGATACTTCAGATATAACATATTTTTTTCTCATTAAGGACAAACTGACTTACATTCCATCCGACTTGTATAATATTTATAGTATCCATATGAGGTTCTTCAAACATAGCGACCATGATTGAAGAACCTATTTGTCCGTCACTGGCACTCAGTGACTCGTAAACATCTAAAGTTCCAGTGGCACCATAATATAATGTGACGGCATGGAGGTATGAGTTGTAACCTGCGAACTACAAAGAGATATCGCATAATTAGTAGTCCCTTATTAGGTTAGGTCAAGCATATGTCATCGGTTGTCTTTCCAAATGCTTTTAGATAAAGACATCTCAGGACGAAAGGTAGAGAGAAATCATATTCTAGAATTGGTAATAGTTTGAAAACACTAAACAATGTTTTTGGAGCTGCTAGGATTCAAATGAATATTAAAGATATCCAATTATTATATATGAAAAAATGAATTCATTTGACGTGTCGCTTGTGTAGTCTCAGTATACTGGGAAGCGTGATCTAGCTAATACGTGTACAATTCCTTCAAGTCCCAAGATTTTGAGCCTCAAATAGCATGGCATATAATTTCAATGTAACAAAGCAACAATATATTTTTGAACATTTCCACACCAATAAATGGAAACCGTAGGAGTACGCATCAAAACTTATTCTACAATGTTCCCCGCAAAAAAAACTTATTCTACAATGTAATCTAGCATTTTTTTTATTTACGCTGATACTTAAACTCTCAACCGTACAATCTGGGAACTTCCCATAACCCGGCACCATCGTGACTCACAAACAAGCCACTCACGGCACATTCCACCGAACTAAATCCTACTTACCAGACACCAAAACTCTTACCATGAAAGGCAAGGAAGACTGCACCACATATGCATATCAAAGGAGTGTCTCACATATGCATATAGTAAATAGGATTGATGTAAACACAGTAAGTATGCATATCAAAGGGAGTTGCTTGAGGTTGGACCTTGGAGAGACCATGGAATTAAGAAACTTGATATTTTCATACAAAGTTGGCAAAATATTTTATATTAACATGGACCTCTTATGCGATTTAATATATAAATTAATTTTTTTATGTCTGACCAAGTTCTCAATAAGAATTTTCTTTCGCCCCGGATCTCATCACGGAACACATAAGTACAGATCGAAGAGATCTTAGTATCATGATAGATATGCATGGTACATGAATGTACAATCAAGAGGAATGAACTTACATGGTTGTTCTGCTTGTTATATAGCGGCACAGCCTCGGTCGATGCTAAGCTCCCATTGGAGGATGCGCTTGTCTTGAATTGCATCTCTCCCCAAATATATGGCTTGTGACACCATGCCGTGGAAACATTATCAAGGCTGCAAATTAGGAGTAGCAAGAAAATGCACACGAGTTTGGTCATTTTCTCGAGAAGAAATGTGAAGGCTTGTACTATCCTCACTCAAAGGTAGATACGATAGAATCCAAGTGAACAGTTTATATAGAGGGATGGAGTGAGGGAAGTAAAAAAAAATATAGATGTGGATATTCTCGAAGAAGCCAATATGTACGATATTTACTGTGCCAGCTGAGTGTGGTATATTTTCTTATTGTGGGAATTGAATGGTATATCCTGTACATTATGGAAAAAGATTTACTTAATTAGCTGTATATGTGCAGATATATATTCGATAAACCATGAAACTTTATTACTCTTTAATGCTATTAAAATGCAATTTAGCTGTACTTTATCAGATATATGGTTTATATTGAGCACAAAAGATTTTGTGATGGATACGCGAGGACAAAAGATTTTATATTTATTTACGTTGGTTGTACCTCATTAACCACGGAGAATTTACTGTGCCTAGGGTAATGGAAAGAAATTAACACATGCTCTGGTTTCTTTTTTTGAGCGTCTTCAGGCTTCACCTCTGAGAACCGAGATGAACACGGGCCCTGAGATGAACATAGGCCATACATATAGCATCAATGGGCTGAAATGCATCTTAAGCCGAGTTAGGAAGAGAAACGAAAGCCCATGAAAGCCCACTAAAGCACGTGTTCTTAAGTTTCACTAACGGAATTGTGACAAGAGCGGATGTCGGTCATCTCCACTCCCAGTTCGAACCATGGCCGGCGAGGGCGGTGCTGAAGGTGGAGACGGTGGTAGGAGCGCCAACTGGCAGCCCATCGGGTGGAGGAGATGGTGAGCAATAGCCAAGCGCAGGCCTGGATGAGGCCCACAGGTTGCAGCGCGAGTCCTGGGAGGTGGCGCGGAGGCTTCAGCGGAGCTTCAGGTGGCGGTGCGGGAGAAGGAAGCCGAGATGGATAGGCTGCGATAGAAAGCCGTCGGCGCTAGGAAGAAGTTTTAGGTGATTCATTGAAGCCATAGCCGCGTCCCTCAGTTCCTCTTTGGGTTTCGGTCTCTCGGGTTCTTTTTTATGCTAGTTGGAGTTGTTGTGGAAGGAAGGCGGATGCCTGGAGGAAGATAAGGTGAGAGGCAGCATAGGTGGAGCTTCTTCTTGACGCTAATCAGGAGCTCACTAGTGAGGCGAGGAGCCCTCATCTCTTGCTGCTAAATTGCTAATGTTTCAGATGTGTGTAGCTTATGCTAAATTGCTAATGTTTCGGATTTTCAAACTAATAGATGTGATTTTACGTCTACTGAAGGCATACGATCGCCTGGACTGGTGATTTTTGCACCAGGTGCTGATCAGGAGAGGCTTTGATGATCCTCTTATCACCTGGATCATGCAATTCGTTATGACCCAAAATAATGCGATTAACATAAATGGGGAGGTGGGCTCATACTTCCGCCCCACTTGTGGGAAGTGACAAGGAGACCCCATATCCCCGCTTCTCTTAAACTCGGCGGTAGATGACCTTGTGGAAATCTTAGAGAAATCCATGATCGCTAGTCACATGTTTGGAGTGGTAGGGCACCTTATCCCGGGTGGAGGGGTTACACACCTGATCATGGTGGAAGGGTCGGACCGGGACACCATTAATCTTAAGTTCCTTCCTCTCTGCTTCCAGGAGATGTCGGGACTTCTGACTAATTTTGACAAGAGCGAGGTAATTGCTCCAGGATTCTCCACGGAGGACCAAGAGAGGATTGTTGACAACCTTAACTATTGCTGACCTCATTCCATGTCACCTATTTGTGGATGCCGGTCCGGGCTACTAGGATCCTCGTCAAGGATCTAGAGCCCCGAGTGGGTCGCTGAGAGCAAAAGCGGAACCCTGGTGCAACAAGTTTACCTTGAAAGGTAGCAAGACGATCCTCATCGACGCTTGCCGGTCCAATGATGAGTGCATATTTGAAGCATTTTAACTAATATTTTTGCATGTTTAGTAGTAGGATTTTGGCATTTTACCACTCTAACGCACATAATTTATGCTTGTTTCCACATGATCCCGAAATATTAAGTCAATGATGAACATATCAATAAGAACGGTCATATTATGTGTTAATATGATATTTTGATGTGATAAAATTCATCTAAACAATTTTCCATGCAACTAGGTAAAAGGAGGACGCGAGGAGAAGCATCTGAGGCCATAATGAGCATCAGTACGGGTGAAGCCTTCCCTACCATACGTTTGTACGGACCTCCGTCGGTCTTGTCTCTTCAAATACTTTCACCTGGCATAGACGGATCTGAGATATGACATTCGCAGACAATAGAAACACTGAAACATCAACTCTGGAAGGGATCTGGAGGAGGAACTCGTAAGAAGGCATCATCCTCGCTACTACACGGATCATTGGAGGACAAGACATCATCTCCTTCATCATCAACCGCTGCATCTCCATCACCTACATCATTCCCTCATCTTGTTTATCTCTATTAGTTGTACTTGCAATTGATATTGTGGATTTGCACTTGAATTTATCCATACACTTTCATTCTATCTGCATGATTATGATGATGTTATTGATTGCCTCCATGTGTGAGTAGTTTACCTTGTTATTGAGAAGATGGAGAAACCCTAGTAATATTATAATATGAAATGAAGATGATCTATAACTTTGTGCTATTAATATGTGTTAGTTCTCTCTCTAGATATTATATGAAGTCGACCATGTAATATTTGTCTTCAGGACTAGAGAGGGAACTACCCTTGGAAGTATGGAGTTGCGTATGGCGTGAAGTGACATACTGTGTTTGGCGCTTTACCATATGGAAAAGGGGATAAGTAGGGATTAACTAAGCTCATATTCCCCACAAAAAAAAGCTCATATAGATATCCATGGGGTAACCCTTAATTGCACTGGATCCATAGGTAGTTGCCGAAGATAATTGAAGTGGTTATTTAGATATGTGATGGCCGATGATGGTTTGTGATGACCCACAAGTATAGGGGGTGTATCATAGTACTTTCGATAAATAGGAGTGTAGATCCCAACGAGGAGCAGAAGGTGTTGACTAGTGGTTTGGATCAGGAATTCTCTGTAAATACTTAGCAAACGAATTTTAGGGTTGTTTGATAATGCAAAGAAATAAAGTGCAAGTAAATAATGACAACAATAATAATTGCAGCAAGTGGTCCAATCCTTTCTTCAGCAAAGGACAAGCCGGTTGTATTACTTATGAGGACCAAACGTTCTCAAGGACACATGGGAATATTATCAAGTGCTTTCACTTCATATAGTTGATTAATCTTCTTTGGTTGGATAAGTGTAGTGTGGGTGAACCTATGCTAATATACCGACCTTACTTAGACTAATACATAATTGTGATTAACCCCTTGCAAGCATCCGCAACTACAAAAAAGTAATTAAGATAAAAACCTAACCACAACATTAAACTCTGAGATCCTACACTCCCTTGTGCAAAGGTTTCATAACGGGGGTTCAGGTTTCTGTCACTCCGGCAACCCCACAACTAGTAGCCAAATACACAATGCATTCCCCTAGGCCCATAAATGGTGAAGTATCATGTAGTCAACGTTCACATGACACTGATACATCGGAAATGTATCTATAATTTTTTATGTTCCATGCTTGTTAGTATCTACTTTGCTTTGCTTTGACTACACTTTGAGGTGCTTTTTACATGTTTTCTAGTACTAACCTATTAACAAGTTGCCATAGTGCCAGTTGTCTGTTTTCTGTTGTTTTTGGTTTCAGAAAAGTTAGTAAAGAAATATTCTCGGAATTGGACGGAACAAAATCCAAAGTCAATTACTTTCCGTGGAGAACAAGAAGTCCAGAGGGGAGCCGGATAGGCAGGCTAGGGCGCCTAGACCCCCCTAGGCACGGGTGGGCCCTGCCCCATGCCTGGGAGGGGTGTGAGGCCCTTGGCCGCCGCCTCAGCCTCCCCCTTCGCCTACAAGAATCCCCCGATGCAGAAACCCTAAGCACCCGATCAAATCTCCATGAAACCATCTGTAGCCGCCGCCACCATCGTCCCTAGATCGGGGGGATCTGAAGTTCTTCCCGGCACCCTGCCGGAGGGGAGATCATCCCGAAGGCCTTCTCTCCGGTATGATGCGTGAGTGGTTCCACCTTGGACTATGGGTCCATGTAGTAGCTAGATGGTTGTATCTCCTCCTTTGTGCTTTCATGTATAGATCTTGTGAGCTCCGTTCATGATCAAGATCTAATCTATTTGTAATCATGCATGTTGTGTTTGCGAGGATCCGATGGATATTGAGATTAATGTTGGTTTGATTAATGGTTTTGTCTTTATGATTATATCATGTCTGTGTTGTTTGTGATCTTTCATGCTCTCCGTTGTTAGTAGCTATCTTGGCCAAATAGTTGCTAGTGACTCCAAGAGGGGGTATTTATGATCGATAGTGGGTTCATGCCTCTAGTTTCCAAGGGAAGTGCTGTTGCTTGCAACTTAATACTGGAGGGGGTTCGGATGATAACATGAATGTGGACTTCTAGTCATAGATGCAGTTGGATGGCGGTCTATGTATATTGTTGTATTGCCCAATCGAATCTTATAGGATCTTTCTGACTAGTAATTGCATTGTTATGCCTTGCTCAGTTCCTGTCAATTGCCCTGCTGTAATTTGTTTACCCTTCATGCCATGTTGTTTATCTAAGGAGAGCACCTCTAGTGAACTATGGACCCCGGTTCAATCTTTACCATTGATACATCTTCCACTGTTACTTGTTTACTTGCTGCAAACCATTAACTTCCACACCATACGTTTAATCCTTTGTTACAGCAAACCGGTGAGCTTGGCAACCTCACTGATTCGTTGGGGCAAAGTCTTGAGTTTGTGCTGTGCAGGTCTCCGCGTTGCTAGCAACACCTGTTTGACGTTTCCTTCCTCCTACTGGTTCGATAACCTCGTTTTCTTACTGAGGGAAGACTTGCTTCTGTGCTGCTTCACACCTTGCTCTTGGGGTTCCCAACAGACTTCACATCAAACACCAAGTTTTTGGCGCCATCAAGGAGTCATCAGACACCACTAGAAGAATAGCACCACAACCTAAATATCAAACCATTGAATATTACTTCAACACAATTCCACTACTAACAACATGACTTCTCCCATGTCCTCAAGAACTAAACGAACTACTCATGATACATCAGATGGATCAAGATCAGGAGATGATATAATGATGAATAACAATCTGAACATAGACAATAATTCAATGGTTCCACTCAATAGCATCAACTACAAAAGTAATCAACACCGGGAAAGTTTCCCCTAAGAACTATGCAAGATTCAACACAATTGTTATAGCGGGATGGAGTGGTGATGATGGTGCTGGTGGAGATGATGGTGAGGATGATGATGATGATCCCGATGAAGTCTAGCTTGATGACGATGTTGATGGCGACGGTCTCCCCTCTCCGGGAGGGAATTTCCCCGGCAGAAATCTGCCTGCCGAAATGCTCTTTCTCTCTCTGTAGTTTTCGCCCCGCAGAGGCGACGGAATCTTTCTGTGGCCCCTCTCCTCGTCTTAGGGTTTTGAGGAGAAGATATAGGCGAAAGTGCGAAGCCAGAGGTCGGCCAGGGTTCCCACACCACCTGGTGGCACGGCCTAGGAGGGCCCGCGCTAGGGGTGGTGTGGGCCCCCTATGGCCCATCTCCGCTTCCCCTTCTGGCTTCCTTCGTCTTTTGGAAAAATAGGGTTTTCCATATATCCAACATATTGCATCTGGACACCGTTTTTTTCCATCAGAATCCTGATCTTCGCGAATATTGCATCTGGACACCGCTTTTTTCCATCAGAATCCTCACTTCGGCAGTTCATCCTCCAAAATTCATCCAACATGCAAAATAGATGAAATAACATAAGTATCACCTCTTAATATGGAATATATCAATGAATAACAACAAATTATGATATAAAATAGTGATGCAAAATGGACGTGTCAGTTTGCTGGGTACATCTTATTATGGAGCTCTCTCACACATACCATAACAAATTATATAGATTTATCCTACTCGTAGTTAATACCAATGCTAGTGGTGGATCCTAAAACCCCGAGAATATTTCGCCTTACTAAAGTTCCATTATAGTTCTCACCGCACTCGTTTATTTTACTACATTCTTTACTCTTCTGCAACCAAACTAAAATATCTTAAAACACTCATAGATCTAAGTATTCTTTGATAGATAGTGATGAGGGGCATAAAGAACTTAACCAAATATCTCTCTATGGTTCGATACTCTTACTTTTGAATCTAGCTACAATTGATATGTGCACTTGAAGTCATCAAGCTATTTTATGGCGTCTTTGTCGGGGAGCTAAGTGCTTTTGGTCTTTGTCCTTAGTTGTTAATTTTTATTTTTATACTAAAGTTGTTTATTTATTTCAGGTAAAAACACCATGACTAGGCTCGGGCTTATGAATAGGCTCGATGCAAATGAATACCTCGGGAGGTTTAATAGAGGATTTGTTAAGGAATTTCCGAGGGAGAGAAATGAATAATATGTGATTCACCCTTGCTTAATTGCTATTATGAATGAAAAAAATTGCAGGAGATGATCCCAACGAAGATCCTTATCCTAATTTAAGTTTCTTTACTGAGCTATGTTGGACTATTAAGTTGATAGGCCACTCTGATGATGAACTAAAACTTAAAATGTTTAAGTAGTCTCTATCTAACATAGCTTTGGCTTGGTATAGAACTTGTACTGCAGAGAAAACGATACTTGGGAGAAACTAAAAAAAGAGTTTGTATTTCGTTGCTATCCCAAGGTTAAGGCCACTGAAGCAAGATGGTAATTACCAGTTTAAATAATCGCCTGTGCGAAGGATTGGTAAGGGCCTATATCAGGTATAAAGGTATGGTTGATAAATGTCCCCATCATGATTTACCACCATGGTATGTCTTACATGTTTTCTACGGAGGACTCAACCAAGGTATTAAACATGAAATTCATTTATCCTCCAAAGGGTCTTTTATGGACCTCACCACTGATCAAGCTTGGAAACTTCTAGCAAAAAATCGATGTAATAGGGAAACTTGGGGATTTGACTTAGAAGGTGAATGTGGTATAGAAATATAATATGATTTCCTAAATTCTTATAAAGAAAATAATTTGCCGAGGAACTTCAACTTGATGATGATATTGTATTGCAATTTCTTCAGTCTTTATAGAATTTATCGAAGCACCAAAAAAGGAATGGATTCAATATACTCCACCGCCTGAACCAATCAAAGAAGTGCAAACGATGGTTAAAGTCCCAAAGAAGCCATCAAGGGAAATATCTCCATATGTTGAACCAATTACCTTCCCAAGGACATTCGAAAAGCACATGAGATCTCAACTTCTTGCATGTTAATTGGAGAAACAAAAAGAAATTTTGAGGAAACAAGAAGAAGAGGCAGAGATAGAAGAGGTGAGTTGTGAGAACACAAAAGAAGAAGGATAAGTAACTAAAGAAGGTATACTAGCTATGTTTGCACACTGCAATGTAGTTGTATTCTATTCTGAAGCTTCTAAATTCGTTGAAGGAAAAGTAAAAGCTAAAAATATTGGTAAACCTATACTTCCTTTTACTTTTGGTGAAATCTCTTACTATGTCCTTGAACTATTGTTAATGTTATTCCTCTTAGATTTTATCAAAAGATTCAAGCCAATCTTGAACCATCTGAATTATAAAATACTGAAATGGCAATCATTCTTGTCGATAAAACACTTAGAGACCTTATGGGTATAATTGGGCTTTATGAGTATCCTATTGACTTTGGGCTTTATGAGTATCCTATTGACTTTTGCCAACTGACACCTATCGTCCAATTATATTTGGGAGAATATTTTTAAATACCACAGGGAAAATATTGAATGCAAAAAGGAAACAATCTCCCTCAAGTTTGGAGAAGACATGATGTAATTCCACCTCTCAAAATTTTGACCCAAACCCATCGAGGAATACTTTGAAGAGCAAGAAGAGGAAGGTAATATCATTTGCCTTGCCACCTTGATTTGTGAATCTCCTAATGATGATCTTGAAAGAAGCCTAGTAGAAAATAATAGTGTCCCTGAGGATATTGGTAAAAGGGAAATTGATGAATATCTTGACTTCGCTCCTATAGTTGATTCTCAAATGAATGATGTGTATGAAGTTCTAGAAAGAAAAGGAGATGAGAAACTTCCACCACCTGAGCTTAAACTTCTTCAAAAATAATTAAAATACAAGTTCTGAGATGATACAAATAAATATCCTGTTATTATGAGTGCTAATCTTGCAGAGAAGGAAGAAAAGAATATTAATTATTGTATTCAAATGCATCGTACATCCTTCGGGTATTCTCTGGATGACTTGAAAGGGACTAGTCTCTCAATAGCCACCCATAGAATATTCATGGAAGAAGAAGCTCAACCGGTTGTAGACTTTTAAGGAAGACTCAAACCACAAATGAAAGAAGTGGTAAGGAAAGAAATAATTCGTCTCTAAGATGCAGGCATCATTTATCATGTGGAGGAAAGCGATTGGGTAAGTCCTATTCACTGTGTTCGAAAGAAAGGTGGATTTACTGCAGTTCTAAATGAAAACAATGAACCAGTCCCTACTCGCACTATAGTCGGGCATAGAATGTGTATTGACTATAGAAAACAGAATAACAAAACTAAAAATGATCATTATCCCTTACCATTTATAGATCAAACACTAGAGAAGCTTACTAAGAATCCACATTTTTGTTATCTAGATGGATATTCCGGTTTTCCTCAAATAGGTGTTCATCCAGAAGATCGACTAAAAAAACTTTTACTTTACCCTTTGGTCTTTATGCTTATCGTTGCATGTCATTGGTTTATGCAATGCACCTGCTACCTTTCAAAGATGTATGACTACTATTTTTGTTGACTATGTTGAAAATATAATGAAAGTATGCATGGAAGACTTTTCTATCTATGAAACTTCATTTAACCATTGTCTCCATAATCTTTATAAAGTTTTTTAAGGAAATACAACAGAAGAGGCTCCTACTGCTCATATGTTAAAAAATAACAAGATATTTACATAGTTGTTACAAATGTACCATGGTTATGCCATGGTTCCTAAGCGAATAGACCATACTCTCAAGGTAGCAACAAAAGAGTTTATGGTCTCTCTAAGCTTAGGCTTGAACCTACAACTTAGTAAATTATAATCTACTAATAAATTAACTAGACAGCTTTGAGTCCATGGGACTATGCCATCAAAATACTTCATGTTCCTCTGTTTCCATATATTCCATGTTGGGGTATAGTGCAGCAAAAACCTTTTGCTTCATCACACATTTAGTTTTTCATATGAGTGGCAAACTGGGGTATAGTGCAGCAGTGTGAAGAAACTAATCTAGTCTTGAATTGGGAGAAGTGACACTTCATGGTTTAAGAAGGTATAGTGCTTGGTCACAAAATCTCAGGTAAAGGTATAGAGGTTGACAAAGCAAATATTGAAGCAATAGATAAGTTACTAGCTCCACGAGATGTTAAAGGTATAAGAAGTTTTCTTAGTCATGCAGGGTTTTATAGAAAATTCATTAAGAACTTCTCCAAATTTTCTAGACCATTAACCAACCTCCTACAAAAGAATATCTGTTTTAAATTTTATGAAAATATCTTTGCTGATTTCAATATTCTAAAACAAGCACTCTTAAATGCTCATGTTATTAAACCACTGAATATGAGGAAACCCTTTGATTTATTATATGAAGCTAGTACTGAAGCTGTCGGGGCTGTTCTTTGACAGCATGATGATGATGATGAATTTAATATTATTCAACATGCTAGTCGCACTCTTAATAAAGCACAAAAGAACTACCCTATGGCTGAAAAAGAACTCTTTGCTGTTGTATTTCCTGTATAATTTTAGATCCTATATGATTGATTCAAAAGTTAGAGTGTATACTGATCGCGATAGGTTAAAAAAAATCCTTGAAAGCACTGATGTTAAGAATAGAATAATTCGTTGGACTTTGCTTTTATAAGAATTTGAGTTGCAGATTCTGCAACAGAGGGAAGAACCACATGCATCATAGGTACCATTGGAAGAAGTGAAAACGCAAGAGAGCGTGGCACCCATCTACATTCTCCTAGGTACACTTTGCTCCGAAAAGAAATTTTCTACAACTCTGTGTAACGGTCTTAGAAATATTTTGCAACCAATCATATACGAAGGGAAAATAAAATTGATATAAGAACTTAAAGTAAGTAAGACATCTAAAATAGTTCTTAGAACTCTTGGTAAGTGAGGCAAGTTTAGAATTACTTTCTTTCAATCTTTAGTTGTGTTTTCGCTGTTTTTGTTTTTTGTTTTTGAAATCCTTGCATTTTTCTAAAGTAAGGCACCAATTGCACTGATACGGGAGGGCGGTACGATCGCGTGCGCCCGTACCAGTGGTCATTATGCATGCAGTAAGTTCGCCCCTTTCTTTTTTTGGTTGCCAGAGTCTGTACGACTTGGCCATACGGGGCAACACCCACATACTGATGGCTGTTATCCCCTCAGGTCTCTCGGTTCATTTTTTCCCGATGTTGAGTATAAAAAAACTTGCGGCGTCTGATAATCAGTATGTCTCAATACGGCTGGATTGTACGGGGTAGGGGGATTCGACATCCTTCCTTCCTGGATGTGTGTGTGCCACGCGTCGTGAGACAACGAGGTTTGGGGGGGGGGGGTCCACCATGACCCTTATCTCCTTCGAGTTCTTCTCATCCACATGTCCAGTTTTGCCTTCCCTTCTTCATCTCGCGCACAAGAGCTTCCATCCGCCATGGATAGCTCAGGCCACCATCCCAGCAGCCGCCCCGCCATCGTGTTGTTGTTGTCCCAGCCACGGAGCTCCACGAAAGATCTCCTCCATATCTTGGTAGTTGAACTCCTTTCCCTCTCTAACTCTCTATGACAACCTTATGACATGGAGATACAACGAGGAAAATCAAGTACTACCCCGTGGACGACAACTGCAAGCAGCCGGTGCAGAGGTGCTACTATGGGGACGGCGATGTTGTTGGCGGCGACCAACACAGTTGCCAGGCATGGGTCGGTGGTTCACCAGTGATGCGAGGAGCGACGATGCTGCTGCAAGCAGGGAGTGGGATGTTGAAGGTGGTGGTGTAGGGATGTTGCGAGGGAGAGCTAATGACGTCGGCACTGCCAAGGAGGGTTGTCGGTGCTACAACGTCAGAGGTGACAGTGGTGCTACCAAAGGAAGACCACTATGCTGTGAGGACCAACACAAACATTGCCATTAAGCCAGTGGCGATGCTGCTGCCAAAGGAAGGCCACCATGTTGCAAGGACCAACGTTGTTGTTGCTAGAAAGCCAGTGTGTGGTGGTGGTGCGAATCAAGACAGGTGATGTTGTCAAGCAGGCAGATGATGGCCAGGGTGTTTTTGCTATTAGGCTATGATGAGTTGCTGATGGGACACGTGTCGCACTCTCAAGGCGCCAAGGCGGAGATCGGGGAATTATCACTGGGATGCTTAGAATTTGTTTTTTTTTTACATTTTTCAGCAAATTGTAGTATGTAGTATTGTACAACTTTTTTTTTGCGGGTTCAGCATTAGGCTTTGTTCGTTTCGTCCCACCCCTGCCGGTATTGGGCCACAACCCCCGTGGATCAGCCGGGATCTGGCCCGCCGGGATATGATCCACGCCCTCTCTAGTGTCACGTTCGGTTAAGCCACGCGAGGTTTCCGGCCCGGCCGATTACACCCGAAAACCCCCCGTTACGCCGGGTTAAAAAAATCTACCTCACATCCGTGGAATTAATCCCCAAACGGTACGGAGGAAAATCGGAGCGCCGTCCCTCTCGCGACAGCGGCGGCGGCTACGTCTATGCGAACGGAGGGGACGGCGGCGGCGGCTGTGCAAGCAACCGGAGGAGAGGAGCTCCCCTAGTATCTTTGCCGTTCTTCAATACCTACACCGCCATGGATCCCAGACCGAAGACCTAGCTGCTCGACCTCTAAGCTGCAGATCTCCAGCATCTTCCCCTTCCCTACCACCGACGGCGGCTGCCAGAAGGTAAACTCATGTCCTTCCCTTCTCCCCCCTTCCCATCTTCTACTAATGTTAGGGCTAGTTTGTGTCGGAGAGTTCAGGGCGTATATCATAATCTTGTCCTTGCGATCTAAGAGTGCCCATGGTCGGATGGTTAAAGAATGGTCCATGGTCGAGTGTCCATGAACCTAATGGCGTTACATATAGTCATGTTGGTCTGCTAGATGAAGGGTGTAAGATTTTTTATTATAGGAGATGTTGTGGTGGTGGTACGATATGATATTCTTGGATCTGGTCGCCTGGTGGTAATCAAAATGACCATTGCTTTTTATATACATAAGTTGTATGCTCTCTGTCTTCCTTTGCTCAAGTGACTTTTAAAAAAATTCATTGCAGCGTTGTAGCAATAAGTTCCTTTCATGAAGTGTATTTATCGTTTCCTCTAATAATTTCTAATGACAAATGACTAATAAGTTCTAATGACAAATGACTACTGAATTAGTTCCATTAGTACTGCTTAGCATGTTCAACCGTGCTATTTTGCTACTGTTTTATTTTATCTATGATCTCTATTGAACCGTGCTATTTTTCTACTGCCTACTGGTTTATTTTTTCTATGATCTTTATTCAACCATGCTATTTTTGCTACTGGTAACTAGCGGCATTTCTTCCTTGAACTATTATTTTGTATTGTAGTAGTAATAACTAGCAGCCTTATATTTCTTACTATAGGAATGGATTTGAGAATGAGGGATCACATTAGGAAGAGATAGGAGGATGAGGATGACGACATGATGCTTTTCCTCTTACCAATGTACATGCTGCTAGCTGCTGCTCCTTGTCGTCCTCCAAATACACTCCTTGTTCTTGCATCTAGGAGATAGGAGATCAATCATGCCTCAAACCTGAATGCTTCTAGATCACTAACAGGGACCAAAAAATATTGTTAATAGCATGCGATGCTCGCCATAATTCTTTCATGACAAGTGAATTAATTCTATGTCGATGATTGTGGATAAGTATTAATCATATTTATGCCTAGATATTGTTTAGTCAGCGTGTTGTTTTGCTATTCGTAATTTACACAGTGCTACTACCAATATACACAGTACTACTGTTTTTCACTAAAACTGTAGTTGAGTATTTTTTTTACTAAAAATCCAAGGTCAATAATAGTGGTATATGTTGTAAAATGGCATTGTACAAGTTGCATCACTGCTACTATTGTCTTCTCACTTGGAAAGTGCAGTGCATGTAGTATGTTTAATGCTTGATGTAGAAGCTGCTAGCTGCTGCTCCTTGACTGCCTCCAAATACTGGGCATTGTTCTTTTAATTAGGATCAGATTCTCATTCTTCTCAAGAGAAGAAACCTGAAGTTGTTTTATATTATTGACAGTTGGCTAATGCAAAGACCAGTTCTGCATGATCAATTTCCATAAGAAGAAAGGCAAGGTGTCAGTTCTACATGATCATTCTCTAGAAGAAGAAAAAGAATAAAGGCAAGGTGTTAGTTCTACATGATCATTCTCTAGAAGAAGAAAGGCATGGTTTCCTAACGATGGGTTTGTATGTGCTTTACAGCGAAAGGACTGTATTTTCTTGTCGCGTCACTATTTTCTGAGATCAAATCAATTGTACATTGAAATGGTCGAGCTTTTCAGATACTTATGTTCCGGCTATATCCTGTATTTTGTTATGTACTCTCCCCGTCCCAAAATAAGTGACTTTGGTTTATGTAGATTTGGATGTATCTACATATGTCTAGACAAACCTAAGTCACTTATTTTGGGACGGAGGAAGTATCTTGTTTGTGAACATTTTTTATTTAGCTTTCATCCATGATCAAATTTGATGTTGAAAAGGATACTATTTAGATTCAAAGGTGCGGTCTTTTTTATTTGTATTTGTATGTTATGCTGCTTGCTGTCTGCTATTCCCTATGCTGTTGCTGCTTCTTGTATAGGGACTAACCGAACAACAACAAATACCATAGTAGGGAATCTGGGAGAGTGGGTCAGTCGGGATTTGGGTAACAGCTGGGTTCACCCAATTATATCCGCCCGTGGATCCGAACCACCACAACCAAACAAAGCCTTAGTAGGTTGAAAGCCATTTTAAAGCCCACCAAAGCACTTGTGTTTCCTGAACTGAACGGTACAGCCCCGGCGGCTCCACCTTTTTTTTTCGAAAAGGGGAATAAGACCCCGGCGGCTCCACCTGTCTCTCCGGTACGAATCCATGGCCGACGCCGACGGCGAGGGCGGCGGAAGCGCCGACTGGCTGCCGATATACGACCGCGTGGAGGCGATGCTGCGCAAGAGCCAGGCGTAGGCCGAGGCGCTCGTCGACGAGCGCGCGCGCCTGGAGGCGGCCGACATGGTCCAGCGCGAGTCCCGGGAGGCGGCGCGGAGGCTTCAACGGACCGTGGAGGAGCTGCAAGCGGCGGCGCGGGAGAAGGACGGCGAGATCGAAAGGCTTCGGGCAGAATCCTCCGACGCCAGGAAGGAGCTGCAGGAAGCGCACCAGGTGATTCAATCGATTTCTATCTCCATTATTCCTCTTCGGATTCATCCCGGGATAGCTCTTCCTGATGCTAGATTGTGTTGTTGTGGAAAGAAGGCGGATGTGAGCAGGAAGATGAGGTGGGAGGCGGCCTACGTGGACCTGCTTCTCGGTGCTAGTCAGAAGCTCGCCGGTGAGGAGCCCTTGTTTCTTGGTTTGGCTCGATTTCTGTGTGTTGATTTTGTTGGTTAGCGCCAAGCAAAACTCATAGCTAGATATCAATTTCGCATTTTGTTTTCTGTTAAATGAAGATTAATGTTGGAACGGAGCACCAGATATCTATGAACTTATGCTGCTAGCCTGCTACTGATAGTCATTGCCTTCTTCATTGAATTTAGAACTCAGAGATGGTGACTTGGAGGATTCCAGAACTCGTGCAGAACCCCCTAAACCTAAGGTACTTATATAATTACCAAAAGCTAAGCTGCGTAGCTCAAAACATGCAGTCCAGCTTGTGCTTCTCACTGATTTTCATAATTGTTGAAGGAAGCTGGAAGTTGCTCAAGGCTCAGCCAAAACGTTGCGGATTACATTGGAAGAGATTTAAGTACGGAGCTAAGAAAACTAAAGCAGGCATACGAGACTCTGAGCTCAAAGAAGGACAAGGAAGTTTCTGCACTGCTCTCAGAAAAGGATTCCGTGAGTAACCAGTTGAGTATAATGCAGCAGGATTACACTAAGAAGAAAGCGGAGGCAGCACAAGCTACTGAAGCTGCACTAAAGCTTCAGCAGAGTGTAGATGAGCTTAAGGTGTTGGTTCAAAAGAAGGATGATGAGATTGGCAAATTTCAAGCAGAAGCCGTGGGAGCCAAATTGAACTTACAGAAAACCTTAGTGAAGAAGAAAGGTGATAATACCCTAAGACTCGAAGAGATCCATGAGTTCGATGACTTTTTTCTGACGCCCATCAAGGCTAGCAATGCGACACATAGAAAATCCAGATCTGATGATCCAGTTGTATATGGCAAATCAAAAAAGAATGTAGGAAAAGATGGGAAAGATGAAACTAGTCAGAAGCGCAGACGTGTCTCTTTCGTATCAAATGTAAATATTCTGTTTCCAGTAACATGGTCTTGCTCACATTGAACTATGTTTGCTCCTGCATATTGGGAACAACTGATCTTATGATTAATTCCTACCGCTTGTTTCTGTTCTGCGCTGGCCTTGTGTGTTTTGCAGAGTTCGCAAGGAGTACCCCGACCTCATGAGCAACTCCCATCAGCGTCACTGTCAGCGTCAGCATCAGCAGCAGCCAGCCTTATCAAGCTCAAGGAGGCAGAACAGGAACCGAAGCGGGAGAAGGTTTGGTCTTTGCTGACTGATAATTCATGCCTGTTAACTATGAATAGCTCATCTGATGATCACTGCCGCTCCTTGTAAATTGATACTTATGTCATGCTTGTGTCTGGTCTGCTCAGATGTCAGTTGCTGAATGATTTACTCCGTACCAATCTCCGATGTTGGATCAGAACATCTGATACATGCGGCATGCATGAATACTATCAGAACATGGACTGACTAATGACAGTAACAAAACTTTTTGTTGGGTTGATTTGTGGTTGCAGAACTCTATTGTGCTGAGGTGGAAAAGCCATCGGCACCTTTACTTTGGAAATAGTGTTATATTTGAACTGCATTTTTTTAGTTAGGATGTAATTGAACTCCTTGCCGCATGTAATGTCCTTGGTTGCAATGAACTGGTCCTCTTATCAACTGGACTACCTGATATAAACTACCTTAATTCCTGCTTGTTAGGAACAGCTCATCTGATGATTAGCTCCAGCCGCTTGTTTCTGTTCTGAGTTGGTTTTGTGTTTTACAGCGGTTGCCTGCGCGCTGTGTCCGGGGTTGTGGCAGGGGCCGTGGCAGGCGTTTTCTAAGAACTCCAGCTGTTCCATGACAATCGTGTGACCAGGCTGAAATAGGAGGTCAGATCGAGGTTGAGGAGAAGGAGAAACAGCAGCCCGAGGAGGAGAAGCTGGTCTGATCATCCTTGGCCATTCACAGCTACTGCTTTTTAAGAACATCTCATCTGATGATTAATTCGTGCCGCTTGTTTCTGTTTTGCAGCATCAGCACGGAGTGGCCCGACCTTGTGAGCAACTCCCATCAGCGTCAGCGGCAGCCGGCCTGATCAAGCTCAACGAGGTGGAACAGCAGCCCTAGCGGAAGCGTATGGCTGTCAGAAAAGTTCGAGGTCGTGACACTGTCTGAGTTAGGCTTGTTTGGGCTCGGCTCGAGGCATAAACAAGCCGAGGTGATGCCTAGGAGAACGGGTCTAGTCGTCTTTGCTGACTGATAATTCAAACTTGTTAACTAGGAACAACTCATCTGGTGCTCACTGCTCCTTTTTTTTAATGGATTTTTATCTTATCTGTGTGTGTCTGCTATGTTTTGATGTTGGATTATAACATCTGATATACACAGAATGCATGAAAACTATCAAAAAGATGGACTGATTAATGAAAGTAGTAAAAACTTCTTCTCGGTCTAGTTTCTTTTTTGGTCGTTTTGTGGTTGCAAAACTCTGTTATTGTGGAAAAGCCGGTGTTGCTTTTAATCTGCAAATGAAGTTATGTTCGAACTGCATTTTTTGTTAGCTAGGATGTGAATGTGATTGAACTCCTTTCTGCATGTAAATGTCATTGGTTGCAATGAACTGGTACATCTGCCTATTGGTGTTTTTCTTTTCCGTTCTCACTCTTGTGTTCTCTTGTTCAATCATTGTCTCATCAAATCGACTACATGATCTGAACTACCTTGCGCTGGAACTGAATGTTTTTTTTTATCTATCTATTCTCTAGACTACCTGATGTTTTTTCGTGGCAACATTATCAAGGCTACAAATAACAAGTAGCAAGAAAACTTACACAAGTTTCCGTCATGTTCTCGAAAAGAAATCTGAATGTGTGTAATATCCTCCAATGTAGATAAATTTTTTTGACAGGCTCCAATGTAGATAATGAGAATCTAAGTAAAGTAAACACCTCGCAAAAAAAAAAGAATCTAAGTAAATAGTTTACATAGATACAAATATTGTTTGAGAAAACAAATATATGAACAACCGAAAGTCCTGAATTAGTCTCAGAAAAGGACTTGCATATACTCTATATAATTATGGTAAACAATTATGGTGGAAATTGTATGATCTACCCTATACAATTATGGTAAACAATTGACATTGATGTACATGCGCATGCGCGGATATATATTTCATAAGCCACGGAACTTTATTATGTTTAATGCAATGTTTCTGTTATCTTTTCAGATATATAGATTATACTGATCACAAAATATAATGTGCTGGGTACAGAAAGGATAAAAGATTTTATATTTATCTATGTTGTCTGTAACTCATTAACTACATGTGAATTATTGTGCCTTCGCGAAGGGGCACCCAAGAGAAGTTTCTGCGACTTGAGAAACAGGCCATGCCATTGAATCTGCTTTTCTGTGCCATCTTTGACCAGAAATTGACGGGTCCTCGCCTCCTCTGTTTACGGCTCCATCGGCACGAGGGGTGAGGACCTCAGACCTATGCTTGTCGCTGTTCTAAGGTCCCTACAGTTTGATTTTAGTCAAAAAGATGCGTCGTTATGGTGGCTATGGCGGCGTGTTACGGGGGACGAGAAGAGTAAGGTATAGCCGCCTCCTCGTCCATCTCGTTGGCGGTGATCTCGCCCGTGGCATCGAGAAGGGAGGAGAATCGTCTAGTTGTTGCCCCATGGAGTGGTAAATCTTGTTCATCCTACGCGTTTTATAGGTTTGGTGTCAGAAGATTCAGATCAATTCAAGAGTTTAATGGTGACAACTTTGGCTTCGGGGCGCTGGTCCTTAGAGACATGTGCACGAAGACTTCTCGAGTGTTATCAACAACATAAGACCGACTCTGGTAGTGGAGCGGCGAAAGCGACGCGTCAACGGCTCGCCCTGGTGACGATCATGGTCGTAAGGTGGTCCAAAAACCTCGATATAATTTTTATTATATTTTGGGTGCTTTATAGTTCTTGTGAAGTCCTATAATAAATCTGGACTTTTTACAAAATAAAAAGGACGGTGCTACGCATCCCCCATGGGATCAAAACTTCCGATCCTCCGGGTCCTCCTGCTGATACGTGTCCTTCTAATCCCGTATTTTCTACCTAAATCCCGCTTTTGTTACATAATATCCGGGTTTGCTACACTGTAGCAAAAATGGTTCGCGCAAAAACAGAAAAAAAAGACAACCCTCGCCGAAGACCTCACCGGAAAACTCACCAGGAAACTCGCTGGAGACTTTGTATCAATTTTTTTTACTAATGTAGTAAAACCGACTTTGCTGGATTCTCGGTGAAAAAAACCTCGCCGAAAACCTCATAGCAAGAAATTTACGCTATTATAGCAAAACCACAAAACAGTGGTAGCAAACAAAATGTGCTAATATAGCAAAAAATGATTTCGCCGAGACATCACCGAAGATCTTGTAGAAAAAAAGTTTCTACCTAGCAAAACGACTTCTCAGGAGACCATCATCGGTCATCTTGTAGCAAAAGTTTAATAATATTATAGAAAAAACACATAACAGTTGGAGCACAATAAATATATACGTATTTAGCAAATCTCGCCGTTGAAGCAAAAAAAATCCCCAACATGAAATCCGCCTCTCAGTCCATAGCAAATCCGCCGGCCGTATGTAGCAATGATGATGTTCGTCGGTAGCTAAAACATCGACCGTTTGTAGCAAAATCTCCCAGTGTAGGTAGCTTGCACAGGGCGTCATATCGAAGCAGTGTTCCTCGCCGGTGGTCGGAGCAGCAGGGCAACGTCCGGCGATGCCCCTGCCAGAGGCGAGCCCATGCAAACGAGCACTATCGTCGTTCTGTTGGAGATATGCCCTAGAGGCAATAATAAATATAGTTATTATTATATCTTTGTGTTTATGATAAATGTTTACATTCATGCTATAACAGTATTAACCAGGAAACATTAATACTTGTGTGATTTGTAAACTAAATTAGAGTCCCTAGTAAAGCCTCTTCATAAATACTAGCTTGTTGGTTAATAGATGATTGTGGTTTCCCTATCATGAACATTGAGATGTTATTAACAACAAGATGGACATACTCCTATAAATAAGCGTAGCATAAAGATCAAGTCATTTTAATAGTTCAATTGCTATAAGCTTTCTGATACATAGTAACCTAATTCCTTCGACCATGAGATCATGCTTATCACCATCACCGGAAGGATGCTTTGATGACATCAAACACCACACCGTAACTGGGTGGCTATAAAGGTGGCATTGAGTGTTCGGAAAGTATGGGTTGAGACACATGAATCAAGAGTGGGATTTGTCCATCCATATGACGAATAGATATACTTTGGACCCTCTCGGTGGAATGTCATCCAATTAGCTTGCAAGCATGTGACTGCTTCATAAGGGATCACATATCACGGGAACGAGAAAAGAGTACTTATCAGTAACGAGGTTGAACTAGGTATGCAGAGATACCGACGATCAAAACCTCGGATAAGTAAATTATCGTGAGACAAAGGGAAATTGGTATCATATGTAAGTGGTTCATTCGATCGCAAAGCAATCGTAGAAACATGTGGGAGCCATATGAATTTCCAGATTCCTCTATTGGTTATTGATCGGAGAAGTGTCTCGATCATGTCCGCATAATTCACGAACCGTAGGGAGACACACTTAAGGATTCGATGTTGTTGAGTAGTTATGAAATGATGAGTAAGAGACCGAATGTTGTTCGTATCCGGAATATCACGAGGAGATCCGGAATGGTCCGGAGAATAAGATTCATATAAGGAAAGTCCTGTTTCGGAGTTGGGGAATGATTCCGGTGTTTTCACCGGGAATGTTCTAGAAGGGTCCGGAAGGTCCGGCACTCCGGAGGGGAAGGGTACATGAATGTGTCATGACAATATGGAATGGTTACATCATGTACTAGGTAACATGGCTGGGCAAAATAAAGGGAGAAATCAAATCCTAGTTTGAAAGTCAAACGCCAATTTGAAAAAGTCAAACGGCGAGTTTGCTTGGTGGAGGGAGAGTAGGAAACCTACTTGGGGAGGAAGTCCTCCTCCCTCCACCCGCCGGCCAAGGAGGCCGAGTTGGGGGAGGACTCCCTCCTCCCAACCGGCGCCCTCCCACCTATATAAGGAGGGGCAGGGCTGCCCCTCTTGCCTACACCTAACACACCCCAAACCCTAACCCTAAGCCGCCGGCGCCACCATCCCCTGCTGCTGCCGCCGCCTAGGGCACCACCAACTCGCCGAGTTGGGGTGATCCCAAACCCTAGCCACCGGCTACACTCTCCCCTTGGTGCCTTCTAAACCCTAGATCACCAAGGCCTCTCTCATAGTCCACCATACTCGCTCCGGCTTAAGACGAAGCCCTGCGAGATCTCCCCTCTACTTCCGGTACCACGCCGTCGTGCTGCCGGAATCGCGAGGAGAGTGCTACAACCTCCGCTGCCTGCTGGAACAAGGGAGAGGAAGGTCTTCATCGAGCACCGAACGTGTGACCGACTGCGGAAGCGCTGCCGGAGCGCAGCACCGGAAGGATCGTCTACGCGATCTTGAGATCGGCAAGAGTACGACTACATCACCCATGAGAATCTGCTCTCGTTAACCGCTTTGGAATCTTTTAGGTTGAGTTCCTCTATCGACTCGTTGCTACAATCTAGTAGATAGATCTTGGCTTGTTTGTTTGCATGCGGTAGAAATTTTTTGTTTTCCATGCTACGAACCCCTACACGTTCCCCCTCCTAGGACCGGTGCTCACCATATCAGTGCGCCGGTGCTCCACTTGTAGGGCGGCAAGCTCTGTCCGGCGAGATGGGAAGGTGGTGAGCTCCAGCGACACGGCGGTGCGGGGCAGGAGCAGGCACGGCGAAGTCTGGCTGCACGCGAGTTCCGGCGACGTGCGGCAAGCTGCAGTCGGCGCACAGCAATGCAGGGCAACGACAAGGCGCGACCAGTCACGGCGACATGCGGCAAGATCCAGCGGCGGAGCATGGCGAGCTTCAGCGGTGGAGGAAACGGCTGGCGGCAGCGCACGTAGTGTTCGGCGGCGAGCGTGTGCTCACAACCTGCAGTGGTGACGGCAGCACGTAGAGTCATGCGATCCCTCGGAGAGGAGTATCATTTTCCAAATAAAAATGGAAATTATTGTGATGAACACATGCGCAGATATGATCCAGTTGCATCAATGGGCCCAAAGGCATCTTAAGCCCAATGTAGAAGAGGATCAAATGAAGTCGAAGCCCGCCAAAGCCCATCTTCTCCAGTTTCGTGAACAGAAAGGCCGCCGCCCGTCATCTCCACTATCTCTCGTCTCCGGTTTGAACCCATGCCCGACGGCGAGGGCGGCGGCGGAGGGGGAGAGGGAGAGGGCGGCGGGAGTTCCGAGTGCCTCCCCATGGACGACCTGGTGGAGGGAATGCTAAGAAATAGCCAGGCACAGGCGGAGGCTCTCGCTGCCGACCGCGTGCTCTGGGAGGCGGCCGCGAGGATCCAGCGCGATTCCTGGGAGGCGACGCTGAAGGAGAAGGACGCCTAGATCGACAGGTTACGAGCAGAAGCCGCCGACACCAAGAAGAAGTTGTAGGTGGTTTGTTATATTTTATTATTGTCCTATCCCAATAAAGCTGCAGGTGGTTCATAATTTATTCTTTCTTCTTCCGTAATGGCTAGAGGAAAATAATAAAAGATTTATTATTGTCATATCTCAATAAAGTTCGTAATAGTTTCATATTGTGCTATAACTGTATCAAGTGGAAACATTGATACATGTGTGATATGAAACATAAGTTCCTAGTAACCTCTATTGATACTAGTTCGTTGGGCAACAAATTATCAAGGTTTCTTGATCACAAGTGATAGAGCTAATTGACAACGAGATCATATCATTGGTCAATGATGTGATGGACATTCCTCAAATATTGCGACACGATCAAGTCACAAAGTTTATTGTTGCAATAGTCTCATTCTCCTTAGATCGTGAGATCATATTAATCACTGTCTCCAGAGGCTGCTTTAACTGCATCAAAGATCACTCAGTGAAATGATGATTATAAATGTGTGTGTTGGGTATCCGGAGGAACAGGTTGAGGCCTATGAATCAAGACCAAGATTTATTCACCCAACGATGGGTAAGATACAGTTAGGCTAATTTGGTAAGATTATATCCATAATGTTGCAACATGTGACTAGGTCACGGGGACAGCCGCAACGCTTAGTGCAAGCCAGCAGGGGCCACCGCCCCCCAGGATTGAGCACATGTTTGATGAAAAATTATGAGATAGGTTAGTTTGGAATTTTTTGTGTATTTTGCCCCCCCCCCCCCAGATATCAAATATTTTATTTTGCCCCCCAGCTAGCCTTGGCAAGCTCCTCCACTGCACGGGGATGTAATATCATGGTAACAAGTAAATAGTACTTGTCGGTAACGAGATTGAACAAGGTATGGAGATACCTAACGATCGGATCTTGGACAAGTAGTATCGAAGAAACAAAGGGAATTGGACTCGACGTTTACGGTTCAAACGACATTGTCATCTGGAATGCATAGGGATCATCATGGGCATCCCGGTCCCACTGTTGATCATTGATGGAGATCATGTCTGTGCCATTCCCGATATGTGAGAGGATCCACTTAAGGGTACGATGAGCTGGAGATTATCCGTTAGTTGGAATCATAGTCGAGAAAGAGAAAGTCAGAATTGTTCCACGGAGAGAGATCCAAAGTTTTTCGGAGAAAGAAAGAGAAATCCAGAATTGTTCCACGAAGAGAGATCCGAAGTTGTTCGGAGAAAGAAGGGAAACCGGAAAAGTTCTGGTGAGAGGACCGGAATTGTTCCGGAAAGTTCTGAAGTTGTTTGGAGGATATAGAAGGGGAGCCGAAAGGTGTTTCAGGTTGAATCAGATTTTGTAATATGTATTTATATATTAATTAATGTAATTAATATTAAATATAATATTAAAATCTAATTTGAATGGTTATTCCACTAATGGGCCAACTTTCCTAGGGAAAAGGGCCCATGAGGGAAGCTATAAGGGAGAAGGGCATTGGTGCCTAGGGTTTGGGTGCTTAGGGCTGCCCCCTCCCTGGCCCGCAGCTAGGGTTAGGGTTTAGGGGCGCCCTAGGGCTGCCCCTCCCTTGACCGCCGCCTGGTTGGCTTGGGGGAGGGGTAAGCCTACCCCCTCTCATGAGTTGGGAACTCCTCCTCCTCTCAAATATCTCTCTAGTTGTCTCCACGCGTTGGCACGACCTAGGGTTGTTCGCGCAAGAGACGATACACCTGCAGCACGCCGTTGCACTGTAGGGATTCCATAGCCGGAGATCTACTTCGGCACTTCTGGCGGGATTGGGGAGACAGAGGTCTCATCGTACACCGTATGTGTATGAAGCCACGAGGTGCAACACTTGGGGCACTTTGGATGTCGTGAGCCAGACTGATGCATGGTGATGGAGCAATGGGTGACCTGCGAGGAGCTTCGCGGCCTTGAGGTCGGCTATGAGCACAACTACTTCAACCACGTTCTCCTCAGAACGTTAACCGCTTTCGGACTACAAGAGTGTGTATCCAAAACCTCTCGGTTGTTACTGCATTACTAATTGATAGATCTTGGGCATCAGGGCGATCCGTCATTGAAATTTTTTTGTATTCTGCACCGGAACCCCAACATTTATGGGAACTAATTCACTTTTATTGTAATTGATTTTCATACTAGAGACTTGTTCAAAACAGATGAGAACCCATTTTAGATTCCTAGCTAGCTCAATGTCGTTATTAATAAAGAGGATTGTATCATCTGTATATTGCGGGCTGATAACACCTCTAGGGATAAGATTGGTATAGAGACCTTTAATAAGGTGGTTAGCCTCAGCTTTAATTATCATGCGAGTAAACACATCCACTGCTGACTGCACAGTTAAAGAGGACGGGGGACATCGGATCTCCTTTCCGAAGGCCCCTACTAGTGGTGAAGAAATTACCCTCCATCCCATTGGGTTTGATAGCAACTGATCCTCCTCTAGTAGTTTGATGGATCCAGTGGGAAATCTTAGGACCAAAACCTCTAAAGGCAAGGACTTCATCAAGAAAATCAAGGTTGACCCTATCAAAAGCTTTTTCATAATCTAGTTTCAAAGCTGCTCCCTTCTCACTTCCCCAGACAGCTGAATGGAGCACAAAAGTAAGATATAGGATTTCCCACGATACGCTATATGCAAGCCGTGCAATAGATGCATTTTATTTATTCGTTCATACTTACATAGAGAAGGCACGGACGTATACAACACGCACATGACACAGTACAAAACAAAAGCTAGGTCCTCCTTATTCTCTCTCAAAAAAAAAACTCATTCTATTGGATATTTGACGAGCGCGACAACTCGTTCGGCGTCGGTTTTATTCTTGATGCCCAGCACCTCGAGCTCGGGAAACTTGGCGTTGGGGTTTTTGGCCCACTCGAACAGTCTCACCGATATCTTACCCCATTCATTCACCTGTTCCTTCTCGATATGAGTTATCGTCGGGACGGGTTTGGTCACGTCAAAATTTCCATCCACCGTGCCAGTCACAGTGAGGAACCTTAGTCCCTCGCATATCATGATCACCAACGGCGCCAGCATGCTCTTGGGCAAGGCGTACGGGTCAGGTGGACCTCCGAAGGGCTCCTCCGACATCCCAACGGCTAGAGCTCCCTGCAGCTCTTCCTCCGACATCTTGCCGGTGCCATGTCGCGCCAGCGAATTGACAGACCTGGCCATCTGGTCACGGCCTAGCGTGACGGTGTCGAGCGCCTTCTGGCCGATGAGGTCCTGGTACCGGCCCCCGAAGCCGAGCCACTTGGACTTGGCCTCGATGAGGCGGGTGTCGCCCTCTTTGCCAAGCTCCCACCACACCCTGGCCTGGGTCCGGAAGCCGACGAGGTAGAGGTTGTCGATGCGTACGGCGAGCGTGACGGAGCTGGTCTTGGTCCTTAGGACGACGTGGAAGAGGCTGTCGGGGAGCGCCGGAGCCACCTTCTCCCGCGGCAGCACGGGCTGGACGATGCCGGGGAGCGTGCTGCAGGATTTGATCACGTTATGCCGGACGATGCGGATGAAGTCGCCGAATTTGTTCTTCTTCTCCTCCACGAGAAAGGAGTCGGTGAACGCGACTTTTGGCCATGGCGCCCGCCCCTCCATCGCTTGTAGGCTGGATCACTGCTAGCCGTGGAATGTGAAGAGGAGTGTTGATCGATGCTGAGTGAATTGTGGCACGGAGAAGTGTGTTTATATAGCCCTAGAGCTGGGCACTTTGGTAATTTCGGTCACGACACGCTCTTCACGTGTAGGAAGGCGCACTGGGCAGGAAGCGACTTATTTTTGCGCGCGTCGAGTAGCCATTGCTGCTGGCGTACGATGGTCCACAACGTGTGGGCGTCACAGGACCACCATGAGGTGGCTCGGCAAACCGAAGTCCTTCTTTTCTTTTTTTGGAATCTACTACTACCGATAAAAAATTGCTATGCACTAAAAAAATATCTAGATTTTCCAATCCGCTCAATTAAATTCGAGATATGAAATGCTATGGCTCTCTACAACTCTCGACTTATTTAGTTTTTCATAACTTCAGGAAAACTCCAACGGCCGATGTCTATTTCAGACACATAAAGTGTCCGACGGAGGACACGTTGAGTCATGTGTCCGACAGATTTTCTCAGATCTAGTCCGTTTTTGTGTTCGTTGGCGTGAGTTCAGATCGGTATTTTTCGATTTATGGATGTCATTATAGACGATGATTGCTACTGTATTGAGCTGATCCTTGGCCTAAGCACAACGACATTCATTCCCTCTACTACACAAGATCTATTACGACAAGCTTTGCCCGACTCCGGTGATGGAAGAGCGAGGACGTCGGCACGCCGTCTACTAGTTCTAGTTCAGATCTTGTTATAGTTCATATCGGTATTTTTCGATTTATGGATGTCATTATAGACGATGGTTGCTACTGTATTGAGTTGATCCTTTGGCCTAAGCACGACGGCATTCATTCCGTCTACTATAACAAGATCTATTACGACAAGCTTTGCCCGGCTCCGGTGATGGAGGGGCGAGGACGTCCGCGCGCTGTTGAGTAGTTCTAGTGTTTGTAGTCGTCGCTAGGTAATTCGTTGACCTATTTGTATTTATTACTTTTAGGTTCTGCTAATGATTATTAATAAATCGGTGAAATTTCACAAAAAATAGTGTCCGGATCTGTCTGTTTGCGGGTCGATGACAGGCCGAAGGCCTTTGTCCATTCAAACGGTGTTAATGCATCCAACCGACTGCAAGGCCGTGGCCGTGGTTCACCAGCAGGCGCTCACCACCGTCTCCCACCAATCCACGTTCACGCCCCGTCACTTATCTTCCAGCGCCTATGAAGTCTGAGCCGGGTGGCGGCGGCTACCGTGTGAAGGCAACCGCGGCTTCCATGAACTGCGAAGGTGAAGCGGCCGTGCTGTGGCACTGTCAAGCTAGTCATAGTGGGTAGTAACTTAAAATAGTAACACACACATGTTACTAATCTAAGTTACTGTCTTTATAGTAGTAGCTTAGTGTAGTATCTTAGAGTATTATTTTGTAGACTTATTTTGTATTAAAATGTGTGATATGATGATAATATATTATGTTATTTCATTTGTCTCTCTCTTTATTAATTGGATATATCATATTTTTAGTCTAGGTGGCATCTATGTTACCAGCTATGTTACTCTCACTATGAGCAGCCTCGGGCTCTCATAGTGGGTAATAACATATGCTAGTGTCATGCATACATTACTAGCTTATGTTATCACCTTCATAGTAGATAATAACTAATGTCTAATATCATGCAAAGTCTTATTATTATGTTGTAGACTCATATTGCATTGTATTGTATGATGTTATGATAACATAGCTAGTTATCAATATTCTCTCTTTCGTTATTAAATGGTCTGTCATGTCAATAAAATATCTAGTTAGCATTATAACTGCATGTTACTACCTATGTTACTCTCACCGTGACTAAATTAGGAGAAACCACAAACGTGTGATGAAGCAAGAGTTACTCTAATTTGGGTAACAACATGCTATTCACGTGTAGGAAGCCACGAGAGGGCCTTATTCATTGCTGCTGGCGTACGACTCGCGCGTGGTTCACAACGTGTGGGCGTCACAGGACCACCATGAAGTGGCGACGTTCTTTTCTTTTTTGAAATCTATATCCATAAAAATTGCTACTACAAAAAATCTTGATTATCCAAACCATTCAATTAAATTCGAGTTATGAAATGTTATGATTCCATAGAAGTCTCCACTTATTTCATAATTTTACGAAAACTCCAATGGCGGATTGTACTTCACACACTTCATGTGTTCCAATCTGTTCGCTTTTCGGGTCGACGACAGGCCGGAGGCCTTTGTCCATTCAAACGGTGTTAATGCACTCAACCAACCGACTAACCCATTTGTTGGTCACGTGGTCCGTCAGCACTCAGCACGCACTCACCACCATTTCCTACGAACCCGCCATTTCAATTCCAGTCGCGCCGTCTTTCCACCTCCGTTTTCCCCTAGGGCTATCGCGCCTATAAAGTCCGAGCCGGATGGCGGTTGCCGAGAAGAAAGCGGAGGCAACCGCTGCTGCCATGACCTACCAAGCTGAAGCGGCCGTGACGAGACACCGTCGGGCCAAGGGAAGCCACAGCCATGTGACGGAGCAAGAATTATGCTAATGCAAGCGATGAGGAGATGAACCTAATCTGAAGCTGCTTATGACCAACGCGATTATGAACAAAGTAAAAAAATCAACCTCAATATGCTTCGCGTGAAAGACTGACTTCAAAGACGGTAATATCATCCCAATGTTGTCACACCATAACACCAGATGTTGCGCTTGGATAACACCAAGCTCCTGTAACACCAGAGTGACAACGAAACAACCTAGAATAAACGCAAGGGGTAAATACTCAACTACTGTTGAAAATATATTCTATAAATGATATTTAGCACATGTATTTCACCATAGTCGTCTACAAGAATTTAGATCATTAGTCTCAGAAAAGGACTTGTATATACTCATTTATGGTGGAAATTGTATGATCTACCATATACAATTACGGAAACGACTGAAATTGATGTACATGGGCGGATGTATATTTCATAAGCCATAGAATTCTATTATGTTTAGTGCAATGTTATTGTACTCCGTATCTTTTCATATATAGTTTATATCGATCACAAACATATTGTGCTGGGTACAATGAGAAGAAAATATTTGATATTTATTTACGTTGTCTTCAACTCATTATCGTGTCTTCGTGAAGGGGTATGGGAAAGAAGCTCCCGCAACTCGAGGAACAGGCTACGACGTGAAATCCTACCCGCCACCTCCATTGAATCTACTCCTTGTTTGCAGTCTTCAACTAGAAATCGATGGTCTTTTGTGTTGCCATGAAAAACGAACCGGTACAGGAGAATAAAGAATAGAGAGAGAGAGAGAGGAGGCGGCGGTTAAACCCATTTAGGGTTGCCTCCCTTCGTCGACGACGCTATTAGTCCGTTTTGTCTCCGGCGGCCTTAGGCCTTGGAGACATGGCAGACCACGGTCTCTCGCCGACGGGAGGTATATGAATTTTGTTTAGAGTGTTTTCAGTGTCTTATTCAGGATGTTGAGGCGACAGCTACGGCCTGAGGTCAGAATAAGGTCCTTCTCATCCTATTCTCGTTCTGGTGGTGCGTCTAGCATCAACGGATGACGTGTGGAGTCGTGTGTCCGACGAATTCCTTGGGATCCGGTCGTTCTTTGTCTTGGTTGGTGTGGTTTGAGGTCGGTCTCTTCCGATCTACGTTTGTCATTTTCGGTGATGGTTGCTGCTCTAGTGCGCTGGTCCTTTGGGGCCTTAGCATGACGACTTCCCGTCAGAGTCTACTACAACAAGCTCTACTACGACAAGCTTTGTCTGACTCCGGTGATGGAGGGGCGAGGACGGCGGCGCGTCTTCGGCTCGTGCTAGTGTTTGTAGTCTTCGCTAAGTGGTCCAATAACATATTGGTACTGATAATTATTAATAGATCGGTGGAATTTCGCAAAAAAAACTAGAAATCGATGGGTCCCCATCTTCTCTATTTGCGGCTCCAGGGACACGAGGGGGTGGGGCAGCAGACCTACGCTCGAAGCTGTACTAAGGTCTCTAAAGTTAGAGCTTAGTAAACCTGGTGCCAGGATATGGTGGCTATGGTGATGCTGCACATGATAAGAAGAATAAGGTATACTGCTTCCTTGTCCACGCCGTCATCACTGATCTCGCCAATAGCATTAAGGAGGGCTAGGAATCACCAGATCGCTGCTCTCATGGAGTGGTGGGTCTTCTCTGGTGTACGTATGTTCATAGTTTTGGTGTCAAAAGATTCAGATCAGTTAAAAAAATTCTGATGACTTTGGCTTCGGGGCACTGGTCCTTTGGAGCATCTCCAACTGTAGTGCCCCTAAGCCAAAGTTCGGCGATAAAATGGGCCTTCCAGGGGTCGCTAACAAGAATTTTTGGTATGGGGCGCCGATTCCTAGCCATGTCCTCGGCTCGTCCACCCAGCTTGCGATTTTGATTGTAAAAGAGTACAAATTCGGTTTATATTCATTACTTCCAGATAAATTCGGCATAAATTCGGCCAAAGGTTCAACCAAAGCTAGCAAATAGTACAACAAAGCCCATAGTTCGGCATGAATTTAAACAAGTTTAGAAACACAAATTACAACATATCAAATTAAGTGTTGCCTTTGTGGCTCCACATGTGCTCCACCAGACCCTGCTACAATTATTGATGTATATGTGGGTCTCAGATCTCTAGATGCATAGTGACGCGGGCAATCCATGATGCCGGCACCTCGTGATGTGTTGTCTTATCTAGCCCACGCTCCTTTTTTTCTTCGTCTGGCTTCCCCAAGCGACTCCGGCGAAAAGTCGGCTTCTAGGGGACGACCGAGAGAAAATCACTTCGCCGGCGTAAAAGAAGGTTCTGGGATGCTCTGGAGGCTGGATGGAGATGCTCTTAGGGACACGTGTATGAAGACTTGCCGACTGTCATGAACAACGTTAGGACTGCTCCGATAGTGGAGCGACGACGACGGCTCGCTCTAACGACGATCATAGTCGTTAGGTGGTCTAAAATCTTGATATAATTTTTATTATGTTTGGAATGTGTACTAAACTAATAGATCTGAATTTTTCTCACAAACAAAATGGAAATTAAACAAAGCCCATAGTTCGGCATGAATTTAAACAAGTTTAGAAACACAAATTACAACATATCAAATTAAGTGTTGCCTTTGCAGCTCCACATGTGCTCCACCGGGTCCTGCTACAATTATTGATGTATATGTGGGTCTCGGATCTCTAGACGCATAGCGACGCGGGCAACCCATGATGCCGGCACCTCGTGATGTGTTGTCTCATCTAGCCCACGCTCCTTTTTATCTTCGTCTGGCTTCCCCAAGCGACTCCCAACACTCTGGGTTCGGCTTGGGTTCACCGGCTGAAAGTTCGGCCCTCCGGCGAAAAGTAGGCTTCTAGGGGACGACCGAGAGAAAATCACTTCGCCGGCGAAAAAAGGGTTCTGGGAGGCTCTGGAGGCTGGATGGAGATGCTCTTAGGGACACGTGCCGACTGTTATGAACAACATTAGGGCGGCTCCGGTAGTGGAGCGGCGACGGCGGTGCGTCGGCGGCTCGCTCCGACGACGATCGTAGTCGTTAGGTGGTCCAAAATCTTGATATAATTTTTATTATATTTGGAGTGTGTACTAGATCTGGATTTTTCTCACAAACAAAATGGAAATTATTGTGCCTTCGGGCTCAGCTCTGAGATGAACCCATGCGCAGATGCGCTCCAGTAGCGTCAATGGGCCCAATGGCATCTTAAGCCCATGTTCTTCAGTTTCCTGAAACGAACGGCGGCCGTCCGTCATCTCCACTGTCTCTCCGTCTCCGGTTCGAACCCATGGCCGACGGCGAGGGCGGCCGCGGAGAGGGCCGCGGGAGTTCCGAGTGCCTCCCCATGGACGACCTGGTGGAGGCAATGCTGAGAAATAGCCAGGCACTGGCTGAGGCTCTGGCCGCCGACCGCGCGCGCCGGGAGGCGGCCGACAGGATCCAGCGCGAGTCCTGGGAGGCGGCGCTGAAGGAGAAGGACGCCGAGATCGACAGGTTGCGAGCAGAAGCCGCCGAGGCCAACAAGAAGCTGCAGGTGATGCGCCCTGGGTAGCTTCAAATCCTCTTTGGGTTTCTCTGAATTAAGTTCTTCCTGACCCTAGCTGGTGTTCTTGTGGAAGGAAGGCGGACGCGAGCAGGAAGGTGAGGTGGGAGGCGGCATACGAGCTGCTTCTCGGGGCTAATCAGAAGCTCGCCGGTGAGGAGCCCTCGTTTCTTGCTGCTCGTGTGAGGATATATCAGCTTTCTTAGGGTTTATGCCCTGCTAATTGTCGATTTTGTTGGGTAGCTAGCGAAAATATCTAAGAAGATTAATGTTGGACCAAATATTTATAAGTTTGTTCTGCTACTCAACTGATAATCATTGCCTTCTGCATTCAATTTAGAACTCAGAGATGCTGACATGGAGGATTCCAGAAATTGTGCAGAAACCCCCAACTCTAAGGTACTTACCGAAACCTAAGCTGTAAAGCTCAAAATATGCAGTCCAGCTTGCGCATCGCATTGATTAACATAATTGTTGTTTCCTGTAGCTGACGCAAGTCGAAAGTTGCACAAAGCTCAGTCAAAACACCGTGGATCACACTGCAAGTGACTTCAGAAAATTAAAGCATGATTATGAGACCCTGAGCTCTAAGAAGGACAAGGAAGTTTCTGCATTACTCTCTGAAAATGATTCTCTGCGTAGCCAGCTGGATATAATGCAGCGGGACAACGCCGAGCTCCTGAAGAACAAGGAAGTGGAGGCAGCACAAGCACTAAAGCTTCAGAAGAGTGTAGATGAGCTTAAGGTGTTGGCCAAAAAGAAGGATGATGAGATCGCGAGATTGCAAGCAGAAGCTGTGGGAGCCAAAAAGGAGCACGACAAGGATATGTCTGCATTACTCTCAGAAAAGGATTCTGTACATAACCAATTGAGTATAATGCAGTGGGACTACACTGAGCTCCTAAAGAGCAAGAAAGTTTTGAGCCAAAAGAAGGATCATGAGATTGTCATATTGCGAGCAGAAGCTGTTGGTGCGAAAAAGAAGGTACAGAAAATGCACTCCTTGGTCAAGGAGAAAGATGATGAAATCCAAAGACTCAAAGGTCAGCACGCTGAGTCTGTTCAGAAGCAGTACAAGGATATCAGTGTGACACATAAAAGGTCCAGGTCTGGTGATCCAGCTGTAACTGTAAGGGACAAACCGGAATACAATGGTACTAGACAAACAGTAGAAGAAGTTTATATTTCTGAAACAAGAACAGTGGAAAACGATGAGCAAGATGAAAGTACTCATAAGCGCAGGCGTGCCTCTTCCATGTCAAATGTAAGAATTTTGTGTTTCCAGTTATATATGGCCAAGTTCACACTGAACCTTGTTTCCTTTGTTTAGTACCCTGTCTTGCTATATGTGTCTAGTCAATGTTCATGCAATGTTGTGTCCAGATGACCAAGTAAACCTGCTTTATTTAATGTTCTTTTAATCCAGATTCAATACTTGCCAATAATGGCCTCAAGCTGTGTGATCATGAGCTGTTCTACTAAAATGCATAGACAAAAAGTCCCGTTTTCCTTTATAACCAAGAATCATATTTTCCTGGTTGAACACTGACACGTTTCTAATCATCCAAATTCTTGAAAGGCTGCATGCAAGAGTTGTCTGCTGTAGAGAGGCTACATATCAGCTCTATAGTGCTTGGTGTGCTCCCACTCTCTAGTTTATTGTTGGCCTTCCAATCTGAATCATAGGGAAAAGATGAAGTGGATAAAATAACCATGCATGTGGTATTGCATTGAGCATTTTTCTTAGGATGCAAAAGAATAAGCCCCAGGTTTACATGGTAGTATGGTACCAAATTTGTAGGGCAAGGTCTCTCATCTTGTCCCAGTACATCTGATCTGAGTTTTGATCTTCAAGATTTTCTCACAGGAGCTTCTGCTTATCTTGATTCTCAGCATTCTCTTTCTTTTGGATAATGTTCGCCATTTTGTTGGTCTCTTATGGGTTTTATTTTTCGTGACCTTTAGCTAACCAATCTATATGCTTACTAGGACGATGAAAAGAGTGGAAGCGATGGGGATGATGATGAGCAGATTGGAAGTGAAGAGGGTGGTGACAAGCAGCCTGGAAGTGATGAGGATGGTGACAAGGAGACTGGAAATGATGAGGATGGTGGTGAGCAGAGTGGAAGTGAAGAGGATGGTGACAAGCAGACTGGAAGTGATGATGATGAGCAGAGTGGAAGTGGTGAGGATGGTGATGGTGATGGTGATGATAATGATGATCAGAGTGGAAGTGATGAGGAAATAACACATTTTCGTTTTCAAAAGCCTCTTAGGAACCCCAAGAGAAAGAGAAGGGCTTGCTTTTTACCATTCTTGTACAAGAATAGACGTAAGCGGTAAATACTCAACTACTGTTGAAAGTTTATTTTTAAAATATTTTTTAGCACATGTATTTCACCATAGTCTACTACAAGAATTGAGACCATTGTCAGCTACTGTCTATTTTAAGTGAACACCTTGTCAAAGCTGACATCTAATTACATGCAGCTTACTGTGACATCCAACACCACACATTCCTTAAGTACATGCAGCATGAAATGACTTAAGCTCATGGAAATATTGCACCCTTATAAGATGTGCATTGGGCATTTGGACTCTTGCAATTTTATTCTTCGTCTATGGTGACAAACAACTCCCAACTGTCTTCCAGCCATTCTACCTTCTTCTAGAGATGTTCTACCTCTCTGTAAGCTGAAATGCTCCAAAAAGTTTTTTCTGTAATAGCAGAGTTGATGACATGAGTGATCAACGTGGCCAAAAGACCACCATGCTTCTGTTGTGGCATTAGGAGCATAGCAGTTGCCATAGCTATAGTTAAGAGTCCAGTCCAATTATTACTGCAGGATTAAATAATTAGGAAAAAATATGTAACGTGAGTTAGTTTAAATGGAGTCCTAATTATGTACTACAGGTTTAGAGTCAGTTTTGGGCACCAGGTCCCCTGGCGTTTGATCCTCCTATAAGAGGATCTGTATCCCGTGTGTTTAGGGCAGGCAATAACAATCAATCTATCTTCTATGTGCTATTCCCTACCCCACTGAATTCTCTTGACCTATTCCTTGCTGTCCCATCTAATCGCCGGCTACAGCACCAAGACGCAGAGGACGAACTCGTCCTCCTGTGATTCATCCCTACTACCTTCGCAGCTCTAAGCAGCCACAACAGCTTCTCTAGCGCTATAAACCTAGTTGCAAAAGTACCGACTCTAATTGACCATATTACAAAAAGAAAAACATGCAGCACAAAATGTTTTCTCGATATTGTGAATACAAAGACAGAACATACTTTAGAACAACCGTTCTTTCTGGGTTTTTGGTTCTGATAATCTCATGCAAGTAGCAGTCAACTTGTTGCATTTTTACAAATAAAAGCTGCCACCAATCTGATCAGATGTCCCTGTGTTCTGATGGTGTTCCCTGTTTGATCCCCTTGTTTGTGAAGAGACGTCATGACATGGTGGGGCTGGTCTGCTCCAGCGCCACTGCGCTCAAAGAAGCTCGAGATCAGCAAAGGCCGGCGTTTTTTCAGGGATACAGGCAACTGGAAAGAGTACGTCGAGGCCGTGAATGACAGCTTGGTAGACCAACCTGACAAGCACAAGGAGTTTGTTTGGTTCCTGCGCAATTTCGAGGACTGGAGGTCGGTGATGCATCAGCAGTAGCATTTACAACAATCTATGGATTCTTTCTGTTACTGAGTTGTGATGTGTTATAGTTGGATCCTTCTAATTTTGCAGAGTTCGTGATGTGGCCAGAATAATGAAGATCATATTAGATGGACAACCCAAGCTCCTCCGTCAGTTTAACCGGTTCTTGCCTAAAAATTGTCAGATCTACGTTAAGGAAGAGGAGGAGAAACGGCAGCCTGCGGTGGAGCAGCAGGTCTGATCATCTTTAGCCATTCATAGCTACTGCATGCTAGGAACAGCTCATCTGATGATTAATTCCTGCCGCTTGTTTCTGTTTTGGTGTTGGTCTTGTGTGTTCTGCAGCGCCAGCGCGGAGTACCCCCACCTCCTGGGCAACTCCCATCAGAGTCACCGTCAGCATCAGCGGCAGCCAGCCTGATCAAGCTCAAGGAGGTGGAACAGCAGCTGAAGTGGGAGGGGGTTAGGCTGTCTTGCTGACTGATGATTCAAAGCTTGTTAACTAGTATAGGAACAACTTATCTAATGATCTCTGCCTCTTGTTGTAAATGGATACTCATGTCACGCGTGTGTCTTCTTTGGTCAAATGCCAGTTGCTGAATGGTTTTACCAATGTTTGATGCTGGTTCAGAACAAGCACTGGTTAATGACAGCAGCAGAACTTCTCTTCTGGGGCCATTTTCTTCCTGTGTCAATGAATTGTGATTGCGAAAACTTCATTGTGCATGCGGATGTGCAAAAGCCGGTGTCACGTTTAAATTCGCAGATGATGGTTTATGTTCGAACTGCATTTCGTGATTGAAATCATTGTATGTACATTATTATCACTAGTGTTGCTACGCGTTACAGAAATCATACTACACATATTTTTGGTAGCTAAGGATGTGATTTGAACTCCTTGCTGGTTGCAATGAACTGGTACGTCTGCCTAGTTTTTTTTTCCCTCATTTCTCACTCTTGTGTCCGCATTAACTGGACTACCTGATCCAAACTAGTTTACCATGGAGCTGATTGGTGGCTATCTTGTTTATATGGATATAAAAATACTAGTACGTAGATAATCTGTTAAGAGTTTCAACACAGGCTCCAAGTTATTTTCTTTTCTTCTGATCGTCTTCAGGCTCAGTATTTCCGAGAGAATTCACCGGCGGTCTGGTATGTATACGATTCGTGGGCCCAAAGGCATCGTAAGCCCAATTGTCAAGAGCAATTGAAGCCACTAAGAGCATCTCTAATGGATGCTGTATAATTGGGTACTTGTGGGTTTTAGTGCTTTTGGGCAAAAAAAAAAAAACTGATTATATGCGTACATCGCCAAGGGTAGCACTCCTCTTTTCCTCTCCCACATACTCCGCGCAACCTCTTGACTGCCGCCCACACATCCACGCGTTTTCGGCCACGCCGCCGCACACCGTCCACGCATCCACGAGATTCGACCGCCGCTCCACCGTCCCTTGGCCGAAATCCCGTCGCCTTGACCTCTACGCCGCATCGCCGCTGCCCCCACGCGATGATGCCACACCACCACACTCGCAGCTCGACTGGCTTTCGTGGAGCGATGCCCGCCGCACTACTACCTCAACTTTGACGACGTAGACAACCTCAAGCAAGCGTTGTTCGTCGCTATCCTCGACGAAACCCGCATATGCACCGACCGAGATGAGCAGGAGCACTCTCAGCACCGCCGAGGCTGAGAAGGTGCTCATGCGGCAGTTCACCGAGGCACATGGCGCCCACGTGCATGCGAAGGAGGAGGAGTACTACGCCAAGAAGGAGGCTGAGGCGGCGGAGAAGAATAAGAAGGCCAAGACCGATGACGCTGGACCCTCGACTGCGGCGGGGAAGGAGTACTCATCGCAGTACTCCATTTTCGACAACGGCGAGGAGTCCGACGATTTGTAGTGGAGTAGCAATGTTGAAATTTGATGTTTGCAACTGAAATGTAGTGTGGACCAGTGTTTAAACTTGATTAAATCGTGGTATAAATTCAAAGTTTGTGTATGTTTCGGTATGTTTTTTATATCATCCATTAAACTCTTAGTGCCCTATTTTACATCATCTAGAAAACCGCGGTTGCTATTTGTGCCCTATATAACTCAAATTTGCGGTCGGCGGAAAAACGGTGCCAGCCGGTGGCAACGGCAGCGGTCACAAGCGGGATATGCTGACGAAGGACAAACGGGTAGCTCACAGGTGGACCGCATGGTGGTTGATCTCTTATCAGGAGCAGCGACGGTTGGAGGGCACACGCATATGTGTGAAATTGGCAATGAGGGTTTCCGATCTAATCTTCGATGAAGCTGACCATTGATCCTTTCATGACCAGCTCTAGTTAGGACCCTTGATATAATTGTGTTTTTATTTCAGGTCTCTATTGGGTATTTTACCAATGTAAAGCCAACTTTGGGTAGATGATCCAAGGCTGATGAAGTTTTGGGTAAATAACCAATTTTCCCTAAATTTTTAGGACCCCAAGCTTTTACATCATCCATTACTCAAATTTGTTTAAATCGTTCGTATAAATTCGAAGTTTGTGTATGTTTTGGTATCATCCATTAAACTATGTGTGCCCTATATAACTCAAATTTGTGCTCTATTAAATTAAATTTTTAGGACCCCAAGCTTTTAGAAAGCCTGCGTTCTTCAGTTTCGTGAACCAAACGGCGGCTTTCAGTTCAGTGAACCAAACCCCCGTCTCTGGTTCGAACCCATGGCCGACGGCCAGGGCGGCGGCGACGGAGGCGGAGAGGGCGGCTGGAACGAGGAAGTGCACGGCGTCTGGCACGGCTGGGAAGGCGGAAAGGGCGGCTGGAGCGCGGAAGAGCGCGGCGCCTGGGGAGGCGAAGAGGGCGGCTGGAGCGCGGAAGAGGGCGGCAGCGACGGAGGCGAAGAGGGCGGCTGGAGCGCGGAAGAGGAGGCGATGCGGAGTAAGATCCAGGCGCGTGAGGAGGCGCTCGCCGCCGACCGCGCGCGGCAGGAGGCGGCAGACAGGGCCCAGCGCGGGTCCTTGGAGGCTGCGCGTAGGCTCCAGAGGAGCGTCGAGGAGCTGCGCGCGGCGGCGCGGGAGAAGGACGCCGAGATGGACAGGCTGCGAGCAGAAGCCACCGACGCCAGGAAGAAGCTGCAGGTGAGTCGTTCACGCCCTAGCTGCAATTCCTCGCTTCTTCTATTTGTTCCTGATGCTAGATACTTCCTTCTCGCGGAAGGAAGGCGGACGCGAGCAAGATGGGAAGGTGGGAGGCTGCCTACCTGGATCTGCTTCTCGGTGCTAATCAGAAGCTCGTCGGTGAGAAACCCTAGTTTCCTGTTACTAACATTTCACATTTGTGCTGCTTGTGCTGGAAATGCTGCATCTTTTCTTAGGTTTTTTTCCCTTTCTTATCTTTGGGTTCATGCCCTGGCCCTGCCAAGTGCCAGCCACCGAACAGAGGACATGATATCTATTAAATTAATGTTGCTATGAATTTTCCTTTTGTTTTTGTTATTAAATGAAATACATCAGTTGGAATGAAACAACTGATTTTTCCTTTTCTTTTAGGTTTGTGCCATGCTAAGTGCCGGTCTTTTCTTTGGCATTTGGCGCGGCCATAGCCACCAAGCAGAACACCTCATATCTGTGGATTTACGTTGCTATGATTTTTTTTCTGTTTCTTTCAGTTAATTAAATGAATATTACAGTTAGAATGAAACAACCAATTTCCCTTTTTTCCCTTTAGGTTTATGCCCTGCTAACTAAGTGCCGATCTTTTTTTTGGCATTTGGCGTCGCCGCAGCCACCGAACAGAGCACCTCATAACTTTTGATTTATGTTGTTGCTATGTTTCTTTTCTTTCAGTTAAATGAATATAACTGTTAGAACTAAACAGCTAATATCTGTGCGTTTATCTGTTTATGTTGCTACTGAATTGCCTTCTATCATTAATGTAGAACTCAGAGATGCTGACATGGATGACTCCAGAGCTCTTGAAGAAACCCCCAACTCTAAGGTACTTACCAAAACCTAACCTGCATAGCTCAAAACATGCAGTCCAACTTCTGCATCTCAGTGTTTTTACATAACTGTTCTTTTGCATAACCGAAGGAATTGGAAGGTTGCACAAAGCTAAATCAGAACACCGTGGATCACATTGCAAGTGATTTAAGTGCAGAGCTAAGAAAGCTGAAGCATGCTTATGAGACTCTGAGCTCAAAGAAGGACAAGGAAGTTTCTGCACTGCTCTCAGAAAAGGATTCTGTGAGTAACCAGTTGAGTATAATGCAGCAGGATTACACTAACAAGAAAGCGGAGGCAGCACAAGGTACTGAAGCAGCACTAAAGCTTCAGCAGAGTGTAGATGAGCTTAATGTGTTGGCCCAAAAGAAGGATGATGAGATTGGCAGATTGCAAGCAGATGCTGTGGAAGCGAAAAGGAACTTACAGAAAATGCAATCCTTGGTCAAGGAGAAAGATGATGAGATTGGCAGATTGCAAGCAGATGCTGTGGAAGCGAAAAGGAACTTACAGAAAATGCAATCCTTGGTCAAGGAGAAAGATGATGAGATTGGCAGATTGCAAGCAGATGCTGTGGAAGCGAAAAGGAACTTACAGAAAATGCAATCCTTGGTCAAGGAGAAAGATGATGAGATCGGCAGATTGCAAGCAGATGCTGTGGAAGCGAAAATGAACTTACAGAAAATGCAATCCTTGGTCAAGGAGAAAGTTGATGAAATTCAAAGACTTAAAGGTCAGCACCCTGAGTCTATTCAAAAGTGCAACAAGGATATCAGCGAGGCATGTACAAATTTCAGGTCTGATGATCCAGCTGTAAAGAGCAAATCAAAAAACAGTGATCTTGTGCATATCGTAGAAGATTATATTTCTCAAACAGGAACTATAGGAAAAGATTGGCAAGATGAACCTAGGCAGAAACGTAGGCGTGTCACTTTCATATTAAATGTAAGTTCTGAGTTTCCAATTATATGGCCTGGTTCATGTTGAGCCTTGTTTCCTTTGTTTACTAGACTAGAAGAGACCCCTCGTGTTGCTGCTAGCATTTGTGGCAATCATTGTTATATGATTAAACTCTAGGATGTCCGTAGAATCTCATTAGTGAACGTATAGGTGCTAACAGCCTAAATTATACATACAACTACCATATAGGAGTAAACAGTTGAGGAAAGTCCATAGTAACTGTTGGTAAATCATACAAAGAGAGCCACCATGTATCACTGTCAACCACCCTTTAGTTTGGTATTGAGCAAGACTAACCTGGAAGAAATGAAGGGGCGTGAATTAATCATTGTACAAAGCTGTAACATAACAATGGTATGGAACAAGTCATATTAGATCTGAAGGAATTCAAAATAAAATTCCAAACTGTTAGGATATCATATGTTCCTTTCTTGAATATGAGCACCTATGTTGATGACATGTACTGTGGATTCTGTAGAGAACAGACATGAATAATGCATCCATACAGGAAGCTGTTTTGGCAAGGCCAACAATGATAGTATTGAGGCTAAACATCTGAGAAGACTAACAAATAACAAATAATTTTGACTCAACGAGTAAGGATGGTCAGCTGTATAGTCTATCAGATTACCAAATTAATCGACTCAATGTAAAGACTTTTGGTGCCTTAATCTGCTGGCCTGGCCGCCTGACCATCAATTTACAGTGCGGCAGATCAAGCATGGATGTGCAATCAACTTTGTCAGAACACTGCTAGGGTTACATATTTCTATTCGAGGACGTGCCGAATGTTTGCATATGTAATCAAACAACAAGTTACCACTACTTTTATTGCTGGAACTACTGTGAAACATACCTGTCAAATTCTAGATAGGTTGCATGCATGAATTTTGTGCTGTCGAAAGGCTACATATCAGGTGCTACATCTGATCTGAATCGTAGATAGAATAAACTTGTATGTCAGTGTGGCTCACAGGCTACCAAACTTATAGGGCATGGTCCCTTGTCTTGTTCCAGTACGACCGGCCTGAGTTTTGATTCTAGGGTTTTCTCCTAGGAGCTTGTGCTTATCTTGATGTTCGACATTCTCTTTAAAATTATTCAGACTTTGTATTTTTATAATCTTTGTCATTTTTGTTGGTCTCTTATTGGTTATATTTTTTGCGATCTCTAAGTCTCTAACTAATATATTTGCTAATTAGGATGATGAGCAAAGTGGAAGTGACGAGGATGATGATGGGCAGAGTAGTCACGATGAGCTTGATGAGGATGAGCAGGGTGGATGTAATGGGGAAACAATGAATAATCCAGTTCAAAAGCCTCTTGGGACCCCTGAGAGAAAGATAGATGCTTGTAACGCTAGGTTCGCCAACGGCAAAGCCACGGTGAAAGCAATGGGTAAGTCCTCAACTTGTGCTGCAAAGTTTATTTTTATAATGGTATGCAGTGCGTGTATTTGGCCATAGTCTGAGTACCAAAAAGACCTTTGTTAGCTATTGCCTGTCAAATAAGTGGTATCAGAACACACGGTGAAACTTGACATAAAATTACAAGCAGTACAACCTAGCATCTAATGCCACACGCGGTCCTCAAAACATGCAACTTGAAACAACTTAAGCTCATGTACATTGTGCCCTTAATGTGCATTGGGCTCTTGTAAGTTTAGTCTTTCTTCTTCAGTCATGAACAACTGGACTAGCTCTGCCAGAAGTCAATTTCAAAAAGTACTTTCAAGGTAGAGAGAAAACGGAAGTCTTAACAGATAGTCTGATCTTTGTGGCAGAAAACAACGTATATATGTTTCCTGAATCCCAGTTGATCATATCTATAGAGAAGATAGTTATGTACCCGGTTACAGAAAAGTAAGCAAGCAGGCATCACAGAGTGTTTTCTCTTTTTTGATATTATGAATACAAAAAAAGAGAATGCACTTCAGACAACTGCTCTTTCTTGGGTTCTGTTTTTGATTTTTTTATGAAAGCAGCCATCGACTTGTTGCATTTTGACAAATAAAATCGGCTGATCTGAAAAAATGTCCCTATTTTTTGACGGTGTTCATTTTTTTTTCTTGAGAATGATGGTGTTCATTTTTTCTTGAGAATGATGGTGTTCCCTGCTTGACCACCTTGTCTGTGAAGAGCAGTCAGGAGCCAGTGGTACTGGTATGACATGGCTCCAGCGCCACTGTGTTCACAGAAGCTGCAGATTCTCAATGGCCAGCGTTTTGTGACGACTACTGGTAACTGGGCGCGATACGTCAGGGACGTAAAGGTCATCTTTGCGGACCAACCTGACAAGCACAAGGAGTTCGTCGAGTTCCTGTGCAATTTCGAGAACTGGAGGTCGGTGATGCATGAGCAATAGATCTACAACAATCTATGGGTTCTTTCTAATTTGAGTTCTGAAGAATTAAAGTTGAAACCTGCTATTTGCAGAATTGAAGATGTGGCCCGAACCATGGCGGTCCTGTTAGACGGACACCCTGAGCTCATCTGCCGGTTTAACCGGTTCTTGCCTAAGTATTGGCAGATTGAAATTGAGGCGGGGGAGGAGCATCACCCTGACGAGTCAGCGGCAGCAGCAGCCAGCCTGATCAAGCTCAAGGAGGCAGAACAGCAGCCCAATCAGGAGCAGGCTTAGTAATCCTTGCTGACTGATAATTCAAGCTAATTAATTAGTAACAACAACTCATCTGATGATAACTGCCGCGTGCCGCCAGATGATAACAACTAACTGTATATTTTATTAGCCAGGATGTGATTTGTACTCCTTCATTCTACTAGCAGATTATTACTAGCGTTGCTGTCTTCGCATGTGATGGGTCTTGGTTACAATGAACTGGTACATCTGCCTGTTTACTAGTAGAGTACAATGAACTGGTACTCTTGTGTTGTCTTGTTCAGTCGTTGTCTCATCAACTAAGACTACCTCCTGATCTGCACTACCCTGCGCTGGACCTGATTGTTTTATTTTTATCTTTCCTTTTTTCTAGACTACATGATCTAAACTGCCTTGCTGAAGCTGAATATTGTTCCATCTTTTTCCGGTTATTACTCTTTAGAGGTTAGATATTTCCCTTTTAGCAATATATGTATGTCTTAGATAAATTAGACTAGTATATTGGTTCGCGGGTATGGGCACCTGACCCAAATGGGTGTATGGTATGGGTCAAGGCCATTGCCCATGGGGTTAGTAGTGTTCTAAATTTTGTATTTGAGATTTTTTATTCTGTAAGCTGAACATGTGCAATGAATTTTTAATGATGCATGTGTCAAACTATAATTACTTGCACGTATAATTCTCTTAGATTGGTAGAAAATCACTCAAATATGGCAGACCCCCCTGAGATATGTCCATGGGAATGGGTATGTGTCTCATAGTGGTTGAACATGTTATCGATGCTTGATATGTTTTTTGTGTCCCATGGTCTGAATCATGGATGACAAGGGCAATGGGAAGATTAATGAGAAATCTCAAGATTAATTAGTTCATTCATTCATATATTCCATGATATAGTAAAGCGAACACATTTATTTATTGAAGATACAACATCAGTATATCTTAGTGCATAACCGTATTAACTAGTACAACCACCAGGACCCCCATACTGGAATCTATCAGTCATAAATTCACTAACTCTATAGCATCCTGTATCGGTTACCCTGGAATGAACCTCGTTGGGCTTTGGAGGATGAACACTCCCATCAGCGTTGACATATTGCACGTCTTGGAATGAGGCAGAGCCCGGTCCTGGCCAATTCCCATTGCCCATCAGCGGGCTAGGGTCCCCTAGAAGAGATCTGGTGTACCCGCCCCAAGTTACATAATTTGCATGGTCAGCCAAACCACCAAAAAGAGCTTTTGGCCAATATCCCACGGGCGCCAACTTTTTTCCAACATGTGCAAAATATAACCACCAATTTCCGTCATGTTTACTCTGCAAAACAGTCCAAGTACCTTTGTGATGTGGAAAGAGTCGATTAAACCACCCCCTTATATTTATTTAAAACTTATCATCATTATGGTGAAACAAGGTAATGAAATAGAATCCGTAGGTAACACATAATAAGCAAAACAACTCTAACTTGTGGAATAGGCGAATTTAGAAACATTTTAAGAAAGTTGGCATATCCCACCTTGAATATCTTGATAGATATCTTACTTTTCCCCTCTAGAGTATCTCCTGGAGTAATCGGAGCATACTTTACTCGTACAAATCCATCACATTTCAAGTCAAAGCAACCCGGTGATTTGTAACCAGCCTGGCCATCCCCATGGAACTCATTAGGCAGAAAAAAAGCGCGGTACAATATCCTATTTAAACCCCCACATGAAAAGAAAACCAACATAGCCGTAAAAAAATCTAAAAATGCTAACACATATGGGAGAAAAATTATCGTGTTGTTTCAATATATATCATGGACAACAACATAAATGACATCATCTTATGATTAACACGCTGATAATCCTAGCAATAAGATGCCTTTTGATATTGTATAATTCTTTATCAGGACTCACAGTGTTTGCATCACATCAAAAGCTATAAGTTAAACCTAGTGAAAACAAGTGAATATGCTATAATTCCAAAAGAAGAGCATGCTTATTACAATACCGTCCATCCTATAAGGAAATGTGTTTTGTTGTCACCATAGTAAGAAGGTTGAATCTACGGAAAATAGGAGTATATTAGAATTATTGAGCAATGGGTACTTCAAAATATACCATAGTTATGAATCAATGAGGACACACTGACTTACATTCCATCCGACTTGTACAACATTAACAAGAGCAGAATGATCTTTTTGGTAATTTTCTACCCATATCTCAGCCGATGCTATTTGTCCATCCATGACATTGAGAGACTCATAAACATCTAAAGTTGCCATGGCACCATACAACAAGGTTGAAGAACTTGATATTGATTGGTAAGCTGCAATCTGCAAATAAATGTCGACAGGATTAGTAGTCCCATGCCTTATGGATGATTTCAATGAAACATCGAGATATCCATAAGTCGTATTTCCCAGTGATTTACATAAATATATGCCGGTGTGACATTTATAGTGTAACTACCAAAAATGTTCACTTTAAATCCTCAAACTATCTAAATTATAATATGGAACTCCCTCAAATTTGACCTCATTGTCACTCATAAAGTATCCTCGCACCACAAGTCTACCAAATTAGATCCTAATAAAGGCCACAACTGTTTGTTGAGGGACATGATGTCAATGAACGCACAAAATATGACAACATATTTGTAGATCAAGAAGGCATCTTGAAGCTGATCTTGGAGATCATGAAATGTGATAACTCGAAGATTTTCATATCGGCACTTGGAAGATAATATTTCATATTAACATGGGATTTTTGGTAAATGAAGTTTGCATGTTCCAACTAGTGCACAATAAGTACCTTTTCACAGTCGGGAACTTATTAAGGAAAAACATGAGCAAAGACAAAGTAGAAAATAACTTTAACACCGGTAGATGCACTATTGAATATACCATCTAGAAGCATGGACTTACATGTTCGATCATTTCACCCTCTAGTGGTTGATCCTCAATCGATTGTAATTGCATGTAACTTTGAGGATGTGGATTGTGACACATTGTCTTACATAATTTATCTAAGCAGAATATAAAGTGTATCAAGAAGACGAACACAAGTTTCACCATTCCTCGGAAGGAAATATGGATGGCTACACTCTTGAAAGGGGTATATAATGGTATCTAGGTAAACAAATTATATAGATGCAATTAGAAGACATAAATCTGTGTAGCATTTATTGTGCTCCTTGTTGTTGAAATGAAAAGATTCATCCTATATATTTGCATGGATTCATTAATGGGAAGAGATTGATATCTTGTGTATAAGGACATAATTCATTAACCTCATAAAAATTCATTGGAGCATGTACAATGGCAGAGAAGACACATTTTCTCTTAGCTCTCCACCTCATTTAGAGAAGATAAAAGATACAAGATGTACAATGCATTATCTCTTATTGTCATCTCTAACAATTAATATAAATTAATTAAATTCAGAAGGAAATTATGGTTCTAAGGGGAAACATGTGGTATAGTGGAGAAAATAGTCTTTTGTTATTTTCTACGATATCATCTATTTGCTAAGAGAAGAAAAACTTCTCTTTCTTATTTCTCTCGTCCAACTAATTAAAAATCCTATCTTGCAGCTCTAAGGAAAGGTTAACGTTACCTCATTCTACATGTCCTTATGTTCATTGATATGGAAAGGAAAATTATACAGCCATAGGTTGAAATTATATGCCCATTGTACATGCATTTATTAGTCACAATAATTAATGTGCCAAGTGCAATGCAATGAACTAATATTATTTGCATCGGTATATAACTCATTAATCACATGAAAGACATTGAGCTAATGTAACAACAATGTAATGTTGTTTCGCTATGTTAGTGTGGAATTAATAATCCCATAAAAATGCTACTAAGGGGTATCAATACTTGCATTGTACCCATGAATCACGTATCAAGTATTGGATCAAGTTCATCCGTGTACCCCACACCGACCCATCCGAGAGTTTGTACGAACTGGTTTCTCATTTTAGCGTTCATGAAAATTTTCCATGTATAGATAGAAAAAAAATCATAACATGCATTAAGATAAATACGTTTACCAAACTGGTCAGGCAAACATGATGGCTTTACTAGTATTAATTATTTTTATTTTGATGGATTATAAATAGTAAGCATTGTTACAAAATAATCATAAACTATTATAACCAACTGGTATCATGTATTCTTCTCTTCTCTCCTCCCGGTATCTGTCCTAGACTCTGCCCTAGGTAGGATGAAAATGGAGCGATAATATTTCGACTTTTCCACAGAAAAGCAAAAACAAAAAAATACAGAATTGAAAATAGAAGTTTGTGGAAGCAGAATGGTAACTGAATTTTGCGGGACAAAACTGGGAATAGTTTTTTTTTACGAAATCGGAAACGGAACAAGGTTTTCTGGCAGAACTAGCACGCAAACGAAATTTCCGTTTCAGACTAGCTAATACATGGCCAATCTAGCAGGCTTAATATGCCTATGGAACACATCCTCTGCAGGGAGCACTCTCCGTTGTCGATCGAGGGTGATTGTAGTTCGTACATCACGCCAGAAGCCCGTCTACGCTGAGTTTTGCACGCGTGGGAGCGCACAGCCGTATACTCCCTTCGTCCGCAAATAAGTGTACTTTTAGCCTTGTCTTCAGTCAAAGTTAGTAAAGTTTGACTAACTTTATAGGAAAATGCAGCAATATTTATGACACTAAATTGGTTTGACTAGATATATTTTTAAATTTGGTTTCATAATATATTAATTTAATGTAATATATGTTGCTATATTTATCTATAAAGTTAGTCAAATTTAATAAAGTTTGACTTAGGCAAAATATAAAAATTATTCTTATTTGCGGACAAAGGGAGTAGGTCAGTAGCAATTAGGTTTGGCATGCTTGGGAATAGCCCAGCGTTTAACCGGTAATTCTTAGGCAGAAATCCGGTTTTAGGCTAGGATTCGCAGCCTCTTGTTGCCTTTCGATCTTTCTATTTTTGCTTTGCATATATCTCGTCTCTTTCTGATGTTCCGTGTACTGCTATAGCTGGAGCTAGGCTACTCAATGTTTGAATCTGAACTCCGTACGTGATCATATATGCTGCTGGAGCTTTAAGTTCAACTTCCGATTTAAAGCTCTTACCGAATTTGGACAGTTGAAGTTGTTGATGTCCCGAAATAACGTCAACAAAACTGGAAGTGTGAGAACTAACTAGCAGTGTCTGAATGGAGCAAAGCTTAGTATACGGTATGGACAACGAGAGTTAATCATCGTTATAAAGCAACTAATTAACTAGCAAAGACAATTGATCTGAAATGCTCGGCACAATCAACTGTCCATCTAGCTAAAAAATAAGTCCACAAAAGTGAGCTCTTCTTTTCTGGAGATTCCCAAGATGATATATTGGGCAGCACACTATACGTTTTCTGCTACAAAAATATTTTTAAGCTTGATGAATATTTCCTGTTACCTCCTAATCCTACATGTTCTTAACAACCAGACTATCCTATATCCTCAAAATCGTGGAGACAGTGTGTTCACTGTAGGGGATACGGTTACTAGTATTATATAGTCGCAAAAGGAAGAAACTAGTATGTGTCCTTGATCTTGCTTGTTATGAATGGGCGAGGATTGTTCGTTGGTCCATTTGATGCTGGTATTTGATGTCCAAATTAAATTATTGTTATTTGAAATCAGTGTGCGAGTGGAGGCAAAAGGGGATGCATATGTTATCTAAAAAACCCAAATGACAATATAGTCATTGCAAGGTTAATTTAACATGCCAATATTACCATGCATATATTTTGAAATATTTATCCAAGAAAATATACAATGACAAGATATTTCTTATTACCTCAAGATTACACGCTATCAGGGCGCCCATAGTGTGTAGCTAAATGTTGTTCCAAATTATCTTTTTGGCTTTTGAAACTAATTCTATACATTGTGAGGGTAGTTCTAAAAGCTACAGAATATGGAACCATAGCACCTTCTTGCTCCGATGCCAAATTGAGATGGTGAATAAAATAAGATTTTTTTCATGTAACAAGTCAACATGGAGGGTGAAGATATGAGGTAGTAAAGGAGAGAGAGAGAGAGAGAATGTAATAGTATTTTAGCTATTTTTATCTTGCAATGGGTCCCACCTAATAGGTATTTGGCAACCACTACGATTATAGAAAATTTAGCAATTTGGCATCCATGCTATATGCTTTCACTATGACAGATTTTTTTTTGCGAAAAGGATGATATATTAATTCTCCGAACTTATAGAAAGGTCCAGAAACAAAGGAAAAATTACAAGGAAGTCCTCTGGATCCCGACGACGACGAGCCGGAGCTGATGATGGCGCGCCGCTGCTGAAGCTCCCCAAACATTGGATCGCCGGAGCCCACCACACCGCAGACGGGAAGTCACCGAGCACCGCCTCCGAAGAGACTACTGTCGGGAACGCCGGCGCCGCCGTGAAGAACCTCTGTATCATCCTCTTATTGAACTGCATCCAGATCCACCGCATACCTGGATCTGGCCGTGGTGTAGGGAAAGTCGCGCACAGGTCGGTGAAGCCCCAGGGAACGCCACCGCCGGAGGGGATTTGTGCGGACAATAGACGAACCAATAGCACCTCCGCCAGCCGGACACCTGCCAAGCCCTACCATAAATACACGCCGTGAGACGGGCTTCTCCCACCCTCCCGCCGCCGGAGCAGCCGACGGAGGGGAGGGAACCCACGCCTCACCGACAGAAGAGGTGGATTGACGGTGGACTCTCAAATCGCCTCTCAGATCTGTAGCGGGGAGAGAAAAAGGAGGGTGACGCTCTAAACCGCATGTGGCAAAAGTACAAGGTACCGAGTATAAAGACTCATGCTGCTCCTAAATAGTGCGACGAACTATAAACCGTTTTCACCATCGTGTTTCTTTTTATGGGACTTTCAAAACACGATTTCATATGGACATATTCTGGTGAACGTTTTCTAGAAACTACTTCTAGGACTTGTTTTTAATCCAAGCAATGGCCAACTTATCGGTTTTATGAGAGAAAACCATGCTTCTTTTCATGAGACCTTCAAAGCAATATCTCCTATGGATATATTTTGACCAATATTCTATAAAAGTAACTTCTAGGACAAAAAGATAACGTGCTTTTCTCTCATAGACATATTTTTGTGAGAGGAACTCATGTTTTTACCGCAAACTTGCCTTTTGGAATACATGCACATGTATGAAACAATAGGAACTTATTCACGACACAAACAATTCATTACAATTGTTGAACTTATTATTTCATGGTGGAAAAGCATTTTTACTAATTTGCTTTTTATGAGACAAAGTTGTTTTTTCAAAAATATTTGCCAGACTATGCCGATGTAGGATCTAGTATGGAGCATCTCGTCGCAAGGAATGGAATGGTGATATGAAGGAAGGTAGCTTTTCATTAGATGATGTTGCTTTTTCCGAACATACTAGTCTGTGGCATCTAAAGTGCGAAGAAAGTTTTAAGAGTACTTGCTTCAATCTATAATAAGTATCGTTGGTTTAGTATAACTTTGTACTAAATCATCAACGCTTATTATGGATCGGAGGGAATACTTTTTTACGTGTACCATTTCAATGCTATGAAAAGTAACCGTATACACTAAATCAAACAATTTAAAATGTTGGGCTAGTCCCACATAGGTTGCGGGAGGAGACCATAGCGACTTACAACGATGAGGGTGTCCCCTCCTAACAGGCTAGTCTTTTGGGGAAGAAGGCCCAAAACTTGTTCTAAGTCTTTGTTGATCTCCGGTTGAGCTAGGTTGGTGCAAGACGCTCGTGCAGCGAGCCCATGACACATGTGGGTTAAAACAATGGTTAAGTGGATCTGGAATTGCGCGAGAACAAACGTCACATAAAAACATACTAGTCCATTCTAGAAAAAATACATGTTCGTATAGAAAGAATGTGTCATTTACAAGTAAAACAACATTGAAAACAATACTGATTTGGAGCTCGATTTGAAGGTTGCGTTTTTTTTAAAAAAATTTGTTGACTAGATTTGCATGACCCCATGCGATGAGAATGATGACGAAAAAGGGCACGAGCGCCACAAGTCAGGTTCAATTATTTCAAGAATATACCTTGGGAGATTTATTTTATTTCGTAGAAGAAAAGTCGAAATGACCGGTACAATGCCAACCATGGCTACCACATACAAACGTACAAACGTACACCACCAGGCTTACAATACAACCCGCAACAACCGAACAAGGAAGGCTCGCCTTGCAACATCACCGCCATGAATGGCGAGGAGACGAAACACCAAGCTCCCGAACAATATCACGACCGGTGAAGGAACTCTGGTAGGACGACTCCGACTCCAAGTTGGCATAGATCAACGCACCACCTGCCCTTGAGCGCCTAAGAGTCTGGCAAGCGAGTGACGCTCAAGAAGCCCGACAGCGGTGTACATTGCACCCTCGAAGCTCACGTTGTTAACAAACCCTCTTCTTTTTCATTCTATTGCGTGTGGAGGAACTTCCGGTATGGAAACTCTCAGAAAACATACATTCTATTGCTGCTATGGCTACTGAACAGATCGAGTCTATCGATGCTTGCACCTAGCCTGATGTTTCTTAAATTTCCACCGAATACTGGGAATTCGAGGTCCAATGCTTTACACTGGCTAGCATCTCGTCCTTTTCATGGTCATCGTCATCTTCTGGCTTCTTTATTTCTGCATGTCAGCACATGAGATTTGCTCCTTTAGGTTCTGCAAAATAGAGCTGCAGACGAGGAGTGATAGAAATATACCATACCACTTTTTGAGGAGCTTTCTTCTCTTTATTGTATCGAATGACACTGCACACCAGACATGTGATTTTCTCCGCGTCCTCTCCCCGATAAATGATACAATCGTTGATGCAGACGTGGTATCTAACGCGTGGTAGATCGAGAGGACACATGATTTTCTTGGCCTCCTTGATACTAGTTGGACACGTGTTCCCCTCCGGAAGACGATCATGCCATAATGCCATCATATCGTCGAAACTTGCGCCGGTCCATTTGTGTTTTGCCTTCATCTCCATAGCCTTGAGCGTTAGATTCAACCGGTCTTGCATCCTTCATACAATGGAGTAATCGCGTCTTCCTCAAGTTGCGGAAGCTTGACTTTCTCTCTAGAAGCAGTTCTGGCGTTACTCGTCTGCTTGAGAAGCAGTTCTTAAACATAAGGGCCCCCCACCTAGCCTGACGTTGTTGCATCGTCTACTCTGGCATTTAGATCATCCTAGTCTGCTTTTGCACCTTCACCATCTCCGGGAGACTCTTCATCATCTCACCCATCCTTGCCGTGATCATCCCGTTTCCCTCCTTCCTCATTTCTTGGCGCCCATTGATGTCCTCATCATCTTCATCACTTATCCACCGAGTGTAGCCATCCATAAAACCATGAAGGAGAAGGTGAAGGGTTTCGCGGCATAGTAAATCAAAATTTTCTACGGATGCAAACAGAGGGAAAGCCAAGATCTAATCTAGGAGATGCAATCAACGAGAGAGATTGGATTAGATCTTCATACCCTTGAAGATTCGCACATCGGAACGTTCGTCGGAACGTGGGTGATGTAGTCGTACTCGCTTCTCCTCCTCGCGATCCGATCCGATCTAGCACCACAAGTGGCGGTGCCTCCGTGAGATGCACACGTGCATCACCTCGACGTCTCCTCCTTCCTCAGACCAGCAAGTATGGTGGAGAGATAGATGGGATCTACAACACGACGGCGTGGTGTATATGGTGGAGAATTTTTGCAGCAGGGCTTCGCCTACAAACAGTCGGGAGGGAGAGAGGAAGGGCAGCAGGGCAACTAGGGTTTGGAGGCAAGGTGTAGGGGGAAGGGGGCGCACCAGCCCTCTATATATAGAGGGGGGGGGGAGGCCAGCCCTTGCCCCTCCTCCAAGCCTTGGGCCGGCGGCCAAGGGAGGGAGAAGTGGGGGGCAAGGACTCTCCCCCTTCTAGAAACCCTATCTCTAGTTTAAACGAGTTTAAACTCTCTAGGATCGGCTGGGCCCTATGGGGCCTTGTGCCCCTGGCCCAATACGGCCAGGACACTCCCTCATAGGCCCATGCCCCCTCCCGGAAGGTGGGGCCACGTTGGTCCCCTTCCGGAAGGTTCTAGAAGCTTCCGGTACAATACCGATTAACCCGAAACAATTCTGAACTCCAAAAACTGCACTGCCTTATATGAATCTTATTCTTCGGACCACTCCGGAACCTCTCGTGATGTCTCGGATCCCATCCGAGACTCCGAACAAAAACTCATAAACCAATTATCCAATCTATCCTAGCGTCGAGACACGTTAAGTGTGTGACCCTGCGGGTTCGAGAATATGCAGATATGATCTTCTATCAATAATCAACAGCGGGGTCTGGGCACCCATATTGACTCCCACACATTCATCGATGATCATATCGGATGAACCACGATGCCAGGATTCAATCAATCCCATATATATATTCCCTTCGTCTCGCGATATTTTACTTGCCCGAGATTTGATCGTCGGTATCGTCATACCTAGTTCAATCTCGTTCACAGCAAGTACTTTACTCGTTCCGTAATCCGATATCACTTTGTGATTAACTCCTTAACCACATGCTTGCAAGCGGTGTTGATATCGATTACCGAGTGGGCCCGAAGTATATCTCTCCGACTTGGGAGGGACAAATCCCATCTCGATACATACAACCCAACAGATACTTTCCGATCACCTGAGAGACACCTTTATGATCACCCTCTCATAGGATGACGTTTGATGACCTCAAAGCAAGCTTTCTTCCGATACCAGGGAGTTGTATTATCTCATGGTCTAAGGAATACAATATTTGACATAGGAAAAGCTTCGCAAAGATGAACACGATGATACGATCTAATTGCTTCGCTTAGTTTGGGTCTGTCCATCATATCATTCTCCACTGATATGATCTCATTATCAATTGACAACTCATGTCTATGGTTAGGAAACCTTAACCATCATTGATCAATGAGCTAGTCCATAGAGGCGTACTAGGGACACGGTGTTGTTCACAAACCACACAAGTATTAAAGTTTCCGCTTAATACAATTCTAGCATGGAATATAAACTTTATCATGAACAAGAATTATAATAATAACATCTTTATTATTGCCTCTAGGGCATAATTCCAACAGTCTTCCACTTGCACTAGAGTCAATAATCTAGTTTACATTTGGCAACAATCTCACACCCATGGCACTGAGGTGCTGATCATGTTTTACACGTGGAAGAGGTTTAGTCAATGGATCTGCGACATTCAGATCTGTATGTACTTTGCTAATCTTCAGATCTCCATCTGCTATATAATCTCGGATTATATGAAACTTGCGGTTGATATGCTTGGTCTTTGGATGATATCTTGGTTCCTTAGCGAGTGCTATGGCGCCAGTGTTGTCACACAATATCTCCAGTGGGTCCAATGCACTTGGAACCACGCCAAGCTCAGTGATGAAGTTTCTGATCCAAACTCCTTCACTTGACGCTTCTGCAGCAGCCATGTATTCCGCTTCCACTATAGATCCCGCGATCACGCTTTGCTTGCAGCTTCTCCAGCTCACAGCTCCTCCATTCAAAATATAAACGTACCCTGTCTGAGATTTGGAATCATCCTTGTCGGTGTCAAAACTAACGTCGACGTAACCTTTTACGACAAGCTGTTCATCACCCCCATAGACTAAGAACATTTCTTTAGTCCTATTTAGGTACTTTAGGATGTTCTTCACGGCTGTCTAGTGTTCCACTCCTGGATCACTTTGATATCTGCTCGTCAAACTAAGAGCATTGGACACATCCGGTCTAGTACACAGCATGGCATACATGATGGAACCTATGGCCGAGGCATAAGGCACTTTGCTCATAGCTTCCCTATCATTTACCGTAGCTAGACACTGAGCCTTGCTCAATATCTTACCTGACAACATAGGCACCGAACCTTTCTTTGCCTTATCCATTCTAAACCTTTTCAGAACTTTGTCCAGGTATGTACTCTGGCTTAAAGCTATCAAGCGTCTTTGTCTATCTCTATAGATTTTGATGCCCAATATATAAGCAGCTTCACCTAGGTCTTTCATTGAAAAACATTTGTTCAAATAACTCTTCACATCGTTAAGCATGTTGATGTCATTTCCAATAATCAATATGTCATCCACATATAGTACCAGAAACGTCACCGAGCTCCCACTCACTTTCTTGTAGATGCAAGCTTCGTAGAAATTTGGAACAAATCCAAAGCTCTTGATCACTTGATCAAAACGAAGGTTCCAACTCCGAGATGCTTGCTTCAGTCCATAAATGGAACGCTGAAGTTTGCATACTTTATCAGCATCCTTAGGATCGACAAAACCTTCGGGTTGCATCATATACAACTCTTCATCAATGTTGCCATTGAGGAACGCAGTCTTGACATCCATCTGCCATATTTCATAATAATGAAACGCAGCAATTGCTAATAAAATCCGAATGGACTTAAACATCGCTACGGGAGAGAAAGTCTCATCGTAGTCAACACCTTGAACTTGTCGAAAACCTTTTCCGACAAGTCGTGCTTTATAGACGGTAACATTACCATCCGCGTTCGTTTTCTTCTTGAATATCCATTTGCACTCAACGGCCTTTCGGTCGCTAGGAGGGTCCACCAAAGTCCATACTTGGTTTTCGCTCATGGATCCCAATTCGGATTTCATGGCTTCTAGCCATTTCTCAGAGTCTGGGCTCATCATCGCTTCCTCATAGTTCGTAGGTTCACGGTCTTCTACTAACAAGACAGTCAAGACAGGGTTGCCGTACCACTCAGGAGGGGCACGCGACCTTGTCGACCTGCGACGTTCAGTAGCAGCATCGTCCGAAGCTTCATGATCCTTGTCATTAGCTTCCTGTATTGTTGGTGCAGGCGGCACTGGAACAATTTCAGGTGCTGCGCTACTCTCCAATTCAAGAGAAGGTTCAATAACCTCGCCAAGCTCTACTTTCCTCCCACTCACTTCTTTCGAGAGAAACTCCTTCTCAAGAAAGGAACCGTTCTTTGCGACAAACACTTTGCCTTCGGTTCTGTGATAGAAGGTATACCCAATAGTTTCCTTAGGGTATCCTATGAAGACGCATTTCTCCGCTTTGGGTTCGAGCTTGTCCGGCATCAACTTCTTGATGTAAGCTTCGCATCCCCAAACTTTAAGAAACGACAACTTAGGTTTAGCACCAAACCACAGTTCATACGGTGTCGTCTCAACGGATTTGGATGGAGCCCTATTTAAAGTGAATGCAGTGGTTTCTAATGCATAACCCCAAAATGATAACGGCAAATCAGTAAGAGACATCATTGATCGGACCATATCTAATAGGGTTCGATTCCGGCGTTCAGACACACCATTGCGCTGTGGTGTTCCGGGTGGCGTGAGTTGTGAAACGATTCCACTTGCTTTAAGATGCGTGAGAAAATCATAACTCAAATATTCACCTCCACGATCGGATCGTAGAAACTTAATCTTTCTGTTACGATGGTTCTCCACTTCATTCTGAAATTCCTTGAACTTTTCAAATGTTTCAGATTTATGTTTCATTAAATAGATATACCCATATCTACTTAAGTCATCGGTAAAAGTGAGGAAATAGCGATATCCACCGCGCGTCGAAACACTCCGGTCCGCATACATCGGTATGTATGATTTCCAACAAGTCCGTTGCTCGCTCCATCATACCGGAGAACGGGGTTTTGATCATCTTGCCCATGACGCATGGTTCGCATGTGTCAAATGATTCAAAATCAAGAGACTCCAAAAGTCCATCAGAATGGAGTTTCTTCATGCGCTTTACTCCAATATGACCTAGACGACAGTGCCACAAATAAGTAGTATTATCACTATCTACTTTGTATCTCTTAGCCTCAATGTTATGGATGTGTGTTTCATCCCTTTCGAGATTTAGAAGAAATAAACCATTCATAAGAGGTGCATGACCATAAAAGATGTTACTCATATAAATAGAACAACCATTATTCTCCGATTTAAATGAATAACCGTCTTGCAATAAACACGATCCAGAAATAATGTTCATGCTCAACGCAGGCACATAATAACATTTATTAAGGTTTAAAACTAATCCCGAAGGTAAAACTAAGGAGAGCGTGCCGACGTCCATCACATCAACTCTTGATCCGTTGCCAACGCGCATCGTCACCTCATCCCTCGCAAGCCGCCGTCTATTCCGTAGCTCCTGTTTCGAGTTACAAATATTAGCAACTGAACCGGTATCAAATACCCAGGCACTACAACAAGGGCTAGTAAGGAAAACATCAATAACATGTATATCAAATATACCTTTGATGGTGCCAGCCTTCTTGTCCGCTAAGTACTTCGGACAGTTGCGCTTCCAGTGACCCTTGTCCTTGCAATAGAAGCACTCAGTGTCTGGCTTTGGACCAGACTTGAGCTTCTTCTCAGCAGGAGCATTGCGCTTGCCGCCGCCCTTCTTGAAGGGCTTCTTTGCTCCCTTACCTTTCTTAAAGGAGGGCTTGTTGACCATCAACACATGATTATCCTTCTTGATGTCCACCTCCGCAGCCTTCAGCTTTGCGAAGAGCTCGGTGATCGTATCAGTGGAACCAATCTGATTATGAGTCACTACAAAACTTTTGTAGCTGGGAGGGAGTGATTGCAGAACCCTGTCAATCTTGAGCTCCTCTGGAATCGTGCATTCCAGTTGCTCAAGGCGTTGAGTGTAGCCCGTCATCTTAATGGCGTGCTCACTAACGGAACTCCCTTCCTCCATCTTGCAGTTAAAGAACTTCTCGGAGATCTCATATCTCTCAGAACGGGCCTGAGTCTGAAACATGGTTTTCAGCTCCTCGAGAATCTCAAAGGTCCCGGGATACTCTTCAAAACGATTTTGAAGTTCCGGTTCCATAGCAAACAACATGGTGCTCTTAATCACACCATAATCATCTTTGCGCGACTGATAGACAGCTTTCTCATCAGCCGGCGCAGTTGCAGCAGGGGGGTCACCTAACGCTTTCCCAAGGACATAGTCCTTTTGTCCGCTATACAGAATGATTCTAAGATTGCGGAACCAATTGGTGAAGTTAGACCCATTGTTTGTAAGCTTTTCCTTCTCAGCAAAAACGTTGAAGTTGAAGTTGGACTTGGCCATGTGATCTACAGTATTTGCAAGTACAATTTAGACTATGTTCATGATAAATAGTTCAACTTAATCAAATTACTAGATGAACTCCCACTAAATTCAACATCCCTCAAGTTGTTTAGTGAACACGATCCAAATTCACCACACCTAATCCGATCATCACGAGAAGAGATGTGGTTTCAATGGTGGACAACAAAGTGTCGATCATATCATTCATATGACTCATGCTTAACCTTTCGGTTCTTGTGTTCCGAGGCCATGTCTGTACATGCTAGGCTCGTCAAGCTAGACCCAAGTATTTCCGCGTGTGCAAAACTGGCTTGCACCTGTTGTATGTGAGCGTAGAGTCTATAGCACCCGATCATCACGTGATGCTTGGACACGACGAACTTTCGCAACGGTGCATACTTGGGGAGAACACAGTTTTTATCTTGATCTTTAAGTGAGGAATCATCTTATAATGCTACCATCGCGATCTAAGCATAATAAGATACATAAAAGGATAAACATCACATGCATATAACTTTATGTGACATGGTATAGCCAATCTTCGCGCAATGATCTCCATCTTGTGCGTTCCGGCATGATCTCCATCACTCCACCATGATTGCCTCCACCACGAATAGCAACTACAACTATTGCTAACTACTTAGCGATAAAGTAAAGCTATTGCATGGCGTATAAGAAGTTGACTCGCAGGTCATACACAATTATAAAGACAACCATATGGCTCCTGCCGGTTGTGTACTTATCGACATGCAAGTCGTGAAACATTACAAAACATGATCATCGCATACAATATACACATCACATCTTGGGCCATACCATATCACAGAAAACACTCCCTGCAAAAACAAGTTAGACGCCTCTACTTTGTTGTTGCATGTTTTACGTGGCTTGTGGGAGTAGATGCTAAGAACGATTCTTACCTACGAAAAGCCATAACGGTGATATTATGGTTGCCAAACTCCGGTGTTAATCCCATGACAACTATAGTGAGAGAAACTGACATCCACCAGCCGCATGTGTGGTACAAGCCACACGTCAAGTGCGGAGCCGGTCTCGCGAACGACGTCGCGTAAGATTGGCCTGGACCGCTTCAATCTCACTATCCCGCGTCATAAGAAGAACACAAACAAGAGGCTTGCAACAGAAAACATCAACGCCCGCAACAACCATGTTGCGTTCTACTCGTGAAACACATCTACGCATAGATCTAGCTCTGATACCACTGAAGGGTTTCACGGCATAGTAAATCAAAATTTTCTACGGATGCGAACAGAGGGAAAGCCAAGATCTAATCTAGGAGATGCAATCAACGAGAGAGATTGGATTAGATCTTCATACCCTTGAAGATTTGCACAGCGGAACGTTCGTCGGAACGTGGGTGATGTAGTCGTACTCGCTTCTCCTACTCGCGATCCGATCCGATCTAGCACCACAAGTGGCGGTGCCTCCGTGAGATGCACACGTGCAGCACCTCGACGTCTCCTCCTTCCTCGGACCAGCAAGTATGGTGGAGAGATAGATGGGATCTACAACACGACGGCGTGGTGTATATGGTGGAGAATTTCTGTAGCAGGGCTTCGCCTACAAACAGTCGGGAGGGAGAGAGCAAGGGCAGCAGGGCAACTAGGGTTTGGAGGCAAGGTGTAGGGGGAAGGGGGCGCACCAGCCCTCTATATATAGAGGGGGGGGGGGGGGCGGCCAGCCCTTGCCCCTCCTCCAAGCCTTGGGCCGGCGGCCAAGGGAGGGAGAAGTGGGGGGCAAGGACTCTCCCCCTTCTAGAAACCCTATCTCTAGTTTAAACGAGTTTAAACTCTCTAGGATCGGCTGGGCCCTATGGGGCCTTGTGCCCCTGGCCCAATGCGGCCAGGACACTCCCTCATAGGCCCATGCCCCCTCCCGGAAGGTGGGGCCACGTTGGTCCCCTTCTGGAAGGTTCTAGAAGCTTCCGGTACAATACCGATTAACCCGGAACAATTCCGAACTCCAAAAAATGCACTGCCTTATATGAATCTTATTTTCCGGACCACTCCGGAATCTCTCGTGATGTCCCGGATCCCATCCGAGAATCCGAACAAAAACTCATAAACCAATTATCCAATCTATCCTAGCGTCGAGACACGTTAAGTGTGTGACCCTGCGGGTTCGAGAATATGCAGACATGATCTTCTATCAATAATCAACAGCGGGGTCTGGGCACCCATATTGACTCCCACACATTCATCGATGATCATATCGGATGAACCACGATGCCAGGATTCAATCAATCCCATATATATATTCCCTTCGTCTCGCGATATTTTACTTGCCCGAGATTTGATCGTCGGTACCGTCATACCTAGTTCAATCTCGTTCACAGCAAGTACTTTACTCGTTCCGTAATCCGATATCACTTTGTGATTAACTCCTTAACCACATGCTTGCAAGCGGTGTTGATATCGATTACCGAGTGGGCCCGAAGTATATCTCTCCGACTTGGGAGGGACAACTCCCATCTCGATACATACAACCCAACAGATACTTTCCGATCACCTGAGAGACACCTTTATGATCACCCTCTCATAGGATGACGTTTGATGACCTCAAAGCTTTCTTCCGATACCAGGGAGTTGTATTATCTCATGGTCTAAGGAATACAATATTTGACATAGGAAAAGCTTCGCAAAGATGAACACGGTGATACGATCTAATTGCTTCGCTTAGTTTGGGTCTATCCATCATATCATTCTCCAATGATATGATCTCATTATCAATTGACAACTCATGTCTATGGTTAGGAAACCTTAACCATCATTGATCAATGAGCTAGTCCATAGAGGCGTACTAGGGACACGGTGTTGTTCACAAACCACACAAGTATTAAAGTTTCCGCTTAATACAATTCTAGCATGGAATATAAACTTTATCATTAACAAGAATTATAATAATAACATCTTTATTATTGCCTCTAGGGCATAATTCCAACAGCAGGTGCGCCTGCAGACGCTCGGAATCTGGGTCGATCAACCATTTGAGTTTGTATCTTTTGCATAAACATCTTATCTCCGTCATATTATTTCGTATCATGTCGGCAGTCGCGCATTTTAAAAATCTAGCCACAATGCCTTCGCTCATTATGAGTACCATGGTTGCCTGCGCGGTACACAGTAGAATTATAAGTTTAGAACCACACAACCAATGCATGCATGCAATGGTCTACAGAAAATTTTGGAATAACTTGTCCTAAAATTAAGACCTTTGTGAAATGCCAAAATGGAAATAAATCAAAGTTTTGGAAAACAATGGAAACTCAGTTCACACACAAACACATGAGAGCATGCTCCAAACACATGAGCATCGATCATCCATACATATGAACATATCCTCCATACACATGTACACATACTCTTACATGGGCAACTTATCAAAATGAGAGACCGAGAAGATGGGAGAGGTGAGAGACCGAGAAGATAGAAGGTGAGATTTCCTCTCTTATGTATGTCAACATCCAAGTTAAGTTTTACAAGCTACAAATGGTGAAAGAGTGGAAAATTAAGGTGGGAAGGAGGAGGAGGGCGACCAGATCCAAGGAGGAAGAAGTAGGAGAAAGTGAAGTGGAGGGTGGCAGTGGATAGCCATGTGCAAAAAGTGGCTGCCAAAATGTTGGTGCCAGCACGTCCGGCGCACATGCCTGAAGTATGCCACAAGCATGAATCTTAGCTGTGGCGCCCATGCCAACAGTGCGCCACGGTACTGTTTGCCCATCTCCACAACAAATTGCGCCAAAGTTACAGTAGTGCACTAGGCATATGTGCGCTATCGACTACCTCTCACACCCGTAAGGCTCTGGGTCTAGGTGCGCTATGGCTAAGTGGTCTGCGGCCACCCGTGCATTTGCGCACACATAATGGTGGAGCACCTATGGCATGTGCATCACGGATACACGATTTAGCCGTACACTTCGAAGCCGTGCACCACGGATATTTCCTATGGGGTACTACCAACCATGTGCGCCATGATTGTCTAGATTACTTTAGCTGTTTTATTAGTAGTGGTGGCCGCTGATTTCAGGAGATGGTGTTTGGGGTCCGTGGAGACTGCGACCTCTACAGCAGATTCCAAGCTCAGGCCTCAGGCCAAGGCTATGCTCGAGCTGCTTGATAGCTCGAGGTCCTTATTACACCTTGAGTGGATGATCCTCCTTATCTCGGCGTGGCGGTGCACACCACAACTTCCTCAAGTGGCGATGTCTCCTGTGGAGGCGACGGTAGCTGTGTCTAGACATCAACGACCGTCGGCAGAGAACATGAACCTGACCATGTTTTCACGTGTTTTCTTGGGGTACAATCTGTAAAAGCCAAGGGCTTTGACATAATTTATTTTTTGGGTCCTTTCTATAAATGTACTTCCACCGCTGAATGAATGCGTTCTCTAGGCCCTTCTAGGCCTTTTCCATTAAAAAACATAGCAACACGCCTCTTCACAGTTCACATCAGTAATCCAACCATGGTTGGCATTAATTAGCACAAGAGAAGGAGCGGATGGCAGGGCCAACACCAGCGTTCACTGACTCCTTCCTCCTAGAGGAGAACACGTACGACGAACATGATCAATTTAATGGACTGCAGCGGCTGGCGCCCTGGCATCGTCCAGCCTGTGATGTCGTAGGAGCAGGCGGTCCTTAGCCACTGGTTCTACATCCTCCTCCGCAGTACCAAGACCAACTCTAGCTCCATTACCCTCACCATGCACATGTCACACCCAAGGCTCTGGCTGTCGATGTCCTTACGAAACAGGCCGACGACGTCCCATACGCCATGGCCAAGAGCAAGTTGGTGAAGCTGGTATCATAGTATTCGAGGGGCTGTGACTCCTTACCATGTCTCGCTAGGTGGCCAGAAGTTTAACATGGTGAACACGACGATAACGGACATATAGGGGAAGCACATGAACAAATGGGATAGGATATGTGTTGATATACGAAAGCGGGCTAGTGATCCCGTGCTGCTAAGTTCCCCAATCTGGAAAATGTAGGTGTCAAGAATAAAATATATACGGAGTGAGTCTTCGCCCTCGTCAAGCATCAAACTAGCTATGGGAAGCACAGATGAGACCAAGAACGACCTAGGCCTGGTTGTGGTTAGTACCTCACTTTGCTACTGTACCAGTGGTAGTGTTATTGTACTTACAGTGCATGCGTATGTGCGTGTACAAATAAAAGCATGCTGGACACCTCACATGAAAACTCGTAGCAAAAAAAATACCATTGCAGCAAAACCAAATTCATTGGAGACATGGCCAGGGGACATTGTTGGAGTCCTTGTAGCAACAAAATTCTTCTAATGATACAAATTCATAGAACATATGGACCAAAACAGATTGTGTCATTGCAAATCTTACTTCATCGGAGACCTCGTAGCATTTTTTATACTACTATTTTAGCAATATCCCAGAAGGAATTTGTAGCAAAAAAAAAACTCCGCATGGTGCAAAAAAGATCTTTGCATGATACAAAACCAAATAACTATTGGAACATAATTTTTTCTCATATGATGCAAAATCCATAGAATTGCGGGTAGCACCACCCGACACTTGTAGCACTGGCGATCAGCACTCGCAACAGCACCGACGACCATTCCTTGTAGCATTGTGGCAACCGTTCACAGCAGTTCTGGCCGCCGCTAACACACACACACACACACACACACACACACACACACACACAGAGAGAGAGAGAGAGAGAGAGAGAGAGAGAGAGAGAGAGAGACGGCGACGCGGCTGGAGTTTGGTGGTCTCTGCTATGGGGAATACATGCATCACCTAAGCAGAGGACGAGATGCGAAGCAATGGGATTAGGGAGGGAATGTGTGTGGCCGGGAGAAGATAGAGCTGTGGTGTGCAGAGACACATGCATGTGCGTAGGGATATGGAGGATCGATCCTCTTACAGCTGATAGGTAGCATTTTCCTTATGTAGCTGAACCGGGCCGTCGTATAGTCCCTACTATTCATGGGTTTACGTCTGCCCATTAGTGGTAATCGATTGGGAAGTGGTTTATTTGGTGCAGTGAAATCTGATAATGATGATCTTCCAGCTCTCCATTTTTGTTTTTGTTTTCTATATATGAAGACCACGATTCGATTCGCTGCTAATTGTACACACTAAATAGTTTTTTTTATTCTAGGAAACTGCACAACTTAATTTCAAAATTTCGTTAAATAAAGGTAGCATGTGCTCTAGAGAGCACAAAATCCATGTCACGTCTATTGATGTTTTTGTTTTGTTCATTTTGACATTATTACATTCCACAATACAACAATGCTGGCAACTGCAAAATGTCATATCATCTTTCTCAAATCGACCAAACCCACATATTTAACAGAAAATATCCAACATGTACCAATGCACATATAATAGAAAACGACAAAAATAAACGAGTGGATACTACTATATTTCAAAGTTTCTAAAATTATGAAAACAAACAAAATAAGTTCGACAGTTCTACAAGTCGTAACATTTCGTAAAAGTTAAAACTCGAATTTAATTGAGTGGTCTGGAAAATCCAAATTTACTAGTAGCAGTTTTTCACGATATATAGATTCCAAAAAAAGAAAGAAACGGTGAAGAGCATTTCCACCTGGCCGGCTGCCTCATGGTTGGCCTGTCACGGCCACACACACATACGTCGTGGACCAGGCCATGCCGCACCCCATCAGCAATGGCTGCTCTACACGTGTAGATAAGGCGCCCTCGTGGCTTCCTGCCTAGTGCCTACACGTGAATACCATGTCGTCAACGAAATGACCAAAGTACCCAGCTCTACCACTATATAATAACCACACTTCTCCGTGCCACAAACCCATAAGTTCACACAACAACACGCCTCTTCACATTCCACATTAGTAAGCCAGCCGTGGTCTTCAAGACATGGCAGGCCAACACCAGTGTTCACTGACTCCTTCCTGGTGGAGGAGAACAACTACGGCGCCTTCGTCCGCATAGTTCGCCAGAACGTGATCGAATGCTGTAAAGAAAAGTTCGAAGGCATCGTCCGGCCCGTGCTGCCGCCGGAGAAGTCGGTCCCTAGCCATTGGTTCTACGTCCTCCTCCGAAACACCAAGACTAGCTCTACCTCCATCACCCTTGCCCTGCGCATGGACAACCTTTACCTTGTTGGTTTCAGGACCCAGGCCGGGGTGTGGTTCGAGTTCGGCAAAGAGGGCGACACCTGCCTCATCACAGGCTCCAGGTGGCTCGGCTTCGGTGGCCGGTACCAGGACCTCATCGGCCAGAAGAAGACGCTCGACACCGTCATGCTAGGCCGTGCCGAGATGTCTCTGGCCGTCGATGTCCTTGCAATATATGCCCCCCCGCAATGTGGCGGCCAATGAGGAGCCGCAGGAATTACAGTCTGACCCATACGCCGTGCCAAAGAGCAAGCTAGCGAAGCTGGTGATCATGATATGCGAGGGGCTCCGGTTCCTCACTGTGTCTGGCACGGTGGACAACAAGTTTGACATGATGAACGCGACCATAACCGACATAGAGGGGAAGCAGGTGAACAAATGGGATAAGATCTGTGTGGCTGTGTTCAAGTGGGCTAAGAATCCAAGTGCTAAGTTCCCCGATTTGGAGAAGGTAGGGATCAAGAATAAAACAGATGCGGAGCGAGTCGTCGCCCTCGTCAAGAATCAAACTAACTAGGGAAGCACTGATCATGAGACCAACACACGACCTACCTCTGCTCGGTACTACCTCCCTTGCTACTATATACAGTGGCACTGTTATTGTACTTAATTATAGTATGTGTGTAAGAATAAATACACCCCCGGTGGTGTATCTTCCTGCTCTTGGGTGGCTTGCCACCTACAAGTATGCATACCTAAATAAATAAATAAAGGAGTGTCTATTTGGCATCTGACTGATTTCCTTTTGGGCAGCAATCACATTCATTTATCCAATAGAAGAGCTACAGGTTGTGTTCATATTTTAGTGAGGTACAAAGATTTTGCCTTTGATGTTTTTCCTTTCTCCCGTTTCTTTTCTCCCACTTTGCTTGTTAGTGTTGTCGTTTGATCCCGTATTCCGTTAAGACAACATTGGAAGAAACAACACTACCGGAAAAAGGAAATTGTTCCGGAGGTTTGCCGAGTGCACTATAGGAAGCACTTGGTATGCCGAGGGCTTATTGCCGTCGGCGTAGCCAGGAATACCCTCGGCGTACGCTACGCCGACGGCTGCCCTCGGTGTACCGTCTTCGGCGGACCTCTCCCTCGGCGGAGCAGCTGCGGCCGTCGGCGTAGGCAAACACCGTTGACGTAGATCAAAGCCGACAGCCAGACGGCGCCCGTCGGCGTAGGGACCGTCAGCGAACGTCGACAGCACCGTCACACGGCCAGCTAACGGCGCATCTGCTACGCCGACGGCCTCACCCTCGGCGTACGTTCGCCACGTGGAGGCAGCGGGGCGGCCTGGCGCAGCTGCTACGCCGACGGCCTCACCCTCGGCGTATCCTGGGTGCTATGCCGACGACCGTATCCTCGGTGTACGTTCGCCACGTGGAGGCAGCGGGGCGGCCTGGCGCAGCTGCTACGTCGACGACCACTCTCGGCGTATCCCCTGGCAGCAGCGGGGCTCGGCCCTACGCCGACGGCCTTGCCCTCGGCGTACCGTGACCATTTGGTCACACGTACCCTCTACGCCGACGGCAAGGCTGTCGGCGCAGGACCAGCCCAGTTTTTTTTATTTTAGCTCACAGCAATGCATCTACATTTGGCAGCAATGTTACCTCACAACAATGCATATATATTTCACAGTAGTAATCATTCAAACATGCATGGTCATGTCATACATTATTCAAACATGGTCATATCATACATTGTTCATACATCATCCATACATCGTTCATACATCGTTCATACATCCTCACACATGCCTACAACTTTGGAGGAGACGGGGTGTACCCGAGATCTCCCCTGGTGAAAAGTGGCGACCTCTGGCGAGGGTTGCGTCCAGTAGAAGCAGCAGAAGAGCCACCTGGCGAGGGAGTAGGAGAAGTGTGAAGTTCAGGAGAACCACCGGCAGAATGGCCAAGAGAAGGACCATTGTCATGAAGCGGTGTGATCTGACGCCCATCTGGCGAGGCGTGGCCAAAGTGCCGGTTCCCAGAAGCTCCCGTTCCCTACATGTTGCCTACATGTTAGCAACTTGCGAGGCAAAGTAAAGCGATAACCAGTGGATTAGCAAAGAACTTACCGGTGTCACTGCGTAGTATGTCCTAGCGAAGCTATCCTTCGATGGCAAAATAGCGCCGGCCCTGGCATGGGAGGCACGGGCCCTAAATCTCTATTCTGTCCAGTTTGAATATTCACCAACATGGCCTGCAAGATAGTTTAGATGTCAGGCCGTAATACAACAAACGGGGGGAAGTGGGACTTGTATGTTTTGCAAAAATAAAGGTTCAGACTTACATTTATGTATTGCATGTAGATCGCATTCACCTCCTGATGCTGCCGAAAGGCCACCTGATATTCCTCATGAGAGGAATCGTAGGCCGCGTCTAACTCAGGATACAATTTCAAATACAAGGAATCTCGTCAGGGGTTAGCCATGCAGGAACAAAAGTCATAAAGATGATGAAAACGAGAAAAACTTACATGATCTCTGGATCGACGAGGCTGGCCACGAGGCGGGATAGGGGGGCCGTCAGCGGGGTGGGTAGCCTTGAGACGGCTAAAGCTCGTGCTGAGGGTAGGCTTGACCTTCTTATTCAGAATCTTGAGGCGTCCATGCTGCAATCCGTGCCCCGACAGGACCAACGACTCCTCGTCGATCTCCGCGTGAAAGGGGTCATCCACATGGGGGTGACGAGCCTTCACCATCGTGATGTAGTTCCCCAAGTCGTTCTGAGCAGTGCCGAAGTACACGGGCAATGAGGGATGAGGCTCCGAGTAATCGGGCTTCTTTCGCCGCATCATCTCATAGACGGCGACATCATGAATCACCTCCCCGGGTTGTGCCTCGGCCACCTACATCGCGAAAAGAAATATTATGCATATGAAGTACGAACATGACGAGAAATACACGCAAGTCGTTCCATGTATATACGTACCACCTTCCTCTTGAAGCGGTCAAAGTTGCGGTTTCCCGCGCAGTGTGTTCCACCATCGCCTCGGTTCTCTGCGTTCCGCCTCGACAAGGCTGCAAACTCCTCGTCTTCTCTGAGCCACCTCGTCCTAACCAGCTCCTCCCATGCAAGTCGATGCGGCTCAGCCCAATCGGGGATAACCTGAAAATACAATACTCAACTCCATACAATGCAATGGCAACTTAGCAACAATGTAGAATCTCATTGACATTTTACTCACCGACATGTACTCTTCTGGCGTCATCGAGTACTCAGGATTAGGGTTCCTACCGACAATGTCTTCCTTCCTGACCCTCATGCCCCTGTCAGCCCAGAAGTGGCTAGCGGTCGCGACCTTCTGGTTGTACCACACCTGGGGTGTCAACTTCACACAAGCCCCAAGCAAAGTCCTGTCCGCCTCCTAGTCCTCCTCAGCCACACGGTAAAAGCACTTCAATCATGCATAAAAAACAATTGTAAGAGTCATGAGTTAGCTCGGTGGGGTCATCAAGTATGAACATAACTCGAGAAATATGCCTTATCCAAAACTTGGTGATGACAGCATTAGCAGCAGTCGGAAATCCCGGGACACGGGTAGTCTGGTAGTCCGTCCAAGTAGTAGCTAGCTTCCTGTCACCCTCGGGGGTAATGTGATAGCCTATCCAGAACTTCCTAATCAAAGCTCCAACGAGACTGTTAGGAAGGCGGTCCTTGGTCCCCGGAGGAAATGCCCAATTGCTGCACAATAATAAACATTAGTACACATGCCAAATTATTTATGACCAACATGACATAAAATGTTTTAAATTGCCATATTAGTACACTTACTCAAAGCCATCTGGAATAATAAGGGCTTTCACCTCCTGGGTCCTAGGCTCAAACTTCTCTTCAGGGACTCCCAATTCCCCACGATTCTGCAATTTCTTCGTCCCCACCAACTCGCGGCTAGTGTCCGCCTCCGTCTCAGTCCCCGCCTCCCTCTCGGTCCTCGCCTCCCTCTCAGACTCTGCCTCCCTCTCGGACTCTGCCTCCCTCTCGTCCCTGAAAGGCTGCTCTGTCAGGAACAACTCAGGAGCCAAGTCGCCAGAAGCAGAGGGTGGTGGGTCAAAGTCCACGCCTCCTCCCGTGACACCTCGTCCTCGTCCTCCTCGACCTTGGCATCGACCCAGTCCTCCGCCAGCAGGAGCAAGATCAGGGTCACGCGGATTGGGATTTGGCTGTCTCCCACTCCGTGTAGCTCTTTTCTTGCGCTGCTTCGGCGCATTAAGCAAGGACGAACTGGTTGCCTTGCCGCTGCTCATATTGTTCAATCACCTGCATTAAGTAAGAGAAAACAGTTAAGCACAAAGACATAATAAAATATATACACAAGGAATAAACACATAATGCAATTAAGAAAACAATTAAGCACAAAGACAAAATAAAATGCATTGAAAAATAAATGCTCACTATCATTTTCATTCTCATTCTCATTCCATTCTCATTCTCATTCTCATTCTCACTATCACTATCTTTTGAGTAGAAATCTGGATTCTCATCGAAGGGTGGAGGCTCATCATCGTTGTCATTCTCGGTATGGATCTTCTCGAGCATACTTATGTCATGTAGATTCACCACTGACTCACCCTGAGTTTCTACATCGTTCCCAAGGTCCTCAAGATCAACCGGTTCTAAATCAAAGTGCCCAAAGATCTCTTGCTCTTGATAGAAAATTCCCTCGTACGTGACAGGGTTAATGTTGTTGTAATCGTCCTCGGAGGGAATCAGTAGGTTACCATGTGGCGATACCTGGAACACGACTTCCCAGCCCTGGAGTTCCGCTTTCTGGCATGGGTAGGGCAAATAATAAACTTGGTTGGCTTGGTGAGTAACAACAAAGACGTCGGCTCTGGTATAGGTGGTTGAAGGCCTAACTTCAACTAACCCAATGGAAGGGGTACTTCTCAGTACACCCCTTGGGTCAAACCAGTGGCACTTGAACACAACAAGATTGAGTTCGACATTCGTACGATTGAAGGTCAGCTCGTATACATTCTCTAACCTTCCGTAGTATTCAAGGGAATCGGATCCTCTGGTGAACACCCCAGTATTTACCGTTTTTGCATTCGGTCGCCCCTTCTGGTGTGTCTCTGTATGGAAGCGAAACCCATTCACATCATACTTCTCATACTTCATGACAACACGGTTACAACCTTGGGAAACACATTTTAGCTCATCTGACATCTCAACGTTGGGATCAGCTCCCTACAGGTACAGTTCAAATTTGTTGCGTTCAGTAGTTATGTGGAATAAGAGGGACAAGTCACATATTGCAAGGTAAGAGGGACAGGTTAGAAATTACTTTTTCCATAAACCAGGACACAAAGTTTTTTTATTTTCGGGAGCACCCCTCTTTCAGTAGAGTGTCCAACTCCATGGGAGAGGGATCCGTCCGTCCCGACCACTGTTCATCTGTGAAATCGCTAAGAAGGATAAAATAAGCATTAGACGGAAACCGAGTTACTAGCTGCATAGAGCATTATGCATAGAGAAATAGGTTGTTCACCATTTTACCTAATGAAATTGACCACTTCCTTCATGTTCATAAGCACATAGAGAATTATGCGATCCTTCTCTTCCTTCGGCAACCTATATTTTAGTCCTTTACCGGCCTTGCCACCGGGAAATTGGAATAGTTCGAGCTTGGGGTCATTCTTGGGCAGATCGACATTGTAACGAGAGTCTGGGTTATGCATAGTGGGAACATCATCGGGCCAGTAGGTTGTCGCGGCGTCTGCCATCTCCCAAAGGCATGTTGCTTCAACTATGCATGCTTCAATCTTGGCTTTGTTTCCAGTTATCTTTCGAATATACTTAAACTCTCTCTCAATACAAAATTGCCAACGAAATTGCACCACCCCCCCAAGAGTGCCTCGTTCGCGAGGTGCACAATGAGATGTACCATCGGAGTAAAGAAGCCTGACGGAAAGATCATCTCCAAATTGCATAGCAACTCCGGCACCTGAACTTGCAGCTTCTCAATCACCAGAGGACATATCTGCTTAGCACAGAGGGTGCGGAAGAAATGGCTCAACTCTGCAAGCACTCGCCATACTTTCTCGGGGAGATACCCTCGAACCATCACCGACATCAGCCGCTCAATCCATATATGACAGTCGTGACTTTTGAGCCTGGTGACTTGTCCCGTCAAAATATTGACTCCCTTATTTATATTTGAACAATAACCGTCAGGGAACATCACGACGTATTTGATCCACCTGAATGACTCCTTCTTTTGGACATTATCAAGGTAGTAGTAGGCATGCGGCTTGAACCAATTCTTTCGACGGATAGTAGGAGGCTGCATGTGTAATCTCTTCCTATCACAAAGCTTCTAAACATCGAGTCTAGCCTTGACATTATCCTTTGACTTCCCAGGAATGTTCAGGACTGTGTGAAAAAGGGAATCCTCGACATTCTTTTCGGTGTGCATCACAACGATGTTATGGGGAAGTTCGAGGTCCTTGTAATACACGAGATTCGTTAAGGCTGCCACGTGAGTCCAATTATGTGTTACACCATATCCCGCAAATTGATGGCCAGTTCCCGGCGTCGCGGGCACGAGAGCACGTAGCTCGGCATCAACAGCTGCACCCTCAAACTTTGGTACCTCTTTTACTTCATGCACAACTTTGCCCTTCTTGAAGTTCTTTCTATCTTCTATGAACGAATGATTTCTTTTGAGGTACTGTCAATTCGTGTCAAACGCAACATACTTGCGACCCGACTTTAGCCAAAGGAACTCAAGTCGGTGCCTGCACACTGGGCATGGCCACTTACCAGCTGTTCACCATCCGCACGTTAGGGCATACCCGGGCATGTCATGCATAGTATACTGCAACCAAACTTTCATCAAAAAGTTTCTCTTTGATGCTCGGTCGTATGTCAATGTCCCGTGTATCCAAGAGTGGTTCAAATCATCCACAATCGGCTGCATGTAGACACTCAAGTTCTTCCCCGGGTACTCATGTCCTGGAATTATCAGTGACAAAAACATGGTCTTCCGTTGCATTAATACTCCGGGAGGGAAATTGAGCGGCATAACATACACCGGCCAGCAGCTGTACGAGGCCGTCGACATACCATATGGGTTGAAGCCATCTGTTGCTATCGCAATTCTAACATTCCGAGCCTCTTCTGCCCACCGGGGGTATTTGTCATCGAAGTTCTTCCATGCCTTACCATCAGATGGATGTCCCATCTTCTTCCATCCGTGCTCGTCCTCGTATCTTTTCCCCTTCTTGTGCCACGTCATCTGTTTGGCTGTCTCCTCGCTCAAGTAAAGCCGCTGGATTCTTTTTATGAATGGGAGATACCAAAGTATCTTCTTAGCGACCTTCGACTGCCTCACCTGACCATCCTTCCCCTTTATCTCTTCATACCTAGAGGCCTTACAAATGGAGCAGTACTTGTCACCCTCAAACTATTTCCAAAACAAAAGGCAACCTTTTGGACAACAATCTATCTTTTCATAATCCATGTTGAGCTCCTTCATGAGTTTCTTTGTTTCGTGAAAGGTTTTAGGCAGACAATGCCCTTCGGGCAACATGTTACCACATGTTCTCAGATTAGCTTCAAAGTGAGAACGGGTGGCGGAGTACTGGCACTTGTCGTCTAGACACTGAGAGATGGCATCGAGCTGAGAAATCTTTGCACCCTCGTACAGAGGCCTCTTAGCCGTGGACATCATATCAAGGAAGGCCTTCGCGGTTGGCTCCGGTTCCTCCGGTTCTAGCGGTTCCTCCGGTTCTGGTGATTCCTCTCGTGGAGGTGGCGAATTCGGCTGGTCGGCATCGATGAGATCATCTAGCATGTTTCTAATCCCATCGTGCTCATTGCCATTGAGCCGCTGACGCATCACCTCACCTCTGTCACGTTCGTACCGAGCAAAGTCGACTTGCGTGACATAGTTAGACATGTACCCATTTGCAGAAGATGTTTATGCATGTCATCCTTTCGCTGACAATGACGCTTAGTGCAATGAGCGCAGGGACAAAGTGCCCGAACCATTGCCTTCGAACCACGCGCTAACTCATTCACTAACAAATGAGTGTTCCGTACCCAATCGTCTGTTTTATTAGTCGCACTAATATGACCACTGTACATCCACCCATTATCAGCCATCCTCTTCTGCTTTGTTGGGAGACAAACAACAAATATAACATTTTATATCAAACAGGAGATTAAATGATTCATATTTTTACGCATTCATCAACCTACATGTCTAATAGGAAAAGTGGATCCTAACCGGCCGCCGGATCCGTAGATTGGGTAAGTTCTCTCTGGTTCTACCCCGATCCAGCAGAATTTCGGCAGCACCTCCCCGCTGCTCTCCTGATACACGTCGCGACAAAAGCCAAAAGCATGTGCATCCGGAGAACAACAAGGAGGCACCACCGAAATCCTGTCTCGAATCGAGGTAGAGCCAGGGAGAACCATACCCAACTATGAATCCGCCGACTGCCCGATAAAAGCCGTAAGCGTTACCTTTCAAAATATGCGAGACCACTAATGCATATTAAGTCGCGTAACACTTACGGTCGGGATGACGCCTAGGTGACGCGACAGACTTGGTGATCTAGACACAAAAATAAACCTAGGTACAAGAGAGGCGGATAGATTCTCACCCTCGAAGCGTGATCAAATCGTCGAAGATGATCCGGGACCCCGCTGTCGAAACACGCCCCCCGCTCACCCTCCGGTAACTGCAAAAAACATGAAAAGATGGTTACATATGCAACATCTATTTAGCAAATTTCATCTATTTTACTAAATTATATTTATATTTCACTTTCTAATTATATTTATATTTCAATTTATAATTCTAATTCTATTTCGAGCAAACTACTAGCAAATTCCTATTTCTACTAGCAAACTCACATAGTACAAACTTCTATTTCTACAAACTACTAGCAATTCTAAATCTAAAACAATTTCTACTCCTATTTCAACAAACTCCTACTTCTACAATCACCTAACAATTACTAAATTACTATGTTAAACTATTTACACTAGCATTGAAAAAAAAGGAAAATGGGTCATTACCTCCAAGCGGCAGGACAGTGAGGGGCGACGCTCGGGGAGGCGGGAGCCGAGCTCGGGGAGGCGGGGGCGAGCTTGGGGAGGAGGGGCGAGCTCGGGGAGGGGAAGGGGATGCGGAAAGGAGGGGGCTGGTGGAGGCTCGGCACTAGGGATGAGGCTGGTGACGGTGCTAGGGAAGGGGAAGGGGAGGCGGCGGCGCTCGGGGAGGAGGAGGGAGACGGCAGTGCTGGAGGAGGGATGAGGGAGGCTCGGGGAGGAGGCGGGGTCGGGCTCGGGGAGCGGCGGGGTCAGGGAGCAGCGGCGGCTGGTGCGGCGCGGGGTCGGGGGCGGGCGCGGGTCGGGGGAAGATTGGGGAAAGTGGTGGGTGACTGGCCCGGGGTGGGCTGCGGGCAAACTAATGCGATAAGGCTATGGCGACGGCTAGGCATACACCGAGGGCAGCCGTCGGCGGAGCGGTAGCTACGCCGACGGCCAGGCATATGCCGAGGGCTGCCATCGGCGTAGCCAGGGTTTTTTTTGAAGGAAGGTTTTTTTATTAGTATCAAATTATACAAGGTACTTTATTTGGTGTCTACTAATATAAAAAATTATAATATATTATTTGATGTCTACTATTATAGAAGAATCTATAATATATTATTACTATATACTTTTTTATTTCGTCTTGTGCTCCTTTTCCATGCAAACCCTCGACGTGGGCTACCCCTATAGCTCCTCAGTACGAGGGTAGCCCAGTGGACTTTTCTTTTTGTTTACAAGCAAACCCTAGACGTGGGCTACCCCTATACCTATACCAACCTTGCACCACACTCACACACATATGCTAGGGACACATGCAAGTTTTCATCCGATTCCGATGTTCTCGTGGTCTTCCTCCGGCGAAACCCTGATCTGTGCACACTCGAATCGTCTACCCCCTAGAAGTTCCTCTAATAGGGGTAGTCCGGCGTAGCTCTCTCTTGTTTTGTGTTTGTTTAGGTCATAGGATGATGTAAAACCATGTTGGTTTACAAGTTGGGGCTCTATCCTACCCGGTTTCACCTAAACGGTGAGATTCCCCCTTATACGTGTCCAGAACCTTCGCTTTTAGGTTAGAGCGCATGCATGCGAGGGGGTACACATACAAGCACCTATACCAACCTTGCACCACACTCACACACATATGCTAGGGACACATGCAAGTTTTCATCTGATTCCGACGTTCTCGTGGTCTTCCTCCGGCGAAACCCTGATCTGTGCACACTCGGATCGTCTACCCCCTAGACGTTCCTCTGACAGTGGTAGCCCGGCGTAGCTCTCTCTTGTTTTGTGTTTGTTTAGGTCATGAAGTTCAGCATCCTCTAGAAGCTTATGGTCTAGTGCAAAGTTCATACTTCCATGGACTCAATCCTTATGAAGAGTTGGTACATGCTATATCTACAAGAGAAACTATCATCCGCTCCTCAGGAGGGTTGACAGAACCAGGATCTCTGTTCAAGAGTCTAATGGCCATCTTGCGAGATGTAGTTATATGCTATGATGTAATTGTATAATTCAATCTTTGCAACTTAAGTATAGATAAGATGATCTCACAGATTTTCCAAGTGCTATAACTCCTGGAGAACCGGTGGTCTACCCCTATAGATTTCTCCGTACGAGGGTAGCCCACTGGACTTTTATTTTTTGTTTTGGTTTTGTTTAGGACATATGTACATGGAAAGCAGAGGTTGGGCCGACTTTGACATAAAATAGGCTCTGGTTGCCCCGTGGCGGGAGTTTCCACCTATATATCCAGGATTCTACTAAGTGTTAACGCATGTCTACAAAGGGGGTCACAGTCACACTTAGGACTTCCACATGGGACCTACCAACCTTTCACCACACTCACACACATATGCTAGGGACACATGCAAATGTCACGTGTCTGTGACCTACGCCGAGGGCTAGCGTGCGCCGAGGGTAGCCGTCGGCGTGGCGTCTCCTACGCCGACGGCGCGGCTACGCCGAGGGCTGGCGAAGGGGGCTGGCCTGGTCCGGTCCTATGCCAGCGGCCCCGACATTTGGCCGTCGGCGCACTGCGCCATTCCTGTAGTGGTGATCTTATGCTGGAACTCAGCATATAAGGGTTTTTTCGAGAATCAGCCAAAATACACTAATGTAGTTGTTTGCCACCACTTTTCCCGTCTGAACATTTGTTTTCCATGGAATGTTTTCCTAGTGTGTGATGCACATGTTATTCCCCTCATCAGGCCGGTATTCGAGAAAATAGGGGCCCCGTGCAAAACCAGAAATTAGGGCCCTGACCTGACCATTGGCTATTAGGAAAATAGGATTTTGTGTTTGTAATTTTTTTTGCATCACCTAGTATAGACGCATATGTTTACAAATACATACATACACTCATCCCTATGAGCAAAAAATGGTGAAACGACCTTCAATGATTTTGGAAGCACACCGTTTAGATAGCGCCAGTGCATGGCTCTCATAGTCCAATTTCTCCTCTTGATGAATCGGTGTTCCAAGCACTTATGGCCTCGCCTCGCCCTTCAGTCCATGCACCCAGATTGGGCGGTAGTAGGGAGCAAGGGATCAGAGGAAACATAGAGCGCCCATTTTCAAAAAAAAGGTAACATAGAGCAGAGATACAAGACATTTAAATGAAAACACCAAATAGATAGATGCTAGATTGAGGAGGTTGAGACCTATTCGGGGGAAATCGCGATGGCATTATTCCGCGATTGGAAGACAAACAGAACACACATGGAGAGAGAGAGAGAGAGAGAGAGAGAGAGAGAGAGAGAGAGAGAGAGAGAGAGAGAGAGAGAGAGAGAGAGCACCTTGGAGCCTTACCCTTTCCCCGTCCACAGTAGAGAAAGGGCGAATTTTGGGCGACCTCGAGCGATCTACCTCGCCGCCGCCAGATCAGCGGGTTCCTCACCCTCCGGCGGCTGCTCCGGCAGCGGGAGGATGGGGAAGCCCCGATCTGCGGCGTGTATATAGGGTAGGTTCGGTTTGGGAGCTAGCCGGCGGCGTTGGGGAGTGGGCGGCGCGGCCGGAGTGGTGTTTTGCGACGGAGGTCTTCCTCTCTAGCGGTGGAGTTCCGAGGAGCTCTGCTGCCGTTCTTCCGTCTTTCGCGTGCTCGGAGCTCGGTGGAGCTGCTGGGTGCACCTTTCCCTCGCCGGAGGCCGCGGGGCGGCGGATCCGGGATCTCGAAGATCTGAATCGAGCTGGTGGTGCGGTGCAGGGCATTGGCTTCGACGGCGCGGGATGGAGGCCCTCCGGGGCTGAGCTTCATCGACTTCCCGTCCGCAGAGGGTCTGCTCCAAATCCAAGGCATGTGTGGAGCAGTTGCGGTGGCGCGCCGGCGATACGTTCGCGTCGTCGTCTTCGTCAACGGGGTGCTGAGGGGCTTCAATGTATTTTTCTTTTGTCTCAGGACCTTTCTGTAAGAACCCTGTGCTAAATATCAGCAGTTCTTTTCCCGCAAAGAGAGAGAGAGAGAGATGTGTGAGTTGTGGCCTATCGAATTAATTCGGTTGAGTACTCCATGGAATTAGGCTTAACTAAACCGGTGATTAGCATTATTAAATATCTATCTATCTATCTATTATTATATACTAAAAGCAATATAAGGATGTTTTTCGAGACACCACGTTGATCCACATATACTAAATTATATGATTCGTCCATCTTAATTATAACGGTTAAGATTTAAAGCCGAAATAGGTTACGTGATCTACAATTATGTACAACCTATCACGTGAAGTCTTGGTGGGTCCATGAAGAAACAGACGTTCGTAAGTACGCGAGAATTCACACGTACATCGTTTGGACTCTAGCCGTGTCCTATTTTTTTAATCATCTAATCAGTTCAGATATACGTACTTGAACCAAATATCTCCGGGTTTTTTTGCATCATCTAATCTTTAATTTGTGGTTCAGATTCCGGGTGTCAAGGAGCTTAGTATCACTAAGGGTTTATACTCTGTCTTTCCCATACTTTGGATTTTATTTTAGCAATTGATAGCAGACGATTGGAAGAAAATAGGCACGCCACATGCACATGACACACCGATGGGAGCACACCGTCGGGCACTCCCACTCACGAGCCATGGGAATTCGATATTGTCAACGTCTTGCATATTTAAATACAAAATACCAATATTCATTTTTTTGCATGTTAGAAAAATATTCATTTATTATGTCGATGGAAAAATATATCCAAAAAAATCAATACTAGATGTGATTTTAGCTTTGCATGACGTGTCACACCATAGTATTAGTACAATTGGATATTGTAGGAGCCTCACGGGAAAATTACATGATGGAGAAGTACAAGTGACACTCTCACCTCACCTTATGGAGATGATATAATTAAGGGTATCGATATCTCTCTATAAACTTATAGCTCTGGGCGCCACCATGATTAGTTCTAGGACTCCCCCTTTGCACGGCAAGGAGCCGAGTATCACTGAGAGTTTCATATACTCCATATTCCCATATTTTGGATTTTATTTTGTCAATTAATAGAATATGATCAAAAGAAAATAGGGGAAAGTGACGGGATACATTCCACGTACCCAGGGCGCACCTATGGGAGCAAGCCGTGCAGGTAGGCAATCCGTGACCAACTGAATTCGATACTGTCAACGCCTTGCATATTTAAAGAGGTCATAAATATTATGCATATAAAAAATACAAGCAGCCAATATTCATTTATTTTACATGTTAGAAAATATTCGTTTATTTTGTATAACAACACCTCAGCGACAAAAAAAACCAAGAAAACAATATGAGATGTGATTTTAGCTTACCCTCATGACGTGTCACAACATAGTATTACTACAATTGGATATGGTGGCAGCCTCACGGGGAGAATACATGATGGGATAGAAGAGGTGACACTCTTGCCTCACCTTACGAAGATGATACAATGAAGGAGAGGGATATATCTCTATAATCTTATAATTTAATGGGCATAATGCAAACCAAATTTGTATTTGAAAGAAGGTGAACTAAATTGGAGTTTTGTCCTTTGAGCTCCATCCATAAGCTACTATAGGTGCACAATCGTGGGAATTCATTAAACATGTTCATGGTTGAGGGAGAGCAACGAAACACTATTAAGTATAAATACAAATAAATTGTGTTGTTTTCAGGAGATGTTCGGGATAATATTTATTTAGGAATAAAAAATATTTTCTAATATTTATATACTACATAATTTGAAATTCATTATACACTTTTAATTCTTAGGACCTTCATACTTATCTAAACTCTTTACTTTTAAGGATTACAAATGCTAGAGAGTATTTCTACACATCACACTGAGATGGTTTCTTTCTCTCAGTATGACCTTTTTGGATAAATATTTAAGTCTAACGAGTTTTTGATTCTTAATATTTAATAGGACATGTCATTAAAATTTACTATCTTCTAGAAAAAATGATAACTAATTAAGATTCCTTAAATATTCCATCCATGTTACATGACACAACTAGAATGGATAGATTGAAGAATACGGTTATCAAGGAGAGAGTTTAAAATTTTGAAACATTATATTGCATCCATTGGAAAATAAATGATATGTTGTTATTAATATATAAATATATTATTGACAAAGTTAGGTCAATAAATTTGGTTAAAAGTATTACCTTGTCGAAGTCATAAAGTAAGGTTTCCCAAGTTATATATTGTAGATTGTCCATGTCTAAGATATCATGTATTCACAACAACATGAGAATGTTGTGCATTTCACAATAAGAGAGGGACAAATGAACTACAAGGATGAAATAAAGGTAAAAGTAATGTTAATTTTTAGAAGACCTATATAGTTACAAGGATAAATTATTTTTGTTTCACCTTATTAAGGAAATATAGTTTATGTTTCGACATAATGGTATAAGAATCATAGAATCATTACTCGGCTAATAAACACTAATTATTTGACAGTCGCAATGCTCATCTTGCATACTCAGTCCAAAATTCCTGTTAAATCTCCAAAATAAGTCAAGTTCTTAACTTTTATCATATATCTTTATCATGTAACATATATGTATATGACAACCATATTTGTATCGATCTCTTATACACACCATCATTAAGGTTTTTTCTCAATCCTTATAACATGCATGAAAGCTCTCCAACGAGTTCACAGTTCCCAACTAGATGGATAGTATATACCATCTCATTCAGAAACTTCACATTGTGTAATTATTCTATTGTTTTTGTAAGTAGCCTAATAATCTTTCAAAGATGTCTCTTAGGCATGTGATATCAATTTAGCATAAAAGGTGGAATGCAGTATTCTATTCCACAAAAATACGAAGGTCCTATTTCACCAATTTTGAAACATCAAAGCCATGGTCCTCTATAAAACAACTAAAGGTGATGCCCTCGCATTTGCGAGGGCCACCATGCTAGTTATATAATAAAAGCAATATACGGATGCGGGATAGAGCCACCATGTTAATTCACATAATCTAAATTATTATGATCATTGGATCTAGAATTTGTGGTTTAGATTAACAAGATATTAGTAGTAACACTCGCTTTTAATCTATTTAACAAGTTCAACCTTGACACGTTAAACATAAGAGTATGTACACGAGAATTGATCCGTTCAAGAAAATTTTTTTTGGCAAGAGGCATGCCGATGTATCCTGACAGCCTCCAGACAAACAATTGAATTTTTTTAGCATGCTCGTACGTATCTTTATGGGACGCGCTCTAACAAAAAAAAAACGATTTTTGTTGGCATGCTCGGACGTAGCTCTGGCAGCCTCCGCACAGTGGATCATCAGAAGTGTTCTCGCTACATCTAAAACAAATTCATACAGCTATATCAGCCACAAATAAAAAAATTGATCAATTGAGCATTGTCTGTTGTCATAGTCCACACCTACATTATTACACATGAATTATTTTCTCTTCTTTGCGTCACAAGGGTCCACAAACTCCGGCAGTCCGTAAAACGACGTCTACACGCTTCAGCTATTTTTCTCTTTCCTAGGCGGCTGCCTCTGCCCATCAATTTGGGCCTAAGTTAATTATCAACGTCCTATTACCGCTCCCAGGTTCGTCTAAGCCAACAAGGTGATAAGCTACCATGGGTGAAGCCATTCCTCGCATCGTAATTCTTCCCAAGCCAGAAATCCAATAAATCTTTTTAGCCAATGATACATACCCAATTTCTCCCACTTTCATAGGCATTGTTTTTCATGTAGAGAGACCGGTTCGAACATTTCGGTCATAATTATCATATGAATGCTTAGAGGTTTTTTGTGAGGCACTGCCACAAAATATCATGTACAGATTGTATTGCCTGGGCAATAAGTTTCATGTCCGCAAAAAGTCTCCTTCCAGATCTAGAGATGTTTTTTGATATGTTTCTAAAGATTTATCACATGAACTTGTTGTTTTCGCAGGTATCCGTGAGCCTCCTTTAGACTTGGCGCTTAATGTCCACAAGAAGAAAAGTTCAGTAGCATTTGCTAGTTTTTTTTACAGAATGTTTTTGTTATTTAGCTAATGTAATCTGTGCGTGAAACCCGAATTAAAATGTTGTATATATTAAAGACGTCATGTCATGCAAGATTTTCTCTTTTCTTTTTAATTTTTAATGGCGCACCAATTTTGGTGCCATGGGTATGTGCATGAAGGTTTGCTCTTTTTTTAACTCCGTAATTGTTAAAATGTTGTATATATTAAAGACGTCATGTCATGCAAGATTTTCTCTTTTCTTTTTAATTTTTAATGGCGCACCAATTTTGGTGCCATGGGTATGTGCATGAAGGTTTGCTCTTTTTTTAACTCCGTAATTGTTAAAATGTTGTATATATTAAAGACGTCATGTCATGCAAGATTTTCTCTTTTCTTTTTAATTTTTAATGGCGCACCAATTTTGGTGCCATGGGTATGTGCATGAAGGTTTGCTCTTTTTTTAACTCCGTAATTGTTAAAATGTTGTATATATTAAAGACGTCATGTCATGCAAGATTTTCTCTTTTCTTTTTAATTTTTAATGGCGCACCAATTTTGGTGCCATGGGTATGTGCATGAAGGTTTGCTCTTTTTTTAACTCCGTAATTGTTAAAATGTTGTATATATTAAAGACGTCATGTCATGCAAGATTTTCTGTTTTCTTTTTAATTTTTAATGGCGCACCAATTTTGGTGCCATGGGTATGTGCATGAAGGTTTGCTCTTTTTTTAACTCCGTAATTGTTAAAATGTTGTATATATTAAAGACGTCATGTCATGCAAGATTTTCTCTTTTCTTTTTAATTTTTAATGGCGCACCAATTTTGGTGCCATGGGTATGTGCATGAAGGTTTGCTCTTTTTTTAACTCCTTAATTGTTATCGCTAGAGCCAGGCGCTCATGTACAATTACTTTATGTAGTACAGATTCGCTATTTAGAGACCGTCTTTTAGAAAAAAAAAGAACCTTAGGGGTTCATTCACAAATATGCACGGTGATCTGGAAAGCCTCGTGAGTCTCACTGCCGATGTGGCACAGGTCAACTCCGTCCAAACCGATTTAGGATCTCAGATGAATCACTTACAGAAAATTTTGGACCTAGATGTGCATTTTTTAAGAATACAGACCGAAGTGAAGGTTCAAGGAAAGAATTAGGACCGTTCATACGGTTTACTTAAAACTATTTAAAACCTATCATTATGGTGAAACATGGAAATGAAATAGAATTCGTAGGGTAACACATAAGCACACCAAATCTAACTTTTGGAAATAGGAAAATTTAGAAACATTTTACGATAGTTAGCATCCCACCTTGAATATCTTGATAGATATCTTAATTTTCCCATCTAGAGTATCTCCTGGAGTAATTGGACATACTTAACTTGTACAAATCCATCACATTTCAAGTCAAGGCTACCTGGTGATTTGTAACCAGCCTGATCAGCCCCACGAAACTCATTAGGCACAAAAAATGTTGTACAAAAAAAAATCCTATTTAAACCCCACACATGAAAATAAAACCAACATAGCAGTCAAGAAAAATCTAAAAATTCTAACACATGCGAGAACAATTATCGTGTTGTTTCAATGTATATCATGGGCAACAACATAAATGATATCTTATTATGATTAACACGATGATAGACCTAGCTATAAGATGATTTTTGATATTGTATAATCTTGTTTTCTTTGTTTGGACTCATAGGGTTTGCATCACATCAAAAGCTACAAGTTAAACCTAGTGACAAGAAGTGAATATGCTATAAGTCAAAAAAGAAGAGCATGCTTATTACAATTGCGTCCATCCCAGAAGGAAATGTGTTTTGATGTCACCATAGTAAGAAGGTTGAATCTACGAAGAACAAGAGTACATTAGAATTATTGATCAATGGGTACTATAAAATATACCATAGTTTTGAATAGATGAGGCCACACCGACTACTTACATTCCAGACGACTTGTACAACATTAACAAGAGCAAAATAATCTTTTAGTAATTTTCTACCCATATATCAACAGATGTTGTTTGTCCATCCATGACATTGAGAGACTCATAAGCATCTAAAGTTGCCATGGAACCATACAAAAAGGTTGATGAACATGGTATTGATTGGTAAGCTGCAATCTACAAAGAAATATCAACAATATTAGTAGTACCATACCTTCTAGATGATTTCAATGAAACACCAAGATATCTATAGGACGTGTTTCCTAGTGATTTAGATAAATATATGATTATATGACATTCATAGTGTAACTACAAAATATGTTCGCTTTAATAATCCTAATACTATCTAAATTACAATATGGTAACTCCCCCAAATTTGACCCCAAGGTCACTCATAAAGTAGCCTCACACCACATGTCTACCAAATTAGATCCTAATAAAGCCCACACCTGTTTGTTGAGGGACGTGATGTCAATGAATGCACAAAAGATGACAAAATATTTTTAGATCAAGAAGGCATCTCTTGAGCTGATCTTGGAGATCATGATATGTTATAACTTAGAGATTTTCATACAGATAGTTGGAGGGAAAATATTTCATATGAATATGTTCTTTTTGATAAATAAAGATTTTGTGTTCCAAAATTAGTGCACAGTAAGTACCTTTTCATAGTTGGGAACTTATTAAAGAAAACAACGAGCAAAGTCAAAGTAGAAAATAACTTTAAATTCGGTAGATGTAGTATTGAATATACCATTTAGAAGCATGCACTTACATGTTCGATCATTTCACCCTCTAGTGGTTGAGCCTGAATATATTGTAATTGCATGTAACTTTGAGGATGTGGATTGTGATGCATTGTCTTACATACTTTGTCTATGCAGAAGATAAAGAGTATCAAGAATACGTACACAAGTTTCACCATTTCTCGGAACGAAATATGGATGTCTACACTCTTGAAAGGGCTATATGATGGTTCCATGTAAACAAATTATATAGATGCAAGTGGAAGGCATAAATCTATGTAGCATTTATTGTGCTCCTTGTTTTGGAAATGAAAAGATTCATCCTATATATTTGCATGGATTCATTAATGAGAAGAGATTGATATCTTGTGTATAAGGGCACAATTCATTATCGGGAAGAGATTAGTATCTTGTGTATAAGGACAAGAGGGAGGGTCGAGTGGTGGCGCAGATGTGGTCGCCTCCCGTGTCACCTAACCAAGGCGACGAGAGGCCCATCTAGTTGTATCGTGCAGTCGTGTTATAAGTCATTATTAAGATGGTCTTGAGACCAGCTATCAGCTGACAGGGCATGAAGTGATGTATACTGTCATAGCTAGGTGCATGTAGACGCAGTACGGTGTGCGGGCATTGCAAAGCTCATGGTTTTATCTCGTAGTAGTTTTGGAAGTCTGTGGCCTATTGGTTTATCAAATCAATTGAATGTACTATCTGCATCATGTTTCCTTTTTGTGTTGGCCGATCTTTCAGACATGAATGTATGCAATGGACTGCTAAATTCAGCTAAAATGTCATCAGATCTATTTTTTTGTTTTCGATGTGCGAGGATAGCAAAAAGATTTTAGTGCTTTATGAACAAACATGTAATTTCCCCTCGAAGAATATAATAATCAAGCACCCAAAACACTACAGGAACGACTTCGCCCTCGGCGTAGCCTGGATCCCCGTCGGTGTAGGATACGCCGGGGACTGCCCTCGGCGTAGCATTCTCGGCAAAGACCTCCCTCGGCGGAGGCACTTTTGTCCGTCCGTGTAGCTCTAGATACGCCAACGGCTTTGCCCTCGGTATAGCTCCGTTGGCATAATAACGACAGGTTGTAGAAAAATCAAAAAAAAATCAATTTTTCTGAATTTTTTTTAATTTTTCTCAACTTTTTTTAAATCTTTGAATTGTTTGAATCGTTAATCTCTCACCTGGAACATTTTTAACACTAATTACATTTAATCTTTGATAAAATTGCAGTCTTTATCAAACTTCAAACACTTATTTAAGTAAACAACAATGAATAAGTAAAAATATTACTGATTCAAATAAAAATACTATTGCATTCAAATAAAAATATAATAATTTCATTTTTTGTATTTTTCTATTTAATATAGAATAATTAATATCTTAAATCCGTAAATCGGAATTCGATAAATAATATGTCTAAATTGATCATAAAAATGAAAGGAATCTAAATATGATATCCATATCAACTTATCACAAATCCCCCGTTTTTGAATTAGCTATTTGGTGGTTGCTTCACAAAATTCCTTTTTTTGCGCTCGGAAAATGGAAAATGGCTTTTTGGTGCGACGAAAAGGAAAACTTCCTCCTACAATATTGTTCGCCATCCCATTATGCACATATATGCATAATATGGTCACATTATCATAAACTATGCCTTGATTCTAGCCATAACATTGGTCATTTGATCCGAAAGCCAAGAAACCTCAAATGAGATAGGTTATTTTGTGAAGGTTTTTTTGAGACATAATCAATATACCAAGTTTGATATTTTTCCTTCTAACTATGTCATATAATATAATACCACGCGAAGGTTTTGCATTATTTTGATCATTTTTGAATTTTTTATGCCCGTTTTAAACTATCGTCAAACTTTGTCGAACGACGTGCATGAAGATTCTTAGCTCGGGCCGAGTCTCGCTAAACTTGCATTGGATCTTTGATAAAATAGCATATTGTGAACCTAAAAATGATTTTTGTAAAAAAAATAAGCATTGGATCATGTACCTATAGTTCATATCTGACCCACTTCCTACCAATTCGGCAGGAATTTGTCTTTTTCACCAGGGTGGACGGAAAGGTTTCAGATTCCCCTGTTGGGACATTGTCCATATAAGGTGGTATAGTATTTTTTGTAAAATGTGGTGGTAGCATATTGAATTAGCCATTTGGTGGTTGCTTCACAAAACCATCCGTTTTTTGTGCTTGGAAAATGGAAAATGGCTTTTTGATGCGATGAAAAGGAAAACTTTCTCCGGCAACATTGTTCTCCATCACATGATGCATATATATATGCATAATATGGGCACATTATCACAAAATATGCCTTGATTTTAGCCATAATATTGGTCATTTGACCGGAAACCAAGAAATCTCGAATGAGATAGGTCATTTTGTGATGGTTTTTTGAGACATAATCAACATACCAAGTTTGATATTTTTCCTTCTAACTATGTCACATAATATGACACCACGCGAAGGTTTCGCATTGTTTCGATCGTTTTTGAAAATTTTATGCCCGTTTTAAACTATCGCCAAACTTTGTCGAACAACGGGCATGAAGATTCTTAACTCGGAACCGAGCCTCGCTAAACTTGCATTGGATCTTTGATAAAATAACGTATTGTAAACCTAAAAATGATTTTTGTAAAATACATGAGCATCGGATCATGTACGTGTAGTTCATATCTGACCCACTTCCTGCCGATTCGATAGTAATTTGTATTTTTCACCAGGGGTGGACAGAAAGGTTTCAGATCCCCCTGTTCGGACATTGTCCATATAAGGTGGTCTAGTATTTTTTGTAAAATGTGGTGGTAGTATTTTGAATTAGCCATTTGGTGGTTGCTTCACAAAACCGTATGTTTTTTGTACTCGGGAAATAGAAAATAGATTTTTGGTGCGACGAAAAGGAAAATTTTCTCCTGCAACATTGTTCGTCATCCCATGATGCACATATATGCACAATATGGGCGTATTATCACAAACTATGCCTTGATTCTAGCCATAACATTGGTCATTTGACCCGAAAGCCAAGAAATCTCGAATAAGATAGGTCATTTTGTAAAGGTTTTTTGAGACATAATTAATATACCAAGTTTAATATTTTTCCTTAAGCAGAACGTCGATAACACGTGATACTTCCCTAAGCAGCCGCTTTTGCTATCATACACCCGCAATTCGGTCTGGGCTTAGGTACAAAACAAGTATGGTGCCACTAACTTGTGCATATTAGTTTGTCTCCCCGCCCATCAAGATCTCCGACAACTCCCAATCCTACGCATCCCACCCTGTGTTCTTAGCATTTGAACATGAGAGAGTCGGTTGACCATACGGAGTAGTACGTGATACCTATCCACATATGAATATATGAATGAAGCTAACCTTTGCCCTTAGAGATCAAGGAAGAGTAGGTTGGCAACATGAATGGAACGATTTATAAAGGTTCTCTTGAGACCTTTCGAATTGATGTTACCAATACCGTCACTGTCTGCATATAAATAGAGGATGTTGAGATGTACTATGTGCTGCTGATATATAGCATTGTAGAAAAGTTGGTTCCATTTGCTTCCAAATAATGTTTGCTTCATTCTTAAAAAGTCAAGTTGAAACGCCCACTGCAACACAAATTGCATGTATGTAGTGGCACTTCTCTAGACGCACATTATAATTTGCATCTATTAAAATAATGCCACTGACGCACCTTTTTTAACATAGCAACACTTTTATAGGCAGTGTTTTTTCATGTAGAGAGACTGGTTTGAACATTTCGGTCATAATTATCAAATGAATGATTAGAGGTTTTTCATGAATGCCACAAAATATCATGTACGATCAGTTTTCTGTCCGTATGGGTGTCCCCACGTGCCGGAGCCTGTATCGTCGCCTGTCGTCGTCCCCACTTGTAATTGTAACCCTAGCCACTACAGGAATGGCCAGATGCGCCGACGGCCGTCCGCTACGCCGACGGCCAAACGTCGGGGCCGTCGGCGTAGCACCGCACCAGGCTAGCCCAACTGGCCAGCCCTCGGCGTAGCCAAGCCGTCGGCGTAGTATACACTACACCGACGGTCACCCTCGGCGTAGTGGCGGCCCTCGGCGTAGCAAGCGGACGCGTGGCACATGCCGGCCAGCACGGACGGCGCGCTAACGGTGCCGTCGGTTAGGCCGACGGCGACCCTCGGCATAGCATACGCCGATGGCCACCCTCGGCGTACCAGCAACGTACGCCGACGGTCACCCTCGGCGTAGCCTTCTCTATTTTTCATATATTTTGTATTTGCATCAATTATTTATATATTTTTTTATTAATTGGATAATTTCGTACCCTCTGAATAGCAGTCTACACGTTCACATGAAATGTCATTGCGAATCTTCTCACACCCCGAGAAATTTCTATATGTTTGTAAGTGTTATTATCGCATGTGGTTCTCAATAGCACTCACCACGACCACATGAAGTGCTTGCATGTGTCCCCCCTCGCATGCATGCACTCTAACCTAGAGGCGAAGGTTCCGTACCCGTATAAGGGGGGAATCTCCCCGTCGAGGTGAAACCGGGTAGGATAGTGCCCCAACTTGTGAACCAACATGGTTTGACATCACCCTATGACCTAAACAAACACAAAACAAGAGAGAGCTATGCCGGGCTACCCCTGTCAGAGGAACGTCTAGGGGGTAGACGATCCGAGTGTGCACAGAGATCAGGGTTTTGCCGGAGGAAGACCACGAGAACATTGAAATGAGATGAAAACTTGCATGTGCCCCTAGCATATGTGTGTGGGTGTGGTGAGAGGTTGGTATAGGTGCTTGCATGTGTCCCCCCTCGCATGCATGCGCTCTAACCTAGAGGCGAAGGTTCCGTACCCGTATAAGGGGGGAATCTCCCCGTCGAGGTGAAACCGGGTAGGATAGTGCCCCAACTTGTGAACCAACATGGTTTGACATCACCCTATGACCTAAACAAACACAAAACAAGAGAGAGCTACGCCGGGCTATCCCTGTCAGAGGAACGTCTAGGGGGGTAGACGATCCGAGTGTGCACATGTTGCCCGAAGGGCATTGTCTTCCTAAAACCTTTCACGAAACGAAGAAACTCATGAAGGAGCTCAACATGGATTATGAAAAGATAGATTGTTGTCCAAAAGGCTGCCTTTTGTTTTGGAAACAGTTTGAGGGTGACAAGTACTGCTCCATTTGTAAGGCCTCTAGATATGAAGAGATAAAGGGGAAGGATGGTCAGGTGAGGGAGTCGAAGGTCGCTAAGAAGACACTTCGGTATCTACCATTCATAAAAAGAATCCAGCGGCTTTACTTGAGCGAGGAGACTGCCAAACAGATGACGTGGCACAAGAAGGGGAAAAGATACGAGGACGGGCACGGACGGAAGAAGATGGGACATCCATCTGATGGTAAGGCATGGAAGAACTTCGATGACAAATACCCCCGGTGGGCAGAAGAGGCTCGGAATGTTAGAATTGCGATAGCAACAGATGGCTTCAACCCATATGGTATGTCGACGGCCTCGTACAGCTGTTGGCCGGTGTATGTTATTCCGCTCAATCTCCCTCCCGGAGTATTAATGCAACGGAAGACCATGTTTTTGTCGCTAATAATTCCAGGACCTGAGTATCCGGGGAAGAACTTGAGTGTCTACACGCAGCCGATTGTGGATGATTTGAACCACTCTTGGATACACGGGACGTTGACATACGACCGAGCATCAAAGAGCAACTTTTTGATGAAATTTTGGTTACAATATACTATGCATGACATGCCCGGGTACGCCCTAACGTGCGGATGGTGTACAGCTGGTAAGTGGCCATGCCCAGTGTGCAGGCACCGACTTGAGTTCCTTTGGCTAAAGTCGGGTCGCAAATATGTTGCGTTTGACACGAATCGACAATACCTCAAAAGAAATCATTCGTTCAGAGAAGATAGAAAGAACTTCAAGAAGGGCAAAGTTGTGCATGAAGTAAAAGAGGTACCAAGGTTCGAGGGTGCAGTTGTTGATGCCGAGATACGTGCTCTCGTGCCCGCGGCGCCGGGAACTGGCCATCAATTTGCGGGATATGGTGTAACACATAATTGGACTCACGTGGCAGCCTTAACGAATCTCGTGTATTACAAGGACCTCGAACTTCCCCATAACATCGATGTGATGCACACCGAAAAGAATGTCGGGGAGTCCCTTTTTCACACAGTCCTGAACATTCCTGGGAAGTCAAAGGATAATGTCAAGGCTAGAGTTGATGTTGAGAAGCTTTGTGATAGGAAGACATTACACATGCAGCCTCCTACTGTCCGTCGAAAGAATTGGTTCAAGCCGCATGCCTACTACTGCCTTGATAATGTCCAAAAGAAGGAGTCATTTAGGTGGCTCAAATACGTCATGATGTTCCCTGACGGTTATTGTTCGAATATAAGTAAGGGAGTCAATCTTTTGACGGGACAAGTCAACGGGCTCAAGAGTCACGACTATCATATATGGATTGAGCGGCTGATGTCGGTGATGGTTCGAGGGTATCTCCCCGAAAAAGTATGGTGGTGCTTGCGGAGTTGAGCCATTTCTTCCGCACCCTCTGTGCTAAGCAGATATGTCCTCTGGTGATTGAGAAGCTGCAAGTTCAGGTGCCGGAGTTGCTATGCAATTTGGAGATGATCTTTCCACCAGGCTTCTTTACTCCGATGACACATCTCATTGTGCACCTCGCGAACGAGGCACTATTGGGGGGCCGGTGCAATTTCGTTGGCAATTTTGTATTGAGAGAGAGTTTAAGTATATTCGAAAGATAACTGGAAACAAAGCCAAGATTGAAGCATGCATAGCTGAAGCAACATGCCTTCGGGAGATGGCAGACGCCGCGACAACCTACTGGCCCGATGATGTTCCCACTATGCATAACCCGGTCTCTCGTTACAATGTCGACCTGCCCAAGAATGACCCCAATCTCGAACTATTCCAATTTCCCGGTGGCAAGGCCGGTAAAGGACTAAAATATAGGTTGCCGAAGGAAGAGAAGGATTGCATAATGCTCTATGTGCTTATGAACATGAAGGAAGTGGTCGATTTCATTAGGTAAAATGGTGAACACCCTATTTCTCTATGCAGCTAGTAACTCGGTCTCCGTCTAATGCTTATTTTCTCCTTCTTAGCGATTTCACGGATGACCAGTGGCCGGGACCGACTGATCCCTCTCCCATGGAGTTGGACACTCTACTGAAAGAGGGTGCTCCCAGAAATAAAAAAACTTTGTGTCCTGGTTTATGGAAAAAGTAATTTCTAACATGTCCCTCTTACCTTGCAATATGTGACTTGTCGCTCTTATTCCACGTAACTACTGAACGCAACAAATTCCTCTTTACCTGTAGGGAGCTGATCCCAACGTTGAGATGTCAGATGAGCTGAAATGTGTTTCCCAAGGTTGTAACAGTGTCGTCATGAAGTATGAGAAGTATGATGTGAATGGGTTTCGCTTCCATACAGAGACGCACCAGAAAGGGCGACCGAATGCAAAAATGGTAAATACTGGGGTGTTCACCAAAGGAGCCGATTCCCTTGATTACTACGGAAGGTTAGAGAATGTATACGAGCTGACCTTCAATCGTACGAATGTCGAACTCAATCTTGTTGTGTTCAAGACTTCAAGTGCCACTGGTTTGACCCAAGGGGTGGACTGAGAAGTACCCCTTCCATTGGGTTAGTTGAAGTTAGGCCTTCAACCACCTATAGCGGAGCCGACGTCTTTGTTGTTGCTCACCAAGCCAACCAAGTTTATTATTTGCCCTACCCATGCCAGAAAGCGGAACTCCAGGGCTGGGAAGTCGTGTTCCAGGTATCGCCACATGGTAACCTACCGATTCCCTCCGAGGACGATTACAACAACATTAACCCTGTAACGTACGAGGGAATTTTCTATCAAGAGCAAGAGGACTTCGGACACTTTGATTTAGAACCGGTTGATCTTGAGGACCTTGGGAATGATGTAGAAACTCGGGGTGAGTCAGTGGTGAATCTACATGACATAAGTATGCTCGAGAAGCTCCATACCGAGAATGACAACGATGATGAGCCTACACCCTTCGATGAGAATCCAGATTTCTACTCAAAAGATAGTGATAGTGAGAATGAGAATGAGAATGAAAATGATAGTGAGTATTTATTTTTTAATGCATTTTATTTTGTCTTTGTGCTTAACTATTTTCTTAATTGCATTATGCCTTTATTCTTTGTGTATACATTTTATTATGTCTTTGTGCTTAACTGTTTTCTCTTACTTAATACAGGTGATTGAACAATATGAGCAGCGGCAAGGCAACCAGTTCGACCTTGCTTAATGAGCTGAAGCAGCGCAAGAAAAGAGCTACACGGAGTGGGAGACATCCAAATCCCAATCCGCGTTACCCCGATCTTGCTCCTACTGGCGGAGGACGGGGTCGAGGCCGAGGTCGAGGAGGACGAGGACGAGGTGCCACGGGAGGAGGCGTGGACTTTGACCCACCACCCTCTGCTTCTGGCGACGTGGCTCCTGAGTTGTTCCTGACAGAGCAGCCTTTCAGGGCCGAGAGGGAGGCAGAGTCCGAGAGGGAGGCAGAGTCTGAGAGGGAGGCGAGGACCGAGAGGGAGGCGGGGACCGATACGGAGGCGGACACTAGCCGCGAGTTGGTGGGGCCGAAGAAATTGTGGAATCGTGGGGAATCGGGAGTCCCTGACGAGAAGTTTGAGCCTAGGACTCAGGAGGCGAAAGCCCTTATTATTCCAGATGGCCTTGAGTAAGTGTACTAATTTGGCAATTTAAAACATTTTATTTCATGTTGGTCATAAATAATTATTGTGTACTAATGTTTATTATTGTGCAGCAATTGGACATTACCTCCGGGGACGAAGCCTCGCCTTCCTAACAGCCTTGTTGGAGCTCTGATTAGGAAGTTCTGGCTGGGCTATCACATTACCCACGAGGGTGACAAGAAGCTAGCTACCACTTGGGCGGACTACCAGACTACCCGTGTCCCGGGCTTTCCGACAGCTGCTGATGCTGTCATCACCAAGTTTTGGGTAAGGCATATTTCTCGAGTTATGTTCATACTTGATGACCCCACCGTGCTAACTCATGACTCTTATGCATGATTGAAGTGCTTTTACCGTGTGGCCGAGGAGGACCAGGAGAAGGCGCAGAGGACTTTGCTTGGGGCTTGTGTGAAGTTGACCCCCCAGGTGTGGTACAACCAGAAGGTCACGGCCGCTAGCCACTTCTGGGCTGACAGGGGCGTGAGGGTCAGGAAGGAAGACATTGTCGGTAGGAACCCTAATCCTGAGTACTCGATGACGCCAGAAGAGTACATGTCGGTGAGTAAAATGTCAATGAGATTCTACATTGCTTCTAAGTTGCCATTGCATTGTCTGGAGTTGAGTATTGCATTTTCAGGTTATCCCCGATTGGGCCGAGCCGCATCGACTCGCATGGGAGGAGCTGGTTAGGACGAGGTGGCTCAGAGAAGACGAGGAGTTTGCAGCCTTGTCGAGGCGGAACACGGATAACCGAGGCGATGGTGGAACGCACTGCGCGGGAAACCGCAACTTTGACCGCTTCAAGTGGAAGGTGGTACGTATATACATGGAACGACCTGCGTGCATTTCTGCTTATGTTTGTACTTCATATGCATAATATTTTCTTTTCGCGATACAGGTGGCCGAGGCACAACCCGGGGAGGTGATTCATGACGTCGCCGTCTATGAGATGATGCGGCGAAAGAAGCCCAATTACTCGGAGCCTCAACCCTCGTTGCCCGTGTACTTCGGCACTGCCCAGAACGACTTGGGGAACTACAGTACGATGGTGAAGGCTCGTCACCCCCATGTGGATGACCCCATTCACGCGGAGATCGACGAGGAGTCGTTGGTCCTGTCGGGGCACGGATTGCAGCATGGACGCCTCAAGATTCTGAATAAGAAGGTCAAGCCTACCCTTAGCACGAGCTTCAGCCGTCTCAAGGATACCTACCCCGCCGACGGCCCCCCTATCCCGTCTCGTGGCCAGCCTCGTCGCTCCGTCGAGGATGTAAGTTTTTCTCGTTTTCATCATCTTTATGACTTTTGTTCCTGCATGGCTAACCGCTGACGAGATTCCTTGTATTTGAAATTGTAGCCTGAGTTAGACGCGGCCTACGATGCCGCTTATGAGGAATATCAGGTGGCCTTTCGGCAGCATCAGGAGGCGAATGCGATCTACATGCAATACATAAATGTAAGTCCGAACCTTTATTTTTTGCAAAATATACAAGTCCCACTTCCCCCCGTTTGTTGTACTACGGCCTGACTTCTAAACTATCTTGCAGGCCATGATGGTGAATATTCAAACTGGCCAGAATAGAGATTTAGGGCCCGTGCCTCCCATGCCAGGTCCGATGCCATTTTTGCAATCGAAGGAAAGCTTCGCTAGGACCTACTACGCATCGACACCGGTAAGTTCTTTGCTAACCCACTGGTTATCGCTTTACTTTGCCTCGTAAGTTGCTAACATGTAGGCAACATGTAGGGAACGGGACCTTCTGGGAACCGGCACTTTGGCCACGCCTCGCCGGATGGGCGTCAGATCACACCGCTTCATGACGATGGTCCATCTCCTGGCCATTCCGCAGGTGGTTCTCCCGAGCTTCACACTTCTACTCCCTCGCCAGGTGGCTCTTCTGCTGCTTCTACTGGACGCAACCCTCGGCAGAGGTCGCCACTTTTCACCAGGGGAGATCTCGGGTACACCCCCTCTCCTCCAGAGTTGTAGGCATGTGTGATGATGTATGAACAATGTATGGATGATGTATAAACAATGTTTAATATGAGCATGTGTGATATGAACAATGTTTAATATGACCATATGTGATCTTGTATGACTGATGTGCTGCTGTGAGTGCTGCATGTGTGCTGCTATGAGTGCTGCTGTGAGTGCTGCATGTGTGCTGCTGTTGAAAAAAAAACTGTGAGTGCTGCTGCTGCTGAAAAAAAAAAGTGAAGGTGCTACGCCGACGGCAATGCCCTCGGCGTAGCCCTATGCCATGTGCCATATGGTCAGGGCTACGCCGAGGGCACTGCCGTCGGCGTAGGACCTGCCACTACGCCGAGGGTCGGCCGTCGGCCTAGCGCCAGCCTGGGAGGGCCAGGCGGTGGACACGCGTCCACATACGCTGAGGGCGAGGCCGTCGGCGTAGCCCCTTCCTGGGGAGGCCCAGCGGGTGCCACGTGGCCACCATACGCCGAGGGTAGGGCCGTCGGCGTATACGGTGCGCCGTTAGCGGCCGTCTAACGGCAGCGCCGCCGTTCACCGACGGCCGTTACGCCGACGGCCCGCCTCGGCCGTCGGCGTAGAGCTACGCCGACGGTTTTCTGCTACGCCGACGGCCGTTTTTGCTCTGCCGAGGGAGACCTGTTGGAAATATAAGCAATAATCCATATGATTTAATCTGAATAATAAACTGATAAAACATGATCATACAAACGGTACTAAAACCAATTATGCAGATCAACAAAGTAGATGAACATATTACATCTATAGGAGATAAACCTATCACATCTACACCAAACACTAGAATAAAGAACTCTAGCATAATCTGAAAAAGACAGTTGACTATTACGTACAGTGTAGGCTGAATAGCAGCCGCAGCGGTTGCAACAGCGTCGCCCATGTTAAGGTTGTCGAAGAGGTCGCTGACGTCCGGAAAGAAGTCGTCGTTCGGGAACTCACCGTCGGACGACGTCGTGGTTGCCAGTAGTCGCGCTTGAGCGCTCCCCAAAAACCTGATCGCCCCTCACCCGTACAGGTTCACGAGAGGCGGGGTTTCGGAGGCCTACTGTCCCGATCTGCGGTGCACGCCGCAAGCCGGGATAGAGAAGACGAAAGCGGCGGCGCAAGGTTCTGGAGGTAGGCGCGTGTGTGGATTGATTTCGTACCGATTAGGTTTAGCCCAGACGCTTTATATAGTGCAGGTTAGGAGGATCGTGGGCTCAGCCCACGTCCAAGTCGGTAACAGCCACGTCCATAAAAACTGGAAACGGCTGTAATTAACGCGTCCGTTAATGACTCATAATCAATTTTCCCAACAAGCAAAATAAAGCTCGGCTTGGCGAGATTCCCGCAACCCGCGGCGCGCATCGTGACGAGGCGAGGCGAGGCGAGGCGAGGCGTGGCGAGGCGGGCGGCGTCGGAGGAGGAGTGCGCGAGGGCTACTCTTCTTGTCACACCTTAGTAAGTGGTGCAACACTCTACTATATAAGGTGGTCCAACTCCCCTTCAACTAGCAATGTGGGACTAAACTTTAGCACCACTAGCACAGCCATATGCTGCCATATACAAGTGGGCCAAAAAGAATTTCAGAATTTGTCTAATGGGCCAATAGCCCAATATACACCAAATTCCAACAATCCCCCACAAAGTCTCATTGGCACATCACAACACTTTTCTTCCAGAACATTGTTTTATATACCGGTGTGTAGTGGAGACTGTTAAGTTGAACTTCCACGTTAAACTTCATGCTACACTAGCTTGCAACTTGAATAGTGCACTATGCCTTGAACTACAAGTTTTCTGCGCGCTAGTTTCACACAAAATCTAGACCGGTACAGGGCTACCGTCGGCTTCCCCGCGGTTTGGAGCTTATGCGTCATACTCCAGGGCCTTTCATGAGTTTATTAGAGAGCACCCAACTCTCACGGACTGCGACGTTTGACAGTCAGACTCATATAGGTGTGTTCCTCAAGAGATGTTCTGCAGGACAACATCTCCGCTTATAAAAAGCCACTTGGAACACATTAAGATAAATATCAACCTGCCATGCAGAATAGGAGAGTATTGCATCTTTATGGAGATGTAAAAATAATATGGGAATACTCTCCTCTCAGCTGACCAACAGCTTGTCTCCCATCTCTAATTCACGGGATCTCCGATCACATAGAGTGGGTTGCCACTGGGATCAACTCATAGTGTGGGTCTCAAACCCATCTCCCTCGATGCATTATCTATCACATTACGTGATAAACCCTTTGTGAAGGGATCTGCCAGGTTCTTAGATGTTTGGATATAATCCAACGCAATAACTCCGGAGTTTCTCAGTTTCCTGACAGATTTCAATCTCCTCTTCACATGCCTTGATGACTTCATATTATCCTTAGAACTGTTTACTTTGACGATCACAATTTGATTATCACAGTTCATCGGGATAGCGGGTATTGGTTTTTCAACCACAGGTAAGTCCATCAAGAGCTCACGAAGCCACTCTGCTTCAACAGTGGCTGTGTCTAATGTTGTGAGTTCTGCTTCCATTGTTGACCTCGTTAAGATGGTCTGCTTGCAAGACTTCCAGGAAACAGCGCCACCACCAAGTGTAAACAAATAACCACTTGTGGCCTTAATCTCATCAGCATCAGATATCCAATTTTAATCACTATAACCCTCAAGTACCCGAGGATACCCAGTATAGTGAATACCATAACTCGCAGTGCCTTTCAAATAGCGCAAAACTCTTTCAAGAGCATGCCAGTGATCATCTCCAGGATTTGACACAAATCGACTCAGTTTGCTTACAGCAAAGGAGATGTCAGGTCTAGTAGCGCTGGCTAAATACATGAGCGAGCCAATAATTTGAGAATATCTCAATTGATCTTTAGCAGTCCTTTGATTCTTTCGAAGTAGCACGCTCGGATCATAAGGCGTTGGAGAAGAATTGCAGTCTCTATACCCGAAGCGACTCAATATCTTTTCCACATAGTGAGACTGAAGCAATGTAATCCCACCATTGTCATCCTTTAGTAGCTTGATGTTTAAGATTACATCAGCCACTTCCAAGTCCTTCATCTCAAAGCAACGAGATAGGAACTCTTTGACCTCCTCTATAACAGCGAGGTTGGTCCCGAATATCAATATGTCATCAACATAGAGACACATAATAACTCCCTCGCCCCCACCATGGCGATAGTACACACATTTGTCAGCTTCGTTTACAACAAAGCCTTCAGCAGTTAAAGTTCTTTCAAACTTCTCGTGCCACTGCTTAGGAGCTTGCTTAAGACCATATAAAGACTTTACTAACTTGCACACCTTTCCTTCTTGACCATCTACCACAAATCCGTCAGGCTGCTCCATATAAATTTCCTCATCTAACTCTCCATTTAGAAAAGCTGTCTTAACGTCCATTTGATGAACGAGAAGACCATGTGAGGCAGCCAAGGAAAGTAGTACTCGAATAGTGGTCAATCTGGCTACAGGTGAGTAGGTATCGAAGAAGTCTTCACCTTCCTTTTGGGTATAACCCTTAGCCACAAGACGTGCCTTGTACTTTTCAATAGTACCATCAGGTCTAAGCTTTTTCTTGAACACCCATTTACATCCTACAGGTTTACACCCATAAGGACGATCAGTGATTTCCCAAGTACCATTAGCTAAGATGGAGTCCATCTCGCTTCGGACAGCTTCCTTCCAGTAGTCAGCATCCTGAGATGCATAGGCTTCTGAAATAGAAGTGGGAGTATCATCCACAAGGTACACAATGAAATCATCACCAAATGACTTTGCAGTCCTTTGTCTCTTGCTCCTTTTGGGAGCTTCATTGTCATCCTCCACAGGATCATTAGAGTGTTCTATCGGCATAGTGGGTTCAGGAATTATAGAAAATTCCTGACTAGATGAACTAGTCATCTCCTGATTTGATGAGCTAGACATACTTTTCATAGGAAAGATATCCTCAAAGAAAGTCGCATCATTCGACTCCATAATTGTACCAACATGCATGTCGGATACCTCAAATTTTACTATCAAAAATCTATAGCCAATGCTATGAAAAGCATATCCCAGAAAAACACAATCAACGGTTTTTGGTCCAAGCTTTCGCTTCTTGGGTATTGGAATATTGACTTTCGCCAAACAACCCCAAGTTCGTAAGTAAGAGAGTTTATGCCTTTTCTTTTCCCATTCCTCAAATGGAGTCATGGTTTTATCCTTTACAGGAACACGGTTTAGGACATGACACGCAGTCATTAGCGCCTGCCCCCACCATTCCTTGGAAAGACCCGATGTATCTAACATGGCGTTAACCAAATCAGTTAGAGTGCGGTTCTTCCTTTCGGCCACCCCATTTGACTGAGGTGAGTAGGGAGGCGTCCTCTCATGTATAATACCATGTTCCGCACGGAATAAATCAAATTCATTTGAAAAGTACTCTCCACCACGATCCGACCTTAGCCGCTTGATTTTAAGATCAAGTTGGTTTTCTGCCTCAGCTTTATAGATTTTGAAGTAGTTCAAAGCTTCATCTTTAGATTTCAGGAGATAAACATAGCAGTATCTAGTGGAGTCATCAATCAACGTCATAAAGTATCTTTTTCCACCTTTTGTCAACACACCATTCATCTCACAGAGATCTGAATGTATAAGTTCTAGCGGTGCTAAGTTTCTCGGTTCCGCAGTCGTATGAGACTTGCGGGGTTGCTTTGCTTGCACACAAACTTGGCACTTAGAACCTTTGACAGTGGTAAATTTCGGAATTAAAGTCATATTGGCTAGCCGCGTCATGCAACCAAAGTTAATATGACAGAGTCGTGAATGCCAAACATTGGACTCATTATCATTGCAAACATGATTAATAACTTTAGTACATGAGTCTGACAGAGACAAGCGAAACATACCTCCACACTCATAACCTTTTCCAACAAATTGTACATACTTAGAAATTACAACTTTATTGGACTCAAAAACCAACTTAAAGCCATCTCGACATAAAAGCGATCCGCTGACGAGATTCTTATTGATGGAGGGAACATGCTGCACGTTCTTCAGCTGTACGGTCTTCCCCGAAGTAAACTTCAGATCTACCGTACCAACACCATGAACAGAAGCACGTGAGCCGTTTCCCATCAGCACGGAAGAAGTCCTTGAGACCTGATAAGAGGAGAACATGGAAATATCAGAACATACATGTGTATTAGCACCCGTGTCTATCCACCAAACAGGAGAATGACATACTGAAAGGATAGTAGGTAAAATACCGTACCCAGCATCCTTCATCTCAGTATCGCTAATAACAACATTCGCGGTCTTGCCGCTGTTCCCATGTTGACGCTTATCAAAGCGATTAGGGTAGCTAGGAGCCCAATGATCAGGATCACCACAGACGTGGCAAGAGCCTTTCCTCTTATCATTTTTCTTCTTGAAGTTGGTTGAGTGCGTGGCCTTGTTCTTGCCATCGAACTTTCCCTTTCCTTCAGTTTTGTTCTTATTCTTGAACTTGTGGGATTGGAAGTTTTTCCTCTGCACTAAATTGGCAGTAGAACCTCCCTCAAGTCCTCGAGCAGTTTTGTCCTTTGCTCTCGCCTTCTCTTCCACATGAAGAGACCCAATGAGATCCGTAACGGAAAACTCTTGTCTCTTATGTTTCAGAGAAGTAGCAAAGTTCCTCCACGAAGGAGGAAGCTTGGCAATAATGCCACCAGCCACAAATTTGTCCGGTAAGGAACACTTGAACTGCTCAAGTTCTTTGGCAAGTGATTGTATCTCATGAGCTTGCTCAACGACGGAGCGCTCATCAACCATCCTGTAGTCATAGAATTGTTCCATGACGTACAGCTCAGTGCCAGCGTCCGAGACCCCAAACTTGGCCTCGAGCGCTTCCCACGCGTCCTTGCCATTATCAAATGACATATAAGGGTCAACAATGTTGTCCCCAAGAACACTGAACAAAGCCGCCATAAACATGGTATCGGCTTTCTTAAAGCTCGCTTCCTGCTCAGCAGAAAGATCTCCTTCAGGCTTGCCAAGAGTGGCGCTATAGCAGTTTAGGTTTTCAAACCAGAGAACTGCTCTCTTGCGCCATCTCTTATAGTGCATGCCATCAAAAGGAGGCGGCCTAGTAGCCGCGGCTACACCAGTGGAATTCAGTTGCCTATAATCAGGTTTTTGGATTGTTGGAAATATAAGCAATAATCCATATGATTTAATCTGAATAATAAACTGATAAAACATGATCATACAAACGGTACTAAAACCAATTATGCAGATCAACAAAGTAGATGAACAGATTACATCTATAGGAGATAAACCTATCACATCTACACCAAACGCTAGAATAACGAACTCTAGCATAATCTGAAAAAGACAGTTGACTATTACGTACAGTGTAGGCTGAATAGCAGCCGCAGCGGTTGCAGCAGCGTCGCCCATGTTAAGGTTGTCGAAGAGGTCGCTGACGTCCGGAAAGAAGTCGTCGTTCGGGAACTCGCCGTCGGACGACGTCGTGGTTGCCAGTAGTCGCGCTTGAGCGCTCCCCAAAAACCTGATCGCCCCTCACCCGTACAGGTTCACGAGAGGCGGGGTTTCGGAGGCCTACTGTCCCGATCTGCGGTGCACGCCGCAAGCCGGGATAGAGAATACGAAAGCGGCGACGCAAGGTTCTGGAGGTAGGCGCGTGTGTGGATTGATTTCGTACCGATTAGGTTTAGCCCAGACGCTTTATATAGTGCAGGTTAGGAGGATCGTGGGCTCAGCCCACGTCCAAGTCGGTAACAGCCACGTCCATAAAAACTGGAAACGGCTGAATTAACGCGTCCGTTAATGACTCATAATCAATTTTCCCAACAAGCAAAATAAAGCTCGGCTCGGCGAGATTCCCGCAACCCGCGGCGCGCGTCGTGACGAGGCGAGGCGAGGCGAGGCGTGGCGAGGCGGGCGGCGTCGGAGGAGGAGTGCGCGAGGGCTACTCTTCTTGTCACACCTTAGTAAGTGGTGCAACACTCTACTATATAAGGTGGTCCAACTCCCCTTCAACTAGCAATGTGGGACTAAACTTTAGCACCACTAGCACAGCCATATGCTGCCATATACAAGTGGGCCAAAGAGAATTTCAGAATTTGTCTAATGGGCCAATAGCCCAATATACACCAAATTCCAACAATCCCCCACAAAGTCTCATTGGCACATCACAACACTTTTCTTCCAGAACATTGTTTTATATACCGGTGTGTAGTGGAGACTGTTAAGTTGAACTTCCACGTTAAACTTCATGCTACACTAGCTTGCAACTTGAATAGTGCACTATGCCTTGAACTACAAGTTTTCTGCGCGCTAGTTTCACACAAAATCTAGACCGGTACAGGGCTACCGTCGGCTTCCCCGCGGTTTGGAGCTTATGCGTCATACTCCAGGGCCTTTCATGAGTTTATTAGAGAGCACCCAACTCTCACGGACTGCGACGTTTGACAGTCAGACTCATATAGGTGTGTTCCTCAAGAGATGTTCTGCAGGACAACATCTCCGCTTATAAAAAGCCACTTGGAACACATTAAGATAAATATCAACCTGCCATGCAGAATAGGAGAGTATTGCATCTTTATGGAGATGTAAAAATAATATGGGAATACTCTCCTCTCAGCTGACCAACAGCTTGTCTCCCATCTCTAATTCACGGGATCTCCGATCACATAGAGTGGGTTGCCACTGGGATCAACTCATAGTGTGGGTCTCAAACCCATCTCCCTCGATGCATTATCTATCACATTACGTGATAAACCCTTTGTGAAGGGATCTGCCAGGTTCTTAGATGTTTGGATATAATCCAACGCAATAACTCCGGAGTTTCTCAGTTTCCTGACAGATTTCAATCTCCTCTTCACATGCCTTGATGACTTCATATTATCCTTAGAACTGTTTACTTTGACGATCACAGTTTGATTATCACAGTTCATCGGGATAGCGGGTATTGGTTTTTCAACCATAGGTAAGTCCATCAAGAGCTCACGAAGCCACTCTGCTTCAACAGTGGCTGTGTCTAATGTTGTGAGTTCTGCTTCCATTGTTGACCTCGTTAAGATGGTCTGCTTGCAAGACTTCCAGTAAACAGCGCCACCACCAAGTGTAAACAAATAACCACTTGTGGCCTTAATCTCATCAGCATCAGATATCCAATTTTAATCACTATAACCCTCAAGTACCCGAGGATACCCAGTATAGTGAATACCATAACTCGCAGTGCCTTTCAAATAGCGCAAAACTCTTTCAAGAGCATGCCAGTGATCATCTCCAGGATTTGACACAAATCGACTCAGTTTGCTTACAGCAAAGGAGATGTCAGGTCTAGTAGCGCTGGCTAAATACATGAGCGAGCCAATAATTTGAGAATATCTCAATTGATCTTTAGCAGTCCTTTGATTCTTTCGAAGTAGCACGCTCGGATCATAAGGCGTTGGAGAAGAATTGCAGTCTCTATACCCGAAGCGACTCAATATCTTTTCCACATAGTGAGACTGAAGCAATGTAATCCCACCATTGTCATCCTTTAGTAGCTTGATGTTTAAGATTACATCAGCCACTTCCAAGTCCTTCATCTCAAAGCAACGAGATAGGAACTCTTTGACCTCCTCTATAACAGCGAGGTTGGTCCCGAATATCAATATGTCATCAACATAGAGACACATAATAACTCCCTCGCCCCCACCATGGCGATAGTACACACATTTGTCAGCTTCGTTTACAACAAAGCCTTCAGCAGTTAAAGTTCTTTCAAACTTCTCGTGCCACTGCTTAGGAGCTTGCTTAAGACCATATAAAGACTTTACTAACTTGCACACCTTTCCTTCTTGACCATCTACCACAAATCCGTCAGGCTGCTCCATATAAATTTCCTCATCTAACTCTCCATTTAGAAAAGCTGTCTTAACGTCCATTTGATGAACGAGAAGACCATGTGAGGCAGCCAAGGAAAGTAGTACTCGAATAGTGGTCAATCTGGCTACAGGTGAGTAGGTATCGAAGAAGTCTTCACCTTCCTTTTGGGTATAACCCTTAGCCACAAGACGTGCCTTGTACTTTTCAATAGTACCATCAGGTCTAAGCTTTTTCTTGAACACCCATTTACATCCTACAGGTTTACACCCATAAGGACGATCAGTGATTTCCCAAGTACCATTAGCTAAGATGGAGTCCATCTCGCTTCGGACAGCTTCCTTCCAGTAGTCAGCATCCTGAGATGCATAGGCTTCTGAAATAGAAGTGGGAGTATCATCCACAAGGTACACAATGAAATCATCACCAAATGACTTTGCAGTCCTTTGTCTCTTGCTCCTTTTGGGAGCTTCATTGTCATCCTCCACAGGATCATTAGAGTGTTCTATCGGCATAGTGGGTTCAGGAATTATAGAAAATTCCTGACTAGATGAACTAGTCATCTCCTGATTTGATGAGCTAGACATACTTTTCATAGGAAAGATATCCTCAAAGAAAGTCGCATCATTCGACTCCATAATTGTACCAACATGCATGTCGGATACCTCAGATTTTACTATCAAAAATCTATAGCCAATGCTATGAAAAGCATATCCCAGAAAAACACAATCAACGGTTTTTGGTCCAAGCTTTCGCTTCTTGGGTATTGGAATATTGACTTTCGCCAAACAACCCCAAGTTCGTAAGTAAGAGAGTTTAAGCCTTTTCTTTTCCCATTCCTCAAATGGAGTCATGGTTTTATCCTTTACAGGAACACGGTTTAGGACATGACACGCAGTCATTAGCGCCTGCCCCCACCATTCCTTGGAAAGACCCGATGTATCTAACATGGCGTTAACCAAATCAGTTAGAGTGCGGTTCTTCCTTTCGGCCACCCCATTTGACTGAGGTGAGTAGGGAGGCGTCCTCTCATGTATAATACCATGTTCCGCACGGAATAAATCAAATTCATTTGAAAAGTACTCTCCACCACGATCCGACCTTAGCCGCTTGATTTTAAGATCAAGTTGGTTTTCTGCCTCAGCTTTATAGATTTTGAAGTAGTTCAAAGCTTCATCTTTAGATTTCAGGAGATAAACATAGCAGTATCTAGTGGAGTCATCAATCAACGTCATAAAGTATCTTTTTCCACCTTTTGTCAACACACCATTCATCTCACAGAGATCTGAATGTATAAGTTCTAGCGGTGCTAAGTTTCTCGGTTCCGCAGTCGTATGAGACTTGCGGGGTTGCTTTGCTTGCACACAAACTTGGCACTTAGAACCTTTGACAGTGGTAAATTTCGGAATTAAAGTCATATTGGCTAGCCGCGTCATGCAACCAAAGTTAATATGACAGAGTCGTGAATGCCAAACATTGGACTCATTATCATTGCAAACATGATTAATAACTTTAGTACATGAGTCTGACAGAGACAAGCGAAACATACCTCCACACTCATAACCTTTTCCAACAAATTGTACATACTTAGAAATTACAACTTTATTGGACTCAAAAACCAACTTAAAGCCATCTCGACATAAAAGCGATCCGCTGACGAGATTCTTATTGATGGAGGGAACATGCTGCACGTTCTTCAGCTGTACGGTCTTCCCCGAAGTAAACTTCAGATCTACCGTACCAACACCATGAACAGAAGCACGTGAGCCGTTTCCCATCAGCACGGAAGAAGTCCTTGAGACCTGATAAGAGGAGAACATGGAAATATCAGAACATACATGTGTATTAGCACCCGTGTCTATCCACCAAACAGGAGAATGACATACTGAAAGGATAGTAGGTAAAATACCGTACCCAGCATCCTTCATCTCAGTATCGCTAATAACAACATTCGCGGTCTTGCCGCTGTTCCCATGTTGACGCTTATCAAAGCGATTAGGGTAGCTAGGAGCCCAATGATCAGGATCACCACAGACGTGGCAAGAGCCTTTCCTCTTATCATTTTTCTTCTTGAAGTTGGTTGAGTGCGTGGCCTTGTTCTTGCCATCGAACTTTCCCTTTCCTTCAGTTTTGTTCTTATTCTTGAACTTGTGGGATTGGAAGTTTTTCCTCTGCACTAAATTGGCAGTAGAACCTCCCTCAAGTCCTCGAGCAGTTTTGTCCTTTGCTCTCGCCTTCTCTTCCACATGAAGAGACCCAATGAGATCCGTAACGGAAAACTCTTGTCTCTTATGTTTCAGAGAAGTAGCAAAGTTCCTCCACGAAGGAGGAAGCTTGGCAATAATGCCACCAGCCACAAATTTGTCCGGTAAGGAACACTTGAACTGCTCAAGTTCTTTGGCAAGTGATTGTATCTCATGAGCTTGCTCAACGACGGAGCGCTCATCAACCATCCTGTAGTCATAGAATTGCTCCATGACGTACAGCTCAGTGCCAGCGTCCGAGACCCCAAACTTGGCCTCGAGCGCTTCCCACGCGTCCTTGCCATTATCAAATGACATATAAGGGTCAAAAATGTTGTCCCCAAGAACACTGAACAAAGCCGCCATAAACATGGTATCGGCTTTCTTAAAGCTCGCTTCCTGCTCAGCAGAAAGATCTCCTTCAGGCTTGCCAAGAGTGGCGCTATAGCAGTTTAGGTTTTCAAACCAGAGAACTGCTCTCTTGCGCCATCTCTTATAGTGCATGCCATCAAAAGGAGGCGGCCTAGTAGCCGCGGCTACACCAGTGGAATTCAGTTGCCTATAATCAGGTTTTTGGATTGTTGGAAATATAAGCAATAATCCATATGATTTAATCTAAATAATAAACTGATAAAACATGATCATACAAACGGTACTAAAACCAATTATGCAGATCAACAAAGTAGATGAACAGATTACATCTATAGGAGATAAACCTATCACATCTACACCAAACGCTAGAATAAAGAACTCTAGCATAATCTGAAAAAGACAGTTGACTATTACGTACAGTGTAGGCTGAATAGCAGCCGCAGCGGTTGCAGCAGCGTCGCCCATGTTAAGGTTGTCGAAGAGGTCGCTGACGTCCGGAAAGAAGTCGTCGTTCGGGAACTCGCCGTCGGACGACGTCGTGGTTGCCAGTAGTCGCGCTTGAGCGCTCCCCAAAAACCTGATCGCCCCTCACCCGTACAGGTTCACGAGAGGCGGGGTTCCGGAGGCCTACTGTCCCGATCTGCGGTGCACGCCGCAAGCCGGGATAGAGAAGACGAAAGCGGCGGCGCAAGGTTCTGGAGGTAGGCGCGTGTGTGGATTGATTTCGTACCGATTAGGTTTAGCCCAGACGCTTTATATAGTGCAGGTTAGGAGGATCGTGGGCTCAGCCCACGTCCAAGTCGGTAACAGCCACGTCCATAAAAACTGGAAACGGCTGTAATTAACGCGTCCGTTAATGACTCATAATCAATTTTCCCAACAAGCAAAATAAAGCTCGGCTCGGCGAGATTCCCGCAACCCGCGGCGCGCGTCGTGACGAGGCGAGGCGAGGCGAGGCGGGCGGCGTCGGAGGAGGAGTGCGCGAGGGCTACTCTTCTTGTCACACCTTAGTAAGTGGTGCAACACTCTACTATATAAGGTGGTCCAACTCCCCTTCAACTAGCAATGTGGGACTAAACTTTAGCACCACTAGCACAGCCATATGCTGCCATATACAAGTGGGCCAAAGAGAATTTCAGAATTTGTCTAATGGGCCAATAGCCCAATATACACCAAATTCCAACAATCCCCCACAAAGTCTCATTGGCACATCACAACACTTTTCTTCCAGAACATTGTTTTATATACCGGTGTGTAGTGGAGACTGTTAAGTTGAACTTCCACGTTAAACTTCATGCTACACTAGCTTGCAACTTGAATAGTGCACTATGCCTTGAACTACAAGTTTTCTGCGCGCTAGTTTCACACAAAATCTAGACCGGTACAGGGCTACCGTCGGCTTCCCCGCGGTTTGGAGCTTATGCGTCATACTCCAGGGCCTTTCATGAGTTTATTAGAGAGCACCCAACTCTCACGGACTGCGACGTTTGACAGTCAGACTCATATAGGTGTGTTCCTCAAGAGATGTTCTGCAGGACAACATCTCCGCTTATAAAAAGCCACTTGGAACACATTAAGATAAATATCAACCTGCCATGCAGAATAGGAGAGTATTGCATCTTTATGGAGATGTAAAAATAATATGGGAATACTCTCCTCTCAGCTGACCAACAGCTTGTCTCCCATCTCTAATTCACGGGATCTCCGATCACATAGAGTGGGTTGCCACTGGGATCAACTCATAGTGTGGGTCTCAAACCCATCTCCCTCGATGCATTATCTATCACATTACGTGATAAACCCTTTGTGAAGGGATCTGCCAGGTTCTTAGATGTTTGGATATAATCCAACGCAATAACTCCGGAGTTTCTCAGTTTCCTGACAGATTTCAATCTCCTCTTCACATGCCTTGATGACTTCATATTATCCTTAGAACTGTTTACTTTGACGATCACAGTTTGATTATCACAGTTCATCGGGATAGCGGGTATTGGTTTTTCAACCACAGGTAAGTCCATCAAGAGCTCACGAAGCCACTCTGCTTCAACAGTGGCTGTGTCTAATGTTGTGAGTTCTGCTTCCATTGTTGACCTCGTTAAGATGGTCTGCTTGCAAGACTTCCAGTAAACAGCGCCACCACCAAGTGTAAACAAATAACCACTTGTGGCCTTAATCTCATCAGCATCAGATATCCAATTTTAATCACTATAACCCTCAAGTACCCGAGGATACCCAGTATAGTGAATACCATAACTCGCAGTGCCTTTCAAATAGCGCAAAACTCTTTCAAGAGCATGCCAGTGATCATCTCCAGGATTTGACACAAATCGACTCAGTTTGCTTACAGCAAAGGAGATGTCAGGTCTAGTAGCGCTGGCTAAATACATGAGCGAGCCAATAATTTGAGAATATCTCAATTGATCTTTAGCAGTCCTTTGATTCTTTCGAAGTAGCACGCTCGGATCATAAGGCGTTGGAGAAGAATTGCAGTCTCTATACCCGAAGCGACTCAATATCTTTTCCACATAGTGAGACTGAAGCAATGTAATCCCACCATTGTCATCCTTTAGTAGCTTGATGTTTAAGATTACATCAGCCACTTCCAAGTCCTTCATCTCAAAGCAACGAGATAGGAACTCTTTGACCTCCTCTATAACAGCGAGGTTGGTCCCGAATATCAATATGTCATCAACATAGAGACACATAATAACTCCCTCGCCCCCACCATGGCGATAGTACACACATTTGTCAACTTCGTTTACAACAAAGCCTTCAGCAGTTAAAGTTCTTTCAAACTTCTCGTGCCACTGCTTAGGAGCTTGCTTAAGACCATATAAAGACTTTACTAACTTGCACACCTTTCCTTCTTGACCATCTACCACAAATCCGTCAGGCTGCTCCATATAAATTTCCTCATCTAACTCTCCATTTAGAAAAGCTGTCTTAACGTCCATTTGATGAACGAGAAGACCATGTGAGGCAGCCAAGGAAAGTAGTACTCGAATAGTGGTCAATCTGGCTATAGGTGAGTAGGTATCGGAGAAGTCTTCACCTTCCTTTTGGGTATAACCCTTAGCCACAAGACGTGCCTTGTACTTTTCAATAGTACCATCAGGTCTAAGCTTTTTCTTGAACACCCATTTACATCCTACAGGTTTACACCCATAAGGACGATCAGTGATTTCCCAAGTACCATTAGCTAAGATGGAGTCCATCTCGCTTCGGACAGCTTCCTTCCAGTAGTCAGCATCCTGAGATGCATAGGCTTCTGAAATAGAAGTGGGAGTATCATCCACAAGGTACACAATGAAATCATCACCAAATGACTTTGCAGTCCTTTGTCTCTTGCTCCTTTTGGGAGCTTCATTGTCATCCTCCACAGGATCATTAGAGTGTTCTATCGGCATAGTGGGTTCAGGAATTATAGAAAATTCCTGACTAGATGAACTAGTCATCTCCTGATTTGATGAGCTAGACATACTTTTCATAGGAAAGATATCATCAAAGAAAGTCGCATCATTCGACTCCATAATTGTACCAACATGCATGTCGGATACCTCAGATTTTACTATCAAAAATCTATAGCCAATGCTATGAAAAGCATATCCCAGAAAAACACAATCAACGGTTTTTGGTCCAAGCTTTCGCTTCTTGGGTATTGGAATATTGACTTTCGCCAAACAACCCCAAGTTCGTAAGTAAGAGAGTTTAAGCCTTTTCTTTTCCCATTCCTCAAATGGAGTCATGGTTTTATCCTTTACAGGAACACGGTTTAGGACATGACACGCAGTCATTAGCGCCTGCCCCCACCATTCCTTGGAAAGACCCGATGTATCTAACATGGCATTAACCAAATCAGTTAGAGTGCGGTTCTTCCTTTCAGCCACCCCATTTGACTGAGGTGAGTAGGGAGGCGTCCTCTCATGTATAATACCATGTTCCGCACGGAATAAATCAAATTCATTTAAAAAGTACTCTCCACCACGATCCGACCTTAGCCGCTTGATTTTAAGATCAAGTTGGTTTTCTGCCTCAGCTTTATAGATTTTGAAGTAGTTCAAAGCTTCATCTTTAGATTTCAGGAGATAAACATAGCAGTATCTAGTGGAGTCATCAATCAACGTCATAAAGTATCTTTTTCCACCTTTTGTCAACACACCATTCATCTCACAGAGATCTGAATGTATAAGTTCTAGCGGTGCTAAGTTTCTCGGTTCCGCAGTCGTATGAGACTTGCGGGGTTGCTTTGCTTGCACACAAACTTGGCACTTAGAACCTTTGACAGTGGTAAATTTCGGAATTAAAGTCATATTGGCTAGCCGCGTCATGCAACCAAAGTTAATATGACAGAGTCGTGAATGCCAAACATTGGACTCATTATCATTGCAAACATGATTAATAACTTTAGTACATGAGTCTGACAGAGACAAGCGAAACATACCTCCACACTCATAACCTTTTCCAACAAATTGTACATACTTAGAAATTACAACTTTATTGGACTCAAAAACCAACTTAAAGCCATCTCGACATAAAAGCGATCCGCTGACGAGATTCTTATTGATGGAGGGAACATGCTGCACGTTCTTCAGCTGTACGGTCTTCCCCGAAGTAAACTTCAGATCTACCGTACCAACACCATGAACAGAAGCACGTGAGCCGTTTCCCATCAGCACGGAAGAATTCCTTGAGACCTGATAAGAGGAGAACATGGAAATATCAGAACATACATGTGTATTAGCACCCGTGTCTATCCACCAAACAGGAGAATGACATACTGAAAGGATAGTAGGTAAAATACCGTACCCAGCATCCTTCATCTCAGTATCGCTAATAACAACATTCGCGGTCTTGCCGCTGTTCCCATGTTGACGCTTATCAAAGCGATTAGGGCAGCTAGGAGCCCAATGATCAGGATCACCACAGACGTGGCAAGAGCCTTTCCTCTTATCATTTTTCTTCTTGAAGTTGGTTGAGTGCGTGGCCTTGTTCTTGCCATCGAACTTTCCCTTTCCTTCAGTTTTGTTCTTATTCTTGAACTTGTGGGATTGGAAGTTTTTCCTCTGCACTAAATTGGCAGTAGAACCTCCCTCAAGTCCTCGAGCAGTTTTGTCCTTTGCTCTCGCCTTCTCTTCCACATGAAGAGACCCAATGAGATCCGTAACGGAAAACTCTTGTCTCTTATGTTTCAGAGAAGTAGCAAAGTTCCTCCACGAAGGAGGAAGCTTGGCAATAATGCCACCAGCCACAAATTTGTCCGGTAAGGAACACTTGAACTGCTCAAGTTCTTTGGCAAGTGATTGTATCTCATGAGCTTGCTCAACGACGGAGCGCTCATCAACCATCCTGTAGTCATAGAATTGCTCCATGACGTACAGCTCAGTGCCAGCGTCCGAGACCCCAAACTTGGCCTCGAGCGCTTCCCACGCGTCCTTGCCATTATCAAATGACATATAAGGGTCAACAATGTTGTCCCCAAGAACACTGAACAAAGCCGCCATAAACATGGTATCGGCTTTCTTAAAGCTCGCTTCCTGCTCAGCAGAAAGATCTCCTTCAGGCTTGCCAAGAGTGGCGCTATAGCAGTTTAGGTTTTCAAACCAGAGAACTGCTCTCTTGCGCCATCTCTTATAGTGCATGCCATCAAAAGGAGGCGGCCGAGTAGCCGCGGCTACACCAGTGGAATTCAGTTGCCTATAATCAGGTTTTTGGATTGTTGGAAATATAAGCAATAATCCATATGATTTAATCTGAATAATAAACTGATAAAACATGATCATACAAACGGTACTAAAACCAATTATGCAGATCAACAAAGTAGATGAACAGATTACATCTATAGGAGATAAACCTATCACATCTACACCAAACGCTAGAATAACGAACTCTAGCATAATCTGAAAAAGACAGTTGACTATTACGTACAGTGTAGGCTGAATAGCAGCCGCAGCGGTTGCAGCAGCGTCGCCCATGTTAAGGTTGTCGAAGAGGTCGCTGACGTCCGGAAAGAAGTCGTCGTTCGGGAACTCGCCGTCGGACGACGTCGTGGTTGCCAGTAGTCGCGCTTGAGCGCTCCCCAAAAACCTGATCGCCCCTCACCCGTACAGGTTCACGAGAGGCGGGGTTTCGGAGGCCTACTGTCCCGATCTGCGGTGCACGCCGCAAGCCGGGATAGAGAATACGAAAGCGGCGACGCAAGGTTCTGGAGGTAGGCGCGTGTGTGGATTGATTTCGTACCGATTAGGTTTAGCCCAGACGCTTTATATAGTGCAGGTTAGGAGGATCGTGGGCTCAGCCCACGTCCAAGTCGGTAACAGCCACGTCCATAAAAACTGGAAACGGCTGAATTAACGCGTCCGTTAATGACTCATAATCAATTTTCCCAACAAGCAAAATAAAGCTCGGCTCGGCGAGATTCCCGCAACCCGCGGCGCGCGTCGTGACGAGGCGAGGCGAGGCGAGGCGTGGCGAGGCGGGCGGCGTCGGAGGAGGAGTGCGCGAGGGCTACTCTTCTTGTCACACCTTAGTAAGTGGTGCAACACTCTACTATATAAGGTGGTCCAACTCCCCTTCAACTAGCAATGTGGGACTAAACTTTAGCACCACTAGCACAGCCATATGCTGCCATATACAAGTGGGCCAAAGAGAATTTCAGAATTTGTCTAATGGGCCAATAGCCCAATATACACCAAATTCCAACAATCCCCCACAAAGTCTCATTGGCACATCACAACACTTTTCTTCCAGAACATTGTTTTATATACCGGTGTGTAGTGGAGACTGTTAAGTTGAACTTCCACGTTAAACTTCATGCTACACTAGCTTGCAACTTGAATAGTGCACTATGCCTTGAACTACAAGTTTTCTGCGCGCTAGTTTCACACAAAATCTAGACCGGTACAGGGCTACCGTCGGCTTCCCCGCGGTTTGGAGCTTATGCGTCATACTCCAGGGCCTTTCATGAGTTTATTAGAGAGCACCCAACTCTCACGGACTGCGACGTTTGACAGTCAGACTCATATAGGTGTGTTCCTCAAGAGATGTTCTGCAGGACAACATCTCCGCTTATAAAAAGCCACTTGGAACACATTAAGATAAATATCAACCTGCCATGCAGAATAGGAGAGTATTGCATCTTTATGGAGATGTAAAAATAATATGGGAATACTCTCCTCTCAGCTGACCAACAGCTTGTCTCCCATCTCTAATTCACGGGATCTCCGATCACATAGAGTGGGTTGCCACTGGGATCAACTCATAGTGTGGGTCTCAAACCCATCTCCCTCGATGCATTATCTATCACATTACGTGATAAACCCTTTGTGAAGGGATCTGCCAGGTTCTTAGATGTTTGGATATAATCCAACGCAATAACTCCGGAGTTTCTCAGTTTCCTGACAGATTTCAATCTCCTCTTCACATGCCTTGATGACTTCATATTATCCTTAGAACTGTTTACTTTGACGATCACAGTTTGATTATCACAGTTCATCGGGATAGCGGGTATTGGTTTTTCAACCATAGGTAAGTCCATCAAGAGCTCACGAAGCCACTCTGCTTCAACAGTGGCTGTGTCTAATGTTGTGAGTTCTGCTTCCATTGTTGACCTCGTTAAGATGGTCTGCTTGCAAGACTTCCAGTAAACAGCGCCACCACCAAGTGTAAACAAATAACCACTTGTGGCCTTAATCTCATCAGCATCAGATATCCAATTTTAATCACTATAACCCTCAAGTACCCGAGGATACCCAGTATAGTGAATACCATAACTCGCAGTGCCTTTCAAATAGCGCAAAACTCTTTCAAGAGCATGCCAGTGATCATCTCCAGGATTTGACACAAATCGACTCAGTTTGCTTACAGCAAAGGAGATGTCAGGTCTAGTAGCGCTGGCTAAATACATGAGCGAGCCAATAATTTGAGAATATCTCAATTGATCTTTAGCAGTCCTTTGATTCTTTCGAAGTAGCACGCTCGGATCATAAGGCGTTGGAGAAGAATTGCAGTCTCTATACCCGAAGCGACTCAATATCTTTTCCACATAGTGAGACTGAAGCAATGTAATCCCACCATTGTCATCCTTTAGTAGCTTGATGTTTAAGATTACATCAGCCACTTCCAAGTCCTTCATCTCAAAGCAACGAGATAGGAACTCTTTGACCTCCTCTATAACAGCGAGGTTGGTCCCGAATATCAATATGTCATCAACATAGAGACACATAATAACTCCCTCGCCCCCACCATGGCGATAGTACACACATTTGTCAGCTTCGTTTACAACAAAGCCTTCAGCAGTTAAAGTTCTTTCAAACTTCTCGTGCCACTGCTTAGGAGCTTGCTTAAGACCATATAAAGACTTTACTAACTTGCACACCTTTCCTTCTTGACCATCTACCACAAATCCGTCAGGCTGCTCCATATAAATTTCCTCATCTAACTCTCCATTTAGAAAAGCTGTCTTAACGTCCATTTGATGAACGAGAAGACCATGTGAGGCAGCCAAGGAAAGTAGTACTCGAATAGTGGTCAATCTGGCTATAGGTGAGTAGGTATCGGAGAAGTCTTCACCTTCCTTTTGGGTATAACCCTTAGCCACAAGACGTGCCTTGTACTTTTCAATAGTACCATCAGGTCTAAGCTTTTTCTTGAACACCCATTTACATCCTACAGGTTTACACCCATAAGGACGATCAGTGATTTCCCAAGTACCATTAGCTAAGATGGAGTCCATCTCGCTTCGGACAGCTTCCTTCCAGTAGTCAGCATCCTGAGATGCATAGGCTTCTGAAATAGAAGTGGGAGTATCATCCACAAGGTACACAATGAAATCATCACCAAATGACTTTGCAGTCCTTTGTCTCTTGCTCCTTTTGGGAGCTTCATTGTCATCCTCCACAGGATCATTAGAGTGTTCTATCGGCATAGTGGGTTCAGGAATTATAGAAAATTCCTGACTAGATGAACTAGTCATCTCCTGATTTGATGAGCTAGACATACTTTTCATAGGAAAGATATCATCAAAGAAAGTCGCATCATTCGACTCCATAATTGTACCAACATGCATGTCGGATACCTCAGATTTTACTATCAAAAATCTATAGCCAATGCTATGAAAAGCATATCCCAGAAAAACACAATCAACGGTTTTTGGTCCAAGCTTTCGCTTCTTGGGTATTGGAATATTGACTTTCGCCAAACAACCCCAAGTTCGTAAGTAAGAGAGTTTAAGCCTTTTCTTTTCCCATTCCTCAAATGGAGTCATGGTTTTATCCTTTACAGGAACACGGTTTAGGACATGACACGCAGTAATTAGCGCCTCCCCCCACCATTCCTTGGAAAGACCCGATGTATCTAACATGGCGTTAACCAAATCAGTTAGAGTGCGGTTCTTCCTTTCGGCCACCCCATTTGACTGAGGTGAGTAGGGAGGCGTCCTCTCATGTATAATACCATGTTCCGCACGGAATAAATCAAATTCATTTGAAAAGTACTCTCCACCACGATCCGACCTTAGCCGCTTGATTTTAAGATCAAGTTGGTTTTCTGCCTCAGCTTTATAGATTTTGAAGTAGTTCAAAGCTTCATCTTTAGATTTCAGGAGATAAACATAGCAGTATCTAGTGGAGTCATCAATCAACGTCATAAAGTATCTTTTTCCACCTTTTGTCAACACACCATTCATCTCACAGAGATCTGAATGTATAAGTTCTAGCGGTGCTAAGTTTCTCGGTTCCGCAGTCGTATGAGACTTGCGGGGTTGCTTTGCTTGCACACAAACTTGGCACTTAGAACCTTTGACAGTGGTAAATTTCGGAATTAAAGTCATATTGGCTAGCCGCGTCATGCAACCAAAGTTAATATGACAGAGTCGTGAATGCCAAACATTGGACTCATTATCATTGCAAACATGATTAATAACTTTAGTACATGAGTCTGACAGAGACAAGCGGAACAGACCTCCACACTCATAACCTTTTCCAACAAATTGTACATACTTAGAAATTACAACTTTATTGGACTCAAAAACCAACTTAAAGCCATCTCGACATAAAAGCGATCGGCTGACGAGATTCTTATTGATGGAGGGAACATGCTGCACGTTCTTCAGCTGTACGGTCTTCCCCGAAGTAAACTTCAGATCTACCGTACCAACACCATGAACAGAAGCACGTGAGCCGTTTCCCATCAGCACGGAAGAAGTCCTTGAGACCTGATAAGAGGAGAACATGGAAATATCAGAACATACATGTGTATTAGCACCCGTGTCTATCCACCAAACAGGAGAATGACATACTGAAAGGATAGTAGGTAAAATACCGTACCCAGCATCCTTCATCTCAGTATCGCTAATAACAACATTCGCGGTCTTGCCGCTGTTCCCATGTTGACGCTTATCAAAGCGATTAGGGCAGCTAGGAGCCCAATGATCAGGATCACCACAGACGTGGCAAGAGCCTTTCCTCTTATCATTTTTCTTCTTGAAGTTGGTTGAGTGCGTGGCCTTGTTCTTGCCATCGAACTTTCCCTTTCCTTCAGTTTTGTTCTTATTCTTGAACTTGTGGGATTGGAAGTTTTTCCTCTGCACTAAATTGGCAGTAGAACCTCCCTCAAGTCCTCGAGCAGTTTTGTCCTTTGCTCTCGCCTTCTCTTCCACATGAAGAGACCCAATGAGATCCGTAACGGAAAACTCTTGTCTCTTATGTTTCAGAGAAGTAGCAAAGTTCCTCCACGAAGGAGGAAGCTTGGCAATAATGCCACCAGCCACAAATTTGTCCGGTAAGGAACACTTGAACTGCTCAAGTTCTTTGGCAAGTGATTGTATCTCATGAGCTTGCTCAACGACGGAGCGCTCATCAACCATCCTGTAGTCATAGAATTGCTCCATGACGTACAGCTCAGTGCCAGCGTCCGAGACCCCAAACTTGGCCTCGAGCGCTTCCCACGCGTCCTTGCCATTATCAAATGACATATAAGGGTCAACAATGTTGTCCCCAAGAACACTGAACAAAGCCGCCATAAACATGGTATCGGCTTTCTTAAAGCTCGCTTCCTGCTCAGCAGAAAGATCTCCTTCAGGCTTGCCAAGAGTGGCGCTATAGCAGTTTAGGTTTTCAAACCAGAGAACTGCTCTCTTGCGCCATCTCTTATAGTGCATGCCATCAAAAGGAGGCGGCCTAGTAGCCGCGGCTACACCAGTGGAATTCAGTTGCCTATAATCAGGTTTTTGGATTGTTGGAAATATAAGCAATAATCCATATGATTTAATCTAAATAATAAACTGATAAAACATGATCATACAAACGGTACTAAAACCAATTATGCAGATCAACAAAGTAGATGAACAGATTACATCTATAGGAGATAAACCTATCACATCTACACCAAACGCTAGAATAAAGAACTCTAGCATAATCTGAAAAAGACAGTTGACTATTACGTACAGTGTAGGCTGAATAGCAGCCGCAGCGGTTGCAGCAGCGTCGCCCATGTTAAGGTTGTCGAAGAGGTCGCTGACGTCCGGAAAGAAGTCGTCGTTCGGGAACTCGCCGTCGGACGACGTCGTGGTTGCCAGTAGTCGCGCTTGAGCGCTCCCCAAAAACCTGATCGCCCCTCACCCGTACAGGTTCACGAGAGGCGGGGTTCCGGAGGCCTACTGTCCCGATCTGCGGTGCACGCCGCAAGCCGGGATGGAGAAGACGAAAGCGACGGCGCAAGGTTCTGGAGGTAGGCGCGTGTGTGGATTGATTTCGTACCGATTAGGTTTAGCCCAGACGCTTTATATAGTGCAGGTTAGGAGGATCGTGGGCTCAGCCCACGTCCGAGTCGGTAACAGCCACGTCCATAAAAGCTCGGCTCGGCGAGATTTCCGCAACCCGCAACCCGCGGCGCGCATCGTGACGAGGCGAGGCGAGGCGTGGCGAGGCGGGCGGCGTCGGAGGAGGAGTGCGCGAGGGCTACTCTTCTTGTCACACCTTAGTAAGTGGTGCAACACTCTACTATATAAGGTGGTCCAACTCCCCTTCAACTAGCAATGTGGGACTAAACTTTAGCACCACTAGCATAGCCATATGCTGTCATATACAAGTGGGCCAAAGAGAATTTCAGAATTTGTCTAATGGGCCAATAGCCCAATATACACCAAATTCCAACAAGACCTTCGCCGAGGGGGCTACGCCGACGGCAGCCCTCGGCGTAGCGTATGCCGACGGCAAAGCTGGCTACGCCGAGGGCTTTTTGCCGTCGGCGTAGCCGTCGCGTGCTGTAGTGAGCGCATCTCGCTTGGTCGTCTTCCTCCTCGAGTCTCTTTCCTGATCCGGAGATCGCTCCTCCATCTAATCCTATCGCTCAGTATCACCACCGACCGCCGGTTTCTCTCGGCGAGAAACTGACAGAGCGTAATGTCCCCGTTCGACGGGAAAACAGATCCGCTCCTGCAGATTTCTTCAGATATAATCCATCTGGAACACGGATTTCTTCAGGTTTGATTCATTTCCATTGCTAGATTTTCTAGTTTTTATAAGGAAGTTCAAGTTAGATTGCACGTACCCTATTTTCTGTTGTTATCTCTGACAATCCATATGAAGACCGATAGAAGAGAACTGATTCTCATTTTAAGAATACCCGGATTGCGTATTATTGCTATATATGTATAGAGACATTCTGTTCCCTTCTTTTATATCTCTGAATCTTTACAGTTTATCAACTTTAACTACTTTCAATAAATTCAGAATTTGCCAGACCACGATGAGTCTTTTGAACATCCCTCGAGACATTGCCGATCCATATTTCTTCGGGTTAGAGGTGGACACAACATTCCGTCGCCATCATGGTGATGTGCCTGAGAGGAAGGTGGCATTTGACATGGGCATGACTGGACACAACATTTATGTTCGGGTCAATATTTCTATGGGATGCCCAGTTCATCTTCTCCCCACAAGTCACTGACATGTTGTGGTTGTGTGGCTCCCTGAACTCGTATATATATACCATCCACTGTAGTCCGTCCTGCGAAGGATGATCATGTCTTGGCATCCACTTGCCACTGGGTTCGCGTTGGAGTGCCTAGGTTTCCCCTGAAACAGTAATTTAAAGTTTAGTCTTTCTTAATATCTGTGCTAAACCATAAAAAATCCGAAGATCGCTCTGGACATTTCAGTTAAACAAGAGAACACTTACCACACACCCACATACAATGTACTTCTCCTTCCTAAAAGAAATATCACAATTTTTTCTAAATTTGAATGAATCTAGACACGTTTAGTCGTAGGTACATCCAAATTTTAATAAATCTAAGACATTCTTTTTTAGATAGGAGGGTGCACAGTTCAGTTCTGCTTATTGATGCATTCCTTGTAGACTGCTCGTCGTATCTGATTCCGAACCCAACCTTCCATGAGTAGAGGTTGTACAAGTCATAGGCATCCGGCAATGAATCAAATTCCAGCCCTGTTTCGGGAGCAAGCACGGACTCTGACCTCCTTTGGCCGAATCTCCTTATAGCTGCTTCAAGCGGTGTGTTCCTACCACTTGATTTCAGTGCAACCAAGGTCAGGCTAATACAGTTAGCTGTTTCCCCCCTCTTTTTCTGCCATCCATTTGTCATGATTGCTGTACGCATATGCCCAAATTGGATTGACTTTTTTTATGACTTTATATTTTTTATTAGTAATGGATCACATTAATTTGATATTAAATATATAAGTGGAACCTTAATTTTCAAAATGTATTTGCGAAGAAATCTAGTATCCCCGTGTAGCAAATCTAGATACACAGAACGAACCGAGAAGACACCAGACATTGTCAATTTACACTTACAGGAATCTTGATTATCGGAAAGTTCAACGTTCATTAGTCTCTCTACTAAATGTGTCTAGTACGCCCAATAGCTTCCCATCAAAGTCCCACTGAAGCCTATGTTTAGAGGTGTGCTCGACATTACATGCGCTACGAAAGCACTTTGATGAATCGGCTCCAAGCAGAAAGGACATGGAGTAGGTGCCCAAACTTGTCTTCCACCGATGATCAAACTGACCTCTCCTCCTCCTTTCTCTCCCCCTAGATGCGAATTTCGTGTGCCACCCTGCGGCCTCCCCCTCGCAACCCACCCGACCACTGACCACCTCCTCTTCTCCTCCTTTTTCCTTGGTCCCTATCACCTTCAAAGAAAGGGTGGATTTCTCTGGTTTTGGTTGGGCTGAAGAAACTCCGCTAGGATTTGAACTTCTTGGTTCATTTTTGGAACCACCGGTGGTGCTTTGATGTTTGACGATATTATCCGATTGAGGAGGTAGAGAGGAAACATGATAGCTCGGTGGCGGTGGCCATCGAGGATTTCAGCGCAGCCAAGGTCAGGCTGATCCACTTGGCTGTTCCCCCCACTCTTTTTGTGCCATCTATTTGTCATGATTGCTATGAGCATATGCCCAAATTGGAATGACCTTTTTTACTATTTTTTTTATCCGCAATGGATCACATTAATTTGACACTCCATTTCATGTCATTAACTCTCCATCGGTAGCCCAACACTTTCAAATGCAGGATATACCAAACGTCAACGAAAAGTCTACAAGGAGATATCCGCTCGCCTCGTTGGTTGCTATACTGTCCTTGATCATGCCTGTGGGAGTATACATATTCTCGCTGTCTTTGAAGCAAATTGGGATGCTCTTTGGACTCAAGCAGACAAACATGATAGAAAAGGAAAGGGAGCAACCTTGCCACAATTCCAGCGTTCCAGAGACTTGAGATGCCTTATGTGCACTATCCTTCACCGCATACTTATAGTAGGTATGTAAATATTTTTGGGCATCTAAGTTTACATTTTTGGGCTGGTGAGTAACTTGTTCTTTTGCTTGTTAGGGAAGAATGTGCATGCACACCGGTTAGATTCTTCGCTATCTTGACGATGCAAAGGTCAGGAAGTGGATTGTTTGAAACTATGTTGAATAGCCATGAGAATATCAGCTCCAATGGAGCGATTTTCTCTGTCAAAGAAAGGCGTAGTAACATCACAGCGATCACGAGAACACTAGATAAATTGTACAATCTTGACTGGGTCAGCAGTGCTGCTAAAAATGAGTGCACGGCTGCTGTGGGGTTGAAATGGATGCTCAATCAGGTACATTTTGGCATTAGAGTATTATTTGATTATTCCATAGAAGGTGAAAGAAATACTTGCTTGCCTCATAACTTTGTTTTTGCAAAATATCATTTTATGACCGAAGTATATGTTTTCTAAATAGTTCTCTATTGTACAATTTGTCATCACATTCTTTGAGTAGCTATATATTGTGAACAAGGAAACAAGGACTTGCCTGCTACTGCCAGTTTCCCGAAACCCCGATTTATAGTTTTAATTTTGAGGATTGCTAAGATATGTTGTAACATTTTTGCATTTAATTTGTTTGTAAGAATTATTTTCCGTACTGGAGTTAATTAATGTGGTGCATCTCTTCAAATAATCTTAGCTTACCTTTTTTGCTTGTTATGTGGAATTACAGGGTCTCATGAAACATGATCGAGAGATAGTTGAATACTTCAACCAAAGGGGTGTGTCTATAATTTTCCTTTTAAGAAGAAATCTTCTCCAGCGTTATGTCTCTATATTGGCAAATGACCATGATAGAAACTACAAGCAACTAAATGGAACTCATAAAGCTCATGTGCATCAAGGAGTCCAGGTTCACATTTTTTTACTTTATCTTAGTATAAGAGACCAGAATGCGATAATCTTTTATCTTGTGTTTGCAACTTTTGGTATCACAAAGCGACGATGAACCAATTAAATATAACCGTACCTTTAACTGCTTTATCTGCTATAGTGTTGTAGATGTGCATGCAGAATAAAAATAAGATCCTTTAGTTCTCACTGCAGGTAGATGTTCATGCTCAGTATAGGCCAACAATCGACACAAAATCGTTGATTGCTGAACTGAAGAAATCTGATAAATTGGCAACTGATGCTTTAGTGAGTTTCAAGAAGATACGAAATATTGTGCTGTACTACGAGGATGTAGTCAGCAATCGCACTTTGCGCCTCTTGCACTATATCATTGTTTGAATTAAATCAACCTTTATTTTTCTTGATAACGTATGTTTTTCTTTGTTTCTTCAGAAGCTCACAGATGTGCTGGATTTTCTGAAATTGCCAAAGACAAAGCTATCCAGTCGGCATGTGAAAATCCAAACTAAATGGTTGCGTGATAACATTGATAACTGGATTGATGTTTATAATACGTTGAAGGGCACTCAGTATGAGAGCTTCTTGAATGGCCGAAAGTGACCAAATTAGCTGAAGGTGTAAATAATGCTTGGGCTTTGATCCCGTACAACCCCCTTCTTCTAAACTCATATAAATCCGTTTACATATATACCTAAACCCGTATTTAAACCGAGTATTTAGTGGGTTTTCCTTCTTTTGACCCCTCCTTCCACCTACTGTATCTAGCAGAGTAGTTAGAGTTGGCACTTTTTGTCTATCATGTGCTAATACAAAGGCTCATTGATTTCAGGTTACGCCCTGGCATGTACATTTTAGCTGATTAAATTAATAACTATGATACTCCCTTCATACCAAAATAATCGATCTCCTAGGTTTGTCCTAAGTCAAACTTCTCTAAGTTTCACCAAAGTTATAGGAAAATGTGTCAATATCCACAACGTCAAATCTATTGTAGTAAAACTTAAAAATTCTTTTACATATTGATTTATTTTTCTAAAAACTAGATCAAACTTAGTGTAGTTTGAATTGGGACAAAACTAGAACATCCATTATTTTGGAACGGGGGGAGTACAAAGTTATGATCATCTTTACACTTCTCAATCCCCTTCTTAGTGCAGAATGTACATAAATGGGTGATAATTACATCTTCCTTTTGGTATCAATTCACTATTCATGACTATGGCTAGGCTAAGTTCGGGTAGCTGGTAGAAAATATTATTTTGATTAACACAAAAAAATAATATTTTGATGGTTATAACTGATAAATAGGGAAACTTAGTCCAATAAGAGATGACATAGTAATCTAAGCTAGTTCATTGGTAGTGGCATCTCAGCTCTTCACAATTTTAGGACATAAGATGACACAGGTGGCCATTATGAATGCTGAGTACATTACTTAAATAACTATTTAAAGTTGTTTGAGTGCTCACTATAGGACGCGCGCTAGGCCGACGGCTAAAAGCCCTCGGCATAGGCCCTTTCGCCGTCGGCGTACGGTATGCCGAGGGCAGCCATCGGCGTAGCCTCCTCGGCGGAGCAAAAAATATCATCGGCATACGGGCTGACCGTTAGCGTAGGCCTTTGCCGACGGCCGTAGCCTGCCCGTCGGCGTAACGACCGTCGGCGAACGGCGGCGCTGCCGTTACACGGCCGCTAACAGCGAGCTGGATACGCCGACGGCCGTACCCTCGGCGTAGGTGCGCCACGTGTGGCTCTCGCTGGGCCTCCCCAGGAGGGGGCTACGCTGAAGGCCGCGCCCTCGGCGTATGGGGATACGTGTCCAGGGCCTGGGCCTCCCAGGCCGACGCTAGGCCACGCATACGCCGACGGCAAGGCTCTCGGCGTATGGACTCGCATACGCCTACGACAAGGCCCTCAGCGTAGCTATGACCATATGGCATGCAGCAGGGGTCTACGCCGACGGCAAGGCCCTCGGGGTAGCCCCTGCCCAGATTTTTTTTACAGTTTGTTTCAGATTGTTTTTACAGTTTGTTTCACATATTTTCATAGTTTGTTTCGCAGCAATATTCAAACAATCACACAAGATCACATATGCCATACATATATCAAACAAGATCACATCATTCATACATCATTCAAACAAGATCACATCATTCATACGTGTATCAATATCGTCACACATGCATAGACAATAAAACCCTACAGCTATGGAGGAGACGGGGTGAGACCGAAATCTCCCTGGGTGAAAAGAGGCGACCTCGAGCAAGGGTGGCATCCAGTAGAAGCAGCAGAAGAGCCACCTGGCGAGGGAGTAGGAGAAGTGTGAAGCTCGGGAGAACCACCGGCAGAATGACTAAGAGAAGGACCATTGTCATGAAGCGGTGTGATCTGACGCCCATCCGGCGAGGCGTGGCCAAAGTGCCGGTTCCTAGAAGCTCCCGTTCTCTACATGTTGCCTACATGTTAGCAACTTGCGAGACAAAGTAAAGCAATAACCAGTGGGTTAGCAAAGAACTTACCGGTGTCGATGCGTAGTATGTCCTAACGAAGCTGTCCTTCGATGAAAAAAATGGCGCCAGCCCTGGCATGGGAGGCACGGGCCCTAAATCTATATTCTATCCAGTTTGAATATTCACCAACATGGCCTGCAAGATAGTTTAGATGTCAGGCCATAATACAATAAACTAGGGGAAGTGAGACTTGTATCTTTTGCAAAAATAAAGGTTCGGACTTACATTTATGTATTGCATGTAGGTCGCATTCGCCTCCTGATGCCGCCGAAAGGCCACCTGATATTCCTCATGAGCGGCATCATAGGCCACGTCTAACTCAGGCTACAATTTCAAATACAAGGAATCTTGTCAGCGGTTAGCCATGCAGGAACAAAAGTCATATAGATGATGAAAACGAGAAAAACTTACATCATCTCTGGATCGACAAGGGTGGCCACGAGGCGGGAGGGGGGCCGGCGGCGGGGTGGGTAGCCTTGAGACGGCTGAAGCTCGTGCCGAGGGTAGGCTTGACCTTCTTATTCAGAATTTTGAGGCGTCCATGCTGCAATCTGTGCCCCGACGGGACCAACGACTCCTCGTCGATCTCCGCGTGAATGGGGTTATCCACATGGGGGTGACGAGCCTTGACCATAGTGTTGTAGTTCTCCAAGTCGTTCTGGGCAGTGCCAAAGTACACGGGCAACGAGGGCTGAGGCTCCGAGTAATTGGGCTTCTTTTGCCGCATCATCTCATAGACGACGACATCATGAATCACCACCCCGGGTTGTGCCTCGGCCACCTGCATCGTGGAAAGAAATATTATGTATATGAAGTATGAACATGACGAGAAATACACGCAGGTCGTTCCATGTATATACGTACCACCTTCCCCTTGAAGTGGTCAAAGTTCCGGTTTTCCGCGCAGTGTGTTCCACCATCGCCTCGGTTCTCCGCGTTCCGCCTCGACAAGGATGCAAACTCCTTGTCTTATCTGAGCCACCTCATCCTAACCAGCTCCTCCCATGCGAGTCTATGCGGCTCGGCCCAATCGGGGATAACCTGAAAATGTAATACTCAACTCCAGACAATACAATGGCAACTTAGCAGCAATGTAGAATCTCATTGACATTTTACTCACCGGCATGTACTCTTTTGACGTCATCGAGTACTCAGGATTAGAGTTCCTACCGACAATGTCTTCCTTCCTGACCCTCACGCCCCTGTCAGCCCAGAAGTGGATAGCGGCCGTGATCTTCTGGTTGTACCACACCTAGGGTGTCACCTTCACACAAGCCCCAAGCAAAGTTCTGTCCGCCTTCTCCTGGTCCTCCTCAGCCACACGGTAAAAGAACTTCAATCATGCATAAAAAACAACTGTAAGAGTCATGAGTTAGCACGGTGGGGTTATCAAATATGAACATAACTCGAAAAATATGTCTTACCCAAAACTTGGTGATGACAACATCAGCAGTTGTCAGAAAGCCCGGGACACGGGTAGTCTGGTAGTCCGCCCAAGTAGTAGCTAGCTTCCTGACACCCTCAGGGGTAATGTGATAGCCCGGCCAGAACTTCCTAATCGGAGCTCCAACAAGGCTGTTAGGAACGCGGGGCTTGGTCCCTGGAGGAAATGTCCAATTGCTGCACAATAATAAACATTAGTACACATGCCAAATTATTTATGACCAACATGAAATAAAATGTTTTAAATTGCCAAATTAGTACACTTACTCAAGGCCATCTGGAATAATAAGGGCTTTCGCCTCCTGGGTCCTAGGCTCAAACTTCTCCTCAGGGACTCCCAATTCCCCACGATTCCGCATTTTCTTCGGCCCCACCAACTCACGGCTAGTGTCCGCCTCCGTCTCGGTCCCCGCCTCCCTCTCGGACTCTGCCTCCCTCTCATCCCTGAAAGGCTGCTCTGTTAGGAACAACTCAGGAGCCATGTCGCCAGAAGCAGAGGGTGGTGGGTCAAAGTCCACGCCTCCTCCCGTGGCACCTCGTCCTCGTCCTCCTCCACCTCGGCCTCGACCCCGTCCTCCGCCAGCAGGAGCAAGATCGGGGTAAAGCAGATTGGGATTTGGCTGTCTCCCACTCCGTGTAGCTCTTTTCTTGCGCTGCTTCAGCGCATTAAGCAAGGACGAACTGGTTGCCTTGCCACGGCTCATATTGTTCAATCACCTGCATTAAGTAAGAGAAAACAGTGAAGCACAAAGACATAATAAAATATATACACAAAGAATAAAGGCATAATGCAATTAATAAAATAATTAAGCACAAAGACAAAATAAAATGCATTGAAAAATAAATACTCACTATTATTTTTATTCTCATTCCCGTTAGAGCGCCGTCCTCCCTGGCCGGTATGTGCCACGCGTCTTGGACCTACGCCAAGGGCCTCGCGATGCCGAGGGTGATCGTCGGCATAGGGTCGCCTACGCCGAGGGCTGGCGACGTGGGCTGGCCTGGCCCGGTCCTACGCCGACAGCCCCGACCTTTGCCGTCGGCATAGCAGGCGGCCGTCGGCGCATCTGGCCATTCCTGTAGTGGCTTCATTTGATCATTTTGTGTCAAAGTTGTCGACGATGGAACACGTTACGTTAATAGTTAGTGTGTCTAACGTTAAGGATCCGAGTGCCGATGCTGCTCCGTGGCACGGATTGTGTTAATAGTTAGTGCCTCCTCCCCGATGGATAATTGCAATTTCCTCGTTTGCAGGTCCTTCCCTCCCAGACATGAAGATCTGCGGTGTGTAGGTCAGTTACTGATCGTTCCATCTCAGTCATCTGCTTTCAAGAAACGTTAAGCCTGATATTTCTGCTCAGACGTTGTTGAGTCTTAGCATTAGCCACGTAGTATGTGCAGTCAGTTTTTCACTCCCTCCGTCGAGTAGTATAGTTGCATGTCTTCTAGTAGTACACGGTATGTGTGTCTGATAGTATGTTTACATGTATACGAGTAGAACTAGGAGTCGGTCACCGAGTAGGCTAGCTAGTTTGAGTCGGTCGGTTGATCCTAGTATATATATATGTGTAGTCCCTGACTTGTAGACACATCGAGAGACAGAAGAAATAAAAAAGCCCTGCTCATGTGGCAATAATCGAATCCTGTACGGGAGTTCAGCTAGCTAGCTTAGATTGATCAACGTGAGTGGCTGCCTGCTTAGCTCCTGTACGTGAGCGTCTCATCGGTTGGTTCTAGTTCTGCGCGTCTCGCCGGAATTGATCGAGTGATTTTGCCGCTATTGCGTCGTCTGTTGTCGGAAAGTACTCGACGAACGGCGTCACATATCGGGTCAATTTTCAACAATTGGTATCAGAGCCAAGGTTGTCGCTCGTGATCTGCTGAAAGTACTAGGAGGTCATGGCGATGGTGAAGTTTGGGGAGAACTCGGCATCAGCACCGGTGACAGAGATGGTGGGGGCGGCTTTGTATTCGCGCCTCGATCGCAAGGACTACGGGCTATGTGCTCTCAACATGGAGGTGGCCATGGAGGCTCAGGAGGTTTGGTAGGCCGTTGATCCAGGAGGCGACAAGTACGTCAAGGGAGGCGCGAAGTACCAGAAGGATCGCCAAGCATTAACGACGCTCTATTCCGTCGTGCCGAAGGACATGATGCAACACCTCATACTCATAGGAAAGAAATCGGCGAAGGGTGCATGGGAGACGATCAAGATCTTGCACCAAGGTCATGCCCGCGTGAAGGAAGCGCATCTTCAAACTTTAACAAAAAGCTATGAAGATCTGAAGATGGAGGAGAGCGAGACGGTTGATCAGTTTGCCGCCCGTTTCGTTACCCTTGTCAATGCAATCAGGGGATATGGCGAGAAATTGGATGAGATCAAGAACGTTAGAAGGTTCCTGCGTGCGGCACCGGCGCACTACATGCAGATCGTTACATCGATCGAACAATGTCTCGACCTGAATACATTGACGGTTGAGGATCTCGTCGGAAGATTCTAGGCACACGCTGAGAGAATCCGGATCAGCTTCGGTGATCAGAACAGGTTGAGCACCTAATGCGCACAAAGCAGCAGTGGATGACTCTTTTAAAAGAAAAGCAAGGAGGCTCCACGAGCGGCAAGGAGAAACAACGCCCAACGAAAAAGTATATCGCGTGGTAGGAGGATGAAGATGACGCCCCGCCGCGGAGGAAGTTTGACATAAAGAAAGTAAGGTGTCATAACTGCGGCGAGCTCGGTCACTTCAAGGCCGATTGCCGGAAACCACCAAAAGAAAAGGAGAGGGCTCTCATCGCCCAGGAAGAAGATGATGGATCGATGATGCTGATGCTCGAAGTAACTGAGTTGAAGGATGAGGAGGAACCTCCATCGCCGGCTACGGAGATTGTGGCCCAAGTGGATCATGATCTACCGTGTGTGCATCACAAGGAACAGAGTGCCCCGTTCCCATGTGAAGCCGCGTTTGAGGCAAGTGAAGCCTCGGAACTTGTTCATGGCGATCTATGCATTGAAATCTCACCCACAACTCCGTCCGGCAATAAGTTCTTCATGCTTGTGGTGGATGATCAGAGTAAATACATGTGGATTGTGTTACTAAAAAGTAAGGGTCAAGCTCAACAAGCATTTGAGAATATCAAGGAAGCCGAAGAGTTCAAGGTGGAGGCGAAGATAAGAGCCCTACGCATTGATCAGGGGGGTGAGCTGCATAAAACTGTGTTGACCATGGCACGGAGCATGATGAAGAGTAAAGGCTTGCCAGGAAAATTTTGGGGTGAGGCATTAAATACAACTGTGTATTTGCTAAACAGGGCGCCAACTGAGAGTGAAGTTGGTATAACGCCGTACGAAGCATGGTACAGACGGAAACCCTCGGTTGATCATCTTCGGACTTTTGGGTGCATGGCGCATGTCAAGATGGAGTTCGACCAGATCAGAGGACTCCAATGATCATGACGGGCAAAGAAGGCTCGAAGGCATACCGTCTGTGCAATCCTTATACCAATAAGGTGGTTGTGAAGGGCGACGTAGTCTTTGAGGAAGAAAAATCATGGAATTGGGGTTCCAACGAACCGGGATATCCAACTTTTTACGTCACGTGGGATCTTGAGTATGAAGAAAATATGGATCAATCAAGTTTATCCTTGTCAGCAAGTTCAGGCCCAGAAGATGTTGAAGGCCTAGGGGGAGCTCCAAGTGTGGACACCAGGCCAGAAGCACTAGGGATTCTTCCAGAAGACAAAGAGTTTAAAGAAAAGGCTAGTCCATGGACAGAAGATATGGAACTGGAAAGGTGCACAGATGCATGCACAGTGATACTTGCACTTGTATTCATGTAGACGGTCACAACTGACTGCACGAGATGTAAAATGTATTACATTGCGAGTATAAAAATATTGGATGAACGTATGCCTTCCTGGCAGGGATGGTTCCGTGTTATCTATACTATTAAAAAGATTGGGACCGTTCGTCACGCTTAGAAAATTTCCGTCTGCCTTGAAAAGATTGTTTTGCCCTTGATGATTTGGAGATATAACTAGCACTGCCACCGCCAAGTCAACCTACCCTGAGCCCTTATCTCGCGATCCCCTTCTGCCTCCTGTCCACCGCCGCCCCCTGCCAAGCTCTGCTGCTAGCAGCTCTCCCTGCCCATCCACTGCATCCCGCGCAGATGTTGGGGACGGTGCACCACTGCAGGGGTCGAGTACGACGGCCGGCCAGGGACTAAAACAGGGAAGAGGAGGTCCACGCTCGAGATGGACGAGGTCGGGGTCGAGGTCGTCCTGCGCGCGGTGCAGATGTTGGGGACGGTGCACCGCTGCGGGGTTCGAGTACGACGACCGGCGAGGGACTACATCAGGGAAGAGGAGGTCCGTGCTCGAGATGGACAAGGTTAGGGTCGAGGACCGTCCTGCTGCACACAGGCTCGCGCGAGGTAGGGTGCTCCCAGGGAGGCGACGTCGAAGCGTAAGAGGGAGAGGCGAGCCAACAAGTCGAGGGGGCATCAAGAGTGTGGCGGAGGGGATTGAGGAGGAGCCGCGGAGCTCCTGGCGGCACCGGCCAAATTCAGAGGAGAAGCTGCGGTGTGGATGTCGTCCTATGTGGAGGAGGAGGACTGACGGGAGTGGCCTGTGGGTGGAGGGCGACGCGGTCAGCGATGCCGGCAGCCTACAATGGGAGCACGAGCTGTACGCGGCTAGGAGCCCTTAGAGTGATCAGTTTGGATACACTCATACACGCGAGACGAATCTGACAGATTGACCAGCTTCAATTCGAGTTCGATCCATGGTGAAGCGTGAACTGCCCTTTTGGCCGTCGATCTGACGGGGAAGACCAGAAGAAATACATGTCCAGCTTCTCCGCTTCACGGCATGCCATGCGATTGCAGATCTTTTTTGTCTTTGCAAGCATGTCAGTTGATATGTCTCTGTTGTTTTCCAACTGTACTGCACGTACAGCCATGGGCTGCCTCACTTTCCATCTGGCTCTCTCCGAAATCAAGATAAATGGACAGAGTGATTGAAGGGATGTGTGACATGTGTCGTCAAAGCAGCAGGATTCGGTCAGCTCATCCTTGAATAAGATTAAGGTTCAAGTTACTATTTTTTGGGGTACTCTACGGTTTATCAGCTATCAGCTTAATTTCTTTCAAAAAAAACTATCAGCTTAATTTGACCACGTTTCAAAGAGACAGCATGTAAATTATTTACAGACTTATCAACCTGGAGAGGTTCCAATGAAAGGGAAGTTATTCCTTTTTGGTTTCACCCGAATTTCATAGATATTTCAGAACAATTGAGCTCTATACCAAAATTATCATTGTATTCACATCAGCCATACCTTTTGCAACTCAATAGAGCTATTACTTATGCTTTTACCTACATGTAAGTATATAGTATTTTTGCTTTCCACTTCTTAGATGTTGCTATCTATAAGAATTTGGTAAAAAAAATTATCATTTGCAATAACATCAAAGCATGGTTTCACCTTTGTTGCGGACCGGCAGCGGTAGCTCCTAGGCCTAATTTTTTTAAGTTAGAGGTTTCTCGCAGCGTCCATATATTCAATGTGGTACCGTAGCAACGCACGGGCTTTGTGCTAGTATAGTTAAAATAGATTACAAGATTTGATACGGTGGGATATGCCTCAATCACTAAAGAATCTTAATTAGGTAGCTAATAACTTATCTGAGGTATGAAACAAGCGGGATACCTACTGCTGTTGCATATTAGTTTATCGCCTCACGCATCTAGATTTCCGTCACCTCTCAATCCTATGCTATGCATCCCACATATGTTATCGGCATTTGAACATAAGAGACTGTTGATCATACGGTGCAATGAAGCCTAACCACATAAGTACATGAAAGAAGCTAGCCTTGCTTTTCGCCATCAAGCAAAAGTGGGCAACATAAATGGAACGATATATAAAGGCTCCCTTGAGGTCTGTCGACTTGATGTTTTCAGCACCGCTACTGAATGCAAATAAATAGAGGATGGTGATAATAGCATGGTCGGAAAGTTGATGGCATTTGCTTCAAAATTATGTTTGCTGCTTCATTCTTAGCTTTTGACAAAAAAGAGTCAAGTTGAAACGTCTAGTACAATAATGTATCTAGTTAGCTGCAAAACCATTGATAAAGGAGTTGTGACACAAGATCAAAATCAAAGGAGGTCAACATACTTTACATGTGCTTGCTGTCTGTTTGTCTTAAATCGGTGTGTGCATCGATCTGTGCAGGCATTAATAGCCCATAGTACCTTGTAACATATAAAACATAAAAAATGTAGTAGAGTCCTATGGGTTTCTGTGGAAAAAAAACGATGTAGGGTAAGGTACTATGTATTGTCCTGCAAGTTACAAAACTATAGCTTAATGTACATTCTAGATTGCTGTGAAGTTGTGCCTGAAATTATCCCAGGTGTCGAAACCCGAGATGGCAATGAAAAGGGTAAAACACACTGAAAGTCATTATACTAAGGTTATACTATATGTGGATACTAGTTAGTTGAATTCAATAAAACAATAAAGGCCGTATGAATTGACTGATACTGAGGCAAAGGGCGCCACGTTTTTTAAAATAAAAAAAATTGTTGAATTCAAGTGATCGGTTTGGCAACTTCGTCTCCAGCATGATGATCTTCATCGAAGCTTCTGACTTGAGCTTATTTCGATGATAGGTTTAGAGTCTTTGTTCTCCAGAAGAAATAATATTAAATATATTACGGTTGAGCGGTTGGTTACAGATATTATGGTTGAAGGAGACTTTTTCTAAGATTGACACGCAGTACTTGTGGATACGTACTTTAACTCTGAAGCAATTAGCTATAACATGAGTGAAGTACAACAATGCAAATACTTCTACTACCCTTGCATGTCGTTTGCATCATGGTTGTCTACCCAAGAGGATCTCTGCATGTGCAACGACAGCCTGTTTCCTCCCAATCCTACCTATCCACAAAACAATACACAAGTCAAATATATACGCTCTTTCTGGGTTCAAAGTGCACTGTTTTCTACGTGCATTGTGCATCCAAGCAAAGAAAAATTCTTATCGAGAAATGCCAGTGTGCTCTTGCTCATTTTAAATAGGGATCACTCTGTACAAGCATACGACGGTCATTTATTCAGTTTCACCGTCATGGCCGCTGAATGTCGATTCCGTCAAAATTTGTAAACCAAAATTTTAAATTTTCCGCTGGGCCTATATATTATGAACTACCGATACATATTTTCTGTTTGACTAATTTTTTTTGTCGCAGTCCAATAACACGTCAGCTTCATTGTAGGTTCCCATACTCCGGAATTCAAGAAAATGATAGCAACACCCCCGCGCCTCCATTGGATCTGGAGTAATACCCCATGGTTGAATGGTGCCTACCTCTTGCTGCACCAGTGAGCTGAACCAAGCACTAGTCAATAATGCCTCACCACACTGCGTGGAACTTCTGAGCTAAGGATCGGAGCAAGAAAATACATCACTGAGTCTAGATACATTTAAATAAGTAAGAAATAATGAAGAAGTGATTCCCTGTTAGTTAGTCGAGTGAGTTTTAGCTAGTGACTTAATAACAAGTGTACATGAAACGGCCATGCTTACTTTACTACTGGACGTATCAACATTTGATTCGAGGCATGTACAATACACATTATGACAGCCATACGTATGGCCGATTTTGCCGAGGATCATTCATTATCCTTATCCTCTGACAAATCCTTCTCCTAGATACATATGTGAACTTTCCAACCTTTCCTTGAGAGACACAAGTATATAAGATACAAACCTGTATGAGAGGAGACAGGTGGTGGCTGCTATTTTCTCGACTTGATATCAGATGTGGATTATTGGCATCAAACCATGGTGACAGCCAGGCTAGTGACAGACATCACCCTAGTTACATGCCTAAGTCGTAAGCAGCCCGAAAAAAATGTATATAACAAAAGGACGAGACTTGTATCGACATGACCTAGGAACCAATCGACATGATTGGCTGATTTCTCTGCCCCGGCTATATGTGCTGGACATTCTAGAAGGCAACGAGCTTCAACTAAGAGTCGACTGAAGAGGTGATTAGTCAGCTCGGCCAGCAAAGAACATAAACTTGCTCCTTCAGCACCCACTATCTCAGACTAGAGTTGTATGTACTCCCGACACCTCACAATCCCACACATGATACCTTAGTTCGACTATGTCCATATCGTTCTACTCATGTATGGTGCAATGAGAAACAATGAGAGTAAGAGGATCCAGGCACCTAGATTAACTAAAATAGTTGATTTATGGGTTTGCATGCATTTGTGTGTGTGTGTGTGTTGAATGACCTTCAACTTATGGTAGCTGCCATTGCAAGCAAATAATCTCAAAGTTGCATGTTGGTATTGCCTTACAAAAAGGACCGAAGTCAATGTTCTGCTGCCATTTAAATTTCAAACCAGCATTTTCAGAATAATTTATGATACTTCCAATAATGTTTTCGACATATCCATGGGTCTCAAAATTTTCCTTCAATTGAAATATGAAAACCTATAGGCAGGATTATAGAGCATGTGGGGATGCATAAATAATAATTATGGCAAAAGTGTTCTATAGTCAAGAGAGTGTTAATTTGTGGCTTGGCAATAAGTATTCATGAAACGATCGTAACTACCAATTCCTACTAGGTCTGTTGTGGTTTCATTTCTAGTTTACTACTCGACCATAACTTCGTTTGAAGCCAGGATAATACAAATTACCACATCCATTTAGTTCATTTTGTCAGGCATTCATTCATGAGTCTAATCCTCTGACATATCTTTCTCCTGCATATATCTTTGAAATTTCGAATGACTAAAAAAATCTATGCATTAGTTTTTTATGAGAAGTTGCACTTTATTTGAATTTTCCCAAAACATCAATCCAACGAATACAACAATGATAGGGCTTAAGGTCTTGCTCTGTGCATCAAAATACGCACACATCCAAACACATCTAAAGTGCAACGTTTGCCGGCTTAACAGAATCGGGTTCTCACGACTACTAACACAAAGCAACACAATGATGAACTAAAAGGCCACACACTAAAAGGAGGTTTATCCATGAGGTCACCATGCATGTGCATAGGGTGAAAGCTAAACATGTTGAAAGTTTGTCAAAATGGCTTGACACACTAGTATAGGGTGTGTGTGTGTGTGGGGGGGGGGGGGGGGGGGGCTTTTTGTAGATATCTTGTAATTATGATGTACTCCTTTTTGTTTTATTTAATACAATAGGACCAAAGTCCTACAGTCAGTTCTCAAAAAAGGCCACACACGTATGGTATTATGGCCCATCTCATTCACTGATACTGTTATATATAAGCTCTACATACATCCAACAAGACAATCTATATAAGAAATATAGGTACAAAATTAAGGTGCATCAAATGTTAAAACTCGTGCCGAGTCCTTCGCTATGCTCCGACATATATATACTGCTGCATATGTAAAGACTTGGCTAGTGACCAACTCCCCGGGAGTTTCCAAATAATAGATAACTTAAATTCCTATTGATCTTAACATGCCCTTTATTTGGTTGGCTTGATTCAATACATGCATCTTCTCTCTCCCATTTGCTAGCCTATAGGAGTACATGTAGTAGTACATGTAGTAGTACATGTGTGGGATTGGAAGGTGACAGGAAAGTGGATGTGCAAAAATTGTGACCAGTCGTGGCATTTTGGTGCAATCTAGGCTGCCAGATGCATGCACAGGGTACTTTTGTGCATGCATGACAATGCAAGCGGATTGATTCCATCTGTTATTCTGTTGTACTCCTATAGGAGTAACACGAAAGCAAGCCATACTTATATCCAGGTGCATACTCGCCGGAACCTGCAAGTACAAAGCTACCAAGTTGAATTCACCAGATCGTTGGGGACTATAGCTGTCATCAAAGAACTGGTAGTGCCTGTTCTTTTTTTATTGCTTCAACTTTCGTTGGTTTGTATATGCACCTGAACTTGGTAATTTATACATAACATCATCCAACTCGGTGTAACTTGAAGCCAACCTGATTACAAAGCCGTTATTTGACTAAAATCAAAAAGCAAATTCACCAGTACCACGTTCCGGTTGATGTAACTGTAAATTGGTCCAGATGTTATCGTGGCAACTATCCTCCCAATTCTCGGTATCTCCCAATGCTCAAGTTTGTAACTTCTCGGTATCTCCCAATTCTATCCGGCAAAAGAGGCTAGCATGCATTGTTCATTTTTGCTTGCTCGTTTTAAGTAGGTGCATGACACAGGAAAACAACGCAATGCCTATGGTCGTCTCGGGATTTAATCCAAGAATATGGCTCATCCTTGATACACCACAAGCTTCAAGAGCTCATTCATGATAATGCAGATCAAGGCTCTCATGAACTTGAATTTGAAAGGAAAGGTTTGAAAAAGGCATAGCTATTGTCTTGTTGTCTCCTCAGTTATGGCTTTGGAACGTCCGTGGCTTAATTAACGAAGATGTGCGATGTGTAAATTGGTCACTGGTTCGATCATGACAAATTAATGGAAACGTCGCGGATAAATGGGCCAAAGGGCCTTCGAATGCCTCAAGTCACGCATAAATGGGCAAAAGGGCCTTCGAATGCCCCAAGAAAAAATCCATGATGTTTTCTGTGATAAATTGCCCGATTTATTATAAATATATGGGATTTTTTGGGCCTGAGTCAAACCTTGATGTTTTGGCCAAAACGTCAGGGATCCTTGATGAAATTCGTGACAAATTTTGGATCACCATGGAAGAAACGTCATGGATTGGCCAAAATCTTGTAGTGTGTGCTAGTTTAGCAAGCAACATGCATGTTCATGCATATCAACTAAGGATATTGGTGACATGACATAAAAGATGATGAAAAAGAAGGAGGTGGTAACAAATTATGTTACCATAACATCACATATCAAGACAAAATGAGTTTACAACTTAATAAATTAGACTTTATATGACAACACATATATTATTGCTCACTATAAAAGTAGTAACATGAATTAGAATATATGCATGTTACTAGTGTAACGTACTTACCACTATGAGTAGTCTAAAATGCACAGAGCTTGGAAAAATCAGGAAATAGGGGAGTCCACATGACCACGGCTATCCTGGAAACAATAACATGAAAGGCTGGATGTATAAAGCCGGTTTGTTGTGTTGAACACACTAGAAGCCAACCGCACCGTCAAAGAATTGAATGAAGTGCTGGACATACTCCTGACACCTCACAAGCCCGCGCAGGTGGCAACAACGTGCATCTATATCATCTGCCTCAACGGTGCTCGTCTCCTCAACTTCTCGTGCATCATCCCTAGGTGCGAGGTGAGATAAGATGAAAGTTTCTATGGAACAAGGAGCGAGCAACATTGAGTGTAAGAGGAGTCAAGGCAGGTTGAGCAACTAAAATAGTTTAGTAATTGGGTTTGTGTCCGTGCATGTATATAGTGACTATCATTTTCAGCAATTAATCTTCAGAACGTGATGGGTTGGATGCATTCAAATTTAAGTTGCTTGTTGGTATATCTGCCTTACTTTTTTATAAGGAGCATTTATTAAGATCGCGATGATAACAATTACACCCTGCCATTGCAATAACGTATTGCCCTAGCGGTCTTATGGATGCACACAATCCAAAAAAGAAAAAATAGAATTTAAAAAAGAAAAATCTCGTTACAGTGATCTATTCGTTTTAGCAGTAAACCTAAACACCACCAAGACATCACCAGAAGTTCAGTTTTTTCCAAAAGCGACACCTCCAAGAAGAAAATAGTGCATGAGCGCCATCATCGTCCTGATCATAGATCATAGGTTTTTACCCAGGAGAAAGTCCACTCTCATAAAACAATGCGTTAAATAATGTCATTGCCAGGTACAACCAATTAAGGCCAGACCTTAGATTTTCAGCCTGCAAAATTGAACCCTGGGTGCATTGTACGGGAAGGGAAAAGTTCGGTGGTCGACTATCTTCTAGATATGTTTCAGACTAGTTTACTCTCTAAAATAAAACAGAACTACTGGCATACCGCAGACCGAGCATTAGTCTGAATGATCGCCGCGTGTTGTTATGTTAACTACTGTCTTGCACTTCTAGGCAGGTTTCAATATTTCATCGAAATTTCTAAACCAAAATTTGGAAAATTCCATAGGGCCGCAAAATTTTAAAGTACGAATACAAGTTTATTGTTTGATTAATTTTTTATCAGAGTCCAAAGTAACCCTTCTGCACCACTGTAGTAGGGATGTAGTGGAACAAGTGACATAAGTGGGATCCCACTTCTACACACCTAGTACAACTTAAATAGTGTCTACATACATCCAATTTTTTTAAAATGTGGGATAAGTGAAAATTTTCAAAACCCCCTTATCCCACTTATCTCACTTAGTCTAAATGTGCTCCTTTGTAGGCTCTCCCATACTTTCGAATTCAAGAAAACAATTAAGTGATTCAAGTTCCACTTCCCCATCCTACCTCTAAGTGGCTCGATCCATATTTCTCTCTATTCCTATTCAGCATCTGACTGGCCGTCAGCAGATCTGCTAGGGCACCACGAAATCATCATAGCATAGCAATCGATTGACTGTCGGCACCCCAGCTTGAATGGTGTCGTCGGACATGCATTGACATGGGCGTTAATTGCCTACTTCTTGCTGCAGCTTGAATGAACTAGTTAGGAGAAGCAGTTACTAGTTAATGTGTACTCCAAACCTGCATGGAACTTCTTACTTAAGGATCAGCGCAAGAAAATACATCATCAAAGGTTGCTTTTTTGGAAAGATTTTTGTCAAATTCGATAACCCACATTTCCAGGTCAATTCATGATACTTCTAGAACTTTGGACATTTAGGTGTGTCTTGAAATTTTCCTTGAGCTTTAATATGAAGCATATATGATTCCTAGATTATCGACCATCGGTGATATATATAAGTAAGAAATGATTAAGCAATTCATTGTTAGTTAGTGGAGTGAGTTTTAACTAGTGACTTTACAACAAGTGTACATGAAACGACCATGTGTACTTTACTAGTGGACGTATCAACATGAGATTCCAGACATACACAATACACATTATTACAGCCATGCGGCTCATTTAGCCAATGATCATTCATTATCCTTATCCTCTGCATACACAATACACATTATTACAACCATGTGGCTCATTTTGCCCATGATCATTCATTATCCTTATCCTCTGACAAATCCTTCTTCTGGATACATATGTGAACTTTCCAACCTTTTTAGTTGGCATGGTGACATTTAATATATATCCTTCGGAAACACAAGCACTACTAGGAAAACGCCTGTTCGTGGCGCACCTGAAAAGGCCATCTGTGGCGCACTAGCAGTGCGCCACGGGCCTCGCGCTACGGCTATCTCCTAGCCGTGGTGCACTGCCTGGTGCGCCACGGTTGTGTCGAGATAGGCGTGGCGCACATGCCAGTGCGCCACGGAAAGTAGTCCAGGTGCGCCACGCGTATGAAACGATAACCGTGGCGCACTACGTGATGTGCGCCACGGATATAAATTTCAAAATTCAAAAAAAAAGCGACAGATCTGGATCTCGTCGTCAGTGTCGTCGCGCGACGGTGCAGGTCGTCATCGTCGCCTCGTCGTCGTCGCCTCCTCGTCGTCACCTCGTCGTCGTCGTCGGAACTGCAAGGAGGAGGAGAAGAAGAAGTGGAGGAAGAGGAGGAGAAGAAGAGGAGGAGGAGGAGAAGAAGAAGAAGAAGAAGAAGAAGAAGAGGAGGAAAAGGAGGAGGAGGAGAAGAAGAAGAGGAGGCCTCGGCGTCGTCGGAACTACAAGGAGGAGGAGGAAGATGAGGAGAATAAGGAGCCCGCCGCCTCGTCGTCGGAACTGCAAGGAGGAGGCCGTCGTCACCATCTTCACTGCGAGGAGGAGGAAGAGGAGGAGAAGGAGAAGGAGAAAGAGAAGGAGGAGGAGGAGGAAAATGAGAAGGAGAAAGAGAAGGAGGAGAAGAAGAAGGTAAGGAGAAGGGAGGAAAAGGAAAAGGAGAGAAGGGGGGGGGGAAAAGAAAAGGGGTAGTGGGCGGGGTGGGGATTCAAATTTTTAATCCTGCCCAACTTACTCGTAGCGCACTAGGTAGTGGTGCGCTACGGGTAAGTTGCCATCTTTTTTTTTCTGCAGGAAAAACAGTCTTTTGACCGTAACTTTTTACTCTTTTCGAATTTTGAAAATCTAAATAATCGCTAAACGACTTGTCGTTGCGAGCCGATGCGAAATCTCGTTCTCGTCATTTTGGTATATTATACGATTTTTTTGACATCGTATGCAAAAGTTACGGCCATTTTACCGTGGCATGACTTTTTTTTGCATAAAAATTCGAAATGCATGTTTGTTAATTTTCCTACAAACTATACCACATTACCTACCTAAATATGAAAGGATTTTTTTTTGAAGTGTTTATTATTTTCTTTTATTTTTTGCAAAACCTAAAAAGGCGATCCGGGGGGGGTGGGGGGTGGGGGTGGAGTTGGTGCAGGTCACTTAGCCGTCGGGCACTAGGGCAGAGTGCCCTACGGCTAAGTTGACCTAGTTGCTGCAACACACAGCCCCATAGTACACTAGGCCGGAGTGCCCTACGGCTAAGTTGCACATCCGTTAACGCACCTTGACCTAGTGCGGTATGGGTATATGTGCTGTGGCCACATGTGCCCTGGACCACACATAGCCGTGACGCACCACCCACATGTGCGCCACGCTTACGACAGTTAGCCGTAGGGCACCTGTGGACAGTGCGCCACGCCTATTTTACCCGTAGGGCACCACTAGCAAGTGCGCCACAGAAGTGTGGATTACCTATAGCCGTTTTCCTAGTAGTGAAGCATGCAAGATACAAACCTATATGAGATGAGACAAGTGGTGTCTTCTATTTATCGACATGATATCAGAATTCGCTTATTGGCATCAAACCATGGTGAAAGCTAGGCTGGTAACAGATATCACGTTAGTTACATGCATGTTAAGCTTCATGCACTAACCAGATAAGTCGTAAGCAGCCCAAAAAATCACAAAAGTGAGGAGACTAGTCTCCACATGCCCTAGGAACCAACGAAATGAATGGATGATTGCCCTGCCCCGGCTATATGTACTAGACATTCTAGCAGCCAGCGAGCGTTAACTAAGAGTTGACTGAAGAGGTGATTAGTCAGCTCGGCTAACGAAGAACATAAACTTGTTGCTTCAGCAGTCAGCACCAGCTATCTCAGACTAGAGTTGTATGAGTTGTATGTACTCCTGACACCTCACAAGCCCGCGCAGATGCAGGTACCTTATAGCTCAGCAATGTCCATCTCATCAACTTCTCGTAGAGCAATGAGAAACAACGAGAGTAGGAGGATCCAGGCACGTGGAGTAACTAAAATAGTTGATATATGGGTTTGCGTGCATTTGTACAAGTATTGTGTGTGTGTGTGTGTGTGTGTGTGCGCGTGCGTGCGTGCGTGCGTGCGTGCGCGCGTGTGCGTGCGTGTGCGTGTGCGTGTGCGTGTGCGTGTGCGTGTGTCGAACGACCTTCAACTTATGGTGGCTGCCACTGCAAGCAAATAATAGAACATGATGGGTTGGATGCATTCAAATCAAAGTTGCTTGTTGGTATTACATTACAAAAAGGACCAAAGTTACTGTCCTACTGCCAATTAAATTTCAAAACGTCTTATTCAGAATAATTTACGATACTTCCAATAATTTTTTCAACATATCCGTTGGTCTAAAATTTTCCTTCAACCGAAAATATGAAAACCTGCAGCCCAGATTGCAGAGCATGTGGGGATACATAAGTAACAATTATGGAAAAAGTATTTTGTACTCAAGAGAGTGTTAGTTTGTGTCTTGGCAACAAGTGTTCATGAAATGATCATAACTACCAATTCCTACAGAGTCTGGTGTGGTTTCATTTCTAGTTTACTACTCCACCATAATTAACTTCGTGAGATTTGAAGCCAGGAAAATACAAATTAGCACAGCCATTTAGCCTTGTTTGGCATTTATTGATCAGTCTAATCAGCTGAAATCTTTCTCCTGCATATATGTGTAAAATTTCGAATGACTAAAAAAATCTATGCATTGGTTTTTATGACAAGTTGCAGTTATTTGAATTTTTCCAATAATATCAAGCTAAAGGATATAGAGCTTAAGGTCTTGCTCTGTGCATCAAAATATGCACACATGCAAACAAAGTATAACTGAATTAACTAAAGTGCAACATGTGCCGGCTTAACAAAAACGGGTTCTCATGACTGCTAACACAAAACAACACAATGATGCAGTAAAAGGCCACACACCTATGGTATTGTGGCCCATCTCATTCACTGGTACTGTCATATAAGCTCTACATACATCCAACAAGACAATCTACATAAGAAATGTAGGTACAAAATTAAGGTGCATCAAATGTTAAAGCTTGTGCTAAGGGCCTTCTCGCTATGCTCCCGGCATATATATATTGTTGCATATGTGGAAACTTGGCCAGTGACCAACTCCTCCGGAGTTTCCAAATTCTAGATAACTTAAGTTCCTATCTTCCTGCAGAAAAAGAAGTTTCTACTGATCTTAACATGCCCTTGATTTGGCCGGCCTGCTTCAATGCATGCAACGTCTCTCCCATTTGCTACCCTATAGGAGTACATGTAGTAGTATATGTGTGGGATTGGAAGGTGACAGGAAAATGGATGCGCAAAATTTGTGACCAGCCGTGGCATTTTGGGGCAATCTAGGCTGCCAGATACATGCACAGGGTACTTTTGTGCATGCATGACGATGCAAGCTGATTGATTCCATCCGTTGTACTCCTATAGGAGTAACTAATACGAAGGCAACCATACTTATATCCAGGTGCTTACTTGCCGGAACCTGCACGTACAAAGCTACCAGGTTTAATTCATAGGCATCTCATCCTGATCCAACCCCTCCTTCTCAAACTCGTACAAACTCATATAATTTCAAACATAAAGACGGCTCAGATCGCTTAATACCCTTTGTAATTAGTATAAAACATGTATATATAGTCTTGTACAAAATCCGTATAGCTTAACATAATTATACACTTTCTAGCAAACCGTACATGTACTAGTATGCCTCTATGCAAACAAACAAAAAGTAGGACTCTATGTCTGATCATCGCCGGCGAGGGCCGTGTCTGCGCGGTGGTAATGGTGACGTTTAGGTCCGGCGAGCGGGTGACTCGGTCTAACCAGCGCACGCCTGGGCTTGGCCTTATAGGTGTGTGCCGGCAGGTCTGGATTCCTGGATTTGGTTGGCTTGCTTTGGTTGGCTTGCTTCAATGCATGCAACTTATATCCCATTTGCTAGCCTGTAGGAGAGTACATGTAGTAGTACGTGTGTGGGATTGGAAGGTGACAGGAAAGTGGATGCTCAAAACTTGTGACCAACCCTTGTCTTTGGGCGCACTCATCAGGCTGCCAAATACATGCAGAAGGTACTTTCGTGCATGTATGACGACGCGGGCTGATTGATTCGTGCGTGATTGATTTATTCAATAATGAAGGACCAACAACATAGATCAAAAAGCCCGAAGCCATCACACAACACCTACAAACCAGACAATGGATGAAAATCATGTCAACAAGGCCTTATGCCTGAAAAACAATGAAATCCCTCCACCAGCTAGGAACTGGGAATAATCGCATACCCCGAGATGCCCTCAAGGCGAAACAAGTGATCACATCCGGTTTAGTAAACTCTTAGCAAGTACCTCATGTACATGCCAAACAAGCTAACACCGCCGTCGAACCACCGATCAATCTTCATGGTTAAGATCAGCATCATCTTTGTCGATCCTTCCCATGATGCCACCACGATGCCCCCGCCATGCGCGATGTTATCACCCCGCACGTTGCCAAGACCCCGTGGCGCCACACCACCGAGACCCACCGCCATCAACGCGGTAGATGAAATACCGTTCCACTAGCAGACCCCTCTAGACAGCACATGCTCCAAAATGATGCTCCCAAGAGGGATAACGACATTGAATGTCGTCATCGTCCGATCAGGAATACCTAGATCTAAGGTTTCCCCCGAAGAAAACAACCCTTTGTAGCCTACGAGGTGGCCCAACACCACCACGCCATTGAGATTCCGCTATAGATATGAGCTCCAAAACAGTGCCTCCAAGGAGGAAGACGACACCATGTGCCGGCACTGTCCGGTCCAGCCCGAGGTTTACCTCGGAGCTCGATCGAACAGCCACCGTGATGATGCCCTCGAGGAAGGTTAGAGGCGGCCACATGTGCCACTGCATCATCCGCGATGACAAGAGTCGGGCAAAGGATTTCTCCGCGATGGTAATCCCGTGCACTAGGAGATCGGTTGACGTGGTCGGGCGTCGGAGGCGCCCACCAATGCAGAAGTAGGGGTCGTGTTGAACCCAACCGAAGGAGCCGCCTCCGACAGGGGGAATATCCTGGCGCGCTAGCTAAGGATCCACCACCACCGCTCGCAGTCGGTCGTTGTCGACCGCCGTGATCCACCCTCACCGCCTCCGACGAAGTCCACAACAGGGATCTCCATGCGACCGAACCAGGGGCCCCGCCCCCTCCTTCATTGGTGGCCATGGCTTTGCGGAGGCCGCCTCTAGAGGTGGCGAGGAGGAGGGGGGCGCCGATCGCCTGGAGGGAGGAGACCGAGGGTGTCAGGAGGGAGTTGGTTGTTGTCTACTAGTAGGAAAAGGGTAATAGCCGGATGTTCCTTTTCTTTTACAATCCGTTGTTCTCCTATAGGAGTAATACGAAAGCAAGCCATACTTAAGCTACTGGGAGATTCATAATAGGTAAAGTTGTAGCTAGATAGAGCATTAGATGAGTGACAATATGAGTATTTTGTATGCTTAAATATGCGTCATCGTTGCACTCATCAAGTTCCGGTTAACTGTAAATTGGTCCAGATATTATCACGGCGACTATGCCCCTTCCCGCACTCGAGTTTGCAACGTCTTGGTATCTCCCAGTTCTATTCGTAAGATACCGGCAACGATAGTTTCTATCTAGTTGCAAATCAAATCATTGATAAAGAAGAGGTGTCCAACTCAAGAAAAGGCAAATTATGGTCGATCTGACGCTACTCGCCTACTGTAACTAGCATGACCTGGCCCGCTAATTATGGCTGACGCTATTCGCCAACTCAACCTTATTGCTCACATGAACAACATATCAATGTGCAGCGGAATCTAACGCCCATATTTCGTCGGTTTATGAACGCGTCTAGGCTGAAGGACATGCACTTGCATGACCAGGGATACAGGTGGAGCAACAACGAGCAGTGTTCCACTCTCGTCCACCTCGATAGAGTCACTCGTAATGAATAATGGAATAGTTCCTTTCTGGCACTTGATCCTAGCTACCGACAACACTTTTACCATTTCTGCCTCCATTTTGTGCAATGACTTGGCCGTAGGTATAGATACCTTTCTTCCAACTACGCAATTAGATATTTTTTACCTCCCCATCGAATGCTGGATGCATAGCCACACGGTAATTTACCCGGCCTACTCTTCTATAGCATGCATATAGAAACAAGCATATATCACTACACATAGAGTCGAGCGAGCAACATATGTGGCACTGTGACCATTCTAAAATATGGCTTGTCTCTAGAAAAAACTACTAATGATCTAGGTCTATAGGCCAAACTCTAAAATGGGATCGAACGTATATACGTTTAAAATCGTGCCCACCTCTAAGTGCACATATATACAAAAGATTAAGAATAAACGAATTAAGAGAATGTAGATGTAGAGGGAAGATTTATAATGTTGGTCTTGAGGTTAAGCGACATTGCATGTGATCACTAGTGGAAACGAGGGCTTTTGTTGATCCCGAAAATGGGCTTTAACACCGGTTGGGGCCGTACCAGCGTGGCCCCTGCGGCAATAAAGGAGCCCCCCCTTTAACACCGGTTCGTGGCACGAACCGGTGTTAAAGGTCCCTCCACCAGTGGCCCACGCACCCCCCCCCCTTTAACACCGGTTCGTGGCACGAACCGGTGTTAAAGGGGTGGGGGCTATATAAGACACCACCCCAGCCCACACACACCCCACTCTTCCATTCTTTCACATTTTGGAGCCTAGCAAGAGGGTGTGAAGAGTGCTAGTTTGTGTTTTTTTCATATGCACTAGAGGTGTTCGGTGAAATGCCCGAGAGCTCAAAATAAGCTTTCTTGTTGCTCTTTCCGTCTCGGTCGAGGTCGGCAACTATAGTTTCATGTGTCATTGATGTACTATATATATAAATGGTCATCTCCCTATTATTTTTTGATATATACTACATATTAATGCAGATGAATCGGCAATGGATGTACGGTGACCGCCGCACTTCCGAGTACATTACGGGCCTCCAAAATTTCATCGTTGTGGCTAATGCAAACCGTGGTCACAATGGTTTTATGTGCTGTCCGTGTGTTCACTGTCAGAACAAGAAAGACTACTCAAATACCAGAACCATTCACGCCCACCTGCTTCGATCTGGTTTCATGCCCAGCTATAATTGTTGGACCAAGCACGGAGAAAAAGGGGTTGTGATGGAAGACAACGAAGAAGAAGAGGATGATGAAAACTATCATAATATGTATCCTGAATATGATGATACTGCAACGGGGGTAGATAATGAAGATCAAGAGGGAGCAGATGGGCCCGCTGATGACGATCTTGGTCGGGCCATTACTGATGCAAAGGAAGAATTTGAAACTGAAAAGGAGAAGGAGAAGCTGGAGCAGATGTTAAAGGATCACAAAACATTGTTGTATCCAACTTGCGAAGATGGCCACAAAAAGCTAGGTGCCACACTGGATTTGCTGCAATGGAAGGCAGAGAATGGTGTGACTGACAGCGCATTTTCAAAGTTGTTGGTAAAAATGAAGAATCTTCTTCCAAGAAATAATGAGTTGCCTGACAGTACATACCAAGCAAAGAAGGTTGTCTGCCCTCTAGGATTAGACGTGCAGAAGATACATGCCTGCATTAATGACTGCATCCTCTACCGCGGTGAGAAGTACGAGAATTTGGATGCATGCCCGATATGCACTGCACTGCGGTATAAGATCAGACGAGACGATCCTGGCGATGTTGAGGGCGAGGCCCCTAGGAAGAAGGTTCCCGCCAAGGTTATGTGGTATGCTCCTATAATACCACGGTTAAAACGTCTCTTCAGAAATAAAGAGCATGCCAAGTTGTTGCGATGGCACATGGAAGACCGTAAGAAAGACGCGATGTTGAGACACCCCGCTGATGGGTCACAGTGGAGAAAAGTCGAGCGAGAGTACCCAGACTTTGCACGTGACGCAAGGAACTTAAGGTTTGGTCTAAGTACAGACGGCATGAATCCTTTTGGTGAGCAGAGCTGCAGTCACAGCACCTGGCCTGTGACCCTATGTATCTATAACCTTCCTCCTTGGTTGTGTATGAAGAGGAAGTTCATTATGATGCCAGTGCTCATCCAAGGCCCGAGGCAACCCGGCAACGACATTGATGTGTACCTAAGGCCATTAGTTGAAGAACTTTTACAGCTGTGGGCCAAACCAGGTGTACGTATGTGGGATGAGCACAAAGGGGAGCCATTTGACCTACGAGCATTGCTTTTCGTAACCATCAATGATTGGCCTGCTCTTAGTAACATTTCAGGGCAGACAAACAAGGGATACAATGTATGCACACACTGTTTAGATGATACTGAAAGTGTATATTTGGATAAATGTAAGAAGGTTGTGTACCTAGGGTATCGCCGATTTCTTCCGAACCTGCATCCAGTAAGAAAGAAAGGCAAGCATTTCAAACGTCTGGCAGAACCCCGGAGGAAGCCTGTCCTCCGTACCGGTGAGGAGGTATTTGGTATGGTCAAGGACCTAGAAGTAATCTTTGGAAAAGGTCCTGGCAGTCTATCTGTTCCGAATGACGATGCCGGACACGCGCCCATGTGGAAGAAGCAATCTATATTTTGGGACCTACCCTATTGGAAAGTCTTAGAGGTCCGCTCTTCAATCGACGTGATGCACGTGACGAAGAATGTTTGCGTGAACCTGCTAGGCTTTCTAGGAGTGTATGGGAAGACAAAAGATACACCGGAAGCACGACAGGACCAGCAACGTCTGAAGGCCCCTGAAGAGCCTATGCATCCTGAGAACGAGAAGGGTAAACGATGCCACTTAACTCCTGCCAGCTACGCTCTTACCAAAGCAGAGAAGGAAATCTTTTTTGAATGTCTGAGCAGTATCAAGGTCCCGTCTGGCTTCTCGTCGAATATAAAGGGAATAATAAATATGGCAGAGAAAAAATTCCAAAACCTGAAGTCTCATGACTGCCACGTGATTATGACACAATTGCTTCCGATTGCATTGAGGGGGCTTCTACCTGAAAATGTTCGAGTACCCATTGTGAAGCTATGTGCATTCCTCAATGCAATATCTCAGAAGGTAATCGATCCAGAAAGCCTACCAGGGTTACAAACAGATGTGGCCCAATGTCTTGTCAGCTTTGAGTTGGTGTTCCCACCATCCTTCTTCAATATTATGACGCATCTCCTGGTTCACCTAGTAGAAGAGATTGCCATTCTCGGTCCTGTATTTCTACACAATATGTTCCCCTTTGAGAGGTACATGGGAGTCTTAAAGAAATATGTTCATAACCGTGCTAGGCCAGAAGGAAGCATCTCCAAGGGCTATGTAACAGAGGAGGTCATTGAGTTCTGTGTTGATTTTATTCCTGACCTTAAGGCGATTGGTGTTCCAGAATCACGACATGAGGGGAGACTGCGTGGAAAAGGCACCCTAGGATGTAAAGCAATGATATGTAGGGACGGGCATTCTCTCAATCAAGCACACTACACGGTTTCACAAAGATCTATCTTGGTTGCCCCGTATATCAATGAACACAAGAATTTAATACGCCTCAAACACCCGGGGCAGTCTGATGAATGGATTATAAGTGAACACATGGCGAGTTTTGGCGGCTGGCTGCAAAGACTTCTCACGAATAACACCACTGTTGGGGATCAGCTGTACTTGTTGGCCAGGACACCGTCTTCGACTGTATGTACTTTCCAAGGGTACGAGATAAATGGGAATACATTTTACACGATAGGCCAAGATAAAAAGAGCACCAACCAAAACAGTGGTGTCCGCTTCGATGCAGCAGAAGACAATGGGCAAAAGACCACGTATTATGGGTTCATAGAGGAGATATGGGAACTTGACTATGGACCTAATTTTAAGGTCCCCTTGTTTCGATGCAAATGGGTCAAGCTAACAGGAGGAGGGGTTGAGGTAGACAAGAAGTACGGAATGACAACGGTGGATCTCAACAATCTTATGAAGAACTTAGACGAACCATTCGTCCTAGCCAATGATGTGGCTCAGGTTTTCTATGTGAAGGACATGTCCTCCAGACCAAAAAAAAGAAAAAATATGCAAACGAATACATCATATGATGAGCCAAAAGCGTCACATAGTTCTTTCAGGGAAAAGAAACATCGTGGGAATCGAGGACAAGACATACATGTCAGAAGATTATAATAATTTTGATGAAATTCCGCCCTTCACAGTGAAAACTGACCCAAGCATTCCGTTAAGTAAAGAAGATGCTCCATGGTTACGACTGAAGCGATCATAAGGAAGGGCATATGCCAAGAAGTTCATGCTCATATTATGTAACTCTAGTTCATGTTTTTAATATTAATACATGTCTTGAGTGTTAGTCATGTTTTGTGGATGGACCGGGAGTATGAGAAGAAGTTGTCCCGATTCGTCGTACTTACCATTAAGATCTGATCTCCAAACGCGCGCGGTCACATATTAGGGAGTGCCTCTATGACTAGTTTCTTGGAGATGCCGGAGGACTAGGCTCCGTCGGCATCTCCCTGAAACTGGCCGTAGTGGTGTCCCTGCTCTCGAAAACCATCTTGCAGCTTTGTAACTTGTCTAACTAGATCAATACACCAGGGAGCTAACTAATTTCACATATTAGGGAGTGCCTCTATGACCAGTTTCTCGGAGATGCCGGAGGACTGGGCTCCGTCGGCATCTCCCTGAAACTGGCCGTAGTGGTGTCCCTGCCTCAAACTGGTTGGAGGACTGGACTCACAAGGATGCCTATTTATAGTACAAGCAGCTCGACATAGTGTTGACACTTACAAAATAATGTCGACACTCACCCCTATTATTAGTCCCGGTTGGTGTCTCCAACCGGGACTAAAGGTTCATCTTTAGTCCCGGTTGGTGACACCATCCGGGACAAGGTACACGCCGCACGACATAATGTCGACATGCACTCACCTCTATTATTAGTGCTGACTCGTGTTTTGTCCCGGTTGGTGTCTCCAACCGGGACTAAAGGTTCATATTTAGTCCCGGTTGGTGACACCATCCGGGACAAGGTACACGCCGCACGACATAATGTCGACATGCACTCACCTCTATTATTAGTGCTGACTCGTGTTTTGTCCCGGTTGGTGTCTCCAACCGGGACTAAAGGTTCATCTTTAGTCCCGGTTGGTGTCTCCAACCGGGACTAAAGGTTCATCCCGCCATTTTTTCCCGCCATTTTTCTTCCCGCCATTTTTCTTCCCGCCAGTTCTTCCCGCCATTTTTCTTCCCGCCAGTTCTTCCCTCCAGTTCTTCCCGCTAGTTCACTATATATATATGTAGGGGGTTGGCCTCCATTGTCATTGCACATCTCTAGACTCATATCTGCAACCTCATCACTCTTTCCCATGGCTTCCACCGTAGCACTAACCCCCAGGGAGGCGGAGGCGCTTTGCGCCTCGAACTACCCCTGCCCGCCGGGCTACTGTGTCCCCGTCGGCTGGATGCTGAGCGTCGGAGGGGTGCCGGTTCCTCCTGTCCCTCTAGGTGTGGCGCGCCGGATGGCCATCACGAACCACTACTACTTCGAGCTCACGCCGGAGCAGCGGAGGAATCCCAGATGGCATCCCGACTATTTCTCTACTTGGGAAGCCTTCTTCGTGGATCGGCATGAGAGGGCGCTCGCCAGGCACGAGGAGGACGGCCCACCTCCTCCTAACTTCAACGAGGCCGGCCGTCGGCTATGGTGGCGCGGTCGGACTCTCCAGAGCGTCATGGCCTATGACACTGCCGCCGACTCTAACCCCCGTCTGCGCTACCCTCAAGTCCAGCCCACGCGCTACCCTCAAGTCTAGCCCACGCGTACTCTCCAGAGGTTCAATTACGGTGACCCCGACGACGACAGCGATGACGGCGGCGGCGAGTACGACGACTACAGTGGCGAGTATTACAGGTGTAGGCAGGAGCATGACTAAATCACTCCAACATTCCGAAACAAGTTCGGCCGATTGTTACTTAATCTGGCCATGTATCTTAATTTTCAGTTCTTTTATGTATCTTAATTTTCAGTTCCAGGGCCGATTGTTACTTAATCTGGCCATGTATCTTAATTTTCAGTTCTTTTATATATCTTAAAAAAGCCCCTTTAATGAATGAAATAAGTGTTTATTTATTTTAAAAAATTTCATGTAAAGTAAATATAAAAATCATTTACATGAATGGATAGATATTATTTTTCTGAAAATTATGATATATTATTCATATTTTTCTGAGTTGAAATGAAATAGATATGAATTTTCTAAATTCATATCATATTTTTTGAATTAAAAAAGCCCCTTTAATGCATGAAATAAGTGTTTATTTATTTTAAAAAATTTCATGTAAAGTAAATATAAAATGATTTACATGAATGGATAGATATTATTTTTCTGAAAATTATGATATATTATTCATATTTTTCTGAGTTGAAATGAAAAAGATATGAATTTTCTAAATTTCATATCATATTTTTTGAATTAAAAAAGCCCCTGAAATAAATGCCCCCCTTTAACACCGGTTCCAGACAGGAACCGGTGTTAAAGGGGGGGCATTTATTTCGTTTCCCGCGCGCACCCCCCCCCTTTAACACCGGTTCCAGCCACGAACTGGTGTTAAAGGGGGGGGGGGTAATAAATGCGCGCGGGAAACACACCCCCCCTTTAACACCGGTTCGTGGCTGGAACCGGTGTTAAAGGGGGGGTAATAAATGCGCGCGGGAAACCCCCCCCCTTTAACACCGGTTCCAGCCACGAACCGGTGTTAAAGGGGGGGGGGGTTATAACTCGCACCTTCCCTCTTCCTTCTCCCCCCAGCCAGATCGAAAAGCGCGCAGAGGAAATTAAGTAGAGGAGAGCCGCCGTCGCCGTCCAGTCCTCGCCGTCGCCGCCCTCGCCGTCGCCATCCCGCGGGAGCGCCGTCGCCCCCCTCGCCGTCGCCATCCCGCGGGAGCGCCGTCGCCCCCCCTCGCCGTGCGCGAGCCGTCACCGTACGTCCAGCCGTCGCCGTCCACGCCCTCACCGTCCAGCCCTCGCCGTCGCCGCCCTCGCCGTCGCCATCCCGCGGGAGCGCCGTCGCCCCCCTCGTCGCGCGGGAGCCGTCGCCGTCCACATACCGCCCTAGTCGTCGCCCTCGCCGTCGCCCTCGCCCACACCACCCTCGTCGTCGCCCTCGCCGTCGCCATCCCGCGGGATATAAGTAAGGGCATGTTTGATTCAAAGGATTTGTATAGGAAATTTGTAGGATTAAATCCTATAGGAAATTTTCCTATGGTGGTTGTTTGATTTGTAGGATTGATTCCTATAGGAAACTTTCCTAGGAAATCCTTTGCACTAGATTGCATAGGAAATCTAACATCCACCCAAAGCTCTTTTTCTTAGATTGCATAGGAAACTTTCCTATGGTGGTTGTTTGTTTTGTGTTGTTCATTGTTTAATGTTTCAAAGTGTTATCATCCATGATTGATCGATGTGAACACCACTAAAAATAAAAAATATATCCGCCCCCTCCCCCCTCGATCTCGCGCCGAGCAGGTGTTGGTGGCATAGTTGTAGTACTTCTTCTCAGAGGCCACGGCGTCCGACGCGTTCCAGGCTATGTATATTGTATTGTATGTGTATTGTATATGCAGTAGAACAAGTGGCATATGTGTATGTATATTTGTATGTGTATGTATATATGTATATTGTATTGTATGTGTATTGTATATGCATGTGTATATTTTGTGCCACGCCGACGACCACCGCCACCATTATGCCGTCGACCCTGACCTCCTCTGTCCTCGCTGAGCCTACACACGCGTCGAGGGTGAGTCGCCCATTTTAGGTAGACCATCACGTCGTGCTGGTTCGAACGCACACCCCCACGCACCCCGGCCCCGCTCTCGCCCTAGCGTCGCCACCTCTCGTTGTCAATATAGCATTATAATAACCATGCTATGTTAATCAACTTTGATGACAAGTTAATTAGAAGAAGTAAATGTACCCTCTCATATGAATCCGGGGTTTCTCCGAATTAGGGTTTGAAATGACCAAGCATGTATTAGGGTTACATTTCAATACTTTTAACCTGTCATATCATCGTCCTTGCTTGAGCATTTCAATAGATGTATTACTGATATTTGTGTGATAATATTATTGTTTTAGAAACTATGGATCCACTTAGTAGAAACCTTGAAGAAGAAGAAATAATGGAGAACATTATTGATGAGGACACCTCACAATATCTGAACTTGGAGGGACATGACGACGACAGCTCAAGTACTAGTCATGGAGAAGATGAAGACTCCGGTGAACGCAATTTAATGGTTACAAAGTCCGGCGAGGTATATGCATTGATTAAGCCTCAGCTGACTTCCACCAACAATCTTCTTCTACATGTATTAATTAACGCTTCTTTCTTCTTTTAGCCCTCTGGATCGACCAGCCAGCAACCATCTTCTTCTACGAAAAAGAGCAAGCGAGGCGCGAGCCAGCAGTTGAAAGATCGTGCAAAGTTCACGATCGAAGCAGTTCGTGTTGATGGCAGGCCGATGGAGCCCAAGAAGGCCGCAGACAAATTTATACGTCAGGCTGGTGTTCTTGTTAGGGACCAAATCCCAATCATAATTGAAAATTGGAATAAGCCAAAGAAGGGCGACGGTACCTTTGTCGATGACAGATCCAAAGAAACGCTTTGGAATTCATTGTTGGTAAATTTCACCCTTCCGCCAGAGGAGGATGAAAACAACCCGATTATAAAGAAAAAGGTCAAAGAGTGGACTCTAAAGAAGATGGCTGAGGCTTTCCGCAACTGGAAGACAAAATTGAACAAATTTGTCAAAGCTGGCGAGACTCCAAATTTCGAAGACGCATATTATGCGAAGATAAGACCTCACTGGCCCGAATTTGAGACATATAAAAAAAGTGCTATAGCTAAAAAGAGGTCAGAAACCAATACGCTTAATGCCCTGAAGAAGGAATATCACCAGAGGACGGGGTCAGGTGGCTACATATCTCAGAGGCCTAAGTGGGAGGAAGCTGAGAGGGCCCTGCGCGAGAGAGGGATCACACCCCAGACAGATGGGTGGGACCTACGTGCAAAGACTTGGTTCTACGGAATCGGGGCAAGGTTGGACCCAGAAACAGGATTGTGTATCTTCCCAACCATCCTTGCCAAACCCGTCACTGAACTCATCACGGCATACGAGGAAACATCCGCCAGGATCTTCCATCCCGACAGAGAGAATGACCAGCTCACACGCGCCATCGGTAAAAAAGAACACCCTGGACATGCACGAGGCACAGGGGGTATGACGTGGAAGGATGGGTTTGCCGACTGGAGCGACTCTTACAGATGGCGCGGCAGAAAAGAAAAAGAGCGTACAGATCGGATGACACAGATAGAACATGCACTTGCGGCGCTGCAGACGCAAGTGAATGCACAACAGAGCCATCAAGCTACCGGCCCATCTCAGCGGCATGAAGAGCCTGCATTGGAAGCTGCCCGCGGCCCAGACTCTGCGCGGAAAAGCAGTGTGGCTTCCACGGAGAACGTGCAGCCAACGCTTGAAATGACGGGTCCTCGATACCCCGTTGATGAGATCACGGAGAGCGAACACGCTGAGCTGCATGTGAGATTAATGGGCTTATCCATTAAGGTGGCTGTAGGCTATGCCTTACCTCCTGTAGCTGGTGGAACTTACCACTGCCGACCGATTCCAGATGGCTATGCTATTGTCGGGGTGGATGAGGTTGTGAAGGAATATGAGGAAGCACAGCTTGACCATGCTACAGGTGAAGGGGAAACTCAACTCAAATTTGCAGTGAAAACAACCATTCTTTGGAAGAAGGAACACATTGTGCTTCCAAATTGGAGGTCACTGGCACCCCCGCCGTCTCCGCAGCGTCAACAGTCTGAGCCGCTTCAGCCATCTCCTGCGCGGCAGCCATCTCCGGCCCGTCAGCCATCTCCTCAGCGTAAGCGGAAGAGCACTGCCACGAGGAGCATCAGTAGCACTGCCACAAAGAAATCCGCAGGAAACCGTACGCCAAAGAGTTCAAAAAACTACGTCCCGCAGCCTTCCGCCAAGCCATTGCCGGTTTTACCGTGGAATCGCAGCGACGAGGAGACCAATAGGATCTCGGGAGAACAGGTCAAGAAATTCTTTGCACCTAGACGGGCCGAGCCAAAGGAGAAAATAGATCCGGCGGTGGTGGAGAAGTTTTACAATAATCTTTTGAAACCTGAAACCCCACTTGTGCCGGACTACGAGCGCCAGATTTTGAAGGCGGATGCAAGGCGCCGTAGGGAGACTGAAAGTAGCAGTCGTGAGGCACCCCAGAAAACAGTTCCCATGCTCGGAGAGCAGGAAAACCAATCATGCGCCCCGCTCCAAATGTTTGACAAACGGGACGCTCCTCCCGTAGATGATTACGAGGCAGAGCTACAAAGAAAGGCCAATGAGATGGGGATGACTTACATTGCATACTTGAACGTCATGGGAGACAACTTGCCCAAATGCGATGTCAACCCCATACAGCCATGGAAGTATGGGAAGAATCTAGTCAAGAAAGAGGAGCTCAAGAATCTACCAACAAAGATGCGAAAATTGCACAAGTGGTACCTTCATTTCTGCAAGACGAGAAAAGAAGAATGGATCACGGCGCATATAAGAGATCAGATTTTCTTGTGCGGAGACGACGCGATCGACTTCAACATTCAAGACTTGCATTTTCTATTCAATCAGAAGGAACTCGACAAATCTGCCATCAGCCTTTATTGTGTGTAAGTACTATTTCTGTAATTTTTATCTCAACTCATTCACTTCATTAATTGCATGTATATATATATGCTCACCATATATGTATATACTATTATGCAGGAAAAAGGTTATGGAATGCATGAAAGGAGGCCCTTTTGACATTGGGTTCGTTGACCCAAATAGAGTTCATGAAGAAGTGGTAAGAGACAAACCCGGGCAAACAGAAGATTACTTGCTAAAGTCTTTACTGAGACAACAAACCAAAAGGGAAATACTATTGCCTTACAACTTCTCGTGAGTACTGTTACCCTCTCTCTTGTACACATTCTGTTTCGGCTTACTCGATGTTAAGTGTAACTGATGATGAGTTATGCGTGCGTAGGTTCCACTTTATTCTGCTAGTCATTCAACCCGACTCAGGAAAAGTCCTTGTCATGGACTCGTTACGAAAAGAAAAAGAGCTATGGGCAGACTTTAGAGAGATGCTCCAGAGGTAATTTCAATCATATTATCGCACTAGATCGGCAACTTTCGTGACAATAAGTAATTAATTACTCCTTTATCCATTTTCTTTGTCGGACAGGGTTTGGAAAATGTTCACGGGCAGGGGCCGTGGGTGAATGGTCAGAAGAACTAAAATTTGTAGACCAAAATGTAAGTAATACTAGCTAGCTTCCAATTCCATTATATCATGCTTTATTGATTATTATTTTGATTGAACTCTCTATTCTCGTAAAGTGCGCGCATCAAGGACACGGCAATAACTTATGTGGGTACTATGTTTGCGAATTCATTCGCAACACGATATGTGCGACAGGCCAAGCCGCACTAGAACAACTTAGAGTAAGTAAACAAAGTCCACAACATTATTTTATTACCATCAATTGTGTTGAGTTTTATTCTTATATATATATTGACGGCCCATTCTTCATATATATTTAGATCGAACGGATGCGGGACCAACTCCTACCATTTGAACGCATACGAGCCATTCAAGAGGAATTGGCGGGGTTCATACTTGATGAGGTCGTCACGCCTGGCGGAGAACTCTATAGATATCCACCAAAATGAACGATGACGATGTATGTGCCGATGGCGATGTATGTGCCGATGACGATGTTTGTGTATAATAATAGTTGCTTAATTATTCATGTACTCGTATGTACCGATGATGATTTATAAGTATACCGCTCCCGATCGATTTCCCCTCGCTCCCCCCCCTCCCGCAGAAATACGCCCAGAACGGGGCAGAGGCAGAAGTCTGCCGCGGCAGAGATTTAGGCCGTTTTCCTGCCGCGGCAGGAAAACGGCCTAAATCTCTGCCGCGGCAGAAGAACCTTTAACACCGGTTCCAGATACGAACCGGTGTTAAAGGGGGGGGGCTGAGGCCTGCGGCAGCCCCACGTGCGCCACCCTTTAACACCGGTTCGTATAGGAACCGGTGTTAAAGGGGCCCCCTCTAACATCGAACCCTCAACAGCGGTTGGGGAACCGCTGTTAGAGGGCCCTCCCAACCGGAGTTAAAGGGGGGGCCTCTGCACTAGTGGATGTAGAAGATCACAGTTGGGTGCATGTAGATGCAATATGGTGACAGAGAAATGCAAACC